>OY776297.1:18591267-19191267 GCA_963675345.1 Trididemnum clinides | reverse complement strand
TCTTGATTGTGAGATCGTGAATGAAGATGAGACCAATCCGAATCTTTTGCTCTTGCTACAAATGACAACCAGCAGACAAAAAAAACGAAAAACAGAAGAAAAAATTTAAAGTTAATCACAACACCCTTCATGAGCAATAATACATTTGCTTTTCTGAAAACGATTGTGGGTTAGGATTGCCATATTCACTACTGTTCTAGTTACTCTTGTTGCTCAATGATTAAATAAATTCACAGCACACTCTCTCTTTGCTCATCAGTTTTTAGTTGATCGCAATATTCTTTTGTAAAACTATTACGTTGAATTCCAGATCTTTGGACCAAGCATAACTTGCTCCGTAAGCTTAATAGTTTCCCTATTATATCACATTGCAGGTAACTCAGACTTTTGATGCACGTTTCCTTTGCATAAAATCTACCTGCTATACTTTTAACTCAGTGTACTAGCGGTTAGTAAAGCACTCATGACTCAAAATATCTTTGACACCTCACAGCACAATTCTCATGTATTTCAGTGAACACCAAAGTGTTGTTTTTGCAATGACGTCAATCAAGTGTTGAAGCACGATATGCCACTGCCACGTCTCTTTAGCACTTCTTATAGCGTGTAACATTATGTTTTCATTTCCTAACTGCATTTGTAGTTCTTTTGTATATCAACGAATGGTGCCCATAAAATTGAATAAATAGCAGAATCATTGATGCCACTTCTTCCTTAAACTATTGAGTAACCTACACTACCATAGGCAACAAATTGTAAGCTTTATTGTAGGCTACCATGAATAAACGATAGCCATGTCAAAGCTGAAATCAGGAAAGCTTAATGCGGAATATGCAATTAGCCTATCAAATAGATTTTCATTTCAAATTATTAGGTTTCAAAATCTGCACCCACAGTTGTGCATAAGGGCTTAGCCAGTCAAGGTCGGGTAGGAGGACAGAAAGGTAATTCCTATCGAAATATTTATTAGAGTCTAACAACTGTTCTGTTTTTGACCAAATTTGGAATTTAAAAAAATCATTACCAAAAATACAAAAAATTGCACTCTACCTCAAAATTCTATCTGGGTGCTCCCAGACAAAGCGCTATTTAAGAGAAGAGTATGTACGTTCTTCTGGAACTTAAAAAAAACTTTGTTGACGTCTGTTCTATTTTGTAAAGAGTTTTGCCTTGAATTTGTAGCGTACAAATCCACTTCAAAAGTCAATATTTTGTGTTCATACCAGTTAGAAATGGATTGTCCTTTTTGTCTGGTGATTAGGCTTGCGGCGAACGTCTTGTACGTTAGAGTTTGGGCAGCTGTGTTGATAGCCGTTTCTAGCAATCTACGAGCACAAAAAAAACTATCTCCTACCACCAGTTAGGTGGGATTGTCGGAAGGACTTGCTATCTTCTCTGTCTTGTATTATGTTTTGCTTCAGTTCTGCATTCGGATTTGAAGAGAAGGAAGGTTAAACAATAAATCACTAGGCCTAAATTATTTTTACTAAGGTAAATAAAGATGGTAGATATCACGTTTGAAATTACCAATTACGTGGGAGTGACGAAATAATATCAAATTACCTAACTGAATTAAAACCTAAATAAAATCACCCCTTGCGTCGAAAGTATTCTCCAGAAAATGAAAAATACTGGTGTCATGAAATAATGTCCTTCGGAGGCGGCTCCACTGGTGATCCCATTGCTGTATGAGTTGTATCACCCAAAGATGCTTTTCACACACTTTTCCCAAATTTTACCCACTAACCGCGACAACAATATTATGTACAAACGGCTCTCTTTACATGTGTTTCAAAGCGATTTTTTCTTCTTAAGTCTAAAGATATTTTATGACCTTTTAACCTATCTTTCTGCTCATGAGTAAAACGAGTGTTTAAAGGTCAAATGTTGCCTTGTTTTGTGATATTTGATTTGTCTTTTTTCCGGAAAGTTAAGCTTTATAAATGCATTTGGATTTCCAATTGCTTTTAGTTAATTTTGTAACCTTCCACCAAAAGTTGTTTCAGGAATATTAGGACCCTGGCTTTGGAGCGGCTACTTGAAGCTGGAATCGGCAGAGATTACGTGTGCTTGCTTGTCTAAACAAAGTTGCTTGTTATTGCAGTTATTACTGTGGCAATACGAAAACGCTACACGTGGCAATTGCACGAGCCGATGCTTTGCTCTCGTACACTTCACTTTTTCAGAGAGCAATCTAGAGAGTATGCTAAACAGATTTTTTTTCTTGTTTTGCCGGCAATCCTTTAGTAGAAATAATGGTTTTCTACTTCGTGTTCGGTAAGATAATTAGTAGTCATGGTAGCTTATTCAAATATCTGTTTGACGCTTAGCGATAGGGTGAAGTGAGGAATGAAATAAAAATACTTAGTGTTGTGGTTTTAAAATGTCCATAAGTTAAAAAGCTGTTGCTCTTAAAAATAGCTTCGAAAACTGCATAGTATGCTTATTTCGTGTTTTGGTTGTGGACGATATTTGATTTTGTTAAACATTTAGTTTTGGGGCATTGAGGTGAATAACTTGCAGCTGTCTCCAATTTGAGAGCTACTATTTTCTATAGCCATGGGAAAACTGGTTGTTGGCTACAAATAGAAAAGTTTTCTGCTCAAAACCGATGTGAAGATGCTTTTTATAGGCAGACTACAAGTGATGCATTTTTACGGCAAGCAGTGTAATGTATCAGGAGAAATGTCTGGAAATGCTTTGCAGTCACCCGAAGACAAAAAAGCACATTCACTGTAAAATTTGTTTGCATGACTATGCGATCGTTGTCGTTGTTACAATAGAAGGATAACGCTGCAAACCAAACGATCACAATGACCACCATTTTCGACTAAGAGGCACAACCAACAAGTCTGAGAGGCCCGAAGCCTCCTTGGTCATGGAATTTCATCTTACAAAAAAAAATGTAAGATGGTTTTTAAAAAAAGCGAATAAATTTGCCACAAAACACCTCCAGCAAAGAGTGATTTAACTCGACAAAAACATTTTAAAGTAGGAGAAAACCTTTTGATACTTTTATTGTAAAGTCACCGATATACTTTTGGTCAAACTACCTAAAAAATTACCAGCTATTTACCTGTTTTTGATCAAAGTTTCAATAGTCTGTTGAATCTAACTTGACTGATCTTTTTCTGAAATGAAAAAAGCTCTCCTACATCCACATATACCGGTATTAGGTTTTGCATTTACTCCTCCTCTTCTCAGGGATGGAAACATGGCATGAAGCAGTAACTCATGTCATGTTTCCATCCAGTAATTCATGTTAACGTCTCAAACTTAATCAGGAGTAAGCTGGAGGAGATCAGCGGTGCATTTCGATTGAATCATTAACAACCCCCACAAGTGGGCTAAATGCAGACTGCAGGCAATCCTTTCACTAACTACTGACTAGGTGGATTGCCATTGGTAGGTACTGAACATCCGAAACTCGTCCCTCACGACATACTGGGTAAGCAGCTTCATTATTCTAACTCTGTAAAGCAAAAAGCCAACCGGCATTTACTTCACATCAATGAATTCAGAGGCACAGCCATAGAAGGACTTAAAGGGAATAAAGGTTTCTTTTTGTTTGCGTTAATCTCTTTTAAAATAAGGTTTGAAACCTAGCTTTTGTAGACATTCAATTGTGCGTTTAGGCGGAATAAAGGGCAATAGCTTCCAAGGCGTTATAATAGCACCAAAAATAAAAAATAAAAAGATACTTTCATATCTGTTTAGGGACCAAATAGAACAAAATTTGCGGTTTCAAAATTGTATCTTAAAAAATTAAAGATTTTGTTAGCCCTCTCACAAAATTCTGGTGGTATTGACTTATGTCATATATATCTATCTAATTTAGATTTAAAATGAAGCTTATAGTTTTGTTTCTTGTAATTTTAACAACCTTCCTCACAGAATGCAAAGTCCCTGTTCCAGAAGAAGATGAAACACCAACACCAGACATAGAAAAACAAGCTTCAATTCAAAAGAGGGTAAAAACAAGATACAAGTATTGCTCGTCTTGGCCTAGTTTTTATCAATTCATTAATGTCACAAGAGTCCAGAAAACCAGAGTATTCTCAAAGGGGACCTCCCCAAAATTACAGAAACTTCAATAAATAGCTTTTAGCAATCACTAATTGCAGAAGATAAAAGAAAAATACTATTTTTAGAAAGGAGAAGCTAGATTTCGCTAGGGGCAAAACACCTTCGTAATGATGCCACTGCGCAAATCTCAAAGTTATGATAAGATGCTGTTTTCTCCTTCCACAAGTTGCCATAATTGTTTTCATATAACTCTATCACAATAGATAACCACCGTCAGCTATACACCCTTTGTTTTTAATGTCTTCATGGAAGCACTTCAAAAATAGTTTTATCGTAAAGGAAACTTATTTGTCAAAAAACTTATGCCAGTATAGCTCATTTTGAGAAAGAAGCAAGTGATCGACTGAGCCACATATTTGTTTTGGATTGCCTCAACTACCCTAATCAATCGGAAAAGCCTGGGCCTAGGGAGGCTGAAGCTCTTCTATTAACCAAAAATCATGCCTGGAAAATCAGGTACAGAACTTTTTTTGGAGCCACTCGCAAAAATGACCCCAAATCGTTACAACTAAAAAAGTTTTTTTTTAAGCCCCAAAGAAATTTGTTGACAAACTATTCACCAGACCTGTTACAAAAATCATGCTTGTGCACCTGTTCATGCAAGTTAAAAGTAATTTACAAATCCACTAAATATATTTCTTGACAGAACTACACAAAAGAAGAATTGGAGTTTATTGCACAAGTTCACAAAGACATGCCCGATTTGCATCCAGATACCTTCAGTAAGATGTATCTCTTTTGTTGGCTATTAGTTTTCTATTATAACCTTTATTGACTTGGTAAAACGAGGCTGATTATTGCACTGCACCTCCCACGAGCCAAATAAAATTTGTTCAGCGTGATGTTGAGTCATTACACTGTGCTCCTAATCCGGGTTCAACTTGTTGAAGCCTGTTTCACATTCAACCGCGTTTGGGTTGTTAAGGTACTATTGAGCTAGCATCTGTCTTTATTATAATTTAGCAACAACTGTTTTTCAGAAATTGTCGAAACTTCATATCGGCGCAAAAAAACCCCAGAAGAGATTGCTCGAGAAAAGAAAATAGATGGTTAGTTTCCTGTTTTAATTTTTCAGTTGCATTGTAATTTACTTGACTCGGTGGCAAAATTAGACGATGACGTTTGCAGCATGCGTTAAGTTCCCGACTCACTGATAAAACCAAGGTTTCTTGTCATTTGTATAGCGAAGGTGTTTGGCCGTCCCCTGAGGTACTATACTGTAGTGAGGACGACACTTAGCACACTTGTCTCCAAAAAACGATCGTGCCTAGTGATGGATGACATGAAAACGTATCATTTTTAAAAAATTTTGCGGTGACACATTTCGAGTGCCATTCGAGTGTCATGAACTCAGTTACGCTTCCAGTTTGTCTACCACTCTTTTTTCCAAAGTGTAACAGCAGCTGTTTTGGACCATGCCACTTGGCACAGTGCAACGAATACCAGACTACCCATTGAAGAACTGCAAGTTGAGTCTTGAGAGCTTTGTGTTGTATGCGGCATGTTTGAGCAGAACCGGGTTTGGCTTAAGCTCACGTTTTGGGTTCAAACAACTGCTTACACCGATCATTGCACAACTAATGTGGCTACCTACATTCTACAAGACCATAAATCATTTTTTGATCTCCCAAAAAACTCTTCGCTCATTTTGTGTCCTATGAGTTAAGTAAGTTTTAACACTTTTCTAATTATTATCAGTTATTTCCCTTCTCCAGTTGTTTTAGTTAATAATACTTGTGAACCACCAAAATGTTTTTTCAAAAAGCCGGTTGCATCGCTTACCTCTATTATCAACACAACAGTTCAGATCTACTTTGATAAGAGCTAGCCTTCTTTGTTTATAGCTTAACTAAACATGTTTTTGTGTTTAGAAGAGAGAAAAGAGTACGAAGAGAGACAAGATGAAAAACAAATAAGAGAAATCATGCAAAAAAGCAGAGAAAAAATAGGTAGGTAAAATATTTGAGAATAGCCCAACATTTCACGATTAACAGAACGAAAATATTTGCTTTTTAAGCAATGTTGTTGATACCTCCCGGAAAAATGTGTTTAAAGTTAATTTATCTTGATTGGGTGCAAGAAATTTTGGAGGATTATTGGCTTTTTGGCCCCCTTAGCCATGCTTATACTTTATGGTAGTTGATGCAAATACATAGCCAGAAAAAATGAGAAAGAGATTTGTTTGTTCGCTCGTCATGATCACGTTATCATCGGTGAGTACAATTGTGTGTTGAGGAATTGAGTGGGAACGGCTTCTTCTACTACTTCACTGAACTGTTGATCTTTTTGGAAAGTTGCAATGCTTCAAAACTTCCCCTGAAACCAACTTCTAAACATCGGTCTTGTTATGTTATGCTTTTACCGGGCTTACATAATTCTGGCGTGTATATTTTTTCAGAAAAGATGGATCCTGCGGAAAGTGAAGCTTACGCAAAAAGACTTAAAGAGGAATTGAAAGAAATTGACAAAAAAGCCAAACGAGGAGAATTGTAAAAACATTAATCGAAAGAAATGTTAACAAACAAAACTTTTACTTACATAGATGCAGATCGATTTCTTCTACGAAGTCTAGCTTACATTAAAAAATAAACTAATGTCGGTGTTTGTCTTCTTGTAAGTCGATTTGTGAAGGTTGTATCTTTTTGTGCTCAGCTGGGCTTTGTGTTTGGTTAAACAATTAATTTGGCATTACAAACTGCAGCACGTTTGCTCCATTTTGTATTCATCTCCAGGATGTTTGCGGAGAGCGTTTTATACCGTGCTCTCATTGGTGGATTAACGCATTTTGGAGCCTGAGACAAGAGTTTATAAAGGATCCCCAACTGCCCTAGTTATTGATAAAGACATGTTTTCGGAGAAGGGGTCGAAGGGCTGAAATAATCTGTCTTTATTCCAAATTGGAGTGAAGACCTGTTTTTGCTCTTTCGAAGGGCTGAAAACTAACTTCTTTTTATTCCAAATTAGGGTGTAGACCTTTTTTGAAGATCAAAGATTTTAACACAAAAATTCCAGACATGTCTAAAAAAGGAGTCTTTTCATTTTCAGAAAAGGGGTCCCTTAAAAGAGGGGCCCAACGCAACTGCCTCACTTGCCTCACCCTAAATCTACCACTGTCTGCTCCACCGATTAAGATACTAAAAGTTAAATAGAAAATTTAATGTGAAAAAAATATCAAAGAATATCTCCAAATTTAAATAATGTTTTTAACTATGTTCTACAAGTAAAACACAGTTTTTTTCCTTTGAGTTCATTTTGTAGGCTATATTTTGGATTCATTTTTATACTACATTAGGCTATCGATCTTCACATTTATAGACTGTTGTTCTAACAAAAAAAAAAATGCTGAATAAAATAAAACAATCAGGATACTGCATAGCTTACTAGCATCTTTCTCACAGTAGAAAGCGGAACCTATCTACTGACAATAGGTTGACATCGTCTTAGTTATTTTATAGTTTTGAAGCGTCCTTTTTTTTTGTAAAAAGGCAGAGAAATGCAGAAACATCACCACCGTTAATCACGAGGTTAAAAAGATTACTTGTGTAGCCCCTTCCCTCTTGCAAAAACTCACTGCGAGAAAGGAGAAAGTACATGTTTCAAAGGCCTGCATTCAAGGGTTCTAGTAATTATTTGACTTATCATTGAACAGCATACCTTTCAATGCAATACAGCTACTAGAATCCCTGTCATAATAATAATAAACTTCATAAAGGTCATGTCAATCATGAGGTGGCGCTTCACCCTAAATTCGCGCTGCAAAATTAGTTACATCAATCGTTGAGGTAAAAGGTAGTTAACGCGGTGACTTCGGGTAAAGCCGCTGTCATAGTTGCCAAATTGAAATGCGCAAAAATCCCACAAAAGGCTCAAAAAATGGTCTGCCAAAAAACCGATTTCCCAAAAATTTAGAATGTATTTTTCGCTGTGGTGTTGACCTACAAAAAAAAAGGTCTTCACTTTTCATCTAAATCAATATCCCAACTTTTGTTGGTGAATCTCCAAAAATCAAAATAAACGGACACATCCCAATTTTTTCGAAAATACCCAAATTTCTGGTTTCCACACCAAAACCAAATGCTTATGTCAAAAATTCCTACCAAAAAAAAATTAAAAGATTCCACCAAAATTTTTATGATCGGTTTCAAAAATTCCAAGATTTTTCCAACATACACGTAGCCCTGTTTTGCCAAAATAAAAATCCAAAAAAAATCTCATGTGGCCTTGAAAATTTCCAAGATCTCAAGACAAATTCTCTAGATTGGCATCTATGCCCGCGATGCATTACTATTAGTCTATGACTATTGTTTGACTTGTTGTTAGGCGTACATGGTTGGCAATGGTTGTGGGTTCTCGAGCCTTACTCTAATCTTAAAGTGGACATGTTGGGAATACAGTACTGAGTTATAAGATCTAGAGGTAGATTAAGTAAATTATTTTCTTAAAGCAGTGATACGAGATAGACAGAGTTGGACAGTGGCTTAACGAGGTACTTTTTTGTATAGGTACCACCGTTGCTTCTCAAAAATTAAAGCGGTATCTCGGTGCAGCTTCTACTTTTTTAATTCGGTACCGCTACTTTTGAACAAACAACCAAGGTTTCTTGATTCTTCGTTACTCCGATTGTTTTGACCGCTGAGGATAGATGAATTTGACCAACCTGATGAAGCAGAAATCACTTTTTTCGATTTAAAGTCGAGTTTGAACGAAAATTTTGAAGCAGATTTTCCAGAGGGACGTAGCTGTAGCAGCGCTGAGCCAAATGCCGAGTATGGAGTTGACGAGTCTTTAATTATATAAAGTACTTTAGAAAAAACAGACCGCAAATAAATCTAATTCATTAGGAGAGCGGCCTTCAAAAAGCTTAAAAACTATAGTTTTTCTAACATTGCTTTTGCTTTCAGGTTACAAATGTAGCTTGCATCTGTGGTTTTCTCATGGCATAGTCGCACTACATGTAAAGGGATCTTACAGATGGAAGCAGGCCTGTAGGCATCTGTCATAGGCCTATTTGACTGGAGCCTTTTTACAGGTCGTTGTTTATCACACACGAGTTTGTGCAGCTCTGTTGATAGCCGTTCTTGGGCTATCTATGAGCACAAGGAGACAAACTGTCTCCTAACACTAGTCGGCTGGGAAGGACATGCTGTATTTACTGCTTTGAACACATCAATTCGGCCAACGTTACAGCAAAAAAGTTAATTTAAAAAAGATTTTAAAACGTAAGGGAATTTGGCATCAGAGATGAGTATTTTCAAATTCTTGTTATTGTAAAAGAAAATCAACGTCTCTTTGCAAAATCATTTGATCGAATATTGTTTTGAAAACCTGATAGTTGCTTCAATTTCAACAAAAATTTGCGTTTTGAGTCAAATGAATTTCGTAATAGAGAATCAAAATATTATTTAAGTGATCTCAAAGCAGGTAGTTTAAAAATCGTATAATGCTCTTTGTAAAATACTGATCCCTTAAGTCTACACTTTTGTGACGCCAATTTGACGTAGGCTACTTTTGATCCACCCTTCAAAACATTGTTTTCCGTAGAGCTATCATGTGTCATATAAAAAGTGCACAAACAGACAAACATTCTGAAACAATTTGTCGAAGTCAATTTTAAAAAAGGTGCAACATAGAGCTTATTTGTTTTTACTGCTATTTGGCGAAATGTCAACACCTTACCCTTGTATAGCGCTTGTCTATAAACGTTTTATTTTTTTGCCAACTTTTATTTTGCTTTGTAATCAGTGGCGTACGCTGAAATTTTCCGATGGGGGAGGGCAAAGTTTCGTCACAATCGTGTGACGTCACAAATCAACTTTATGGGGAGTGCCGAAAGCACGATCATTCTAGGGTGGTCCGGGGCCATGCCCCGGAAAATTTTGCAAAATTACACCTAAAAATAGGTGTTTTTGTGTATTCTGGAAGCAAGTTTTAGTATAATGTTTTTACGAGACTTATTAAAAGAATGAAATCGTAAAATGAAAATCAAGCATAAAACAAAGTCAGTTTATGTTAAATTGAGGCGACGGTTCCCTTTCGAAAATTAGTCAGTCAGTTCACAATAATCAAGTTTAATGTCGTTGTTTATATTATCAAAAGAGCCAATACATTCAGCCGATTTTCTTGCATGCTCGTACGTAAGTACGTATTGATCAGCTTTAGGGCGCTAAATCACCGTTCGCCCGTTGCCGTTGTAACTGACAACGCTGCGAAAATTTGCAGCAATGCTTGAGTGATCGAATACGTCCTAAGTTGTCTCGCAGTTTTAAGAGTTACTCTATTTCAGCTAAAAATACAACCAAAATATACTTTTAAATTAGAGCGTTTCTTTTGTTTGTTTTAGAAATGCTCATGTACAGTTCCTAGCGATACCGGTAGCTCTCTATTCTCGTACAAGTTGTACGATTCTCTTTGAAAACGTGGCTGCCACTAACCACTCTGCAGAAAGCTGATATTTTGCATAAGTATCAAAGTTAATTGATCAAATGTCGCTTTTAAAATAGTGGTTTGTACGGCTATATGTCTTCCATGTACAAGGTTTTGTCTGCCCTCTACAACTCTCATTCACTTTCAAGAGCATAACAAATTTTGATAACTGTTTTACTTTAATCAGATAGTCAAGTTCAGATTTCTACCAGCAAGTGGTCTGAGCGACGAGTGGTTTGCCACAGGAAAATTGAAATCCAGGGCGAATCCCGAATACTCGCTTTGCTTTTGCGTTTTTCTTTACATCTTTTTTCACAGTTTTGCTTTAAATACTTCACACTAAAACTGCTTGGTTTTGCTTTACATTTTTTCATTTTTAGGGTCAGAGGGGTGGGAATGGCACAGTGGCCTTCCCCCTCAGTAGGCTAGTGTTTGTAATGCAGCTAATGCTATTTTGCTTCCACGATCATATAATATAAAAGAAAATAAGACGTTATCTCAAATTGATTTTCTTTATGTCTCACTTACGTATTTGGGTGCTGGGGCATAGTGCCATGCCCTCGATTTGGCCTTGACAACTGACAAAAAATTTCAGCTCAATACGTGCTAATAAATTATGTCCAAATGTTTATTGCAAACCGCACAGTTGGATTGTGTAAAGCAGGCAAAAATTACCGGTAGCCTACCACATATTTTATAGCAGCAGGCCTGAAGTAGTTTTATACCTAAAAACAGTTGTTAAAAAAACATTTATTTTTACTGAAGGCTATTAGTTTTATAAATGTAATTATCAGTAAGCTGAAATCAATTAAGTTTGTGTGACAGAAAAATAACTTTTTATTATTTTGTGACATTGAAGGAGAAGCGCGATGCCATCAAAATATGTGAAAAAAAAACTAACAAAAGCTTTCGATCGCCAGCAGATGTTTTGGAAGAAGCAGCAAAGCTTGAAACAGAAGATGGATTTTCGTATCGAAAAGTTGCTGAGTCTTTTGGCATTGACAAAATGACTTTGAGGAGGTTTATTAAAAAAAGGCAAAATGATCCGGAATGTGCTGTAGGTTATGATTCAACCAGCAAAAAAAAGAGAATTTTTCCTCCTCACATGGAGAAGGATTTGGCTGACCACATCACTTACTTTGCGCAAATGTATTTTGGGTTGTCATTGGAGAAATGCAAGGAATTGGCATTTGAATTTGCAATTCAAAACAATGTGATTTTTCCACAATCTTGGAACAAAAACAAAAAAGCAGGCAAGCAGTGGTGGAGCGGATTTAAGCAGAGGTACAGGCTATCGATTCTAACCCCCGAGCCTACCTCCATTGATAGAGCAATAGGATTCAATGAACAAGTTTGCAAACAATACTTCAAAAATCTCTCTGAGGTGCTTGATAAACATAAGTTCACTGCTGATAAAATTTTTGATGTGGATGAAACTGGAGTTACAACTGTGCAGGATCCAAAAAAAGTTGTAACTCCAACCGGAATGAAAAATGTAGGTGCTATTACTTCTGGGGAGCGAGGAGAATTGGTGACGTCAGAGTATGCAATTTGTGCCGCAGGCTATGCACTGGCCCCAATGCTCCAGAGTCCACAAAAAGGATGCTTTCATACGTGGAGCTCCACCTGGCACGATAGGAAAAGCAACAACATCAGGCTGGATAAATGAGAGGCTTTTTGTTGAATTTTTGGATCACATCAGCGACTTGACTTGCTGCTCAGAAGAAAGCAAAATTTTGGTGATTTTGGATAACCACGAATCACATATTTTTTGGCTGCCATAGACAAGGCAAGAGAACGTGGAATTGTTTTACTAACGATACCACCAAAAACTTCCCACAAGCTGCAACCTTTGGACAAATCCGTGTTTAGTTCTTTTAAAGCAAGCTATAATCGTGCTGCAGATAATTGGATGAGATCTAACCCAGGGAAAAAAGTCACAATATATGAAATAGCCTAGCTGATTTGATTCATGAAGCTCATCAGAATCCCATGATTCCACGTAATATTCTCTCTGGATTTAGCTCCACTGGAAATTGGCCTCATAATCCCGATGTGCTTTTAAGTGCTGATTTTGCTCCTGCAGTTGTCACTAACAATGACGTTGCTACTGAACAAATGAACAGCCTTGTTCAAACTTTACATTTACTTCAAGATGCCTTTCAGCTTGCAGCAGAAGAACAGTCTATTAACTTGAACCCAGACTCTTCTATTGTAGACATGGCAAATGATGCTGAGTTTTCGTCAACTTTATCCGAAAACGATCAAGCTCATTTGAGTAAATACATTTCACTCAAACATTTTACCGCTCCCAAAAGCAGCACCACTTAAGAAGCCATCAGGACACAGAAGAGGCAAAACAAGAATATTTACTGACACTCCTGTCAGAAACGAAGTACCAGAAAGAGCAAGAGAAAGGAATGCTAAGAAAACCAAAAAGAGTATCAGAAAGCCGACACTGAAAGCGAAAAAGCAGTTATTTCGCAAAAAAAAAACAAAAAAACTTCACAACGTATTGAATAATCTTCATCTTCCTCGGACGAAGTTGAAATCCATTACGCTGATGATAGTGATTGCGATATGAATGAAACTGTAGACGCTAAAATAGGTGATTATGTCGTTGTTTTGGTGTCTGGCAAAGCTATAGCTTTGAAATACGTAGCCCGTATAGACGATATCGATGCTGATGATGAATATGAAGAAATTTTTTTGAGTAAAGTAAATGCCAAAATTAAACCTGGAGAAAAACCTGAAGCACCAACTTTTGTTATTAATGAAGAAGATGGTGCATCATTTTCACAAGAAGACATTGTTTTTAAACTTCCGGTGCCAATTGCTGTTGGTGGTTTAGCAAGAAGAAGTAGCCAGCTACGTTTTGATTATAATTTTAACAAAGAGGATTTGGCTTGAATAAATACTTTCGTTGCACACTATCTTTTCAATTTTGTAAATAAAACACTCTTGTAGGCATGTTTGCCGGTATTCTTCAAATCAAGCTTCTTATTATGAACAGCAGTGATGTATGCTTTGCTTTAATTTCTTTAGTTCTGTTTAGTGTTTTGTTTAGTGCTTGTATTATGAAATACCAAAATTTTTCATATTTTGTATTAGTAATCTGACAAGGAATATCACGCTTAATGATCTAAACGAGGATATTGTTTAACGAAAGTTTTACTCTTCTGTTATGAATCAGCTCTAGCTGTATAAATTTAATTGTATACAGTATCTCAAATCAGGTTGGTAAAATGTGTCAACAGCATCCATTTTTTACAATATTGCGCAATGTATCCTTTGTCGCTTTTGGGTTATGTTGTTTTGTAGAAATTGTGGTTTACCTGAAAGCTGATGGTCAGTATTTTGGGATGAAATTGCGCTGTATCAAATTACCCATCAGTATATCAAATTGCCTTTTGAGTGTATCAAATTACCTACGTGGGAAGTTAATTTGATACAAGTAAGAGACATTTTAAAACTTGAAATAAAACAAATTTCTGCAAAGATAATATGTCTAAAATCTTGTGTTGTACTTTGCAAAAAATCAGACTTTAATATTAACATGAATGATGGCATCTACACGCATGTACTTTTATTTTGCGCAAAAAAATGTTGAAATTGTATCAAATTACCTTCCTTTGCCCTAATATTATAAAATATTTTCTTCATTCTCGCACATGTCTTAACGTCCAACGTTGAGTTACGTCTTCTTTTTCTTGGTTTCACCGTATCATTTTAGTGAAACCTATATCTATTTATGTGGTGATCAAGAATAAAAAAGAAATGAATAAATGATTTAAACAGCTCCTTTGAAATTTAAAAAAAAATAGAAGTGCTGATTCATTCTTTAACGTGTGCTAAATCGCTACAGCGATAATCAAAATTTGATTGTGTTGATGATGTGTTTGAAGTTGGTGTAGCATGGGGTTTGGAAATATTTTTTTAGTTTTTTTGAGTTTTGTTTTGGTTTTTGCATCGATTGTTCAAGCGACATATTCAGAGGAAACTTATAAATCAAAATATGAATACAAATATTCGTTTAAAGGACCTAATTTATATCAACCAGGCTTTGGAATACCATTTTGGAATCATTCATTTGGTAAGTACTGATATTCCTGGGTACTAGTGTTAGGTGTAGTTGATTTGGTTAATCACTTAAACAGGAAGCAAAGAGATAGAACTGCAATAGGGTAGTTTGGTGATTTTTAATGTATTCAGTGTTGTACACAAAATGTGAATACTGGGTTCATGGTAGATGTGCAAAAATAAAGAGAGTTACCGGTTGGTTAGCAATGCATTTTGTTAGCTTAAAATGTAGAGGAATAATATAAAAAAAGGTGGATTCAATTGAGAAATTGTGCGATAAAGTGGAGACAGTACATGGATTTTGTTATTTGGGAGACAGACTAAATGCTAGTGGTGGCTGTGTTGTGGCAGTCACAGCTAGAGTAAGAATTGGTTGGATAAGATTCAGGGAATGTTGAGAGTTATTGCTTGGAAATAGATTTCCTCTGAGGATGAGAGGTAAAGATTGTCATTGTTGCACAAGATCAGCAATGCTGTGTGGAAGCAAGGCATGGTGTTTAAAAAAGAGCGAAAAAGCAATTTTAAGGAGAATGGAAAGAGCTATGGTAAGAGCCATGTGTGGTCAGAAAGTTGTTGAGGAAAAGACGACTGAAGAACAGATGGGCATACTGGGGTGGAGGAAAACTATAGACTGGTTTGCCGCAATGAATGGAGTTAGATGGTATGGACATGTGCTGAGGAGGGATGATGATAGTGTTTTGAGGGTTGCTCTGAATCTTAAGGTAAGTGGCAAGAGAAAGCTAGGATGACCAAAGAAGAAAGTGGAGGAGGAGACAGAGAAGATTAGTTTAAAGAAGGAGCATGCTCTGAATCGAGCAAAGTGTGAGCAATTGCAGAAGAAATGGAATAAATCTAGCCGTCTCTGCTAAGAGAAAAACACCGGATAAAAACTGAGTAACTGCTACTTGATTGGTTTTTCTGTAGTTGATGTATACATTGGTGAATATTGTGTACTTGCAATAGGGGTTGTGGTTCATGTGCTTAGGCAATTTCAGAAAGGCTGCTGTTGCTGCCAGCAAATAGTAGGATGTAGGCTAGGCTTATCCTGTTAAAAATATTGAGTGCAATGCCTTTTTTGTTTTTGCGTTTTTCCAATCACATTAGTTAAAAGTAGTAGATAAAATTTAGTTGTGGGAATGTTTTGTTTTGTGCTAATTCATCTACAGAGGCTGTTGCCGTTTGTTAAACAAGTCTTGTCTAATAGATCGTAGGTGTTGTGCCTTGACTAAAATCTACTCCTGGTGTTAAAGCTATCTTCACCAAAACTTCCCTGGAAATGTTACTTTAAGTTTTTGACAAGTAGGTTTGTGCTTAAAATTCGTGGCTAGAAGCTAGGATCAAAGGCAGTGGCTATTTTTTGCCTTCAGATATTTGTGATTGGTCAATTTTAATGATGTATTGAAGATGTGATTTTAGTCATTTCTGTTTGGTCAATTTCAATAATGAAATAAATAAAATTTGCACCCCCGTGTACTCTCTCACCTAGTGTACACTACCTTATACATTCACATACCACCCCCCTCCAGTGTACATTGCTTTTGTATAAGTGCTTTGCCAGCAAAGAACCAAACGCATAACCATTGCATTTCAAGGCAGTTGCACTATCTGCTACATTATGGAATCACTGACAAAATTGTACAGTATAAAATATGACTATTTAAACACACATTAATGGCAATGGCAAAATAGCCTGCAAGGGTAAAATGCCATCAATGGCAAAATAGCCACTTCTAAGATTAAATGCGCATAACTTAAATCTTGCTTACTTACCATAAGATAACCTCACTTTTACCAAAGTGCAAAATATATTGCTCCTGGTAACAAGTGCATCAGAAAACGTTGTTTTGTTGTTTGAAAAGTGCAGTTGCTGGTATTTTACACACATGTCAGCATGCACCTAAGACTTAGGTCCTAAGTAAATCTCCAATATGGCAAAAAAAGTTCCCTACTCTCTAATGTATTTGAAACATTTTTCAATGTGCACTGTTATGAAGACTTAATTTCCTGATGCCTGATTACTGGATGTACGCAAACTAGGTGTGCACACTTAAATGCCAAGCAAAGAAGACTTGGAACAAAGTAGGTGCTAGGCAAACTAATTGTATGCCAGTACTTTTGAAGTTGCTGACTTCAAAAAACTTGCAAAGCAAACCAGCAATAATAGTACTCACGCCCATGTTTCAACAACATAAGCAGCAAGAAAAATAATATGTGTTGGTTCCATCTAGATTGGAGCTGGCTAACTTTTTACAATGGTCATGGGTCTACAAAAAAGCCATGTCAAACTTTGTAATCAATGGTAAACAATGCATTCGAGGCTTGCAATGCCATGTAGATAACAACATTTTAGATGTCATTTTGACTAATTGTGACTTTCACACTCATGGCTTACAGTGACGTGAGTGGCAACAACGATGATGCTGCGTCTTTTTCATTATGATAATCTAAGCATTTTAAGTATGTGCAATTTAAAATTTTGGGTACCTTGTGAGGTTTTGTTTATAAATTACCTGTTGGACAGGGCCATAGCAATGTACTGACTGCTTGGGTGCTCTTAGATAAGGATTATTAATTTATTGTCTGTTTTTATGGAGTGCAACAACTTATGCTAATAGTCAGTTTGGGCATTTAGTGGGCAGCCAGCAACCGTTTGATTGGCTTTTTTCAATTTTCATACTTCAGAGCATAAAAGGTGAAACCATTGCTAATTAAAAACAAGGGATCTTATGATACTGGTCACTGTGAGACAGGGAACAACCAGGGGCAACAAATTTGGCTGGGGGTGGATCTCAAAACCCATGTGAATGTGCATGCATGTGTGATGTATCAAGAACTTTGCTTGAATTTAAGCATGTCTAATATGCTGCCCCGTAAAGTAGAACTTGGTTTCACATCGTCAATTCTGTTATGCAAAGCAACTGTTTTCACTGTTCACCTACTTCAAGCTGCCACTACCACCTGTCATGCCAAGGTAAGCAGGCTTACATTGTCAGATACACCAGTGTCCAGTTTGTCTGATGTCTGGTTGGTACTGCCCCTAATTTGTCTGGTGCCCATATAAACATCAATTTTTATTGCATCCAGTTGCGCATGCATAGTTGTTGAAAATCGTTTTTTTTTCCGGCATCAACAAACAGTCCCATAGCTTTGTCTTTTGGTTATTGGCAAAGGTTAGAAATGTAATTAATTTGGTATCTTATGGTTTATATTTTTAATGAGACTATAAGTCACTACTTCTGATTGGTTACTGCCTATACCAGTGATGGCAAAACTATGACACGTGAAAAGATTCTCACTGACATGCTGGAGTATGACACGCGAAAAGATTCTCACTGACACGCAGGAAAAATTGTGCAATGCATTGTTAGTTTCATTCATCCAGCCTGTCATTACAGCCAATGTTCCCTCTATGCTGCTCGCATGCGTGGC
Organism: Trididemnum clinides; assembly: GCA_963675345.1. Lineage (NCBI taxonomy): Eukaryota > Metazoa > Chordata > Ascidiacea > Aplousobranchia > Didemnidae > Trididemnum > Trididemnum clinides. The sequence continues at coordinate 19,173,249 of OY776297.1, read as the reverse complement.
TGCGTAGCTGTATTGACCCCTTTGCGCAGTAAACACAACGCTCCGTGCTGTCTCCAAGACTAGGCAAGATGTGAAATTCTGCACACAAACGAACAACGTGGGCTTCGATGGACTTTGCAGATGCAATTTCGTCAGAACATGGGGACGACTTTTTTTTTTCTTTGGAGATCACCCATGCCATAGTCACTATTGAGAGTGTTGTCTCCAAGAAAGAAAAAAAAAAGGTCAACAACAATCTTGCACCCCTGGTTGTGAACCCCTGGATTAGACTGTTCTTAAGAAGTGACACGCGACTAGAAGTAAATGCACAGTTTTAGTTTTTTTGACACGCCGTCAAAAAAAGTCTTGCCATCACTGGCCTATACAGATGAATCCGTTTAATTGCATATTCAATTTGCCAAGCTCTTCTATGCAATTAAGCGGATTATTCATTTATCCAAAGTTAGTAAAAAGACACAAATTAACCATTGCAGAAGACAAAGTATTGTTTAGTCATACATAACATTGTACCAATCGTGTGAAATACTGTGTGATAGTAGTTTGTTAAATATTGCTCTGCATGCTCTCTTGTAATTGTTTTTGTAAATGAAAAAATGCGTCTATGACTTCACCTTCACATTGTAAATGTCACCAAACTGTATCAAGAGCGTTTAACACTCCTTTATTTTTTGGCTGGGTAATGAGAAAATTGTGTTGTATATTTAACAAAACAAATCCTCGAACATTGAGATTGCATAATAAATGGCAGTTTTTTCATTCACATCAAAGATCAACAATTGCAAAGTATATGTGCAAATTTGTGCTTGCACACTGTAAAAAATCTGCTGTAACATCAAATTTTGCAAACATAAAAGATGCCGCTTGAAATTGATCAAAAAAATCTTGCACCATTTTTACAGTGCACTACTCCCTCTGTGCTCGTAATTAACGTCTGTCTTTCAAGAATACCAAAACATTCGCTGAAGATAGTTTTTTGTCACTTGATTTTGCAACTAACTTTTTGGTTAATGAAATAAACAGCTTTTATTTCTATGCAATTAAACGGATTATGCAATAAGCCGATATGCGATTAACCAGACTTTTTTTCAAGAAAAAGATAGGCTATGGTTTGGGATTTTCAATTTTTATGCAATAAAACATATTATGCGATTATCCAATATGCAATTAGCCGGATTTGTTTGTAGTTGCTTTTTTTGGCAATTAAGCAATTTATGTGGATACTCACTAATTTGAATTTCAGAGCTTATGTTAACAAAACAAAAGCAGATGCACTTATTGGTAACGTTATGATGATTTCTAATATACCTGACAATGAAAGCAATAAAATTTGAACTTTTACTAAAGTAATGGTATTTTTTCTTTGTACATTTTAAAAGATAGGTGCTCTCAGTCTACAGATTTTTGGGCATGTGCCATATTAAAACAAAATTAACTGGTGTTTGGTTTTAGTGTTGAAAAAGTTAAAAAATTCAGCAACATTGACAGACTTAAAAACAAAATTGTTTTGTTTAATTTTTTTTTGATATAAAAGGTGTAGTAATCTACTGTAGTTTGGAGTCGATAACGATCTTGAATCAGTTTTTAAAGTACTAGTATGAAGTTTTGTTGATAAATGGAGCTTTGTGATCAGACTGTTTGTAGTTTTAAATGCGATTAGTTGTTTGCGAATAGTGATATTTATCCCTTTGTCATTAGCTTCAAAGCTGAATCATCTCAGAACCTATTATTTAACTTAATAGCTCACAAACTTGTTGATCATTGAATGAGCATTCAGTATCCAAGTCAGGAAGCAATAAAAAACTTGAAGGGCTGGTAGTTGAAGTTGTTTTGTAGTTCTGCTGTAAATTAATTCATAAAGTAGTGATTGGGACATGGCTAGGCTAGTATGTTGCTTTCATATTGATATCAATTCTGTTTAGATGCTGTACCTGGAGCCGATCAAGTTCGTGTTGTGCCATCATTAAGAACAAAGTATGGTGCCGTCTGGTCAAAACAACCATTTACATCTAATGAATGGAAAGTTGAAATTTCATTTAGAATTAATGGAAGGGGTTCTATAGGCGCTGATGGTTTTGTAAGTTGAAAAAAATAGTGTTTATGATATTTCTTCCAATGGTTACTTTCGGGAGTGTTTTACTTTGTTACTTGCCTGTCATTTGGGAGCTGTTGGAAGAATTTCTTTGCCATAGAGTGTTACGAACAATGAATTATGGGAACCACTGTAAGGCAAAAATTAAAATCTTTATAACAGGTTTTAACAACACTTCCTATGCTTGGCATCACTCATACTTTGCTGCAAGGTTGTTGAATAAAGGTGCTTAGCAGCAACAGATGCCTGTATTCTAAAATGTATGTTCATTAGAAGTGATATGAATTTGGAGTGGTATTAAAAAACTCTTTTGTTGCAGAAAAATTTGTGAAAAATTATTTGGTGACATTTTTTTAACAGGTCCTTTGGTATGTTGAAACTCCAAATGTGTATGGACCAGTGTTTGGATCAAAGGATAGATGGAATGGGCTGGGGATCTTTTTTGATTCCTATGATAATGACGGCAAGAAGAATAACCCATACATTTATGCAATTTACAATAATGGAACTTTGTCATATCACCATAACATGTAAGTATGCATTGGTTGATAACAGATCAGTTTACAATTTTTCCATAGTGCGAACTGAAAAACAATGAAGACATTCTTTATTTTTGAAAAGCGCTAATGTAAAAATATTTTTAAGAAGGTAGGCTACATATTTCAGATAATCATAAGCCATTTTTAGGCCTACAATTTTATGAAAAAATGATACTGAAAATCACTGGTCTAGAACAAATTTTTGAAAATATACTTCATTCAAAAACTGCAGATCAATATTATGGCAATAAATCTTCTAGCAGCGACTGTTATCTATTAATTTTGTAAAACAATGCAAACTGTGGCGTAAAACTTAAAACTGTTTGTCATCTGCTACAAGCTCAAAGCCCAAACATTCAAGTGCTTGTATAAAAACCACAGCATCTTATTCAATTTCTGGCTGATATTGACAATATTTTTACAATCAAGGTTACCAAAGTGCTAACGGATAGCAGAAGACAACCCGAAAAACTCTACTTTGTATTTAAATATTACTAAGATATATCTGTATATTGTATCCTGCTTTGCTATTACACCCTGGACAGATTATAGTACATTACATTGATAATACTTTCTAAACAGCTCATAGTAGGATGTCAAAGTGATTACTGTGAATAAGTATCTAGTTAAAGGTTTTGACCGACCCAAACTTAAACAGTTATAGCTTACAATTACTAATAGCCTTATCTGGATTAGAATGAGTTGAAAAACAAAATGTTGGAATTTTAAAAAGTGGTGTTTATATTTGACCCCAAATAAAAACTAGATGACATACAAACCAATTTTTGATTGGTGCACCTTTCAGTGACAGTGCATCTCCTTGGTTTAATCACACAGCAAGTATCATCCGTACAATAGGAAAATACCTCATGCAACAGAGATAGCCATTATATACTTGAATGACATCAAAACACTGTTTACAGTTATGTGTGGGAGATGTGCGGCAGGCAGTAAACACATTATAAACACCTTAAGCAGTTAATCTTCTGTTTCCAGCATCTCAATAAGTCTTTATGTACCCAGTAGCAGAACACAAAATAGGTGACCGTAAATCGGTGTCAATTTACAAACACAGAAGCATTTAGATCCAGTTAAACGGTAAAATGACGCTTTGTGTTGAAGTTCTTCATAATCTATCAAGACTTTGGTTTTTGCCAAATAAATCCATCATGGTAGTCGTGTAAAGATGCCTCTGTAACCAAAGTTATATGTCTCTTTACATGCTGATTGTGACACAAATAGTTTAGTTTTAGGAGATCCTTTCAATTGGCTTCCATTTGTAAATCGCTGAGGTGCTTTGTTGCTTGCGGTGCTTCACTTTCCTTGCGGTCAGATTAGCAATTTAATGATAAGAATGCACGTTGACATTGACTTTTGGAACTTAAATACTGTTGACAACACTTTCTGTTTTTTGACAATCCTTGACGTACCGTGCTTTGAAGTTGTCATTTGGCTTGGTTGGTTGGAATGATTTTCCTCGCTGAGATAGAGTTTTATTAACTGCTAATGGTCTGATTTCTTATCATTGTCGCCCAGTATATCCAAGGGAACTTTTTTGAGATGTATGAAAACAACTTTTTTTTACACAACTTTATGAACAGGTAAGCGAATTTTGCTTCGTGGAACTGCAGTATACGATAGACAAAGCTGAAGAAATTTTGTACCATTACTAGACTTTGTTTTCTTTTGTTTCGAACCACGATGAAAAATAAATACTGTTACAAAGTCTAGTGTTGCTTGAAGGCTAGTTGCAAAGAAGTTTTTGAAACATGTTGCTGCAAATTTCTGCTAGCAAATGTCCGCCATTGTGAATGAACAATTGGTCGTACTTCCAGAAAGTGCAGATCTTCATCCACTGAGCCAACCAATGAGCAATACAAATTCTATATGCATACTTCTGGTCATTGCTTTGCTCGGGACCAGTAACGCTATCGGGGCTGTTGGTTATGCCATTCTATTTCTTAAAAACATGCCATAGAGGAAGTTCGTTGATGTGAAGGAGGCAGACTGACCTTTGCAATTGATTTTCAAGCAACTCTTTTTCAAAGCAGGCAATTAATTGTGTAATTACACTAGAAACTTGGCTTGGAGTACAAAATAGGTCTTCTGAATTTGAATTACGAGGCCTTTATAAATGACTTGCTACGAAAAGACATGAAACAGACAAAGCTGGACGATTTCATTAGTAAGTAGAGTACTGTGGTAACCAATTATTTCATCTGCATCTGTGGTAAGTTATTATTTCAGCTATTTGATATAAGTTTTTTTTCTTTATATGCGTGGAGCTTTTCCTTCATGATACGTAGAATGACAATTTTTATTTCTTCTTTTAATGTTATCAATCGGTTATTGTTATCACTAAAAGATGCTGCCAAAGTAATCACATTTAGCGGCGTCCACTGTAGTTCTTTTCAGAGCATTTTAGAAAGAAAGTTTCTCTTAAGAGTTGACACAAAAGTGGTGCTTCTACAACAAGTTTTTAAGCCAAAAATTAGTGTTGCAGCTCAACCGGTTCTTTAGATAATGCCAGATTAGTAATTTTTTTATCGTTTGTGGATGTCCACGGCCATTAGAGGGTGTACCAATCAAAAATTGGTCCCGATGTCATTTAATCCATATTTGGAAGCAAATATAAACACCGTTTCTTAAAATTCAAAAATTTTTGTACCACATTCTAATCTACATCCTTTACATTTATGCAGGCAATCATTCACCTTTAAATTTTATAGCGAAAAATATATATCGGCTATCTCAAATAGCCATTTTCAGTTTCTTATTCAAATAGAATTTGAGATGGTTGAAATGTATTTTCCATATCTTTAATTCTTTATCCAAAATCTGTTTGAATAAGGAACTGACGATGGCTATGTGAGATAGCCGAAATATATTTTCCGTAATAGAATTTAAGGTGAATGATTGCCTGTATTTAATCATGTAAAGGGTACACTCTGTACAATGCTGATCAGCTATTATTGATTTGAAAGCAACAAGGTAGTTAACAATTTTGCCTAAACTTATTTTGTTGGTAACTGTTTAGCGATGGGTCTGATCAAATGCAGGGTGGTTGCTATCGGGACTTCCGCAATAAGCCTTATCCTGTAAAAGCAAAGATAATCTATGCTGATAAACAACTAGAGGTAAGCTCGCTTTTTATTTAGTTTGTCCTTCAAATCTAAAGCATTTGGCTGTGTTTAGATATATATCGATAGTGGTAACAGTCCAACTGAAGAGTATGACTTTTGTGCCTCAATGGACGTTACCATTCCCAACGGCTACTACTTTGGTATCTCTGCTGCCACTGGTGCATTAGCAGGTAAATAAGACTGGGTTGTACCGCAGATTGCATAATGCTCTTCAAACACATCAAGCTGTTGAATGCTAGCCAATGGTAAAGCCAGCCTTCACTTTTACACTGCACCAGTGTAGTTATACTCGAGTAGTTTTGTCAAAAATGGCCAGTTGTGCCGAGTATATTTCTCTGCCGTATACCTCTGCTGAGCACACGACTAGTATGTTATTTGTAAATTTGTTTCAGATGCTCATTCTAATCTTTTTCTTTTTTATGCCACTACTCACTCCATTAATCACTGCGTCAGCTCACGGAGGGAGGTTGATTTTTTCTACTTAGTTTTCCCTTGCAAAATAGTTGGTTATGGCTTAGGGCAGAAAAACAATATCTTTTTTAATTGACACTACGTAGTCAAATAAATTTTTTTCTGTCTTTTACTTATTTTTGCTTAACAGGTAGAGTAATTCAAGTAACGTATCCACGCCGATTTATAACCATTGAAATAAGTTTTTACCACTGCACGTTTTTATTTCACTCGTCCTGTATTCACCATTATTTTTAGCGAAACATACAATGTAATTGGACGTTATTTCAATCAGATCACTTCGTTCTTTCGACAAATTTTCTATTCAAATTTAACGTTTCGCTCCCCTTAGTTACCGGGGAGCTTCTTCAGAACAATATCTTTGAAGAATCAGTGTTCTGAAGAAGCTCCCCGGTAACTAAGGGGAGCGAAACGTTAAATTTGAATAGAAAATTTGTCGAAAGAACGAAGTGATCTGATTGAAATATCGTTACACTCGACATACGAGGAATGCCTGCTATATTTAACGTAATTGGACGTGACAATGCAAAATATAAAAAGAACTGAAACTAGTAGCCGCCGTGGTGTAGTGGTAATTGTTTCAGGCTTAGCAGTGAAAGGTCGGGCTTTGTCGTTGATATTCGTCAGGAAGGGCTTCTGGAATTGAAGTGCCAGGTTGCTCCTTCAAAAAGTCTGGTTCGAAAACGAATGTGTAATGGCAGACGTACACTAAATCTGCACTTTTGAGCACGCGAAACGCTGAAGAAAGGACGCAAGTAAAATCGATTTTTTTTTACCTTATCTATTTCATTCGTTTTGTGCTGTGCTTCGTTACCATTATTTTTGGTAAAACATACAGTGTGATTTGACGTGGTAGCGCAAAAAAAAAGGTAAAACTAAAACAAACACATTCTAGCATGCTCAGGTAGAGTGAGGCATTGCTTTTTAAAATATAAACATTCTTCTTAATTTAGCAAGTGCTTCTCATCAAAAGCCATATTTTTTAGTAGTATAATCCAGTTAATTGTATAATTGAGCTCAAAAGATTTTGTGCTGTTGGCTGTTTATGCAAGATCGAAATTTGTTTGAAAATGATTTGACAATGTAATACTTTGGCACTTTTATTAGTTTACATTGTACGAATGGTTTTAGATGATCATGATATTCTAAAGTTTTTAACGTGGAGTCTTTCCAAGAAGACAGCAGTAAGTTGGATGGTATTTTTAAGCACAAATATATTGTTGAGCTCCCGGATTTGAAAATAGCCTGAAAAATATGAAAGAAACGTTTTGCTGATCGGAACGTAACGAAATTTTATTAAAATTCAATGTGCATCTTTGGTGCGCTTCTGTGCGCGAATAAAGTTATTAAATTTTTTTTGTTGATGTACCTTAAACTAGAGTTAAGTTGTAGTTAGAATCAGTCGAAAGTGATGCTCACACTTTATTGAAGCAAATCGATTTCACTACTAAATAACATCATCAATGTTTTCATTGATTTTATGCAAATAAGAATACTGATGATGCTATTTAATAGTGAAATCAATTTGTTTTGATGAAGTGCGAGCATTACTTTTGACTGATTTCTGCTACAACTTCTCTAAAGTTTTTAAGTTGGTTGATATTTATAGCGGTATCGTCATTCGTTTTACTTGTGTGGAGTTTCTCCTGAAGTCGTTATGATTTACTTTATCATTTTTGTCGAACAACTTTTTTGTCATTTAGCTCATTTCTGTAACATGGTAAACTAACCAACAAAGTAACCCCATATTGCTACTCATCCATGCATATGAGCTCAAGCTCTGCCCGCTAGTCTTTAGTTAATCTGGATTACTTCCACTAGCACAGGGGTGGGCAATTGTTTTGGCTTGCGGGCTGCATTGCGGTCACAGAAGCTAGCTGAGGGCAGCACTTTTTAACGAACGCATTGGTATATTATTCTAAATGATTTGCATTTTAAATTTGGCATAACATTAAAAACCAGCAATTATTAGACAAATAAATCAAAGTGGTTTTATTCAATTGAAAATGCAAGCACATTCAATTTTCAAAGTCTATCGATGAGAAAAATGCACCCAATCACGTTCTTCTAAACAATTTTTTTAATTATTTGCTTGAGGCTTTTGCGGGCCGTACAAAAGTTCGTCGCAGGCTGCAGTTTGCCCACCCTTGGACTAGCAGATTGCGTGGCCCCACCATCGATCAGAGTGTCTGACACACAAAGATAGATGTATTCCGTTAATTGTCTTTCTCAAGGAAACAGCACGCGAACTTCCTGGCTCCTTTACGCTGTATGCTTCATGCTTAGCGCCAGTATGGAAGCTGTAAATTTCATAATTAAAAAGTCTTAGCATGAATCTGTCAAGCTTTGAATCGGTGATTTACTGCACCTGATGCTAACGCTATCAATTACTAAACTGTCAAAACAGTTTCTGTTTTGGAGTTGTTTGGTGTAAAACTTTTTAAGCTCACTTCGTCTCAAAACTGGAGAAGTGTGGCTTATGTGCGCGATTTTGAGTGCTCTTGGCTTAGACCTACCTATTGAGATTTATGTCTTTTGAGTCAGCTTATACACCATTTTCTTATAGGATGATAAGCCGGAGGTTATCGATGAAGAGCAGAAGAAGAAAGAAGATGAAATAAAGAAGCTGCAAGAAGAGTATGACAAAAATCTCCAAGACTTTTATACAGAACAGAAGAAGTTTAAGGAAGAGCATCCAGACAAAGTGAAAGAGGATGTTGGAAGTCCAGAGGATTTGGTGAGAGAAGTAATGGTAATACGTCATGACTTAGATCATGGCCTTGGCGCAGTTTGTAGACTGGCACTACTGTAGTAGGGATTGTATCGAACGACTAAGGCCAACTATTTCTTTGAAATGTTCTTTGAAATTAAATTTTACACAGTTATCTTTGACTGATGTCAACAAGTAACAAATTCCCCGCAAGTACCAAATTATACTTGATGCTTAATGATATTGACGTTGTTCTGTCAGAGTGAATAATAAAAGCGCAGCACGTGCCTAACATATCTTTGCTTCCCTCAATTTATAGTTGCATTGAAATAATTACAATTAACAAAACATGATAGTTGAATCTTGATACTGAAGTTTTTAACTTGAAATTTATTTGCAGTTTCAAGGCGGCTCAAGTGCAGAACTGAAAGCAGTATTTGATGTACAGAGCACAATCAAGAGCGAAGTCCGGTAATGCTCAATACATCATATTTATGATGTAGCCCAGTGGTTTTCAAACTGTGCGTCGCGACGCCCCGGTGCGTCGTTTCAATTTTCCAAAGGCGTGGCGGAATATTTTGGTTTTGTGCCATTAAGTCTAGGTGTTATTGCGCCAAAAGAACTCTGATCGTAGATTCCTTTCTTACTTTCTTCTGACATTTTCACAATAGTGTTTTTAATACACTGTTGTAACGGTTGACTTGTTATTCAAGAATCAAATTGCAGAAGTTTAACTTAATTGGCGAAAAATATGTAAAGAATAAAGCATTCAGTTTTATGTTGGACGAAAACAGGAAAGATGAGTTACAAACTTAGAAGAGCGTAATTTTACGATTGAAGATGACAGACCAATCCAAAATCTCGGGAGCATAGGGGCAGTTATTTATGTAAATTATGGGTTACTTTTATCTCGCAGTACGGCAAACTGAACTGTAGGATGCTGTCTGGTGCGTCGCAAAGTTTCGCAAGCTTTTTCAAATGCGTCGCATCGCAAAAAGTTTGAGAACCACTGATGTAGCCTATTGTTTCGTGCGATGCAGCTTGTACCATATTGCACCAACATCATGCTTGAAAATTTATCCGGTAGAAGGTGCAACACTGCAGATATCCAATGCGATGTGAATCATGGCGACAAACTCAGTTTGACGTCAAATTTTTTTGTCTAGCTCACTGATGACAACCGGCGCGATGGTGCAGTGATTAGAGCGTCCGCTTCGAAGTCGGTAGACTTGGGGTTAATTCCCTAAGTCGAGTCGTACCAAAAGCCTTTAAAAAATGGTATTCACAGTTTCCCTGTTTGGCGCTCAGCATAAAAAAGGGATAGTGTGGAGAACAAGCCGGCAAGCTTGCTTGTTGTGTCTTTGGGCAAGGCACTTAACGGGATGCGTCCATCTCTATGTGGCAGACAGGTGGCCTACCCGTACTTCACCAGGTTACAATGGTGAAGTTGCTAACCCAACATGTCGTAAAAATCGACTTTTGGGTACCCACCAGCGGCAGTCCGCCCTGTTGGTGGTGGGTCTACCAGTCATTCATGACTGGTTCGAAATGGACTGCCATCTTTCCCCTAGCCTAATTTCAATTAGTTTGACGGCATGAACCTAAATTGCCATTAGTGCCGTACCTCCTACCTGAGGAAGAGGAGGGATAATCACAACAACAACAGCTCACTTATATTTGCTCACTACTTTGTCTACTTAAATTATTAACGAGGCATCTGAAATTAGTTCCATCTTTGTTTGAGCCAAAATCGATCTAAAAAGAGGTGCTTAGTTCAGAAAATGTTCTCTATCATCCCTGTTAAACGTGCAAACCAATTTACCATTAGTGAAACTGATAAATGTTTATCATGAGTTACATTTCTTTTTTCAGTGATCTGACCAAGACCATTTTAGCGGTATTGGAAAAGCAGGAACAGATGATATCAAAAGTACATGAAATGCAGCCACCTGACGTTGAACTTGCCAAAGCACATCAAGTGAAAGAAGTACAGGATTTGCAAAAGTCAGCTCAAGAAACGCTTGTGGAGTTGCGGTGAGTAGGCGGCAGATTAGCATCCATTAAACAATGGGCTATCATGACAGGTTTAAATTGATCTACCGTATCTAACTTTGGCGTTCCCGTGGCACGATGGACTTAGCATTGTTTTCGCATCGCTAATCGGCAAGTTGAGCGCTTAGAGCAGTGATTCTCAACCTTTTTGTGCTTGAGGCACACTAAAGAATCAAAAATTCATCCGCGGCACACTTTCACATTACAAAATTTAAAACTCAAACATACTCCAAACATAAATGAAATGAGATTGAAATGAAATACTGAATTGAAATGAATACATAAATAAAATGAAAATACTCCAAACATACATGTTTAATGGGACGGTTGTGCTTGCTTTTTCGAGCAAATCAATTCGAATCGAGGCTCTAATGACGTAAGACATACTCTCATTTCATCGTCAATAGCAAGAAGGCGTTGTCTTTTTTTACTTTTGATTTCAGTGAGTGCGGAAAATCCAAATTCGCAAAGCCAAGATGATGCAAATGGAAGAAGAATTTTGATTGCTTTTATTCTTAGCAAAGGATATGTTTTTACGATGGACAACCAAAAGTCATGTAGGTTTTCTTCGGAAAAACTGGACCGATAAAAACAATTGTTTTGTAGCTCAATAAGCTGCTCCTCTTCTTCGGTAGATAGATTCGTTGTGTCGTTATTTTTTCCAAATGGATTGATTACCCACCCGTAATCTTTAACACTGAATTCTGGAAAGTAGTTTCGGAGTGAAAACTGGAGATCTGACAAAGTGTTTAAAATTTCCGGAATTATTCTTTTTTTTAAAGAAGACTTGTTGACTGTAGGAAAAGCATCTACATTTTCCTCAGATACTTTTCTCTTCCATAAAGACAGTTTTTCGTCAAAAGAAATCAATGTTGATGTAGCTGTTATTGTATTTTCGGATGGCCCTTGTAAGCTTGAATTCAAAACATTCACTTTTTCAAATAAATCTGCTATAAATTGCACTCGTAACCACCACAGTTCGTCATGTACAGAAAACCCGAAGTCTTTTTTTTGAGCGTCCAGGAAAGAACAAATTTCAGCCTTTAGTTGGCATACACGTTTCAGTACCTTTCCTCTCGAGAGCCATCGGACCTCTGTGTGAAACAGCAAGCATTTAAATTTTGAATCCATTTCTTGACAAAGTTGCGTAAAAAGTCGGCTTTGGAGGGGACGAGTTTTTATGAAATTTACGACTTCAATAACTTGCTTCATAACTGAATGTAAATTTGTTGGCAATGTTTTAAAGACGAGAGCTTCTCTATGTATCATACAATGCACTACAAACACGTTTGGATTTTGGTGGCGAACATAAGCAACAAATCCCCTGTTTTTCCCTTGCATGGATGGGCAGCCATCAGTGCAAATGCTAACACAGTTTTTCCACTGTAAGTTCAACGACAAAATGTTTTCGTCGACCAGTGTAAATATGTCTTCCCCTCTAGCAGTGGTTTTTAACTCTTTGCAAAATAGGCATTGGTTTACAAACGACCCGTTTTTTACGAATCTAATAAAAGCTAAAAGGTGCGCTTTTCCTGTACTATCAGTAGATTCATCAACTTGCAGTGCCCAAAGTTGAGATAACTCGTCATCTTGTCCTTGCACATCAAAATGCTCACGAATTTGATCATTTATATCCGAAGATAGGTCTTCAATTCTTCTTGAAATTGTGTCATTTGATAATGGAACTTTGCTTACCGTATCTGCAGCATCACTTCCAAGCATAGTTTCTACAATAATGGATACTGATGGTGCAATAACAGATTCGGCGTCAGTGTGAGCTTTTTTGCGTTTAGCCAACAAATGAGCCACTTTGTAGCTGGCAACTAACCCCTTTTCTGGCAACTTCATGTACTTGTTAAATCGTTTGGCTTCTATATCTTTTTGTAACAAGAGATTCTCAAAGTATGCTTTTGGTTTATCTTTTAAAGATTCGTGATTGGTTTCTAAGTGTCTGCTTAGTTTGCTAGGAACGAGGGCCTCATTTGACAAGGAAAGATTGCAAATAATACACAAAGGAAGTTGGTGATCGTAGGATCCAGAAGCAACAAAACCGTACTTTATGTAGTCTTCTTTATATTTACGCTTGACTCCTTTTTTTGCAGGTACTTTCTGTTGCAATGCACCACTTTTGTTACTGGTACTGCTTATTTTTAAATACTTTTCCATGGTTTGACTACTAAACTAATGACTAAATTTTGTCACTAAAACTAAGTCCATGCATTATTTAAACTTGAATTAATCTGTTTCACTAAAAATAGCAGAGCCAAAGTTATTTTAAATATATTTAATACGGATACTATTTGAATAACAGTGGCATAGAATTATAATTTATTCTAAACGTCTACTTTAATAAATATGATCAAATACCGTAAACTTGGCTCTGCTATTTTTATTAAGATTAGATTTTTTTCTTAATGCAGTTGTAGCTTATAAAACAACTGCTTTTATCTCTGAGAAACCGCTCTCATCAGGCATAGCTTTAGTTTGCCTACTTAGGCTTTAAGCAGCTCTCGAGACTATTTCAGGGCTCACTGTATTGTATTTTGACTTTTAAAAAGTTATCTTGTATTTTGGCATTAAGCTGAGCTAGATCTGCGACCAAGATTATCAGACTCTCTTCTTTCACCCTTTTTTTTGTCACACAAGTCACGCTGTTGCATCCTTCGATAAGCTGCTTCACGATTAGGCTTGTACTGGCTACGCTCGAAGGTTTCAAACGAACAGCAATTTAAAGAATTAAGAATCGAAAATGCGATCAAAGAATTGATCAATTTGGTTTTGCGGAAAAATAAGCGATCAAAGACAAAAATATACGCGGCACACTAAAAAATTCCTCGCGGCACACTAGTGTGCCGCGGCACACAGGTTGAGAATCACTGGCTTAGAGTGTTGTGTTGCGACTGGCAGCAGCCGGCGTTTGTATTAATCTCAAGTTCAAATTGCGGCGTGGGCGGATTGCAACGACATAGACGAGTGAATGCTGACTATTAAGTTAATGAGTTGAGTATAACTACTTTTTATTTTTCTTTAATCAAATCGTCCTGCATCCACCACTTATGAAATTCGCGGTGTGGTCTAGAATGCTTCATATGACATCTTGCTTTCGTTCCTTGGAAGAATAAGGATAATCTTGTCATCTTGAAGTTTCCTGTGAAAGTGCAGTTACCCGAACAGCAAAACCTTCATTGAAAACTTACCGACTGGGGACCACCTCGATGCAGTCCCATTTCCCTCCTGTTTAGGCTTGATTTTGAGGCTTAAATTTTTCAGGCACATTTTACGAAATGCAGTAACGTTGCTTTCAGCTGATTTTCCTCTACCACATTTTGTCAGCGCATGCTGTTGCATTTCTGATTGACTTTTAGAAATAGGCTCCCCAAAACTTGCCTTTCTGTCAGTATATAAAGAAATGCTTCAGCGTCCGCTTGTAGGTTGTGCAAACATTTTAAAATTGACGTTCATTTGTCGTTTACGTTATGTTTTCACAGAAACAATTTGAATTTCTTAAAAGCGTCGGCATCTGATCTCGCCGAAGGCGTTTCAAAACTTGGTGTGAATGCTGGAGTTGCGAAACCAAGTGTAGGAAATCCTTACGAATCACAAAAGCAAATGACTGAAATGGGAACGAAATTGGATTCAATTCATACCAATTTGTTGTCAATAGAACAGAAACAGGTGAGACTGCATTCCAACAAACACTTTTCAAGTACCGTTTGCTGAATTGAGATTTGTAAAAGGGATAATTCTTTTGATTTGTAGTATGTAGAAAATATACTGGATGCATGGGTAGTGCCGACGTCTGACTAAGCAGTTGTGTACTCGTAGTCGTAAAAATTTTCCAGTGATTAGAAACCTGTCAGCAACTACGCTGGACATCCTGTCTGCGATATTTCATTTCAGGTGCAACTTTTTTTTGAAAAATTCCACTGGCCTAGAATTGCACAAAATCTTGGAAGTTTTTTCACAAAGCAGTTTGCGACCGCTCTTTCAGGCTATTGCCACGAATGAGAAAGTTCGAAGCATGGAAAGTGCCTTTTGTAAGGACACAGGACTAACGTTGCGATCCTTTTTATGCCATGCTGGCTACCTTGCAACACCAATATATTATAGGTGAATGGTGGTCTACAAATACGAATTGCTTAGGTGATACCTTTGCTTTAGCTGACATATTTTATTGATCAAAACGGCCGGCATTGTCAAAGCAATAAATTTGACTAGATGGTTTACACAAGGCAGCGTATCAGTAAATTTGTTAAATTCGGTCTCACCTTACAGGACGATCTTAAAGAGGCGGAATTTATTTTTCTATTTTTAATGCCTAGTTAACGACTTTCATCAAATATTCGTCGCAATACTATATGCTGAAAGCACAGACTTTTTTAATTGTTTACAGAGAAGCCAAGCCCGCATGGCATGCCCTGAACCAGAGCAGCCATCTTGTATATCTTCTGTTGTTCTTGTGCTAATAGCAGCATTACAAGTTATCATAATAATCGGATATCATACGTTCAAGTAAGTATGCAGTTTTTTAAATTTGCTTCTGCTTTGCAGCAGGTAAGCATAAAAATCGGATTTTTTGGTCAATTTGTTGATTGCTTTTTGCGCATTGTCTTTTTATCTTCTGGAGTGGCAGGGGAGTGGCAATTGCGTTAAGCATAGAAAATTGTCCACATCTGCTTTGGCGTCACCACTTTATTCAATCGTGCATAAAAGCTCATGCTCTGTTTGCTGGTCTTATATCAGACTGGGCCGCCACGAAGGGTAAACTTCTCTACCCACCATCTCTGCCACATAAAGACGATGATATCTCGTTAAGTACCTTACCGAAGAACACAACAAGCGAGCTTGCAGGCTTTTTTCTTCACGCTATCCTTTCATGCAGAACGTCAAGCAAGGAAGCTGTTAGTATTGTTTTTATAGTCTGGGTTTGATTCTGCTAGGGAACTGAACCCAAGTCTACCGACTGCGAAGCGGAGGCTTGAATTACTAAACTACAGTGCCGGTCGTAGTTTCCAAACTTAGACATTACGTTTCAATTGCTCGTCATCACTTAAAACACAAGTCGCCACAACGCAATCATAGTTGGACTTGAACTTTCGATCTTTAGTTACTTTCGCAAGACCCTTCAATTCGCTAATCACCTTGCCGATTAAGCTTCATTCAAATTTTATCGGACCCCTTTAGGAAAGAAATTTCTTTCCTCTTGGTGGCTGATCTGTTAAAGGTTCTTCAACCTTCCACATACGCCACAACTTATCCTATTACTATGACCTGCTATATGCTCGTCATGTTTCCAGCAGAAAAGCTAGTTGTCATAGTTTTTAAGCCAGTTTAAAGTAAACCCTTGAAAAAATAAATGCATTTTTTCATAAGTTGATGTGTTCGAACTTCCGTAAAATTTTGTTATATTTGCACGAGCACTTGAGACAAAAACTAAAGTAATTACACAATTTGAGTTACGGACAAGTTGTTTTTGTTCCTATTCCTATTGTATCTTTCAAACCATTGGTTCCCAGCCAGGGAGGCCGATTTCCCAAGGGGAGGCGA
The DNA here is from genome assembly GCA_963675345.1 of Trididemnum clinides. Classification (NCBI taxonomy): domain Eukaryota; kingdom Metazoa; phylum Chordata; class Ascidiacea; order Aplousobranchia; family Didemnidae; genus Trididemnum; species Trididemnum clinides. The sequence continues at coordinate 19,156,698 of OY776297.1, read as the reverse complement.
AATCAGATTTTATGGGTGGTTAACCAAGATTTGTAGAATAATCACTTCCAAAAAAATATCTTTAAGTTCGTTTTGGGACAAAAGTGGGTATTGCTGTATCACATGGTTTTGTATTGCATCTTTTTTTTTGCACTCAATGGTAAATTTGTTCTTTTTCAGCATTTTTATTATTTATTATTTTTTACACTCGCCTGATGAGACCCAATAAGATCGAAACCGGTCGCGGGTTATTGACATGTCGTAATAGATTGCTCTATGTTACGGTATGACGTTGGTGATCATTTTTGAGCAAAATTTTCTATTTTACCTTTCAAAAAATTGATTCCCTCGAAAAAGTAATTTAATTTTTTGCTATTTTTGTTGTGTGGCAAATATGCTGAAGGTAGGCAGTGGTGGTGTTCAAAAGCTGTATGAGCAGGTCGTGTTGGAAAAAAGTCGAATGGATCCACATCACAACGCGAAGACGTTTTTTTTTTCGGAGATCAAAGTTTTCTAAACGGAAATTTACGCCGAAGTATTTTCAACGGGCTGAACGACGCCTGTAGATGTCTAAATGCATGAAACGTGAGAGATCACTTTTGACAGGGGGGAGGGGGTGAAGCAGTGTAATAAAAAGGTTGGGAAACACTGTTTCAAATAAAACAAAAGTCGGCAACATCTACCTAGTGTTAAAAAAGTAAATCAAATCGTGCAGTATTTACAGTAGAAGTCAAGTTTTTTAACGTAGTTATCATATTTTACCGAGTACGAAATGAATCAAAAGGCATTAAAAAAACTTCTGCAAGTCGGAGCTCTTTGACCTACAGTGTGTTAAAAGGCTTTGGAACAGACCCAATATGATACCATTCCGTCGCGTATTAGAAATTGATTCTATATTCATTATTCGTATCGTAAAATTAAGACGTCAAAAATGTTACTGTTTGGATATTAAATGTAGAATAAATTTCGATAGCTAGGTTACAACACCACGTGATCAACGAATTTTGTTAATGCTATTGAATAATATGAAGTTAAAAACATTCAATCGCACTAGCCATCCATCAAATGGTAGGGAGTTGTCGTGATAGAATGCCAAGTTTTCTAATGCCCTCATTAAGATAGAGCACGAACATAACAACGAAACTGTTTTTGTAGTGTGCAATAAATGCGATCAAAATTAACGTGCAAAGCTGCACGGAAATCAGCAAATTTTTAATCTAAAGTGACAAAAAAAGTTGAGTAGCTGACATGTTTAAGTTTCTGTTTTTAAATTGATATTTGAAATTCACCGGGTGTTGAAGGTTTTATAAGCTTTCAGAGACAATTCCAATGGAAAATTGCAAGTCATTTTTTTCTGCCAATTTAATTTTTACTTTTGTGAAAAAAGTTAAGACATCACACTACGTAAACTGGCGTAAAAAGAGAAAGTTTTGACGAAAGGATATAAATAACTGCCGGACCCGGTCCAACATCTAGAAGACGTACGCATTTTTTCAACTTTTTTTTGTTGTGCATCAGTCACAGAGTTCAAAAGCATTTTAGACTTCCGTATCGAACCGGTTTTTCTTCGGGGAGGTCGAGAAGACGTTGGCCTCTAGGGAGTTTAGTTTAACTTTCTAGCTCAATTCAAGCTAGCGAATGTGAAATTGAACTTTGTTGCTTTCAGACAATCCCGAGAAGACGCCGCAAAGAAATTTTTTTAATTCTTCAAGCTGCAACCTGCAGCAGACATGCACGGTGAATTCGCTTCGCGGTCTAGCCTCAGTTTTTTGCTTTAGGTTACCTGCAAAACGTTTTAAGTTCCTTTATCCGACATATTATGGTAAATGGTTGTTTACATAATTGGTTCGCTATGGCAAGGTATATGCAAGATGAAGCAGCTGGCCATGTGTACAAATTGTTGTGCGCTAGTGCGAATAATGGTGAAAAATAGGCCTACCTTCATTGCTTGTAATGGCTTGCGTAGGCTCCCTAAATTAGGAACAGAATTCAGAATATTTAAAGTGTTATTTATATCACCTTTGTATTGTAGAAAAAAGCCAAAATAAACTTTTTCAGCCTCTTCGAAAAGTGTTTTGTTCATACTGCAATAGAAAGTTAGTCTTCTGTATTTGTTCCTTGCCCAATTCGACAAGCTCTTGTGTTTGAAGCTTATAATTGTGTTTCTGCTGTCAAAATAGGTTTAGGTTTCAACTACTGTTTTAGATAATGTTTTCATTGGCAATATTTTTGTTATTTCATGTGTATATACCAGTCATTTAACGTTGGTGTTTTGGTACTGCAATATATGGGAAATAAAAATTTGTGATCTCTTTAGGTTTGCGGTTAGAGGCTGTCCATAAATGATTTCCGCACTCAGGGAAGAGGAGAGTTTGCAAATTGCTGGCATTGGTGGGCGACGGAAAGGAATTTCTAGGATGTGGACGTGGCAATGCTATTGCCAACTTGCGATTTTAGGTTTTGTTTATAATCTTAATTACTTGTTTGTAAGGGCTCAATTACAACAGGTTTAAATTTTATATTGGTATTTGACAATTGAAGCGAGTACATAATGTCTCCAGTGTTGTACCTGACAGAGATGGAAACCACTCCCCACCCCTACTAGCCAAGCTAAGATAAAAAAAACCTTGCCCTGATCTGTTTTTCGGTTTGTAATAGATTTTTGTTGTCAGGCTTTAGCCATCCATATCTGGATTCTTATTTCATTTCTTTTCTTTCGGTGCGTAGAAGGAAAGACATAGTTAAGGAGCTAATTGCCAAGATTTAGGTATTGTGGGTCCTAACAACAGATCACAAGCCTACTTGAATCCAATTGCAAGTCATTGATAAACAGAAATTTCAGAAAGGATGCATTACATGAAAACGTAAAATTCTTTTGAAGTCATTTACCCGATTAAAGCTCATCATTGGACCACTATTTTGTGTAAATGTGGAAAAACCTGGAAGAGATTTTTGGACAAAATTATTGCTTACCCAAACTGTGGGCCCTATTGATCTGAGTTTTCACCCCTGGCTCAAACTTCAAGGTCAGTTAATGATTGCTTTTGTCGTGGTCCTTGGAGATTTAACCAGAAAGTAGTTTTGGAAGGCCTTTTGCTCCCGGTGCCGTACCATGTAGTCCATACTTCACGTAGATTCATGTTCCTTGTCCAGCAAATATTGCAGATGCCGATTCCGCTTTTTACCTTAGATGATTGCAATTACCAGATGAGGGCAATGCGATTCAGAAGCAGCAGCGACATATTTGGCAATAGGAGTTGTTCAACCCTGTTACTCTTGCAGAAAAATTATATCACATACCTATGCTATGTGTACTTTCCATCTGCTGTTGAAGTCGCCTATCAATAAAAGGCAGTACATATCAAACACAAAAGTCATGACTCACAATTGGAGGAAATGAATGAAAGTGTTTTCGTGGTGATCTAAAGAAACATCTTTGATGCCTTGCACTGCTCTTAATGAGAGGATGACGAGATAGGTCTACATAATGGGCATGCAGGTGTAAAGAATTTTTCGTGCGGTAGTTAAACAGTGCATGAACAATGCAATTATGTCAATTTAGATAAACTTTAGTACTACTAAGTGTTAAGTACGTACCAACGCTATTCCACAATTCAAGGAATCTAATCATGTTTTTGATTACTAAGGTCTTCAATCAAAAGTCCGATATCGTTTCCACTCATAATCCGGAAAAATCAAAAATATTGTCCGCACGGATAAGGGGGAGAGGGCTTGACACAGTGAGACATTTGACCATAAAAGGAAAGGAGGAATACGTTTTTGAGGACGCAGATTTTTAAATTACGAAAAAAGAAGTGAGTTTATTTTTCAAAAGTCTAAACAAAAGGTCAACAAAGTTTTTCTTGAAGCATTTTCAACTAAAGACTTAACATCCCTCCAAGCCAAGTCGTTGAACTACGTAAAAAATCACTGTGGAAAGAAACTTGTATTATGTCACACTATCAACGGAAATAGAAGAGATTAACTGGATGTAATGATAAAAGCAGCACCAGTGAAAATAATCAAAGTATTGGCCATTGGTGAGTAATCTCAACACCAGTCACCAGGTGACTTATTTAAATTGGACATTAATGTCGATTTTACTTAACTCAATTACATGCCATTATTGTTTAACAATGATTTAGATATCTCTGCTCAAATTGTTCCCTATTGCGCTGTGTTCTTGTCTCTTCTTTTGTGCGGCTTTCAAATGACATCCTCTAATTCGACCTTTGACTCTTTTTTGCGCAGTCGATACTGATAGCAATTGCAGTAAACAAAGCAATAGTTGCAATTAACCTTCTAAAGTGCCTGCTGTCAGTTCAACTACTTTCGGTAGTGCATCTGATATTCGAAAAACTCAATTCAGCATTAGCGGTTGTTTTGAATCGTGGCAAAAACAGGCCACGCAGATTTTTTCATGGACTGTGATTATTTTAATAATTCATTCTTTAATACTAAATCTGATTTTGCGCGCAATAAAAACCTAATGGTTTTGCCTTTTTATATTAGAAGCCTGCATAAAACATTGATAAATTTACTAATTTTTTTAGCGTGGTCACATCTGAATCCAGATATAATTACGTAAACAGAAACCGAATTGAAGGAGGGTAAAATACGTTGCAATCTCAACATTGAGGGCCATTCTTTTATCCACCAGCAGAGTCTGATTTTCGCAGGAGAGGTAGGCATTTCTATCAATAACTCAATTTCGTACTCAATAAAAAAAACAAAGTTGGTGCATCTCACTGCACTACAGGGATTTATGGATTGACACAAAATCGAAAAACTCTTTGCTAACTCAAAGGATTATTTGTACCGCTGAATGCTATTGTCGAAATTGATAAGATTGGTGTGTATTTGAATGAAACCTTTCATCATTTCATCTCTAAAAATTCTTCTATGTGCTCCTTGGGAGATTTTATTATAGACCAAACATAGTTGTCAAAGAATAATTCTATCCGTCAATACGTCGACACCCTTGTGAGCAACACTTGCAAATGTTTAACCTCTCTTCCAACTAGAATAGCGGCAGCATCACAAATCCTAATAGATTATGTCTATTCAAGTGATCCAAAAAATGTTGTTTTTAGCGGTATATTGAGATGTGACATAACTGACCACCTACCAATCTTTACGGTGATGGCCAACGTCAAACGCAAACATCAATCTCGAGAAGAGTATTTTAAAGGCAATATGAAAAATTTTAATTCGGACGTATTCTTAGAGCAACTCGACGACATCCTCAAAACATTAAACATGCAATCGCACAAAACAGTTAATGACAAGTTCGCTGAAATATTTACTGAAGTAGTAAATAGGCATGGCACACTATTAACAGCTTTTCAAAAAGAAAGCAAAACCTTGGATGACCTGAGGTCTCATAAACTCTATTTAACACAAAAACTGCATGTATAAAAAGCTTTTGCGTAACTATGACAACCAGCTACTTAGTTCCTGCAAGACTTATCGAAACAAACTTTGTGGAATCATAGATCTTGCAAAACAAAATTATTATCACGTGAAACTGTCAGCAAACAAAAGCAACTCAAGAAAAGTGTGGGAACTTATTTCATACTTGACTGGTAACAACCAAAAAGTGAAATCGTATCCAAGTAAACCAAAAACCGGTGAAAATAATCTAATTACAAACCAACAAGAAATTGCTGAAGCATTTGACAACTTTATTGTGAAAATAGGTAGCACATTAGCTGAAGCCGTCCCTTCTGCGAAGGTAGGAATTCTGGAACGTACTAGGCAGCCATCTCAAAACCTTTCCAATTCCTTTTCCGTGCAACCTTCTACAGCAGAAGAAGTGCATGCAAAAACTATGCAATTAAACAGAAACAAAGCCAACAGGGCTGGCGATGTAGAAACCAAATTTATCAAATGGTCTAGCGCTGTTACCAGCAATTTCCTCAGTGGCCTGTTCAACAGAAAGAATCTATCCAATTGAAAGTAAAGTAGCTGAAATCGTACCTTTTTTCAAAAAAGGCGACCGTAACAATCCTACTAATTACCATCTCATATCATTGTTGTCTGCAGTAAATAAAATTTTTGAAAAGATGCTGTTCAGTCGTTTGAATAACTATCTGGAAAAATTCAACCTTTTATATGATAAACAATTTGGCTTCAGACAAAATTTTTTGACATCCCTAGCTATGAGTAGCATTCAGTGGTGAAAGTAAGCCGGAACGGTCAGGAACGCCATTCCCATAAAAGATTTGCTGCCGGAACGACATACTGGTGAAAGATATTAAAGCTAAATCTTGCCTATAGCATATTAAACAAGTCAAGTCATCAAAAAAAACACAAGAATGGGTCTCACATTTATTAAATAAATTTTATTTTTGCTTAAATTTGATTTTGACCAAAGGTCATCTTCAGTTATCTCAATTAAATACATGTAGTATCTATAAGTAGCGGATGGTAACAGATTTGTTTCGAGAAAATACCAATTCCAATTTATATTTGTTAGCGCTTTCCAGACAAACTTTTTCTCTTTTCATAAAAATTCTGTAATTCGCACAGCCTTTTGCTCAAAGTACTCGTAGCTTAATAGCTATTATTTTCCGTAAAACAACATCAGACGAGAAAACGCAACATTTCGTTCGCGGCTACATTTCTCCCTATTCGTTTTAGATTTTAACCGTAAATTTGAAGTTATCGACTCCTGTAAAACGAATACAAAGTAACCGATAAAAAGTAGCGAGTATTATCATTTAAAAGTAAAATTATTAGAAATATTTCTAGCCTAAATAACAAACGTTTATTAATTGCAAAGAAAGATTAATCAATATTGGAAGAGAAAGGAGACCAGTGATGAGACTGTGAGTTCATTAGCAACTGAAGTTCAAAAAACGGAGAGCAATATTAGTGCCCAAAATAGTGCAATCAGCGATCCTTTACCTATACATCAAGGTCAAGTTGAGGAAAAATATTCCACTGTTTATCCGTTAATGTGGACTGAACAACAGTATGAGGATGTACGCTAGTGATTGAAAAGTAGGATGTACTCCGTGTCATAAAGTCAATAATTTGGGAATAAGAGCATCTCGTGGTGTCAATATTCCCACTCAATTGGCAGACAGCAATGTCACTTCTTATGGTAGCACAAGAGAGGTTCAACTATTATCACTTCGAAAAAAGATCCACGAGCACAGAAACTCAAAAGCTCACAAAGAAGCTATTTATATTCTTGAGACGGAAAAGAAAGATGTACTCCTTAATTGAAATGCACAGAGTGAGCAAACTGCATTTCAACCCACTGCTCAAGTGTTCAGGACAGCTTATTATGTGGCAAAAAATAGCAAACCTTTTACAGACTTTGAAAAATTGATTAGCTTTCAGCAAGCTAGTTCCGTAAACACGGGACGTGTCTTACACAGCAAAACTGTAGCTGTTGACCTAATTGAACATGTATTTTCACAGATGAAGAAAAAACTTTTAACCACAATTTTAGAGAGTAGAAGTAAGATAAATGTTCTAGGGGATAAATCAACTCGCGTGGGTGACAAATCAATTTTAATCGTGTTTCTAAGAGTTAGTGTTGATAGCAAAGCGACGCCTATTAACTTTCCGCTAGATTGGGTAGAATTGGAAAGTCTGTGTGCTTCTCATATTGCTGACAAAATTGTGGACTCTTTCTTAAAAAATGGTTACACCATTGAGTTGTTCTTAGAAGTATTCGTTGGATTTTGCAATGATGGAGCTAGCGTGATGCTGGAGACAAAGTCAGGAGTCGGAAAGTTGCTCGAAGACAAATTTCCTGATATAATATTGTGGTATTGTCTTAATCATAGACTTGAGCTTGCTGCAGGAAATGCATTGAAAATTATCAGCGGTACAATTGATTTTCATTCATTTCTTGCACATTTTTATTCACTGTATAGCCAGTCACCAAAGAACAAGCGGGAACTGAACCAATGTTCTCATGATTTGCAAATGACCCTCAAAAGAATCGGAAAGGCGTTTACTGTTCGCTGGGTGGCTTCATCCTTCAGGGCAGTATCAGCAGTCTGGCATTCTTTCCAAGCCTTGGCGCAACATATTCACAAAGCTTCAAATGACGTAACGAGACAAAGTACAGAAAAAAACAGATTTTAAGGAATATTATCTAAATTTTGTACAAGTTTTGTTAAAAATTTGGCGCTGATAGCGGATGTCTTGAACGAATTAAAAAATCTATCAGAAACACTGCAAAACCGAAATACCACGCTACCAAAAGCTCATACTTTTCTCAATGCGTACACAAAACGTATGGAAAGCTTTATTGCTTCCCGGGGGAGCATTCCATAAAAAGCAATGTCATTCCAGGAAGTAGAATTGAGAGAGGGAAGAAGCCCAGTAATCAATCGGGCTCAGTTTATTCGGGCTGTAGCTGACAACATAAAAGAAAGGCTCTTCACGACGGCATCAAACGGAGTACAGCCCAGCGTTCATGCAACTCAAAAAAAGAACTACAAAACCCTCGTCTGTCAAATGGATATGTCAGATCCAGAAAAAATTGAATATGAAAATCCTCGTTTTGGAGAAGATTAAGTGAAAAGTTTATGTGATACCCTTCGTCTCAACAAGCAACAAACTCATCTTGCGTATATTGGATTTAAGGCAACTGGGGGAAGAAGCATTCCTGACCAACTAAACAAGTTGTTGGTAGCGTGACTGTGAGCGTGGGTTCAGCGCCATGAACAATATTATTACTGATATCAAAAATGTGATCACAATAAACAATGCTAGCAGCTCTTTGTCAGCATTGTGGGGCTTCCGTGCGAGAAATGGAATCCAGAGCCATACGTAAGAACTTGGCTTGGAAAGGGAAGAAGAACAGCTCACTCAATAACTAGCATGGCTAAGCAAAACTTGAAAAAGGATAATTACTATGAACCTTTATGGAAAGTTTTTAAATAATTGAGTGTTTAATTTGGGTTATGTTGTTTATGTGCTTGGTTGCAAAAGTGTCGTTAATGTTGGTAGTAATAATAATGAGCCAAAAGTAGATTTTGTGGATCTTTTGAGCTTATCTCCCAAATAGCTTTCTCAAATTTCGTGTCAACATAGTTCTGTGGTAAAACTTTTACTATATAAAATATCAGCAAATATTAGCGCTTAACTTTCGCTACATTGTTTTTGTGTTTTCGTTTTGCTAAAGCATTTAATGTCAATATTACCGTAATATGCAATTATCTGTTGCATATTTACCTCTTCGCGACCTTCTTCACTTGCACTGTTCGGAGCAACTTGATTAAACAACCCTTGGGTTCTTTGTTGCTTCTGGCCATTGTAATACATGCACACTACAGCATTTGACTTATTTGAGGATGGCATCTTTATTTTTATAAGTTATGATCTATGTATTGATGTTGCACATTTGACAAAAAATAAACTCTCTCTCTTTAGACGCACGAAAGTTCCGGGAAAAGAAAGTTGCTTATGGAAAACAGGTTAAATATTTTGAAAATACTCTGGGTCTTGTTTTCCTGTTTTTGCGCCATAAAAATCCGTTAAAAATAGTTTAGAAAATAATTAAATTCTTGATTGCTGAGATTATAAATTTTACAGCCTATTCATGACGCAGCAAGAAAGAATCTGCGTTGCATCACTTGCGTGATTGGAAAATAACTATCTTCATTTAACGTAACAACGTCGAACGTCATAATGACATGTGATTGCAACGTTTCACGCTTACCATCATTATAGCTAAACTAGCCGGCTATGTCGGCATCGCTCACAGGGCCCCCCATAAGTAACGTTGGGGTTGAAAATATTGATTCAGCCCGCTTCACCCATCGTGCACTTGTGTGAACAAAAACGAAAAAGTTGTGCTTTTGGGCACATCCTTGATTCTTCTACACGTAATGGGGATCTTCTGAATCTCTAAATCAAGACTGGTAATGCTCACAAGCAAAGAATCTTGCCGCAAACTACCAATAATACTTATAAAGGTATGTAGGGGAGGGATTAAAACACAGTCAAATGATGAGTATTTTCACAATTACAGAAATAAACTATTTAATGATAAGCCTATTTTGCGATTTGCTGCGGTCCTTTTATATTTATATTTTTGGTGTTAAGTTCTTTGGCTGGGCTATTTGTCTTGTTTCCGGCATAGCGACAGTAGCGGCAATACCTTTCTCAAAGTTATTCACTATATTCTGGCAGGAGCCCATCATACCAAGCTATTATCAAACAAAATGTTAGCTCTAAATTCAGTTTTACAAATTGTCAGGTTAATGGTTTTATGTTGATTTTTTCTTAAACTTGGGATGTTATTCCATTGCTTTATGGTATAAGATATAGATCATTTAACAGGTCGCACATTAGCGAAAAAAAATTCCTTGCTTTAGAGTATGTGTCGGCGTCGCTCCCATGGCTACCATCAGTAACGTCGGGATTGAGAATGTCGGTTCAGCCGGCCAAGCCGGCTTCACCCATTGGACACTTGAGGCCTGGCTTGCTGTAGGTCTACGTGCTTTGTTCATTTGCACAAGTCAGTGTGTTTCTCAATCTTTATCGTGCAGTGGCCCACTTCAGTAACCCACAAATTTTTTGCGGTCCACTTAAAAAAGACTATAATGTAATATTTAAAATGCCATTAGCAAAAGCCTGAGAAATACATAAAATAAAAAATTTATAAGGTAGGAAGAATAATTTTATATTCCTCCGTTGATTACAACATAAGAGTAAAGTTGATCTCTAAAAAAAGTTCTTTACCTCTACAGTAAACAGGATTACACCTGTGTTTGTCAACCTTTTTAGGCATGTGACCCGTTTTCAATATACACACAGGCTTGTGGCCCAGTTGCGTTATATTTTTTCAATTTTGGTGATGTTCTCCTTAATAGCTGAAATTAAAACAAGAAGCCGTGTGCAACCCTACTTACGTGTTTTGGTCCACTAATGACGCGCCAAGGCCCACCGGTTGAGAACCACTGGCTCAAGTGAAACCAGTGGGTCTTGCGTTTCCCTTAGTTTAGAAGTAGGGAACATATTTCTGATAATAAAATATTTTGAAGTAAAATAACAAAAATGTCTTTCATGAGGGGCGATTTGACACAGTGACATTGCTTTTTTTTTATTTCTCGTCAAACTTTACTTTGTCCATGTTAGCTAAGCATAATGTGGCATGTTCGTTTTTCCTTGGTTAGGTGTGCTCAGAAGAGTTAAAAGAGTTCTTGCTTTTCCCAAAATTTTTAGCTTTGTTCATGGTAGCTTTATAAAGGTATTATCAAACAAAATAGACGATTCCCGAAGACCTTTCACCCGTCATGCAGTGTTATTACATGGTACACCACAGTTCAACATCATGGAATCCTGGATGAACAACTGGAGCTCTGCGCGTTCCCGCCTTGTCGAATTTGGTTTGTCACCTGCAAACAAACTCCCCTCAAGGTCAGATCTCCCCCGCAAGGAGTAGTCTACCCTGAATCGTCTCCTAACAGGAGTTGGATGTTTCAACTACTGTTTATCTAAGTGGGGTTTAAGATTATCATCTAGCTGCAGTTGTGGTACAGTAGATCAAACCGCGGACCACGTCATAGTCTGTCCCTTGAACCCAGCTCCAAGGGGAAAAAGGGGCCTCATGCAATTAGATGAACCAACCCGAAGATGGCTGAAAGAACTCCCTTCGTTTTGAATCTTCATAAGAACGACGACGACGACGAAACAAAGTAGAAAAAATGTTTCCCTAAGTAGACCTATGATGCGATTTCACCCCGGCATGCCATGCCGTCACCCTCGCCGACTTAAAACGTATCAACTAAGGCAGCTGCGCCGAATTCCTCGTACAAACATTTGTGAGTGCAGCAACAAAAAGTTGTAGAAAATATAGACCATATTTTCTGTACACGTAATGGTGATGATGTTGGTCTACGAATCAAGACTGGTACTATTCAAAAATAAAGAATGATGTCATAAACTATCATTCGTACTGTTTGAAACTGTTAGGGGAGGAGATAAGCATAGTCGAAATTGATGGCGGCGCCCAAATAGATGTCGTTTCGGAAATTAAAGAAATAAGGTGTGCAGTGGTAGGTCGTTGGACGATTTTTTGGGTCCCCTACGTAATTACATTTGTGACCTCAAGTTCTTTGACGGCACTGTTTGCTTTAATTCGGCCATAGCATTAAAAGGGTTATGCCTTTTCACAAAGTCATACAACCTATTTCAATAGGCGCCCATTAAACTCTTTTCAAGCAAAAACTTTTCCTCTGAGTCCAATTTCTCAAATCGATGCTATTATTGTTATGTTTAAATCTTTTCGTAAACTTGGGATTTTATTACATTTAACTTTGCCCCTAATCCTGACCTCCTCACTTTTAAATAAAGATCAGTGTTTCGTACCGATACAAAGAGCTTATCAATTACAAATATTAGCAATGGGCTTTAATGTTTATGTTTGCTATAAAAATAATAGTGGATGGTTTTGCCGCCTGCTACTGTTCTCACGATGTAATGGCAAGCATTGTGATGTCATTAAAGACTATGACCTAACACTGCTTTGTAAAAGGATTCCAGACAGAAGCATGCTCAAAAAACACTATAATAAATAATCACTTGTTGCACCTTAATGCAGCGTAAGATACTTTTAGCAAATATTAACGTTTTTTAAACGCAATCAAATAAACAAACAGTATGAGCGGGTGTGCATGCCTCCCAAGTTTATCACGTGCTGGCAACATCTTACTTGCACTGTTTTCACCACAGATGTTCTCAAACTAAAAAGCCTTTTATCGGTTCAATTCAACAATTGCTTGAAAGTATATCAAAATTATGGGAGGGTGCCAAGCAATGTTCCCTCTAAGCTGCGCGCGTGCGCCCCCGCGCAGTTGTTTTGACACCTCCGCGCAGTAAACACAACGCTCCGCGCAGTCTCCAACACGGGGAAAATGGTGAACTTCTGCACACCAACGAGCAACGTGTGCTTCGAAGGACTTTGCAGACGGAATTTCACCACAGCATTTAAGCGTTGACCTTTTTTTTTTTGGAGACCACCAAGTCCGCGCGTGATAATCTGTCCATCTGAGGAGAGCAGTCGTTGTTCAACTGCTGCGAATAAACTTTTATAGACTCTGCCTAGTGAATTTCTGATTCAGCGCACACGTTAGTTTTTCCACGCGGCATTATCAAAAATTAGAGGGAACGTTGGTGCCAAGGTATGTATGTATATATTCGAATCTTCCGGTGTTGCTTATATTGATGTTTTCTACTGTTCCACCGACCGTCTGGCATTCTCGTTAAATTGACACAAATCAGTGGTGGAGTAAGGTTCATATAGTAATGAGCACTTTAATCTGTGTTGCACAGTGCCATCGTCAGCTCCGCATTGGCAGGTTATGTTTGTTGCTGGATCAACAAAACCTCACTTCTGCTCAATTTTAGTTCTAGGACGCCTGTACAAAGGCGGTTGAGACATCGCCACAATGTCCACCCAGAGTTTGATCCTAGAGGCAGCTTTTTCTCAGGTGTGATGTTTAAGCGAGTGCTTTGCGGCAGCGCTTTAGCTTTCGTTTTCACGCTACCTCTCTCCAGGTTGAGATTTTTTCCTTTAGGGGTTCCTTAGGCGCCAAGGTAATTGATATGTATTTTCAGGATTAAGCTATGAAATATCATGACCGCTACACAGGACTTTTTCGTAACTTTAGGCAAATTCATATAAACTAACGCTATTTACCGGTCGCATGTTGCTTCGTCCTGGCATAAACGCAGCCTTGCTAAAAGCAAACTAATCCGAAATGAAGCACTCAGAGTTAAGCGATTGTAATGGCAGGGTCTTCATTAATAATGTCAAAGTTGAGAAAATCAAATCAGCTGGCTGAGCCAGCCTCACCCGGTTGCAAAGAAAATTGCTTCAACATTTAAATCTTATGAAGCTCGATACTAATATTTCATTGCAAAAGATGAAACAGAACCATCCTTATTTTCCCTCCTTTTTCTTGAGTGAACACCAAGTGTTTTGGCAGGAGTTGGCTACATATCAAAGTTTTTAGAAGTTTCATTTTTCAATGAATCTATTTGAATATTTTGATGGATATTGCCAAAGATCCATGCTATCAAGAAAGTATAGACAAAATGTACCAAAGTACTCAGTTTTTGTAAATTCATGAAACGCAGGCACCAAAACTGTAAGTGTTTTTAACCGGTAAGTTACATTTCACCAAGTTTAGAGCAGGGGTCATCAATCTTTTTTGGACCACGGAGTACTTTTTGTATACTAATCATGGCGAGGGCGCACTTATCGCAAAGTGCGCGAAATCCCGGACGTCATGTCACTCTGCTACGAATCGGTAGGCAGTGCCATCACCTTGGTTATTGAAGTTATTTGCCCGAGATGGAGATGTTTCCGAAAAAAAAGGTCATCACCTGTTTTGCTCCCACCAATCGTGTTCCTCGCGGTAAGTTCGCAGTTCAGACAAACGGGTCAGATTTGCTAAAATCTCGGACAGGTCAGGGAAAGTCCTGATCTATCAGCTTTTGAAAAAAGTTTGAGAAAATTTTAAAATAGGATGGCGGGCACATCATTTTGTCTTCGCAGGCGACCTGATGCCCGCGGGCATACGGTTGGTGACCCTTGGTTTAGAGATTTCATTTTTTGCTGAATGTGTTTGAAAACGTTGACAGATAATGCGAATGAACCGTGCTTGTGAGGAAAAGTAGTCAAAATGTGCCAAAGAGCAAACTTTGTCTAACAATAGCAAGTTTGTTAGGTCAACCCCAGATATATCACATTTTGACCAGCTTAGCATTATAGTCTGTTATCTTTTAGATGGTAGACCTGTAGAGCAATTTTTAAGCTTTATTGATTTTCAAGGCCACATCGGTGCCAACCTTGCTGCTAATTTACTTCGTTTTCACGCGGAAAATGGCAGCGACGTTTTTAAATGTTGCGGACAGACGTATGGCAACGCTAGCAATGAGTGGGCACTACCAAGGAATGTATGCTCAAATAAAAAAAATCTGCCCTTCAGCAGAATTGGTTTCCTGCGCAGCAAACTCATGGAATTTGGTTGGCCAATTCGCAGTAGACTGTTGCGTTAAAGCGGTTTTGTTTTTTGAAACAGTACAAGAAGTATTTAATTTTTTTCAGCGTCACGTTTACGTTGGGGCTGTCTCAAAGATTGTTTAGAAAAGAAAAACAAACCTGTTCTTAAATCCATCTCGGTGACCCGTTGGAGAGTTAATGCAAAAGCTGTTGTCGCACTAACTCTAGGTTATGCGGATATATTGGCCACATTAGACTATTTTGCAAATGACTCTTTGCAAAAGAACACTGTGCAATCAGAGGCAAAGAAGCTCGTCATTGCATTGAGTAAATTAGAAAACAGTATAATGTGTGTTATGTGATATAATTTTGCAAAAATTTGATAAGTGCAGTGCTGTGTTGTAATCATCTGGGATGATTTTAACAACAGCCGTTGCTTTGCTGCGAAGCTTTAAACCAATTCTTTAGCAAGCTTAAACAATTTCAGGCAGTATGAATTCAAAGAAAAAGCGTTATCTGGTACCACGCTTTATGCGACAGAAAAACGCAACAAACGTGCTCAAGTAAGCGACTGTATTGATTCTACAAAACTGAAACCACGCGATACATTCAGAGCATAAATCTTTCATGCAATAAACGACAAGCTAAGCTCTGAATTGTTACAATGGATACAAGGATATGAAACTCTCAGCAACATGTTTTTCATATTTACTGAACAATTTGTTAATTTTCTTGCCTCTGAGCGAGTTAAGCAGAACCTACAACTCTTATGTGATAAATTCCCTGCTGATTTAACGGTCAATTTCGCATAAGAGTATCTCCAGCTAATTTCATTTGCTCAAAATGTAGATTTGTCAAAACAGAATGATGAATGTGTAGCCTCTTGGCTATATGGGGTGATAATGAAGTCTGGTATAACTCTGTGTGTATAGGGTGCCTTTTTCAAAATGAAACGATTTCGTTCTATACGGACAATAATCAATGCAATTTGACAGATTGACTGCAATTTCATGAAACGTAATGCAATTTAACAAATTGACTGCAATTTGTTAAACTGTAATGCAATTTGAGATATAGTAGGCTATCACAATTAGACAAATTGACTGCTATATGACAAATCGTATTACTATTTAACAAATCCTAATGCAATTTACAAATCGACTGCAATATGACAAATCGTACTGCAGTTTGAAAAATAATAAATAGCTCTACAATAGCTGCACGCAGATTTACTGATAATCAATTGCTCCTTGCAACTCGCTCGTGTAGATTTGCTGGTTGTTCTGTCCATTAAGTAAAAGCTTTTGTGAGAAGAATTACAAGATTTAATAATGTATTTAAGATTAATTCTTGTCAAGTTTGAGATAGATTAGTGGAATGTGTGTTGTTGTTGCCATTATCCAACCCCTTTAGAGGGATAGGGGCATGGCAGAAGACCATGGAGCCCCAGAAGCCGGGCAACACTCCAGAGCCTGGACCAGTGGTCGCAGAGAGAAAGAGAGTTGCCAAAGAGCGAGGGGTGCAAAGAGTTCATAGCTGGACAGTGCAGAATGAGATTAGAGGAGTCCTGGGACGGATGTCCGAAGGTGCTGCAAGAAGGGTTCTCGATTCTGCCAATCCTAGAGAGATAAGAGCTTAACAGAAGGCTATGTTTGTTGCAGCAAAGACGCAGCGAGGGAATCCCAATGCGTGTGTGCCTCGAAAAAAGGCAAGGAACGGATCAGTCCTCTCCACATCAAGGCACGCTTGAAGCAAGATCCATTATTCCCCAATCTTTCTACCACTTCTGTGAACTTCCCGAGGGAGCACAAGTTCCTGCAAACCTGTGGTAAAAAAATTTAGATGAGAAAACTGACCTCCAGTGTGAGAAAAGAGAAGAGAGGATATGAGAGATAAGAAGAAAAAGACTACCAGGAATTGCAGAGGAGACGAGTAACGCTCCCCGTGTGTGCAGCTTATCAGCCGCATTGTTTCCCGGGAGAAACAGGTGTCCGGGGACCCATTGTAGCCTGATAGTACAGAAAGAAAGGGAAAACCGTTCTTGCCAGATCTGCCAGAAAGATTGAGTTAAAAGGAAACACGGAGGAAAGGAAATAGTAGCAAGGACAGAGCGAGAATCGGAGAGGAGAAGAGAAATGGCAGACTTGTTTGTGCTGCCGAGATCAGCAAAGAGCTTGCAGAATGGAGCAGGCTTCAGCGGAAAAACTTGAACATGCTGGGCCTGCTGAAAAAGAAAGGGGTGGTTGTTTTGATCTTGTGATCTTCTAGAATATCATATCTTTAGAATGCTCTTCTAGATGTATTTATTGGAAATATTTTTTAAACTTGATATTTTCTTCTACTTGATAGATTTATCTTGATATCAGTTCTGCAATTGGTTAGAATTAATTTATGTCGATTCTAGTAGAAATAAGTAGAAAATGATTTAGTTTTATTACAATACGATCTTGAAGAAAGAAAATCGTGGAGGAATAGAGTATAGATTTCAAAATAGTTACCAGTGTGATAAAAAAAGACAAATGTTTGAATAATCGGGCAATGAGGAAAATTTGCATGTCTATCTCTAGTTGTAAACTCACAGAAGAAAATAATTTAACAACTTTAGTACAATTAGTAGTTTAGAAGAACTAGCAGCAGATACAATCTAGAAGAAGCATAGATTTCAAAGTAGTTACCAGTGTGATGAAAGACAAATGTTTAAATAATCTGGCAATGGGAAAAATTTGCTTGTTTCTCACTAGTTGTAAGCTTACAGAAGAAAGTAATATACAACCAACAGTTTTCTAGATCATCAGGTTTGCTGGAGAAAAATCGCATGCAGTGGAGTGACGTTGTGAAAGTATGAGTTTGCTTCCAGACGAGGTGTAGTTTGATGGAAGTTATCAGCGTGAAAGAGAAAATATCAAATTTGGTACAATTTCGATCGAAAACTTTTAGATTTATTAACGCTAGTTGTTAGTTTTACACTTGTTTAGAGGAAAATTTCAGTAGCTTGAGCAGACGTTTGGGTAAAATTTAGACAAGATTGTTTCACGTATGACAGTAAGGTAGTACAATCGTTAACTCAACTCCGCAGTAGAAACATTCTGTGATGTCAACAGAATAAAAAGGAAAGGTCAGAACAATGAAGTTTGTTTAAATTCAGCAATTTTAAATCGCTTACATGGGTGTCGTAAAACCGACAAGATTTAACTTTAATTGTATACAAATCGCTTTAGAGACTACTTCAATGATTGTTAAACTTTTACTTATAAGCATTCACCACGCACTAAATTTACAACTCCAATCATTTTTCATATGACAACTAAAAAAGAAAAATTATATCCTATCATCACACTGCTTTAATGGAAAACCTGTAAATGCGACGTAATGAATTAGACTATTCAACAACAATTTTCTATAATGCACATTATGAAAATACAATGTTTCCAAATGCGAAAGAGAGCTGGGTTTAACTTTTTCTACGGAAAGCGAAAAGGTTTGCAGAGCAGCATCACTACAACCCCCCTCGATGTTTAAATTCTATATCCTTTCCTCACCGATTTGTTATCATTTTGTGTATTTGTATTCTGAAATTTTACTTGTGCCATAAAAAAAATTTCGGTGACTCGCTGTGTGAATTAGTTTATGAAATTTTGTTTTGTGGTTTGTCTTGTATTGGAAATAGATTTATCGATTTGACTTTGCGTGCCTTACCTAACAGTAGTGTTATTTGGTAATATTGGGGCAGGACACGTCATTGTTTTCTGAACCAACTCACAAGGCGAGTCACCGAAATATCTTTTATTGCACAAGTAAAATTTCAGAATACAAATATATAAAATAATAACAAATTGGTGAGCAAAAGATACAGAATTTAAAGATCGAGAGGGGTTGTAGTGATGTCATCCTTCAAAACTTTTTGCTTTCCGTAAAAAAAGTGTAACCCAGCTCTCTTTCGCTTGTGGAAATATTATGTCCTCATGAAGTGCATTATATGAAATTATTGATGATTAGACTAATTTATTACGTCACGTTTACAGATTTTAATTCTTGAAAAGAGCTTTGCGAAAGTCAAAAACGCTCAAAATTTTAGATGTTTTAAAAATTAAAATGACTCTTCCTTTATTAAAGTCGCTTGCGGTAACAACAATGTGAATTTTGAGATCTAATTAACAAATACACAAGATTAATTTTAAAATATGATTAATTTAATTTTTCAGAATAACTATAATACCAAAACTCATCTCTATGCTGTGCATTATCATGCAGCAGAAACTCTTTCTCGATGTGAACATCACGTGATAACTCCAACTTATGCTACGTTTATTTCACATCTTCATCAAATTAAAATATGACCTAAAAAAGTGTAATGAAAATGTAAAAAGTGTAGAATTGCTTTCTCAGCTGTAAGAACAATATTTGGTAAGGTGCAAAAGTTACCTATTACTTTAAAAAAATTATTGGCCACGAATTGTAAACTAGGAAGTAATTAAGCTTTTTTATATACAAAATTGATGTACGTGAGTTAAAAAGTGAACCAGAATGTTATAAAACTTCTACACAATATGCTAGAGGTATTTAATTGAAACAAGATGTAATTAGAGAGATATCAATCTGATACAGACAATTTGTACTGCAAGTAAATGAAAATAGGCAAACAAAATAGGAGATGAAGAGTAGCAATAAATTTTCGAAAATTATGTTTTAGGTGTGGATTGGAAAATTATTGGACAAGTGGATTTTGAAGTCTTTGAAATTGCGCGGAGTGGCAATGTAAGTTTCATTCATGCCTATGAGTTACGCTTTGTTTGCAGATCTTTAATTAGACTGGTCCATCACAAAAACTGCTTGAACTCATCACCTATCTGCAGTGTAAAATCTGTTAAGGATTTTTTTCCAAGAAAATCGGCGAGCTGTCCGGGTTTTTCTCTGTATAAAACTTTTCATGCTGAGCGCTAAGCTGTAATCACTGTTTTAAAAGTCTTCGGTATTATTTGACAAGGAAATCAAATCCAAGTCTAATGACCGTGACGCGAATGCTCTAGCCACTACCATGCCAGAATAATTGTGCGTTTGATAATTGGGAAAAGGTTTAAATTGTTATAAGTTTGACTCTTAGGTTAAATTGTTATAAGTTTGACTCTCTTTTATAAAAGCGTAAAATAACTTTGTAAGGGAATTAAAATCTGGGACAAATTGATGATATTGTTTTGTGTCGGTGATATGTAATGTCGAAAGTTACAAATATTAGGCTTGCTGTAGAAAATTACATAAACTTTTTAGAAGTTTTGAGGTAAATTCAATTTACAGTAATGTGCAGAGGTGATAAATGTGGTGAGGTGAGTGCGCAGTAAGAAAGTTTAACATAAGTTTGAAAATGCTTTATACTGTAAGATAAAATTTTTTGATTTCAATTAATATGCAGCAACAAAAGTATTAGGCTTATTACATAATGCAAAAAATAATGCAAAACATTAGGCCACTCCTTCACAATTTTTGTTTTGAACTTAGAAATAGTAGTGTTACAGCTACGAGTGTAATGAGTGATAACTTGAAATTGAAAAATACTGCACCTTTGTTTTATTACGTGTACACAATGTAGTAAGTTTAGTGATCTTCAAATTAAAGTATTTCATGAGGGCGTCAGATAAAGGTGTAATAAATCTTTTATTGTTCAATTGTTTTTGTTTTGAAATCTTGTTTCAACGTTGCGTGTTCAATTGTTAGTGAAGATGAAAATTTAAACAAGTGAATAAGTTTGGTTTCTTTGTATGTAAAAAGTTATTAGAAATGTTAAAGTCGACATGTTCCATAGTAACTACATGAACATTTTCAACTAATCGTCATAAATAGATTGTAAGTTTATAAAATTTTGATATAAATTCAAGTGTGTTGATGTGAAAAGTTGGATGTAGTGAAGCAAATTAGGCGAAAATTAAATTGTTTGTTGTAGATTCCAATCGATTTTTTGAGTTATAAAGGAAATCTACGCGTTTTATATGCATGTTCACACGAATGACGTGGTTATTTCACAAAATAATGGTATTGCAAGTAATAAAAGCCCCTCCCACAATTTGACGAGATTATCCCGGGATGCGTTTCGTCCTTTTGGACTCATCAGCAGGGCCTGCCCCGTCATCACCAAAAACCAAAACCCCACATCACGCGCGCGGCGCGTACTATCACTTTGGTACGGGTATCCCATCCGTATTGAAGATGCAGTGTACCACTCAAAGAGTTTATAGTAAGTAAGTTGCATATAAAGCGCGTAGATTGCCTTTATAGCTCAATAAATTGATGTATGATACGGCTATGGTGATCACGTGCTTTGTTCATAGAGGTAAGGGTTTTAAATAGATCTCGCTTACTATAAACTCTTTGAGTGGTACACTGCATCTTCGATACGGATCGAATCCCCGTATTCCCTGAAAATATTTGAAGTTTAAAGTTGCACGTTGGTGAAAAAATTGACATAGATATTTATGAAGACACTTTTTATCATAATCACAACCAAATGGTGTTACAAATAATAATTTTGATTAGAAAGAATAAATTGTACTGCACATATTTTTAAAGTAATTTATCTAAACGGACAGTTTTTAAAGCAATTCGACACAAGTTTGTTTGTTTCCGCGGAGATGATTAAAATTTATGTCTGCTACCAGTGATTAGCTTAAGTTTTGCAATGTTTCTTGTCGGTGAAATTTGAAAAGCTTTGTTTTGTAGTTATTTTGAAGTGATGCAAGTAGCAAGTTTAATCTTGGGTGGGGGGTGATCAGATAAAACTTTTTCAGCGATTAATGGCAATTGCAAATATTTTGTTGAATATATTTTGTTGTATTAAAACTATATCAACATCGTGAAACAAGTAAGAGTCTATTACTTGGTAAAGAATAGCAGAACAAAACTTTAATATAATTGATTTTGATAAGTTGAAAGATTAGAATTATTTACGTTTCAAAGTTATGTATAGATTATATTATTGTTATAATATATTATTATATTATGTATAGATTATATATCAAAATTATATTAAAAATTGTGGTCGTGCTTCTTGAAGTTTTAAGTATTTCCTGAAAATAAACGATCAGTTTAAAACGTTTGTCATGTAAATGAGTATAAAAATGCGAATTTGGTGTTTATTGATTAAAAAGCTTAAATAAAAATTTTGAAAAGTTTTAAAGTAGCGGGTCGTGCGTTTAGATTTTTTGTGAAGCCCAATACTCAGTGAAGTTTAGAAAATATTTTACACGATTAGATTATTTTGAGGTGTTAAAAGTATTCAAAAAGTTGATTGTTCAATGAGAAAAGTTGTTTGCTTTAAGGACAAAAAGCTAAAAGCAGCTTGCAAGAAAGTTAGTTAAGACTTTCACGAGAAGTAGTACCACAGTCAAAACTTTTGTGTGTTGCTCACAGTAATTACTAATGAAGGAGTTTATTGAGAAAGACGACTGTGAGTTTAGGTCTATCGTCAAATACTATGCAGCACTATCAGAGTTTGTTCGCTTCTAACAGAGTAATAGCTTGTACGTTCAAAGATTTGATAAAGCTAGTAGAAACACGTTTAGCAGTTGGTATTGTAAGCTGAGGTTTCAAATTTTATTACTAATTTTAATTTACGGTTTATAGTTAATAGAGCAGCATTGAAGTTGTTTGATAAAAAAGAATAGAAAGAGATTTTGTGAATTGAGATCAATTAACTTGGCCTAATTTGAAAATTTGTGATTTCTCTAGTGTGTAGCTGTGATTAGATTGCGAGAAAAAACTTGGTGCAAGAGTTTAATTGTACGAAACAAAAGTCTTTGTTTGAAAATCAGCAAAGATGACTTTTAATTTGCGACAACAAAAATGTATTGAATATTGAACTAGATGTTTGCTAAAGATTTTAGATAAAGTGTTCATAAATTAAGATAAGCTAACAGTTAAGTTGAAAACTTTTATTTAGTAAATGTGTTAAAGCAATAGTGAGATCGAAAATTGAAGCCAGAGTTTTAAATTGGTGATAATACACTTACAATCAGATTTTTGTTTTGAAAATTACACATAAAAATTGTAAAGTATGACGCTTTCTGTTTGTGGTTTTTAGCAAACGTTAACGAAAAGTCAAAGAATTGGATATTTTGACAAATTTGATTCTTCATAGGTGTTATATTTTTCATCAATAATTTCTATTTTCAGTAGACGGCGAAGACCAAAGAAGAAATGTTTCATAAGAATAAGGTATATTTTTTGTATTATTTTGTTTTTCTAATGCCCTAAAAATAATGTTAAAAGTTGTAACTTGTATGTTCAGCTTATTTTTGTTTTAATTTGGGTGGGCTAAGTAAACTGTCAGAGGCAAAAATATGAATTTTATGTTTAGTTGTTGGATTTAGAAATTAAAAGTTGTTTAATTTTAGATAAAATCTTAAAAACAGTGTGATGATAGGATATAATTTTTCTTTTTTAGTTGTCATATGAAAAATGATTGGAGTTGTAAATTTAGTGCGTGGTGAATGCTTATAAGTAAAAGTTTAACAATCATTGAAGTAGTCTCTAAAGCGATTTGTATACAATTAAAGTTAAATCTTGTCGGTTTTACGACACCCATGTAAGCGATTTAAAATTGCTGAATTTAAACAAACTTCATTGTTCTGACCTTTCCTTTTTATTCTGTTGACATCACAGAATGTTTCTACTGCGGAGTTGAGTTAACGATTGTACTACCTTACTGTCATACGTGAAACAATCTTGTCTAAATTTTACCCAAACGTCTGCTCAAGCTACTGAAATTTTCCTCTAAACAAGTGTAAAACTAACAACTAGCGTTAATAATCTAAAAGTTTTCGATCGAAATTGTACCAAATTTAATATTTTCTCTTTCACGCTGATAACTTCCATCAAACTACACCTCGTCTGGAAGCAAACTCATACTTTCACAACGTCACTCCACTGCATGCGATTTTTCTCCAGCAAACCTGATGATCTAGAAAACTGTTGGTTGTATATTACTTTCTTCTGTAAGCTTACAACTAGTGAGAAACAAGCAAATTTTTCCCATTGCCAGATTATTTAAACATTTGTCTTTCATCACACTGGTAACTACTTTGAAATCTATGCTTCTTCTAGATTGTATCTGCTGCTAGTTCTTCTAAACTACTAATTGTACTAAAGTTGTTAAATTATTTTCTTCTGTGAGTTTACAACTAGAGATAGACATGCAAATTTTCCTCATTGCCCGATTATTCAAACATTTGTCTTTTTTTATCACACTGGTAACTATTTTGAAATCTATACTCTATTCCTCCACGATTTTCTTTCTTCAAGATCGTATTGTAATAAAACTAAATCATTTTCTACTTATTTCTACTAGAATCGACATAAATTAATTCTAACCAATTGCAGAACTGATATCAAGATAAATCTATCAAGTAGAAGAAAATATCAAGTTTAAAAAATATTTCCAATAAATACATCTAGAAGAGCATTCTAAAGATATGATATTCTAGAAGATCACAAGATCAAAACAATAAACCAAAAAAGAATCGATCAGAACGAGGCTATTTAATTTTATAACAACTAACAATTTTTAAGATACAACGTGAACGCTTGGTGCGACTGATGCTTCCGTTCAGGAAAACGTTAAACAAAGTTTGTTTATGACATTGTACCAAAGGCTTCTATTTTCAAGACACGAGGTAGAAGTTAATGTTTCCGTTTTATAAAGGATGTGCTTACAGTAAAACAAAAGATCGAGAGCGTTTAACGAGCTGAAAACTAAAGTGAAATTAATATTAATTGGAGAACTTCTGAAGTGGGAGTATTCTGAAACAAGGGTGCAACATCAAATAAAATCATTTTCAAAAACAAATAAAAACAAAAACTCAAACACATAAAATCATTTCCAAAAACAAATGAAATCTTCCTAAAAAACACATAAAACCATTTTTAAACACAAACAAAATCATTTTTAAAAACAAATAAAACAAAAACTCAAACGAATAAAATCATTTTCAAAAACAAATAAAATCATTTCCAAAAACAAACAAATTAAAAACTCAAACTAATGAAAACATTTTCAAAAACAAATCAAATCATTTTCTGTTGAAAACCAAACTGCAATCAATATTAAGTGGAGAATGTTCTGAAGTGGAATATAACACCAAACAAATAAATCATTTCCAAAAACAAATAAAATCATTTCCAAAAAAAAAACACAAACAAGATCACAAACAGATAAAATCATTTCCAAAAACACAAGCAAACCAAATCTTTTCCAAAACAAAAATTCAAACAAATAAAAATGCAAACAAGCAAAACCATTTTTTTCAAGTGCCAAATTCAACACAAAATCGACTTCCAGTACAAACGGAAATCATACAATGTTGAACGGAAGGTATAGAATGTAATCGGAAGAAATACAGGAAGTAAGTCATGACCTATGCGCACGCCACAAAAACCCTATCGAAAAAAATTTCCTATACTACTTCTTACAGATGTTTGTACGGTGAAGCTGGCGATACGTTTTAAATCGGCACGGATGATGGCATGACCTGCCGGAGTAAAATCTCACCATACTTAGGAGAAACATTTTTTTATTTTGCTTAATAATAGCTTTAAAGAGCAACCGGAATCAAATCTAAAAAAAAGCAAGGACCTATTTAACTTCTCGGAGCATGCCTAAGCAAGGGAAAATGAATATGAATCATAATACGTAGCTAGCAGGGACTTGAGAAAGTTTGAAACGAAATCAAAATTAACGAGGTCACTGTGTCAAATCGCATCACATGAAATATACAATATTATTAGTATTTTGGTTTATAGAGCTGCCGGGATTAAACCAAACATTTAAGGAAAAGCAAGGACTCTTTTAACTTTCCTGGGCACGTCAAGCAGGGAGAAAAGAACATGCTACATAATCCAAAGCCAGCGAGATATTGAGGAAGTTCAAAGGCAAAATCAAAAGAAAACAGCATCACTAAGTGAAATCGCACTACACAAAAGACATTTTTGTTGTTTTGTTTAAAAATAGCTGGATATCAGAAATATGTTCCCTACTTTCAAACTACGGGAAACGCAAGGCTCCCTTGGGTTCGTGTCTGCAATGAACAGAGAATACAGACCTAGGGCATAACCAGGATCTTGAAATGAGATATTCTATTAGGAAAAGGAGCACAAAAATCTTCAACGTTTTATGTGCAGAAAACACAAAAACTTTTGGTAACTCTTCACGTTAGAGCCTGATAGGTGAAGCCGGCTTGGCCGGCTGAACCGACACTCTCAATTTCTCAGTTTCTGATAGGGGCTCTGCAAGTGACGCCGTCGTATATACTATAAAGCAAGGACTTTTTCTTATGCTGATATGCTGCGTGTTAAGGTATTGATGTCTTTACTCTACAGCATTGTAGGAGATCATGACAGATAGCTGCACGTGCTGACCCCCCAGCAATGTTCTTTTTTGGATAGCACAAAATGTCACTCACTGTTTGAGACAACTTGAGGCCAAATTGAAGCTTCTTTATCAAGATATGGATGATGTACATGTCCCGCCTAACGATGGAAGGATAAATAGTCAAATATATGAGCACTTATCAGGGCTGACCGCTCTGATCTCCTTCATTACGGAGAGGTTCTCAAGAGATTGTTCTCTCGTCACTGTGCAAAGTAAACAATTGTGCAGTCCTAATGTTTCAAGAAACCCATAGAAGACCGATTAGAAACCGACCCAAAACCCCAGGAAGGAACCTCATTGTAGAGAGACCCCACGATCAATATGGAAGTGCAATCTATGTGAAACCTGGCTTAGATGTCAATTACACTAGTATTTACAGTGACAGCAAATTGGAAATCTTTTTCATACATCTGGAAGGCCTTACTGTCACAAGCATGTATAAACCACCTAATACGCCTTTTACGTACAAAGACCCTCCTTGTCATCAATTTACTGAAATAATAATGGGTGACTTTAATAGCCACAACACAATCTGGAGCTATAATAAAAACAAATAAATATGAAAAACAATGAAAAGTTGGATAGATGTTAAGAATCTGGAACTGATCCATGATCCTAAACAACCGTATTTGTTTGACAGTTGAAGGCATAAGCGTGGCTACTACCCTGATCTTTCGTTTGCTAGCTAAGAAATTCCCCCCAACAGCAACAAAATTACCTTGGATGCCATTCCTCGCTCACAACATCGTCCCATTGCTGTCAAAATCTCACCTTTGATATCCCCCCAAACACGATCTTCAAGCGTCGATTTAATTTCAGGAAGGCAAACTGAAAAGGCTTTAAAGCTGAAAGCGACAATCTAATCTCAAAATCAAAACCAAAATCTGAACACTATGACAAATTTGTCAAATTAATAGAATAATCAGCTCGGAAATATAGTTAGAATAAACCGTATACCTGGTTTAACAAAACACTAAATAAAAAACTAAATAAAATAAGAAATAAAACTTCTGTATGACGAATACCAGAACAAATATAAAGAATACCTTTTCAATGAACTGGATGAAGCAATCAAAATCCTTGTGAATGGCAAAGCCGCTGGGCTAGATGATATGAACACTGAACTCCTCAAACAGCTCGAACCTAATTGCCGAAAATGTCTTCTCAAATGTTTCATGCTTGCATTAGAGAAAACAGCATCCCAAAAGTGTGGCGTTATGCAAAAGCCATAGCCATTTTAAAACCTGGCAAGAACCCTCAACAAACCATAAATTTTCGAACAATTTCATTGCTATATCACACTTACAAGCTCCTGAAACGAATGATCCTTAATCGCCTCTTGCCTATTATTGATATAAACCCGAGCAGGCTGGCTTTCGACCAGGTCGATCCTGTACAGGCCAAATATTAAAGCTCACACAACACCTTGAAGATAATTTTGAGAAAAAAATGGTGACTGGTACTATTTTTGTAGACCTCAGTGCTGCTTATGACTTATTTTTAAAAATCTCTCAAAGCCCCTAATCTCAATTTAACACTATACTATAAAACCTTTTGATATTGCAGAGCCTTACTGAAGTTTTTCGATACTTTGCGCACTTATGTTCGTTTATAGCCTAGGTTAATTCAATAAACGCTCATACCCACGTATTGGATATCCCACGAAAACATTTGCAGTTAACCGATTTCGACTGTTTTCGCTTTTGTTTTGAACTGGACAGTGGGAAATCAGTGCATTCATTACAGATTATTGGTAAAATATTTATGGTGGTGGGCAATAACTGGTTGCTGTAACAAATTACCTACTTTTTTAGATGCTGTAACTTTGTTTTTTTGCAAGTAGTTGTCATTTGGACACTGTAAAAGTTTTAAGCCATTGCATCTCTTCGACAAATTGGGAATTTCGGACTATGAAACCTTGAATGATCAATTTGAAATTGTCAGAGATTATGTAGGAATAAATTACATTAAAAAACCAGAATGTATGAAAAAAATGTCGCGTTGTTTTAGAGCAATTCTATAATAACTGACAAAGAGTTGAGCATATTCGCTCGCCCACCGCCAAAGTAGGGTTGGAGTTGGTTTCACTCATATAATCGATATGATACGTTTGTCTCGGTCGTGTTGGTGAGCAGATGGGAGAACGACACGAAGGCTGTACAAACGTATTGACTTACAGAGCACATGTGCCAACGCCCAACGAGCTTGCATCAATACTTCAACACTGTGCCACTCTACCGGTAGTGGAGTGGTTGTATGGTGAAGGGCTGTCGCGAACTGGAAACAAGTGTACGTCATTGGTCGATGCGGGCATGGGTTCAAATCCCATTCGTAGTAATTTTTATGCACTATCTATCAAAGACCGATGTTAAAAATCATGCATTATTGCAATTAACATGAACCATAGAATTTAAGCAAAATTTCGGATAATTGACGCCTCAGTTCAAAAATCTTTAAAACATTGCAAAAAAGATTGAAGACTATTGTAGAGGGGTACGCATTGGAAGTTTTTTCCATTCGCTGGCTACCATTTACTGTTGGCAAAAATGCAGATAGCTTTTGAATACTGAAGGGGAACTGCATTGCACTAGAAATTCAGAATTTTTGCTTTCTAAACATTTAAACCGAGTTGTTAATTGGCAGTTGGCTTTGCATCGAAATAGGTTACTCTCAGGGGGGCCACCGTGCCATGACCCACCCCTCATTTGGTCCGAGATAGAATTATGCGCAAAAAAACAATTGCCAGAAAATTTTCTGGTAGCATTGGCTTCATGCCTGAGATCAAAACAAGAGCTTGAAATTTTATATAGTTTTCTTGATATAAAGCAGAAATCACACGAGCAAGTTTTTTGCGCAAAAATCTTGCAGCAATAACCTATCGGTGTCAGACGAGGTGCGCAAGAAGTCTTGTGGAACATTGAGAGCAAAATTGCATAATAACAAGTAGCTTGCTACGAGTGACAGCGGGTTTTGTGCTTTCTGGAAAAGTTTCAGAAATATTGTCTAGAGTAGAGCATGTCTATATTTTCCCCACAAGTTATTTACCAAACTATCTTGATGAGCCTAGTTTCATAGTTATTGATTTAAAATTTCTAATTTTAGTCAAATGCTTTTGACTGTAGTCTGTGGAAGAAACAAAGCCATTGATCTGCTAAGTAGAAATCCGACATTCTCTCTGGAATGTTTTTTAGAAGGCAATAAAGACTGCAATAAAAAGTTTAATGAGCGGACAAAAGCAGCAGAGACGCTACAATCAGAGATAGCACAAGTTACGGTAACATTTTCTGGGTTGCAACGTAAGCGAAATTCAAGCATGTGTAAGTACCATTAAAAATATATTGGTAGTTTTTCTATTTCTGAAAAACGTCTTTCGCTACTGCATGCTCAAGTTAATGGCAAATGTCCTGATTCTTGACATTCGCGTTTGAAGCGTCATTGTTTTACAAAGTAAATTGAGGACCATGATGCTGTCTTTATTTTCAAGGAGTTTTATCCGGTGGTTCTTGGTTCTCTTGATCAACTGCCAGAATCAAGAGATGGAGAATTTCTTGGAAGGGCAATGTTTTATGTGAAAGCGACAACAACACCTGGGTTTTTGGTTAGCCTAGAAGTTATAAATGCTATACTGAATCGTATCAAACCAGTTGCAAAAAAGCTAAAGGGCATCAAGGAACTATTTTAAATGCATTAAATGCTAAGAGTATTACCAGTTACAAAGATGTGATACTGGTTTTAGACACAACAAAAAATATTTGTTGGACTATTCTGACATGCCGAAGGTCTCTACGAGGAATCCATACCCATGCCTCGAATTGTGAATCGGCAAGCCAATTGATCAAAACCACTAGCTGTTTCCCCAATGCAGTTTGACAGGCGTTCTGTCTTTTTGCCTTTTATTGACACAGTGGTTGAGCAACTCAACAAAAGATTTTGATCTGATCTAGTTGATTCCATAAAACTCAAATTTTTGATAACATCTATTTGCATAAAGCATTTGCTTCGACTCCATCAGAAATGCTGTGAAGTTCTATCTTCCTTTTCTGGATGACAGCATTGACGCTGTGGAGGTTGAATTGGTGCAATGGCATTAATATTGGCTGCGCCACAAAAGATGATTCTTTACCGTACAACGCTTTAGACGCGTTGCTGTCTGTTAAAGAAACGAAAACGTATTCATCTCTGCAAGTTCTTGTTGAAATATTGACAATTCCTCCGGTTACTACAGCAACAAATGAGCGTTTGTTTAGCGCTATGAAATATTTGAAAACCTATTTGCCGTCCACAATGAAGAAGCTTGTTTAAATGGATTTGTATTGCTGAATATTCACCGTGACCTTAGCATTAATTTTGAACATGTGATCGGTGAATTTTCACGTAAAAATTGTAGGCTGAATTTCAAATACGAGTAAGTTAAATTTTGACACACAGTATTAGCAAAATTTTTTGGTTTTCCTATCACTACTACCAATAAGTTTGTATCAGTAAATGCTTTGCGTGCAGTTGTGCAAGTTCAAAATTTTTTTGTTTGCAATGGCGTTAAACTTCTTTACGCTCTGTTTAAAAACCGCACACATCCCTCATCTCTTGGGGAGAAAAAGCCTCGATATCACTGTTGCGACTAGATTCTGAGAGGTTTCCCACTGCACTTGGGCTGTGTTTGTTACAAATCCTCAAACAACGAAGAATTGCGCACAAGTGCCCGGGAGGAACTCCAGGGCCTTCCATCCTTCTTCAAACACAACGACCAAATAAAAACTTCTCTATTTTGTTAACTCAGTAAAAGAAAATTCAAATCCAAAAACGCAGTTGAATTAAACTTCAAATCGATAAAAGAGCGGATTCACCGAAGGCTTCTTCAAAAATAACGGAATGCAGAAAAACAAAACCAAAATTAAGCAATTAACTCAAAATCCAAAAAACGTTATCATTTTACTGCTTGGAACGAGAGGCCAGCTAATTAGAATGCAAATCTCGCCCGGTTTTAGGCACAAAACGCGCGAGAGTTGCACACCAATCCCAAGCTGCCAAACGCCGAACAGAAAATACAAGGCGTGCGAGAACAAAAGGATGTTAGTTCAGTTCAGTAATGGAAATCAAAATTCTTTTTTTCTTTTTCCGCAGCCGATTCTGTAACAGTGTTGTTCAAAAAAACTTTGGCCTCCCCCATGAAGAAATCCTGGCTGCGCCACTGGTTACTCTTGGGTATGGCATCAAAATTTTGGATATCGAACGTAACTCTAAGTAATAACTGAAACTCATTACCTTTTAAAATCTGTAACTAAGTTACTTTTTTTTGCTAGGTAACTGTAATTCAAGTTACTTTAATGAGGTAACTTGCTCATCACCGAATATTTATCGCTAATCCTGGCCATTGCAAAAGATTACGATGAGTTACAACATATATACAACGTCTCTTAAAATCTGATATAAATACACTGATTACAAAATACGTGGTTTATCAAAATAGTTTTGCAGAAAAACTCAGTGGACCACAAGCAATTGTTCGTAAACAGTATCACTCGAAAAGATGTAAAAAATACAACAGTAAAGTGCTCCAGTTTAACTCAAGACCATGCTAAAAAATGTTGAAGCGAAACTATTTTACAGTCAATTTTAAAACCAGAGCTGATTTAATCTCAGCGTTTCCTTTCTCGGTTTTTGTGGCGTTCTTTTAAACCTTTTTTACTGCGAATCGGAGGCGAACGTGACCTGCTTTTCTTATTTATTCGCTGAAACAGCTTGCGTTTTAACTCTTTTGATATTGGCTTGAGATGCATAAAATTGCAGAACCCGGTTCGTGGGCACTCACCCATTTCATATTTCCAGCAGCAGGCCTCACGGAAATCGGTTACAGAACTAAGCTCGGCAATGATAGGCTGTCCATTAAACCATCGATTGTTGCAGCCGTTAACGGCAGATTCGGCATC
This sequence comes from Trididemnum clinides, assembly GCA_963675345.1. Taxonomy (NCBI): domain Eukaryota; kingdom Metazoa; phylum Chordata; class Ascidiacea; order Aplousobranchia; family Didemnidae; genus Trididemnum; species Trididemnum clinides. The sequence goes on along the minus strand of OY776297.1, from coordinate 19,124,399 downwards.
TTCTTCTCTGTGAAACTTAATGTAAACGTTACCAACCAAATGATCTCCGAGGTTGTCACAAACATTCATTTCTTCGATAGCGCCATATTTTTCTTCCAGTTCTGTAAAAACTTCTTCAAAAAAATTGTCATAGTGTTTCTGCATTTCAACATCACTTAAATCGCCTGCGGTATTGTATACCAGGGGATTTTGATACAGTCCTTGCAATAAAATCGTTTGACTAAAAGTAGGTTTGTTATGTAATCTTGAACAGCGTTCACCATGTCGGCAGGCACCAATTTTAAAGTAAAACGAACAATTGACTTTATCTTTTTCGGTACCAAAAATTGATGCTAAATATTCTGCCATTCTTAACGCTAAGCAACATAAAATGCCTGCAACAAAAGCAACAATTTAGAGCAGAGCAGTCCAACTGCGGCTCGCGGAGGTATTTTGACAGTTCACAAACGACCTCAAGTAAGCTTTTAAAAATTTGTAAGAAATGGTAATTTCTCTAACTGCAGGAGTTGACACTAAACCATGCTCTTGAAGTTTAAATGCACATACATAAGCGATTGCACCTTTTCTGTCCGGAAACAACTATAAATATAGAAATCAAATTGCCACTAAACGATTGTCTAGAATTTGCAACACCTAACATTAGAATTGACTCACAAACGTAATGATATCAGACAAGCCTCGACTACAGGAATCCCATTGAACCTGGGTAGTAACTCGATTATTGGTTCAATCGTCCTTTTTGACTTGCGCTTTTTTCAACTCCCAATTTTTCAATCCGACCAAACTTTTTCCTTTTGCTTACACTATTTTTGACCAAAATTTTTTTTTTAATTTCTCTGAGACCCTAACTTCAATTTTACACTGCATTAAAATACGTTTTGACATTGCAGAATCAGTCTGTGGCCCCATGCACGAAACTGATAAGCCACTTTTTTTACTAAAACGAGTTAACACCCTGAAACCATTACTCTTACTCTATGTATTATTCACAAATTTTTTCAGGGATTGAAATTGAGTGAGTAAAATATGATATTGTTTGCAAATATTGCTGATATTTCATTTCACGTTTTCCGTGCATAAAACTGACAACCCAAGAATCAAAATCGGCTCCTTTGCAAAGCGCTGCAAGAAGACCGAACGGAAAGCGTAAACTATCGTTTAATGCTGTACTGGAGCTAGAAAATAATATTGTGTTTGTGATACTCTAAAACTATACATTTTGGCATGGTATGTGCTGAAAGTATGTTTCTTGTTGAATATATTTGCTGTGAAAAGTGCTGCTTTTTGTGGTTCTATCTCTGACCCAGTTGAATTGACTTGAAATTTAGATCTACCTCTGAATGAGGATGCTCTATTTGAGGACGTTTTGCAATGGAACCTTATGTTAATCTCAGTGAGGATACAAATGGTAGGCGTATTTTGTCAAAACTCAGAGCTGTGTCTCAAATTGGCAGGAGAAACTTGACATAAAAGAGTATCATTACTTAACAGCCGACAGTTTGCACTCAATGTGGCTAGGAGAAGGTGAGAATAAGTACAATTTTTTAATAGACTACTGTTGGTCAGCTTGATTGAAGTATTATGGTCTGATCTCAATGAGTTTTAAGGGATTTAGTGACACTTATAAATTTAGATTCTTGGTGAAGGGTAGTAATCATCACAATATTTCAAGTCACATTTTAACTTATCTAAAAGCAATATCGTTCAAGCTTTTCAATTTTCATTTAAAATTCAGTCAAGTAGTACTCACAAGCTGGTCAGGCTGATTTACATCCTATCTTCGGTTTGCTTCAATATCATCTAGCCACATCAATTATAGCAAGTAAGATAAATTTGATATGGTCTTTGGATCCAGCAACCATGCACCAGCTTGCTCATTCGACAGTGTTTTAAGATATTATCTACATTTTGTTGGAGGAATTTTTCCTCCTTCTTTTTTCCTATTGATACGTGTACTAAAGTTATATCTCATACTTATACCTCTGATCTAGATACTGTAATCTAGGTCAGGAATGGAGAAACTTTTTCATTGAATGGATCACAAATACGGTTTTAACGAGGTAAAAAGGAAAAGTGGTCATAGATTTAACAATTTTTTGATTGATACCCAGAAAATAAGGTCTTCACTTCTAGCTACGCCCAATTTTCCCAACTGTTGGGGCTGAATTGGTAAAAAAAGGTCTTCACTTGTATCTCGGCCAAATTTTTCGATTTAAGTTCTAAAAAAGTCCTTACCGTGAAAATTTTAAGAAAATGACACCGTGATGACAAATCTACAAGTGGGTCACTGAAATACCAGCGGCGGGTTACAACGTGACCGGCGGGTAAATAGTTGGCCATTCCAAATCTAGGAATTCAAGGCGCTATTTGAAAGTAGTCTAGTAACCTATCCCTTTTATTATGAATTGCATGGTTTATCTAGCAACATTTTTTGTTAAAAGATCAGAAGTGATACACTAACATCATAACAGTTAACAGATTATCACTTTTGTTTTCTTTTCAATAACTGATGACAACGACAATGACTCAACATTACAATACATAGACAGTAGTGATGCTTGGGATCCTCATGATTGTGAACCGGGAGCTGATGACAGCTCAAATTATGATGAAGACAAAAGAACCATTTTTCATGGAGTGCCTGTTTCATCAGGTTTGGACATAGTCCCCAATAGAGCTGCACTAGGTTTGTGAAATTCAGATATCCTGATTTGCAAGGTGACTACACACTCTCAACTGCTAGTCTCTAGATTTAGGCACCAGGTCTTCTTAATGTAGAGTGCAAATATTCACATGCAACTGGATGTACATCTATAACTAGTTCTTGGCATTTTGTCCAAGCTCAATTTGCCAAATAAACACTTCAAACAAAATTCTGTTTTGCGAATGACCAGAGGCACAACAGACATGTCGACTTTATGCTACTGACAAAATCAGGGTTTTCCAGTTACGGCCCAAAGAGCCCTTATGTCCTAGAAAGTACTTTTTACGTGTTTACAATGCTACGTCGGTGAAAATCCGTAACGTATTGCTTTTTATTGCATAAGAAAAAAAAACCCAATTCGTTAAAAAGTAAAAGAAAACGAGCTTGAGAGGAGGGACGATTGATAACAAACAGAATAGATCTAGGGAATTTCAGCAGACTATTTAGTGATGCTACTCATAAAATCGATCATAGTGAAGGTGGCTTACAAGTGATGACCAAAAATCAGTCACGCACATGAAAAGAGCCCGATTTAATTTTTAATCCTCTTCCGCTCTTTCATGCAGATGTGATTTATGCGTTTCCTAACTTACTGTGCGATCCCATTTCCTCTTTTAGATACTAAAGTAGAATCAAGACCTGAAGTTGACCTTAACGTTGAGAAAATGGAAGCATAGTGGTGTATTCCAAAAGTGTCTTCGAGGTAAGCAGTATGAGGGATACAAGGAAAAGAGGCATGCAGCTGCGTCTGAGGGCAACCCATGCAACTGTAAAAAGGAGTGTTTCAAAAACGTTGATGCAGGATCTAGGGCTTTACTGAGAGAAAGATTCTATTGTCTGCCTGATTTTTGTGCTTAGAGATTATTTTATTTTATACCGCATAAACATGAAAAAGCTATCTCGTCATTATTTTAGTCCTGAAAGCCCACGGAAAGTTTCATATGAATATACTGTTACTGTGAATTCACAGTCGTTGATAGGGTATTAAATTGAAAGAATGTATTAGCAGCATTTTCGGAGTAAAGATAGCCAAGATAAACTACATATGTGATATCATCAAAGCTAATGGCACCTCTCACAAGGATTGACGAGGGTAACACGAAAATCGCTCCAACAAAATCCTGGTCGAAAAGCATTCTCACATTTGTCGACAGTATACCCAGAGATGTTCATTTCAGAATAGCGAATCCTTTAGAACCGGTTCCAAATTTGAACCGGATCTAGATTACAGAACAATAGGAACTTACCGAATGTTTGCATTGTACACATACTAATGCTAATTACTGATTGTTATTAAAATTTATACCGAAATAGTAAGAATTGCCGCATACATTATTTCTATTTGGCACTCTCGTTTTGCCCCGAAGGCATCTATTCGCGTCTGTTAGAATAGAAGATAAATAAAAAAAGGATAATAATTGCGTTATTTTTACAGAATTATTATATCGTAACGTTTTCCATATAAACATGTTTTTTCAATAGTTTTTTATGTGGTAGATTTCATCAATTTTTACTTAGGATGCGCAATTCTGGAAAAATTTTAGAACAGCTGTGGTCAACCCGCGGCTCGCGAACAGCATGCGGTTTTTTGGCTCGTGTTTTGTGTTCAGTGAATGTAGACTGAAGGTGTCATGTTAAATTTAGCGGCCGATGGAAAGGCACATAAAGGTAGGGTCATATTGCCTTTGATAATGATCTACGAAAAAAAACCGGTAATCTTATGGCCGTTATGATAATGCACCAGCGTTATGATCAGTGATCTCCAAAAAAAAGAAAAAAGGTTAACCACCCTTATCTCAGCCGGGTAGTGCGGAAGTTCGAAGTAAAAGTCGAGCTACTGCACTTTCCGTGACGGCCTCTATAAATTCTGGCTCTTTTTGCAACACAGGTTGGCCACCCCTGTTCTAGAATCTTTAAAAAAGATTCAGAATTATTCCAGAATGTGCCAGTATTGTAAAATGAACGTCCCTAAATATGCCTCGGTACAGAAGCCACTACACCAGAAGACATAATCCTCATGGGTATCATTTGTCTCCTTTACAAACACAACAAAAACTTTATGACATGTACGTTAAAGACTTTGTTCCTAAAGCTGGAGAACCTGTTTCTTTCAGAATGTTTAGTGAAATATTCACACACGACAGGAACTATCATTTCGGTCAGCCGAGTCTGGACACATGTAAAGTGCGATAAATTTGAAGTACATTTACAGGCTAATTCTTCTCAAAATTATCTGTTGACGGATAAAGAAATCCACCATAAGAAAGCTGAAACTGCCCAAGACTCCTGGAAAAGGGATTTTGAAACAACTAAAAGATGCAATGACAGTAGGGCTATTGCTTATAACCTTTAGCAAACTACCCCTACTCCCCACATAGTGTGACGTTTCATTTTGGGAAAAAGTGGATCTACAACCTAGGATTTTATGATAGCAATCGAGCTGTGATGAATAGCCCAAGTGGTCAGAAAACGTGGCTCGAATGAGGTTATTTCGGCTTTGGACACTTATTTCAAATCCACTTAAATTATCTTGTTGCATGGCGTAACTCTTGTGGTGGACAAAATAAGAAAGTAATTAGCTTTTGACACAATTTAGTTTAAGTTCCTTATTCCAGGGCATACTCCTGCGATTTGATAGGAACTTTGGAGAAATAGAGAAGAAAAAAAGACACCTGGTGAGTATATCCTTCACGGTTGATTTGATTTATTAAGAGATTGCAATAAGCAAAATCCCTTTTAAAGTCGTGCAAATGACACAGCCGGACAATTTTGTCAATATCGAACTAATGGAGACACGACTCATTTTCAGACCTACAGCATATGATGGTAGTAAAGTAAGAATGCAGAAGACTATCAGAATTAAAATTAAGTCGTCTCATCCTGAATCTATGTTCCTGACCTATACTCACAACAAGGGAGAACAGAGACAGCAAGTCAACATTGCTAGTCATAGTGTGCATTGGGTTATTAGACCCTCCAAAAGCTCTACACCGCGCGGAGAAAAATTGCACGGTCAAAATTAAATGATCTCAAGAAACTTCGCAGTTTTTCTCCAGTAAAGCACAGCTTTTCGTTCTTTGGCATTGTTTTGTTCAAAATATTGTATTCCACAAATGTAGACCTAGTAATAGGGCAAAGGCAGGTACTTTTTCTATTGTATTTTTCTTCAGTGTGAAGTTTATCCCACAAAGTCACTTAGAAATGGACCTATGGCATCTCACTGCCAGTTTCGTATATAATCTGAGCCTTGTTATTTCCCATACGTATCATAATGCGACTCATTACCGTAGTTTGAGCTAGTAAATGTACATAATGTTCAACTAATACGTTTTATTTTTGTTCTTCGCTGGAGTCTCTTTTTTCATGCGGATTGTGGCCTCAAAGTGTCTTCATACAATAATTGAACCTTTGTTACAAATTGACCTTCGTTTGAATAAAGAAACCAATTAGCCAAATATTTTTTCAATCCATAAACCTGATATGTGAGTTATCACGTTCATTTACTCGAATTGCTTCATGCATTCCATGCCTAAACCTGTAGTTTAGTGGGTTATCAGGTGTATGCATAGAAAATTAAAAATATTATATCAGCTTTTTTGATTTGCTTCGTAACTTGGTACGTGTTAAATTTTTACTAACTGAAATAATTCACGAATAACTCTGTAAATATACTTGACATATCAAAATATAAAATGTCATTTTACAGCTCTTTACAGTTATCTGCAATTTTCTGTTTGATTGTTGTGTGAGTTATCAAGTTGATGCATGGGGCCACAGAAATTACCTTACTTTTTCGATACGGTACGCACTTATGTTCGTTTATAGCCTAGGCTGATTCAATAAACGCTCATACCCACATATTGGAAAATCGCATAAAAACATTTAATACGCTATGCAGTTAATCGATTTTGACTGTTTTCGCTTTTGTTTTGAACTGGACAGTGGGAAATCAGTGCATTCAATACAGATTATCGGTAAAATATTTATGGTGGTGGGCAATAACTGGTTGCTGTAACAAATTACCTACTTTTTTAGATGCTGTAACTTTGTTTTTTTGCAAGTAGTTTTCATTTGGGCACTGTAAAAGTTTTAACCCATTGCATCTCCGACAAATTGGGAATTTCAAACCATTTAACCTTAATTGATTGACTTGAAATTGTCAGAGATTATGTAGAAATAAATTACATTCAAAGTAAGGATGTAAGAAAGAAAAATTGTGCGTCGTTTCAGAGTTATTCCATAATAACTAAGAGAGAGTGAAGCATAGTCGCTCCCCAACTGCCAAAGTAGGGTTAGAGTTGGTTTCACTCGTATAATCGATATGACACGTTTGCCCCGGTTGTGTTGGCGAGTAGATGGGAGAAGAACCTGAAGGTGGTACAAATGCATTGTCTTATCAGTTTACATATGCCAACATCCAACGTGCTTGCATCAACAGTTGATCACTGTGCGACGGTACCGGAGTGGTTGTATGGTGAAGGGCTGCCGCGAACTGGAAATAAGTGTACGTCATTGGTCGGTGCAGGCGTGGGTTTAAATTCTATTCGTAAGGGAAGCTGGGTGTGAAAGTAACATTTTTTACTTTGAAGATCATATCTTTTCAATGTTAGTGATACGTTTTTCACACGTTACTTGCGTACAAAAGCTATTAACTGGCTTCATTACCTATTGTATATTATTGCCTAGCCTATATATTGATGGGAGGTGCAGGATTGCTACAACCACAAGCGGTAGTTTTTTTGAGATGGTGGGTATGCTTGCAAAGGCTCATGGGCAAAGTTTTCACACCTAAAAAATGCTGTAAAAATATGCATTTTACAAGTCAACAAACAAAGCAGTGTGTAAACCAATTTTATTGTTTCATGAAGCGAATTAAAACAAAGCCTAAACGAGCAGTTATCATAGGTTTATCATGCAAAATAAAGGAAGCAAATAAATCAAGCATTTAATTACAAATATTAGTTGCATGCAGGTAGGCTACTTCATCCAACTTTTTACACGCTAAGCTTTTTTATCGGGGGGGGGCTAGTCAGAAATTCGCGAAGCGACGTTTTCTTTAATAATAAGCCTATTTTTCGTTTTTCTAGGTCCTATTTTTGGCAAGGAACGTAAACTAAGTTGGTTCAGACAACATGGCAGAACTTAAAACAGGCTGATTACTCTGAAGTGACTGATTTTTGATGTCAGTTGGATTGGTAATCTCAGACACAGTTTCGCTCTCGGTGGATACAGTGTTTGCCAGATTCTTGCTAGTGCATTTTCCCAACAAAATTTCCCTAAGCCAGATGTATGCACAAAATATTTAATGACGTCTGCAGCACTTCTCTCTTTCCTTCATTCTAACGCACATTCCTTTGAAAAGAGTCAAACGAAAAGCTTCGGCATGAAGGTTTATTAGTTAGCAGTTTGTTTTTTCAGATTGGAGTATCCGCAGAAAACACAAAAGCAACCAATGCTTAATAAATACAAAAACTCAAGACATGAACAATACATTATTGTGCTGTTAAATCTTTTATGCATACTGGTGATAACTTTTAGGTTTTCGCTTCACAGCTTGCTTATCTTGAAATGTGTTTTCAGACCAATGATTGAGTTTATGGTCTTAGGCACATTTTATTCCAGTAGGCTTGGTACAGGCATAGCAGACATAGTGATGATAACTTGAGCTTTTAATGTAAAATCTCATTGCACCTCTTCAATGCTTAAATCTAAACTGATTTTTTTTTGAAAGAGGTAAGGATTCTTAACATTGGTGGGATTGGTTTTCGGTCGCACACCTCCCCTACTATCATTGTACCGGTACTATGCTTGTACTTGGCCTGTACCGTGCCTACTATGCTTGTATTCTGCCTACTATGCCTATTTATAACCAACCCATTCTATTCTGCTGCTTTGTCTTTACACTTATCACCAGGCTGAATATCGATGCGACTACAAAACATCGATCTCTAAAAAAGTAGTCAAACAATTGTAAGATACACATGGATAAATTTAGGAGAAAAAAATTGATTTCTAATGAGAATTTTAAAAAATCCATCTCAAAAAAATAGAAAACAAAAAGACATATTTTTAGCTCCCGAAAATTTTTTCTGTTTTCGTTAAGGACCTATAAAAATAGTTATTGTTGCTGCACAAATAGAACAGGGAGTTAAAGTTATCCACCCAAGCAAAGCTATTTGAAGACCATACAAACTTGAGTGTATATTTATTTATATGTGTGATTAACATTAGTTGAGTTGCACCTTTTGCTCTGGACCACAGGCTTGCAGTTGTCATTAGACAGCTCCAACACAGTCTCAAAGATTTAAATCATATTCCAGCAAAGCAGTTTTAAGTTTTTGAAAGAGCTTCACCAATAGTGTCAATCACTTCATACAAGCCCAAAAGAGCAGTTTTTATTTGAAGTTGTTCTTTCATTAAAATACCGTATGAGAACAGCCAAAGCTTTTTTCATACTATGTGTCATTTCATCTAACATAACAAAAAATTTGCTTTTCATGTCCACCTTAAGGTAAACCATTCGGGCAGGCACTATCACAGAATTTAAGAGAGCACTGCACTTTGCTTTATAAGGTTGAATGTTTTCCAAAGTACTTTGCTTTCCATGACAATTTATTATTTCCCTATTGTGGTCTATAGCTGATAAAGGATGACGACAGCATATTGAAGCAGCTAGTACAATTTCAGCATTTTGAACGTTTACTGGTGGTTGTTTGAGCTTAGAAAATGAGTAATTGCCGTAGTTTTTGCGTGAAAAGAAACAACGCTCTTATTTTGTACGATTTTTCTTGTGTCACAAGTGTAGAATGGTGAGGCTGCATTCTTTTGCTGCTGAACTTGTAAAATGGATGCTTGACATTGTGTTTGGCCAATTTCTGGTTTAGGCCAGGAAAAGTAAGCCTCCCACAAGGTTAAATACTTTCTACCGGTGAATAACATTTGCCTGTTTTCCAGATAGTTCTGGTTCAAGCATAAACTACCAGTATCAAATAAACACAGATTTAACTGTTTAAGCTATACAGTCAACTTCGGATATAAGAGATCCGCCGGGACCAGCTTATTCAGTCTCTTATAACCGAATTCTCTTATAACCGACTTATTAGTTTATATTGAAAATCATTTGGGACCTTTTGCGTAGTCCCTTATAAGCGAAAATCCTTTATATCTGAATCTCTTATATCCGAAGTTGACTATACTATATTATTATGCTAAAAAATATTGTTTGTTGTAAACTTAACTTGTCAAAAATATATAGGCCATCTTTAATAAAAATTTTTCATCTAATGCATATAAATTCAATACTACAGTCAACTTCGGATATAAGAGATTCAGATAGGGATTTTCGCTTATAAGGGACTACGCAAAAGGTCCTTAGGGTATCGGATCGAACTTTGCGGCAGTCGGTTATAAGAGACTGATTATGCTGGTCCCGGCGGATCTCTTATATCCTAAGTTGACTGTATAACACTACAAAATCAGTTCTTTACATGTAACGGCAGTAATAAATTCTTTCGTGGGTTGATATTCAAAAGGTAGAATTAATTAAAGACTAAAATAAAACAATATTTTAGCAGAAGTTTGAAGCACTTTCAAATTTTCCCAATTTCAGATGGGCAAATCTTCAACAATTTTTCTCGCAACAGATATCCAAATTTCCCCATCTGGCAACACCATGAGGATAGATGAGCTGCTACGGTGGCGCTACAACAGCAAGAAGGTCTAGTAGTTACTAAATTGGTGGCATATTAAAAAATTTGCTCCAAACTCACAATATCTTTTGTGGCATTTGATGAAAGCACACTTTCTGGCATTGTGGTCAAGGTCCGCGAAATAGTATCTTCTTTGGACTAATGAAGTCGGTCAGTCAAAGCTGGAGAAAAATCGGTTTCTTGAAAAACATGCCATTAACCTTGAATCCAGAATGAATATTTTTCGGAGTCATGGCTGCAGAAAGGGCAGTTTAACTACTCCTGGAAGGTCATAGTCAATGGGTTTTGCTGGATTCATTTTCATTTATGCATCAGATGACGTATTGACAAGCTTTTTTAAGGACCATAAACAGTGCGGTTAAGCGGTTGGAGCTTTTGGCTGTAATGTGGAAAAGTCAACAACTCAATTCCACTTTCTCTGCAATGATCAACAGCTTCTAAAAAACACGGGTGCAATGGTTGTCTAAAAGTAGTAACACCACAGTAGCGATGGTTGCCAAACTATTTGCTATACTAACACCCTGTTTTTGTTTGCTCTAGTATGCTTCTGGAAGTGCTGTAAAACTAGGTAAAAATTTTCTTCTTGCATCCATACAGAGCCGTTTCCACTTTCTGCGAAACTAAGGGAGGTGCTCTTACAACGCCACGTTTATAGGGTTTACGCGAAAACACCAAATGAGAGGAATGCTGTTTCCTAGGGCTTGTATTGCACACGCAATAGTGACTAGCTTGCCTCTTTCTGTAGATGTCATAGCGCCAACTTGCTTGGATCCTAGTCTCGTAATTACATGATCCGGTTTCTGCACTGTTGTTACACCAGTTTCGTCAATGTTCCACATATCGTTGCCATTAAATTTATATTTTTCAATTACATCTGACAGGAAAGAGTAAAAAATGGTTGACATTTGTCGGATTGAAACTGGTTGTTCTTGAAAGACTGGTGGTCTCAGGATTTCCTAAACTTAGAGACGGTGATCTCCTCATAAAATTAATAATCCAATGAACTCCAGCAATTTTTCTTTCTTTACATGTTATGGATGTCTGATGTATTTTTCAGCCAGCTCAAGAGCCAATTTTCTCGCCTGAAAATGACAAGTTTATTGCAATCACTGAAGAATAAGCCATTCTTACTCATTTTGCAAAAATTTTACTTCTTTGGGCCTTAAAAATGATCAGCGCGTTTAAAAGGTAGGCCTATCCAAACAGTTCTCTTTCTTGTGTGGGAGTAAAAATTGTGTTTGGACTCCAACAACCCACGCGAGGTAATTCTTTTGATCCTCGTTTCATCAATTTTGAACGTACCCTACGTGCCAAATGCAATACGATTTGGCCATCAATCTAATGGATTTACCAGTTTTTACTTCCACAGATGCATCAGTTGCTAGGTTAATAGGAATTCCTCTGCTTGTTTTTCTTTTCACATATCTTGGCATTCTGTAAAAAATCAAAATTAAAATTTTTATTGCCTTAGATACGGTATCTATTACAGGGTATGACTGAACACCACCAAATAGTGCTTGGAGTATGGTTGCTACAGTGTTTTACATGCATTACGTAGCTTATTCGCCGTTTTTACAGTAACTTTGTTCCTAAGTGATTACTAATCAACCTAGCAAAAAGCACTATAATATTAGAAAGGGATTGCTCAATTTAGTTATTGCAGTTAACCAAATTTATTTACAACAAAATTGTTCTAGGCAAAATGTTAAAAAATTTGAAAAAGTTAGGCTTTCTTACCTGAAAAATTGTTTTTCTTCAATAGAATTCCTTGCAGTTAACCTGACTTTCTACAAAAAAGTAATGCTGGAGCAATCCTGTTTTCTAACAATGTCATCATGTGATTGTATTGGCAATGTTAGAAATGCCAGTTGCTACTACCATAACCGGTCTCTAGTGTTTTTTACGGACTATCTTTTGAGACCGATGTTCAGCCATGCATTTTTACAATTAACATAAACCATAGAACTTAAGCAGGGTTTCTGACAATTGACGCGCCTGTTCAAAAATCTTTAACATCGCAAAAAAGAATGAAGGCTACCGTAGAGGGTGTTGCGCTCTGGCAAGCATCTGACAGTAATCCAGTCAAAGTGCATTCCGTAAGGCAACCAGTCCCTTCCATTATAAAAACTACTGAACGTAGGCTTCATTCCATATATTTGTCCAATGTCTTGTTTATATTTCCTTCGTGCTAATACGTCGCTTGAAAGCTAGACCGCGGTAGCTGTGCATCGAAATGGCTGAGGTTGCAACATGCTTTTCCCGCCATCGTTGAGAGAGTGAAGCGTGCCGGCCGCAGTTAGTGAGATTCCCGTCAAGACATCAATTGGAAGGCGTTCTCGACGATGGCTTATGCTGTTCGGCTGAAGACGCAGCCATTCAACTACATCGTAGCTTCCATGCAGGGTCACCAATGTAGCGCTCCGGCAGGCATCTGACTCTAGTCCAGTGCTGAATAAGTGCACTTCATATGGCTACAAGCCACTTCTATCATGATAACGGCTACAGGTAGATTTTATTCCATATACAAGTCCAATGTGTTCTTTATATTTTCCACTTTTTTGTTGAATTTCCTGCGTGCAAATAAGTTGCTTAAAAGCTAGATCGCGTTATCGCGATGGCTGTGCATGGTTGTAGCTCAAGATACTTTTTAAAGTAACTTGCTTAACACCGAATATTTATCGCTAATTCTGGCCATTGCAAGCAAACCAAATTTCAACTCAGGTTTAGTGTCTCTCAGGAAAACAAAAGTACCATCAGCTACAACACATGTGTAGCGACTCTTAAAATTTCATATAAATACACTGATTACAAAACACATGGTTTATTAAAATAGTTTTGCAGAAAAACTCAGTTGACCACAAGCAATTGCTCATAAACAGTATCACCGGAAAAGATGTAAAAAATACAACAGCAAAGTGCTCCAGCTTTACACATGACCATGCTAAAAAATGTTGAAGCGAAACTATTTTACAGTCAATTTCAAAACCAGAGCTGATTTAATCTCAGCGTTTCCTTTCTCGGCTTCTGCGGCGTTCTTTTGAGCCCCTTCTATTGCGAATCGGAGGCGAACGTGACCTGCGTTTCTTATCTTTTCGTCCATACAGCTTGCGTCTTAGCTCTCTTGATATTGGCTTGAGATGCATAAAATTGCAGAACCCGCCTCGTGTACACTCACCCATTTCATATTGCCGGCAGCAGGCCTCACGGAAATCGGTTACAGTACTAAGCTCGGCAATGATAGGCTGTCCATTAAACCATCGATTGTTGCAGTCGTTAACGGCAGATTCGGCATCTTCTTCTTTGTGGAACTTAATGTAAACGTTACCAACCAAATGATCTCCGAGGTTGTCACAAACATTCATTTCTTCGATAGCACCATATTTTTCTTCCAGTTCTGTAAAAACTTCTTCAAAAAAATTGTCATAATGTTCCTGCATTTCAACATCACTGAATACACCTGCGGTAGTATTATTTATCTGGGGATTTTGATACAGTCCTTGCAATAAAATCGTTTGACTAAAAGTAGGTTTGTTATGTAATCTTGAACAGCGTTCACCATGTCGGCAGGCACCAATTTTAAAGTAAAACGAACAATTGACTTTATCTTTTTCGGTACCAAAAATTGATGCTAAATATTCTGCCATTCTTAACGCTAAGCAACATAAAATGCCTGCAACAAAAGCAACAATTTAGAGCAGAGCAGTCCAACTGCGGCTCGCGGAGGTATTTTGACAGTTCACAAACGACCTCAAGTAAGCTTTTAAAAATTTGTAAGAAATGGTAATTTCTCTAACTGCAGGAGTTGACACTAAACCATGCTCTTGAAGTTTAAAAGCACATACATAAGCGATTGCACCTTTTCTGTCCGGAAACAATTATAAATATAGAAATCAAATTGCCACTCTAGAATTTGCAACCCCTAACATAAGAATTGACTCACAAACGTAATGATATCAGACAATTGGGTGGAGTAAAAATAAAAATTTTTGAATTTCAAAAAGTGGTATCGATATATGTCCCCAAATATCAAATGATATACTTCTATCATGATTTTGGGTTCTTGCACCCTTTAGTGGCCGTGCAATTTCATCGAATGAGCTAAAAATAGCCAATTTAGCCATATCTCACTAACCGCTTATGCTAGGAAGCTAGTTTTTGGCTTAAAAGTTGCAGAAGTAACACATTCCTATCTTTATTAAAGAGAACTTTCTCTCAAAAATGTTCAGAAAAAAAGTTACAGGCAAATAACCGATTATTGACCTGCTTTGCAAAAGCATTGGTGTCCAATCTATGATCAAGCATAAAAAAATTGCTGAAAATCTGCTACTATTAGTAAACTATTGTCCAGTTCCAATTTTATTATAGCTGGCTAAAATCTTGCTTGGTATCATTTATTTCAGTCATTAGTATGCTATTCATAACTTTTAGTAAATGTTAGCAAGGCTTAGTCTTCATAATCATCACGATATCTGGTAAGCAAAAGCATTATGCGCTGTTGCATTGAACTCTAAATTTAGTATAAAATTAAACTCCAAGCACTATTTGTAGTCAATTTATTAAAAATATACATTAGTTTCCTAAAAAATCAATAGACTTTGAAAGAAATCAGTTGCAAAAATATAAATTAGCCTTGACGATAAAATAACCTAACCGAACCTATTTTATTGCAGATATTCTATATACAGTAAATTCAATCATTATTGTAACTGTAGCATTAGGCCTACTACACTACCATGTTCAACAAGAAAAAGATCTAAGTCAACTGTTGCTAGCAAAAAACTGCATGGTGGAGAAGTTTTCCAAAGTTCTGATAATTTTCCATCTGGAATACTGCCAACAAAGCAGCAAGTCATTGAGCGTATGCTAAGCTTCAATCACTTCAGGAAATTAGATACAGCTCGAACTGTTGCAAAAGAACTTCACGATAGATGGGTGTGGTGCAATGTTTACTCTCTGCATGAGTTGACTATTGCACAAAGAGTCCAACAACTGATGGTAGAATTTAGTGATTTAACAAGATATCCAAAAAATCGGACCGATACAAAGAGCTTGAAAGTGTTTTCTTAATAGATGCTGATAAACTTTTTGACATTTTTTGCCACGATCAACAAAGACGACAATATGAAGCTCAATATGGCTTAAGAATGTCTTCTGATGATTATGCATTTTTAGAAGATCAAAAAGGAGAACGCAAGGCTAAATGTTTGGGTGAAGTTCTACCATTATCTTCCGCTGATGAAAGATTCAGACGACAGTCGAAAATTGTGCAAGATGATGATACTAACGCAACAGCTGAGCAGATTGGCTTTCATTCAACTGATGCAGAGTCGATGGAGTCAGTATCGTCTGGTCATCATTCAACTTTCATGGAAGATGCTTAATCAGCAAATCAAAATCGTGTGAAATAGACCAACTTGGCAAGAGCATGCGAAAGGTATAACTTGTCGGACCGTGCAGGAGCTGCTGTTGCAACCGGCGCATTACAAGACATTGGAATGATTGATCAAGAAAACAATACATTTGTAATTGACCGTAGCAAGTTACGAAGAGAAAGAGAACGGTGCAGAAAAGAAATACAAGAAAAAGAAATGGAAAACTTCAAACTAATAAATGGGCTCTACTTTGATGGACGAAAGGATGCAACCCTAATGATGGCTAAAGCACCAACAGGCAAATCCTTCATAACAACAGAGCTGGAGGAACATTATGTATTAGTGGGAGAACCTGGAGGATACTACCTCACACACTTGTCACCCCCAAATGGAAAAGGTCGTGTTTTGGCTAAAGAAATATTTGACTCTATTTCTGACACTGAACTCTGCAGAAACTTAATGATATTGGGATCAGATGGCACTGCGTCAATGACAGGACGATTTAATGGCTGCATTCGTGCAATGGAAGAGCTCGTACAAAGACCACTCCAATGGGCCATCTGCTTACTTCATACCAATGAGCTTCCTTTACGACATGTTTTTACCGAACTAGATGGAACTACAAAGAGTCCAGACAGCTTTAGCGGCCCGATTGGCTCAAAATTAGATAGCTCTGTTTCTGAATGGCCTGTTGTTCAATTCAAAAGAATCATAAACCCTCATTTTCCGCAATTGCCTCAGTGTATCGTGGACAACTTAAGCACAGACCAAAAATATGCTTATCGAATGTGCACAGCTATTATGATTGGTTCAGTTAAACCAGACCTTCAGTATTCAAAGGTTGGGCCAATCGTTCATTCAAGATGGTTGACATTGGCATGCCGCATATTGAGGTTTTATGTGTCACAGAGTAAACTATCAACAAATCTGAAGCATCTTGTGCAGTTCTGTATGGAAGTCTATTTTCCATCATGGTTCGAAATCAAGAGGAAACATACAATTGTGGATGGTGCAAAGAATTTCTTTAATATTGTAAATCGTGTAACAAAGCTGCCCAATGTGCAAATTCGCACTGTTGCACTCAAATGTGCTTCAGAGAAATGCACATTTTGCACATCCCGAAAATGTTTTACTGGGAATGCTAGGTGACAACGATGAAAATCTTCGAAGATTAGCAGTCAACAAAATTGCAGTTTTGCGAAACTCTGTTTTTCAATGTCACATTCCAATTGATGATTTTGAAGGTGGTTACATGAATGAACCTCATTCTCATAATATCCAAATTGATATGAACATCAGATTGTTTCAAATTCCAGTGATCAACATCAAGGCAAAATCTTTTCACCAGATTGTTAACTTAAACCTCCATGATATTCAGCAACCTCCAGCAATCAAATGTTTGACAGATCTTGAATTGGACAACCTTAGAAACTCTCCTCTGAAATTAGACCACCCTTGCCACAATCAGACAGTGGAAAGACATGTGAAAGCTGTAACTGAGGCATCAGCTCGTGTAACTGGCTTTGAGCGCAGAGATGATCTAATCAGAAAAAACTAAAATCCGAGCACTGATGCAATTCTTCAATACAAAACAAGACTTTGCAGTTTGTGAAGAATAATAATGAAATTGACATAAAAAGATTGATTAACTGTACAGGCACTGTAATACTGGACCAGTGTCACAGCCAATAGTGACGAGACACTTATAGCTTTGATTTTTCAGATGTTATCAGTTTTTGAAAAGTAATTTGTTCTACATACCATAAAGCGCTAAACACCACTGTGATTAGATTTTATGTGACATACAGTGGGTGCTCCTTAGTTCAATATGTATTCACCATGTTCTCAAATTGTTGAAATTAAGAAGAGGACTAGATTCAATAAATTTTAACCACTTAAAATTACGTGTAACAAGTGAGGGTGGGAAATAGCTAGACAAAACATCAGTCGTTCTTATACAAGAACACCCACTCCATTAGTATTTCATTCTATGTTCAAAAATTCGTTATTTGCCTGTAACTTTTTTTCTGAACATTTTTGAGAGAAAGTTCTCTTTAATAAAGATAGGAATGTGTTACTTCTGCAACTTTTAAGCCAAAAACTAGCTTCCTAGCATAAGCGGTTAGTGAGATATGGCAAAATTGGCTATTTTTAGCTCATTCGATGAAATTGCACGGCCACTAAAGGGTGCAAGAACCCGAAATCATGATAGAAGTATATCATTTGATATTTGGGGACATATATCAATACCACTTTTTGAAATTCAAAAATTTTTATTTTTACTCCACCCTAATCAGACAAGCCTCGACTACAGGAATCCCATTGAACCTGGGTAGTAACTCGATTATTGGTTCAATCGTCTTTTTTTGCTGATATTTCGGTTTTAAATATTAGCATCAATGTTTTATTCATTATTTTGAGGGAATTGGCCAGCAAGTTAATAGTTGTTTGAAAAGTGGCCAGCAAGTTAATAGTTGTTTGAAAAGTGGCCAGCGAGTTGATAAGTTCGTTGCAAAATGGCCCACAAACTAAAACTAGTTGAACCACCCTGATTTAGGGTTAGATATAAAATCTATTGCTAATAATTAGTTTCGCTTCAAAATGTGTTTTCTTATTCGATTTTGACAAAGGGAAAACAATTTATCTACACCACGACACTAGCAGTTAAGCAAAAAAGGATTCTTGGAATTCATCAGAAAGTTCTTAGGAGTTTAAAAAAGCTCACTTTGGATAAATTGCCTTTATGCTTTGCTTTTAGAAATAAAAGCTAGTTTTTAAAGTCCATAAAAGCATTTCATTGCATACTGCATGACCAGGTAGATGCACAGCTTGCATGAAAGCAAATGTTCTTTCTAGTTTTTCAGCTAGGCAACTCGAGTCAAATGTAACAGCATGAAAGCTGTAAGCTCACTTTGCAACCTTCCAATTTTTCTAAAGCTCTTACCTCAAAAACTTATGGTGGAAACATGATTGAGAGTTAGTATTTAAGCTAAAACTAGTAAAACACTTGAAACTACTTATTCGCTTATATGTGCTTTACAGACCAACTGATTAAAGATACCCATAACCAAAACAGCAATTTTGCAAAAGAAATACTTAAGGTTATTCTGGTATTAATTCTGGCATAATTTGATTGAGCACTAAAAATCTAACATTATCTTTTGACTTTGATGTTTCACACTAACTAACCAATTATTGTCTTAGTGACATACAACAGACGAACAAGAGGTGATCCACCTTGGAAAACACACACGTGCAGCATGACAATTACACATTATGACCACATAGTACAAGAAATGCTACAAGTAATCGACAGCTGATAACAAGTGAAGCAAGTACTACTGGAGTAAAAATAGTAAGGTGCTATTGCTACATAAAAAACATACAAAACTAATACATATACAATATTGCTAAAATATATCGAAAACTATTTTATGGATACTTTATGGTAAACATAAGAGAACCACTGGAAGTATAACAATGTAATATTATAAAGTCCACAGTTTGAACAATTTGTTCATAACAAGCACTCAAACCATGATAGAATAACTGTTAAACACGATGCAAATATTCTCCAGAATACCAATCAAAGCTTAAGCACAACAAAATAATTGTGGTACTCGATGCTGGAACTGTATCTTCATCATAGCCTTCAACTTCTTACGGTTAAAAAAATGAAAACCATGCGACATAAAAACTGCTAGCACTAAACACACCTAAACGTACTAACAGTGCAATACACGTACATTTATATAAACATTGTACTACACAATGTTTATGTAAACATCATATAAACATAGGTAAAAACATAAACAAACATGCAAAATTGAAATGTGATTTCATAAAAAATCAAATCACTTTGCACTTATCATTTCTACTACCAATCATTGACTGAGTTGCCATTTAGTTTGGTTTGGCTGTGGCTACTCAACATCTAAATTTTGAAAATTAGAAACTAATCAGTTTACCAAATCAGTCAATATCTCTTCGTATATTATCATTAATTAAATAATTTAACAGTTTGGAGTCAATATTAGCCTACAAAACTAGTTATGTATTCAACAAGTGACTAAACATGTAGGCCTATCAAGAAAATAGAGCAACAAAAAGCTTTGGAAGATTGCATTTTGGCTAGCACTCAACTCGTAGTATTGTTTACGTTTAAATCTCCATGGGATACTCTGTTTGTTGCATTGTCATTCATTGGTTTTAGCATTTTCACATCTTTAGTATTACAATCAATTCATCACTGGTAGGCGTGCGTCATGTTTAACCAATTGCATTCAAGATTATACATAGGTCAATCAGATAAAAGTAGGCTACACCAGTTGTCCTCAACTTTAATAGGTCGTTGCTTGTTTCATGTATTTTTTTTTTTATTATCACAGAAAAGTCCATTGAATTTGAATTGGTTTTTAGTTGAAACACTCCTAAAATTGATACCATATAGCTTGTAACTATTTGTTGTAGATAGTTCAGTGGTACTCATGAAATTGCAAAAACTTTGGCAAGCCATCACAAAAACTGATAATCAAAAACGTTTTTATTTTTAAAAAAGCATGCCAGTAATTTCAGGAGTCAAAGAGCATTTAGTTATCAAATGTCACGAGGTAAAAAAAACTTTCTGCAAAAATATACAGTATGTCAAAACTACTGTAAGATGAAACTAAGATCGGAAATCTTGCAGCTGGTTTGGGGCATATTTAAAAACATTTTCCTGTACTGTGTGAGAAAATTATTATTAACCTTTACAAAAATGGTTTGCACTATTTTGTTTCACAAAAATTTCATTTGCACAACCAAATTGAGTTTCTGCATAAGATCATCAAATCTAAATTAGACTTTAAGAATCGCAAAAAATTTTTACCCAACTAAACGTCGTTATCCATAAATTATTATTTCCTGACAACTTGAGAAGCATTGGTAACGTTTGCTGCACATAGGTAGGAGTAATGTTACAAATACAGTAGGTGAGTGGCAAGATTAACTTGCATATTGTATAGTTATGATCTATATCTTGCATATAAGTAAGTCACACAGGTATAAGTAATCTTGCAAATAGGTAAATCTAGCCTTAGCCGTAACCCTAATTCCTACGTGTTACTTACCTATATGGCACAGACGTTACCAACCCTGCTTGACAATTTAACTTCATATTAACATTATGAACAGAATGACCAGTGCAATACAGAAGCTACCTTCAAAATAAATTTCCATAAAGTCAGTAGATGATAATGCACCGAGTTCGACAGTAATAAAGTAATTTTTATAAGAAAACCACTATAATTAGGTTTTTCAGTAACAAGCTAGTAACTTGAGTAGTTTCATTTTTTGCCACTTCTACTTTTATTTGATTAAGTAGGAAGTAACGCTACCTGAAAAGTTATAACTTTTACTTAAATGCTGATGATGTAAAGAATTTAATGTTTATTGAACTGAAATATAGTGTGTTAGCATAAAAAACTACTTACGTTTTACTCTTCTGCAAAACCTTCATTGAAGTGGGCTACTTTTGGTTCAAATTTTGAAAATCAACTAACTTTACAACTGTCTAATGCAAATTAGGCAAGATGTGGTAATTTTCAGCAGGCCGTTTTGTCGTACAAGTTTCTAGATTTTTGGAGGTTTTAGCATCAAAAGCAAATTTAATTCTTTTTTGTTGTTTAATTTTTCCTGTTTGTATTACCTTTCTAAGCATACATTAGTTCGCTTACAAACTATCCACATACATTAATTTGCTCTCAAACTATTTACTGCTCTTGTCAAGGTAATAGCCAGTGAGAGAGCCAAAGGTGCCAAATTTGCTCTACAGAAAGATTAATAAAAGTGATGTTTTTGGCTGAGTTTATCAGTGCCCAATAAAAAAGGCTATCATAAAAACTATAACTCTGCGAATATCGTTAGAAGTTGCTTACTACTGTACTGATTTTAACTAAAATTCTATGAAGTCTCTAAAATAAATCAATAAAAAATTACACTAAGATCCTAGATACAAAGATGTTTGGCCCTCCTTCCTCTGAAATTTTTAGCTGATTATGCCATTTGGCTCTTGTTTTTATAGATTAAATCTTGATTATCATAAAGATATAAGTTTTTTTTTATTAGTTTCCAATTGGAAGCAAAAGGACATTGGTCTTCTTGGGTCACTCCAAATTGAACAATATTTAACTGGATACAAATTTTTCACAA
The DNA here is from genome assembly GCA_963675345.1 of Trididemnum clinides. Classification (NCBI taxonomy): domain Eukaryota; kingdom Metazoa; phylum Chordata; class Ascidiacea; order Aplousobranchia; family Didemnidae; genus Trididemnum; species Trididemnum clinides. Next base: position 19,102,425 of record OY776297.1, on the reverse strand, counting down.
AAACCATCAGACAAGAACAAAAAATATATATTCAAATTGACCAGCAAGAAAAGTGGTAATTCTTAGAATAATTAGGGCAAGGTGCTTGTACTATGTTACACTATTTAGGTCTATAATCTATATATATAAAACTCAAAGTTTGTCTGTCTGTATGTCCGCTATAGAAATAAAACTGGAGACATTTAGATACAAACAAACATATGAATCTTATATAACTTTTTCCAGGGAAGCCAAGTACGGTATTTTGATTTCGATCAGAATCGTCTATGGGGGGCTACGAGCCTATATTTATTCAACCTATATTGTTATTCAATGTAAAAATTCAATTACAAACCACAAACAGAATGTTAGAAAGGTTTATATATAAACGTTTTTGCTTGAATGAGACGTACGCAAACAATTGCACGCATGTCTGCCATTTCTGTTATTGCAGGTATATATACCATCGCGGGAGCGAACGCATAAAGACCGCATGCCGGTAATTATACCCGGGCGGGATCAAAAGAGTTAACATATGGTTATTCAATGTAAAAATTTAATCAGTCTTTACATTTTACCCGATCAACAATGGGTAATTTAATCAGTCTTTACATTTTACCCGATCAACGACGGGGTAAATCTGCTAGTAGCAGATATTTTTTCTTTGGTGTGTTGTTATACTTGCAAAAATATAAATCTATTTTACACATCTTATCATAATTTGTGACACTTGGAAAAGGTTTTATGTGTCATCCAAATATTGAAAAATTGCAACTTAAAAATTTCTTTAAACTTAACTTGAAAAATTTCTTTAAATGTCTTAAAAACTTAAATTAAGCAATGCAATTCAAAAAAGTTATTAGCCTTAATTGAGACGACCCCTTTTGAGAGTTTTCCAATAGAGTCACCCCCCAAAATAGTGTCTGTTGAGCAGATCCCTTTTTAAAGCAAACTGCATGCACCATACAGCTTACCTTTTAACTTGTTCAGCAGTGCAGATAAAGCTACAAATATTCAGAGTCATTTAAACTTTCAATAAACCCTTTTTGCACTCCATGTGCTGGAAGCATCTCTTATTGATAGCTGCTGTCTAGAAAGATACAGGACAGAACTCCCAAAAAAACGAAACCACTTTCTACTTTTTTACCTATAATTAGTAATGTAACTCGATCAACTACTTTTTTACTTTTACTCAAGTAATAATACTTATCATTATTTTCTATTTCATTTGAGTATTTTTTTGAGTAAGTAACAATACTTTCACAAGTAGATTTTTGTTCTGCAGAATACTTGGAATATTAAAAATATTTACCATTGGTGTCAACCATGTACAACTTGTAAGTAGCATGGCACAATGGCAGCATACTGTAAGTAAGTAGTAGCAAGTAGCATGACACAATGGCAGCAATCTGTAATTGCAAGATTGCTACAATTCAAAACACTTATAGCATTACATTGCATGCACCATAGCTGAGCAAAGCCAGCGTTTGTTTTCAAGCTTAAGATTTTAAGTTCAAATTATGACTTGCACAAACTGCAAACAGAATACTTGTGGGTGACTGCTGACAAAAGTTCGTGAAGACAACTACCAGTCTACCAAACTCTTTGTTCCTCTTGCATTTAATCATTTTTGTAAGCAGATAAGTTTCATCATTTATTGTTTAACAGATACCCACTTATACACATTTTTTAATTGAAAAAGCATGAAGATGAAAACAAGTAATCTTTTTCAATTAGCTTTATTCTACATTTATTGTATTGGAAAAGAGATACTATCAAAATGAAGGTATTCTGCAAACTAATCTTAGCCCTAACCTTGATTAACCTAGTACTAACCTTAACTAAGCCTAGCACTAACTGTAACTAACCCTAGGTCTAACTCAAAATCAAACCCTAACGCTGATCGAGGGTTGCCAGATTTTTATAATTTAAGAACCAAATTGTTATCCTCAGTATCCAAAAATTCAAAATCATCTTTGCAGCACAAGCCATCAGTGTTTTAACATCTAAAACTAATATTTACAATAATCCTGAAAAGAAAGCAAAACAAGTGAGTTTTGTCACACATTATAAGCTTATAATGCCTTATTAAGTACATGTAAACTTAAAATCATCAAATAACAGAAAGAAATCATTACATATCAATAGAATATTATAACTGATGACTTCATTTGGTTAATTAAAATCCACATTAACTTTTTTCTGTTCATCAACATTTTTTAATTTTTGGATGAGCATTCCATTAACCACAATCCCAACCAAGGGTAGTGCATCTATTTGGAAAACTGGTTTTCCATACAGAACTTAATAGTGTTGATGAACTGAAAGTTTTTCACTGAAAGCTTTACCTTGACAATTTTTGGAAGTAACTTTGAAAAAAAGCAAAAAAAGACTTCAAAATTTACACTTACTAATGCTCACTGACTTTATTGCAGAAATTTAATTGACCATACGAGTGTAATGAATGTATAATAACTTATTACCATGATGGAATGCTACACTTCGGCAAGTAATGACACTGCAATAATTGCTACCATCCACTGAGCATGTCTTTAATTTTCATTGACAAACACATGCTCATTATTAATATACTGAAAGGTAAGATGCTAATCACCTTGCTTGCTCCAATTACTATTGTCATATGACTGTTTTATAAAAAAGATACTTTGAGGTTTTGTCAAAACAAAGGTACAGAGCTTTCATCAAAACCCTCTTACTATGATATAAATCTTGTACAATTCTGTTATATCAATAACTGATAACACATCCATTAAAATATAATGTATGCTAAAACTTAGCAGAACATACAAGAAAATTTCTTGCTCTTTTATGTACAGCCAACTCATCTTTAAAGATTATTAATGCCCAAAATTTTTTTCTCATTTTTTTTTTGCTTGGTGCGTTGGGTTTAATGAGAAAACACATAAACTAAGCAAGTTTTCTAAAAATATTTGCATCTTTTTAAGTTACACGTTTCTTTAAAAAAAGTCCCAAATGGGGATCATGGGCATTGCTGAGTAGAATTGCATGAAAAATGATATATTTGCATAACTGCAATAAAAAAGCACACATAACAATTTGCTTTTCAAGTGTTTTCAGTGCTTTTCAAGTGTTTTCAGTGCTTTTCAAGTGTTTTGGGCATGTGGCCCAATTTTGAAATGCACAGAATCATAGGCCATGGTTGTATATTTTTCTCATTTTTTCGAGCAACCTCAAAAATGTTATCGAAACAAATTTCAAGGACGTTGTCCACATAATATATAAAAACAAGTCATCAAAAAAGTTTCCTAATTTCACTCCATATGAAGGTTAAATAAAATACTGGTCCAGTGAAGACCATGGTCCACTGATCGAAAATCCAGGAACTAGATGACCATCTGTCATAAATGATCTTTATTTTTTAATCTGATCAAGACGCCAACTTGCAAGTTGCATATTGTTTACTCTGTTCCTTCTTTTGCAGCATGGACTTGAGTTAACTGTGTGTCAATGACCTTTGAAGATTGCTCCAAAACAAGTCTGAACAATAATTGTATGGGCACATGCACTGAATTTCCAAAATTTGCGGGTAGAAGGAGAGGCAAAACTATGACAATCCGCTTTGGTGACGTAATAACTAGCATGATTATGTCAGCCCCAAAATCTTCACAAACAGGTAGCCACTGGTTACTAAACGGCAGCAGCAAAATACCTGGCTAATTCTCTTTAATAAGTTAATTTAGATTAAATTTGTTCTCTTAAACTCCACGATCTTTGCAATAGTGATTCTTCAACATTCTAGAATGGCAGGTTAACAGTGTGTGTAAATGAAATTAATCCTTTGCCGATGCCTGGCATGAGTATGAGAAATATTACTTTTATGAAATAATGGGATGTTAAAGTAGGTTGCCATGATTATGGCACAACAAATATTTATTGTGAAATTTAAGTGTTGCTTGATTATGGTAAATAATTAAACAACGTACATTTTTCTATTGTAACCAATTAAACAACAGGGTTTTGCAATTGCAAGTGAACTTTAGATCTAAAATCGAAAGTTCTTGATGGCCAAAGCCACACCACTTGAAAGAAGAAAATTAAGAGTTTTGTACAATGTAGCAGAAATAGTATGTACGTCTTGCTTTATTTGTAAAACGTATCTCAAAAAGCAATGTTATTGATAAGCGATAACAAATTTCACTGGAGTCTCGCCAACTAATTTCAAAAACCATGCAGGAAAACAATTGGGTTAATTTTTAGGAAATTTTGTCCTAGATGCAAAAAAACAGTGAATCGTCGTTAATTGGCTAGGTATTGTGGGAAAGTAAGAGCAGATTTGAGGCACTTCTGAAGCTTGTTCACAGAACCCTCATTCATAGTTATGGTAACATAGCTAGCTAAATATTTTTCACTCTTTAAGTTTTAATAAACCATTCAGGAGAAATCCGTGAAAAGAGGTCCCAAATACTAAATAGGTGAAATTTTAACGGTGTGAAAAACATTTGAAAATTGGCCAAAGGAAAAAAAGAAATTTTTGGATGCAAATATTTGCTAGTTTGGTAAAGGCACCTTTTAGGTCTAGTAAAAAAATTGAAACACTAATATTTGTAACTACACATAAAACTACAGGGTTTCATTGAGAGACACTGACTGCAAAAAAAATAAGGTTTATTCTTCATTTAACACCACATACTTTGACTGCATTTTTGAGGCTGCTGCACTCTCCAAAAAAAATTTTTAGGTAACCCTGTCTACTTTACCCAGCGCCACTGTGTGCAGGTAGATGCAAAAGACTGCAGTAGTTGCTCGTGCACATTTAACAACATTAGCACAAGTTTTTTTGACACAATGCATAGGTTTATGTTAGTCACAACTATTTAGCAATTTTTCTTTACAATGGTAAATCAGATTGGATAATACATCTTAATGTTGCATCAAAAGAAAATTTTGAAATGGTCAATTGCGAATGGCAGTTTTTTAAATCCCATAATGTCATAGGCAAGTTTTACTGAACTACAAATTCAAGCAATCAAAATAAAAATGGCTAGATTTCAACGTAAAACGTTTTAAATAGGTCAAACTACAGTTTACATTTTTTTCTTCACGTTTTAAGGCTTATTTCAACCATGACTGGTAAGCTATTGCAGCACAAAACTGTCAGCTACATTTTAAAAAAAATTTCTGGAAAGGGTTTTAAAACTAAGATTAATTAGAAGCCATGTTCCTTCTTATCTATAGTTTTCATAAATGGTAAGTGAGAGAAGGTTATTTATTTGTAATGTACAAAATCTGAACTATTTCCTCAAAAAATGGGTTTTTTGTGTTAAACTGAAATCAAGAGCTATGTGCTTTTTTATCTTAATAAGCACAATTGAAGTTAGCATTAAAAGGTAAAGAAAACATTTACAATTTAACAAATTCCACTTTCAAACTTTCCTTGAAAAATGATGTCTTGTGTTAAAACTGAAGTTTAAGAGCTGCTTGCTATTACTGCTCTTCAGCAATGATCAAAATCGCATGGAATAAAGTTTGAAATTCTGATCTTATTTAGGTTAATTACTACAGAGATAATTTGGTGCTACTATAGCGTGAGGTCTATTGACATAAGTCACCTATCAAAATGCAGCGTGAGGTCTACCACTTGACTCGAACCTACCGAAGTGCAAACTGCATGAGGTTTAGATTAGGGATAGGGTTGGAACCACTGCCCTAACCCTAACCAATGATTTATTTGTGTCATTCTTAGAAGATGTACCAAGTGTTTATCATTAAAATAAATTTACCTTTGTGTGTGGAATGTATGTCATGTTTGGAATTATTATAGCTATAGTAGTAAGTGTGTAGCTAAAGTGTAGCTATAGAGGGGTGAGAGATAAATAATTCAGTGGTAGACCTCATGCCATAGTAGTAACCGGAGTTGATTTCACACCATGGTAGCACTGATAATTTGTAATACAAAACAATGTGACAATGGCGTGCGCGATATTTTAGTTGCCGTCACACGCTGTTGTGTCACAACTGCATGATGTTTGCGTAAAACGTTGCACTGCTCTAAAGAAGTGTCGGTCCTAACTTTGACTCCTTTCTACTGTCTCCCTTGCATTAAACAGTTGGTTGAAGATTTTGCTAGAAAAATTGAAAAAATTTTAACAAATAGAAAAAATTACCAAAAACTGCCAGACATCTCACACACTGTTGAATTTTAACTGCAAATTTGCTGGACATAATTTTGCAATTTCACACTTTTTTCCCATTTAAAAGGAACACTGGCTCTCACCATAGCTCTCTCCATTCTCCTTAAAATTGCTTTTTCATTCTCTTTTAAACACCATGCCTCACTTCCATACAGCATTGCTGATCTTACACAAGGACAAACTTTACCTTTCATCCTCAAAGGAAACCTATTTCCTAGCAATAACTCTTCACATTCTCTGAATCTTACCCAACTGACTCTTACTCTAGCTGTAACTGCCACTTCACAACCACCATTAGAATTTAGTGTCTCCCAAATAACAAAATCTATTCACTCTCTCCACTTCATCACACAACTTCTCAATCAAATCCACCGTTTCTTCCATTATTCCTTTACATTTTGAGCAAACAAAATAAATTGCTAACCTAGTGGTAACTCTCTTTATTTTTGCACATTTGCCATGAACCCAGTTTTCACATTTTGTGTACAACACTGAATTAGCCATGACTCTCCTTCCACAAACTCCACAAGGATATATCATGCTTTTGAATAGTTCTCCTTGTGCCCTGCTTACCATCACTTTTGTTTTTCTGGTGTTGACCTTTAAACCTTTACTTTCCAGTGCACCCTTCCAATTCCAACATCTTTTTTGAAGTCTTCCATGGTTTTGCTCATGAGAACGAGGTCATCTGCATACAGTAATTCATTAACCACACCCCTTCTTGCATTTTCTGTAATAACAACCACAACTATTGCAATCTATAGTTCAAATTTCTCTGAATATGCTGATCCCACCCTCACTCTTGTCTTTGTACAACCACACAAGCTCATAACTGCCCCAACCATGACTTCTGATAGACCTTTCTTTCTCATGGCCCACTCAATCACTTTTCTTGGCATTCTATTAAAAGCTTTCTCCATGTCAACAAAACACATATACAACTTCTTGTCCTTCTTTTGATATTCCTCCTGCATTCTCCTCACAATAAACATTGCACCCACTGTTCCTTTTTCTGGCATAAATCCTAACTGCATTTTATTTAAATTGACTAGTGTTCGTATTTGCCTCTCTAGTACTCTTTCAACAATTTTCATGGCATGTTCTAGCAGTTTCACTCCTCTGTATGATCCACAGCTCATCACATCATTCTTTCCTTTAAAGAAAGACACAATCACACCAGTTTTCCTCACATTAGGCATTCCTCTACCATCCAATACATGCTGACACAGTTTTATCATCACTTTAACCCCAATTCCGTCACTTGAAACTATCATCTCCATACTTACTTCAGATGGTTCAGTTGCCTTCACTGATTTAATCTTTTGCATTGCTTCCACAATTTCATTGTGAGCCACTTTTTCCATTGGTCCTTCTACTACATCAGTTTCCACCATGTAGTCCATTCTTTCTCTTTATTCATGATCCATGTGTGTCTTCCAAATTTTTGCCCCATCTTTTTCAATAAAACCCAATTGTCCATCTCTTCCTCTTAAGCACCTTCCTCCTTCCAGATACTTGCCTTCTTTTTTCATTCTTCTAAGGAAGCAGAAAACACTGTGAGAATTCTAATATAAATTATTCAACTAGTGTTTATCTTCTATTCTCATATTTCGGTTCAACTGGCTGTGCCAGCTTCACCCATTGGGCTCTTGTGTGAGCAATAGCAAAAAGTTAATGAATTGTATGCACTTTCACAATTCTTCTACATGAAATTGTGAGCATCATATTCTCTTAATCATGACTGGCAATGCTCACAAGAATCTTGCTGCAAATTGTTGGTAATATTTGTGAGGGACAGCGATTGAAACATAGTCAAAACTGATTGCAGTGGCAAAATGGTGGTTGTTTTATAATTATAGAAAAAACACTATTTAATGGTAAGCCTATTTTGCGATGTGGTGTTGGCCCTTTCCTATTCATATTAGTGGCATTAAGTTCCTATATTGATTGCACTATTGGTCTTGTTTGCGGCATAGCAACAATGTGGTGTTGCCCCTTTCCTATTCATATTAGTGACATTAAGTTACTATACTGATTGCACTATTGGTCTTGTTTCCGGCATAGCAAATAAATGCCACCATGCAAAGAGCACACTAACTTGAAATGAAGCACTCACGGTTAAGTTATAGCAATAGTGGATAACTCCATCAATAATGTCAAAGTGAAAGGAGATGAAATGAGCTGGCTGTGCCAGCCTCACTCAATTGCAAAAAAAATTGCTTCAACATTTAGACTATATGCAACTGGACACTTACATTTTGTTGCAAATGATATGGACCAACTTTATCCAATCGTCTTATTTTTGTGTGATTACCAAGTGTTTTGCTTGGAGTATGCTAAATATTAAAATTTGTAGACTTCATTAATTGATAAATCTTTTTGAATAATTTCATTAATAAAGCCAAAGATCCATGCTATACCAAAATGTACCAAAGGATTTAGTTTTTCTAGAAATTCCAGTTTTGTGAAATGCAGGCTCCAAAATTTAAGTGTTTTTAACTGATAGACTACATTTGATAAACGATTAGAGACTTCAGTTTTTGATGGATGCTTTTGAAAACGTCAACTGATAATGCAAAAGAACCCTGCTAGTGAGGAAAAGTAGTCAAAATGTACCAAAGAACTAACTTTGTCTAACAACTGCAAGTGTGTTTGGTCAAATAGGATAATTGTTCAACTAAAAATGAAACATCATGTATGGCAACCAATTTTTGATCAGCCATTATAAACTAATTTTTAGCCTTAAGTAATTGGAGTCACATATTGCTGAAAAGGAAATTTCCTAAGCTTTCAAAGGACAGTAATTGTTAGTACCTTGCAATAACGTTTTTGTATTAAAATTATCTGTTTTTACTGAGCTTACCACTTTTTGGGAGGGGTAGAAAGTTACACCACAGGTCTTAAAGTTCAGTTTTTTCAGTATAAAAACTGATATTAAATTGTACATATTATACACTATCTGAATCGCTCTGAAATAATCTTTAATTTGTTGAAGAAAGTTTGAACATCAGTTGAAAAATAAAATCACAATCAGTTTTTTAATAAATTTTCCAAAGAGGCTGCAATTTTTGAAAACATCTTTATATTATGATCTTCGGTAGCAAAGATTTGTGTTGATCGTACCAGACATATTATGACATCATAGAGCCAGTTTTAAGCATGCAAGCAAAATAGAGAAGATAAATGCTTATAGGGCTTAAATAAAGAATTGCTTGTAGCATTGTCAAATAAGCTTTAATTGTTGTAAAGTTGTTTTTATCAAAAACACCTTATTAATATCTTCTGAAAAAACGTTTAATCGCATTTGTGCGATCAGTACTTTTTGAGAAAAAACAAAAACAACAAAAGATAGATTGTGCAATAAATTGTTGATTGTGACGTCATTTTAGACCCCACACAAATGAAAGTTTTTGTAATGTAGTAAGTCGCAAGCTGGTCTTTGTTTGAGCAAAAAACGATTGTCCTCTGAGAAGTAATGCAAATTTTATAAAAATTAATTTTGATTATGACATTATCATGACGTCACAAATACTCTTGTGACACTTACCACGGGGTGTTTTTCAATCGTGCCAAGTTTGATGCTTGTACCTCTAGCAGTTTCAGAGGAGTTAAAGCAGACAGACACACAGTCAGAATTGCACTTTATATATCAGATGTATTTTTCTCCTGCAAGCACAAAATCAATTTCTGTTTCACATCCATGGCTTTATAAGTGATTTTCCTTTTGTCTGCCTTGCAAAACGAAATGCTTGCCATGCACAGCTTTTTTTCATTCCAGAACTTGAGCAATCTTCTTCCTTCTGCATTTCTTTTCTCAATACCATTCCTGCCGTGCACATCTTCAAAACCTCAGTACATTTCCCCACATGTCCATTGAAATCCATCAAAGAAATAATGATTTACTAAAACTTTCCAAGCCCCATTCACTTGCCATTTAATCATAAAAACGAACTTTCTCTGTGTCTAGTCTCCCACTTTGTGGCCCATACACATATATTATTTGCATCACTTCTCTACCTAAAGTTAGCCCAATTGCCATTACTCTGTTGCTTTTTCTTCTAACTTACAGTACACAACGTTTCCAGATATTTCCTCTTTCACCAAAATTCCAACCCCTTCAAATTCTGCACCATTTCCTGACCACCACAGTTTATACCTTTATCCAAAGTACCCACAAAACAAGCTCCTTGACCTTTTTTATCTTACTTCTTGCATGCAGCACACATCAACTCTTCTCTTCCTCAGTTCTTAACACACTTCTGTTTTCCTTCCACAAAGACTTCTCACATTTAATGCACCAAATCTTATCCCATGACATTCAGGTTTAAACCCAGAGATTCTTTGCACCCCCTGCCCATTTAAGAGCTGTCGGGGACGGGGGGCCATTTGTTTATTTTTCCTGGTCATGGGGATTTGTTGGAGAATGCCCTTGCTTACCTCCAACCTCAGTTTTCTGACATAAGTAGCCCAACCAAGCACTTAAGCTAGCAGCCCCCACCATCAACAGTCAGACTGCAAATGGTAGGTACCCAATAGTTGCCTCTTATGGCATGTTGGGTAAACAGCTTCACTATTCTTTAAAACCAGTGAAGCACAGCAAAGCAATGGAATAAAAACAAATGGAAAGGCAAATGGAATACCATCCATCTCACTCATATTAGCTTCAAGCAAAGCTGATGATATAACTGTCTTAATTAGGCAGGCACATTTGGTTCTGTGCATCTATGAACTGTTGGAAGATGAAGTACAAGGGACATAACTTTCAGCAAGATCTCTTAAATGGTCTATGCTTTTAACCAATGAATGACAGGCCACATACACTGATAACTCCAACTCCTATTTTGCAATTTTGTTTTCTTTTGGAAGTGGCTATTTTGCCATTATTGGCATTTTACCCTTGGAGGCTATTTTTCCATCACCATTCATGTGTGTTTAAATGGCATATTTGCTAGAATTATGGTAGTGATGTGGAGTTGTAGTGGATAGTGAAGCTGCCTTGTAATGCAATAGTTACAAGTTTGAATCTTCACCAGCAGGGTACTTAGACAAAGGGAGTGTGCCAGGGTTTTATGGAAGGCTACCCATGGGCACTTGTTTTAGGTGGGCAGTTATATGGTGCCAATAATTGAGTTGAATACTATTTGCAGCTGTTACTTTACACAATACGTTTAATGTTATACTAAGTTTGAATACTGTTTGTAGGTATCGCTTTACACAGTACATCCAGTTTTTCAATATTTAAGGCTACAATCTCACACACTTATATAGTTCTGACACTGTATACCGGTTTTAATACCTTGCGGTGGCATTTAAAGAGACAAGAACAAAACGTTTTCAACATTCTTATAATATTAGTGACAAGTTAGAGGCTATTTAGGCTAAAAGAGCTTACTGGAAATATATCTGCAGCATCAAGAAAGTTGGGGATTGACAGAAAGCGTTTGTGAGAATGGAGTACAAAAGAATCTGAATTTACCAATATGCTGGTCAAGAAAAGGTGCAGACAACTTGGTGGTGGCAGAGGACCCAAACACACAGATTTGGAGACTGAACATTCAAAGTGAGTGATGGATTAGCAAGCCAACAAGATGATTGTAAACTATTGCCGTTTAAGAGAGCAAGCTTTGAGCCTGGCAAAAGAGAGTGGCATTGATGCAGCTGACTTCAAGTGTTCAGACAAATGGATATTTAACTTCAAGAAACACAACAAACTGTTGGTGAGAAAGGTCACACATGGTGGTCAAGCAGACAATAAAATAGCAGAAGAACTGGCAAAAATTGCCCAGAATTATTTGAATAGCATTCCTGAGTTGACAGCAGGTATGGATGCTGACCAACTATAAAACATGGATGAAACTCTGGTGCATGTAGACATGATCAGTTCATCTACCATGGATTTTGTTGGAAATAAAAACGTTGATGCAAGTCACTGTGATGCCACTAAAGCTAGCTTTACCGTTGTACTGTGTGTTAGTGCTTCTGGAAGGGTGTTAAAAACAATGATCATCTTTAAGGGATTGAAAAAGTGCCTAAAGTCAAAGTACCTAATGGAATTTGTTGAACAATATCCAATAAGGAATCATGACACATGAACTGATGCAATTGATAAAGTGTTTGGGAAAAGATCAGCAGATCTATTTTACAAGCAGAAGTCAGGCTGTTCATGGATGAATGCTCAGCATGCAAAAAGGCTGAGCTACTAGAAGCATTAAAATGCCAGAGAACAGTTGTGAAACTGATTCTTCCCAAAACAACAACATACTTGAAGCCACTGGACATCTGTGTGAATGCCCTTTTCAAGAAAGCTCTGCATGCTCAATGGGAAGATTGGTTTGCAAATGGAGAGAAGGAATATACTAACAGAGGGTATTGCAAGAAGCCCTCCTACCAACAAATACTGAATTTTGTAGAACAGGTAGGTTGTCAGCACTCTCAACAAAGAACCTTTAAACACACTTTTGAATGCTGTGGAATCACTGCAAAAGGAAAGACGGTGAAATCAGATCAGCTAAACTCTTGTTTACAGAGTGTATTTTCAGGTCTGGAAAATGAGGAGGCTGGTGATGATGAAGAGGAAGCTGAGGAAAGTTATCTTGCAATAACTACAGATGGAGGAATGCATTAAATGGTTAACAGTAATGGTGAAGGTTTTCATTCACACGTATAAGCTCATGCTCGGTTTGAATGTCTTTCGTCAGACTGGGCCACCACGACGGGTACTCTGCTTGGCCCCACCATCTGTCTGCCACATAAAGATGGTGGCATCCCGTTAAGTGCCTTGCCCAAGGACACAACAAGCAAGCTTGCTGGCTTGTTCTCCACACTATCCCTTATGTGCTGAGCGCCAAGCAGGGAAGCCGTGAATACCATTTTTTAAAGTCTTTTGGTATGACTCAACAAGGGAAATGAACCCCAAATCTACCGACTGCAAAGCGGACGCTCTAACCACTACACCATCGTGCCGGTAATGGTAAAGGTGATGTGTTCAAAGGGTTTGTGGGCAGTAACATGTGAATAGTCACCTGGTTTGTAAGCAAACAGAACACTTGGCATTACCTGAGTAGAGGCTTTAGCAGTCTAAAATTAATGAGCCAAAAGAAACGGTGTTATCAAAATCTGATACTATCCACAAGTTGTACGACATCATATCAGTATGTACCTGAAAAATTCATGACAGCAAGAAACATTCTGCTTTTATTGGAGTAGTGAAATATTGGACAATGTTTGCATGTTTGACTTTATGATGGCTTACAATTATATAGTTTTGACTAGAATTTTGAAATAAATATAGATTACAACTTCTTCATTATTTAATTATTATTAGGCAGTGGCTATTTTGCCACCAACAGCATTTTACCCTTAGAGGCGATTTTGCCGTGAGTTACTTGTGATTGGTCAATCTTAATGACCTACTAAGCATGTGACTTTTGGTTGCTTCTGATTGGTCAATTTAAATAACTAATTAAAAAAATTTTGCACTTCCAGTGTCCACTCCCCCACCCTGAACACTTTCTTCTGGTGCACACCACCCCATACATTCACATACGAGGCCTGCCCCTCCAGTACACACTGCCTTGCTTTTAGTGCCCTGCCAGCTGAGATTTGAAACCTCAAGACCAGCGCACTATCCACTACACCACAACATCACTGGCAGAATTGTAGCAATTATGGCAATATAAACACACATGAATTGATTACAGCAAAAAAATCTCCAAGGGTAAAATGCAGTCAATGGCAAAATAGCCACTTGCTAATTATTATCGCAATAACTTTCAAATGTCCTAGTCTTCACACAAAACTGTGTGTGGGTTTTGTGTGTATGTGTAGTGGTTCAAACACAGGCAATAGCCAACTGCCCTATAACAGCCCGAGCAGTTATTTGATTCATGTCTTGTTTTCCCAATTTGTCTTTTTTCTATTTAATAACCCAAAGCAGCCTTCCAGAAAACCCCAGTACACTAGAGGGGGAGGGGGAGTATGTGAATGTACAGGGGAGTGTACATTAATGGTGCAAATTTTTAATAAGTAATTAAAACTCACCAATCAAAAACAACTAAAAGTCATATATTTAATACATCATTGAAATTGACCAATCACAATTGCCTGACGGCAAAACAAGCATGGCAAACTTTGCAAAAAGCTTTTGTCCTATCTAATTCTACTTCTTCTGTTCTTGTAACCAATTGTTAAGAGTTGAATCATGTAACTGAAACTTTTAAAATGCTTTATTATATTGCATTCCCCTCTTGCATAATCACAAAATATTAACTAGGCATTACAAGAATATTGCAGGAAAAAGACTATTTAATCAATTTTGCACAATCTTAACAAAATTTCAAAGCTATGAAGGATAAAATACTTAAAACTACACAAGAAGGCAAAGCACAAATAAGAACTAATGCTGAAAATGAAATTGACCCATACAACTGTACAAATATTTGTGCTTTTAAGTTTACTTTAAGTTGAACTTAACTGCTGACAGGTTGAATGCGAAAGCTGCCCTGTAATCCACATAATTGATAATTCAGATTGGTTTTCTCTCTTTGTCTCTCTCTTTGATAGCCTATAATTTGGTGAATAATTAAGTCTTGGTAAGTAGATTTAAAACTACAGTCTAAAACTGATGTAACTTACAGTTCTACTTCTAATATCAATGACTACCGGTATGCCATGGGCTAACCAATAACCAGATAACAATCAATATTAAATGTTTCTATTGGCCATCAGCTGGCAGCACACAAAAGGTTAATAACCTGTTCGCCTGACTTAAGCAAAGCCTTTTGAATTTTTAGAACCAATTTCATTTACCCAGTATCTGCTTCCAGCTTCAATTTTCCTAGAGCTAAACATCGAACGCAATACTTTACTGTTTTGATGGAGATCGATTTTTAATAATCCGCAATCGATCAGCCTCTAACAAAGCGACCAGGAAAAACCTGTTTTTGTTAAAAATAAGGGAATCGAGGAAAATCATGGAGCCTTGTAACTTTCCATTGCTTCCTCTTCATCATCATATAAAGAAGTCATATAAAGAGAAAAAGATCCCAATGAAAGTGCGGCGTAAAAATTCGTAGCACGACTCGACAAATCAAATGAGAAGTGACCTAAATCGTGTGTTGCCAGTCGCTACGCGAAGGGGTTCAATTCTGGTGAGATTAACAGTCAATAGTAGGCTTTGTCCATTGCAAGGAAGACGAGAGAGAGAGCATAACGAAAATGACGAGGAAGAAGTTTTTTAGAGAAGACTGAAGGGCTTATTTGTGACAAAAATGTTGACGAAACAGTACACCTTGAGTCAGGAAGTAGGTAAATAAACAAAAAAGATGAGAAAAGAGAACTTGAACCGGGACGGCCTAATGGCGCACTCCATCTTGCTAATTTATTTGCAGTATTTACGCCCCCGAAAAATAAATGACTGGAGACCCACTGTAGTCTGAAAAAAAGTGGAAGAGGAGAGGTAAATAATTTCTGCGTGATATTTTAGAGAGTGTGAGAAGAAATGACGGTAAAAAGAAACTTATAGCAAGGCGAAGCAAGAGTATGAAAAAATAAAAGGAGAGTCGCTGCACAATATAGTTCCCAGCAATTGGGATTCAGTCAGCACGTTATTGCTCGAAGGAACATATTTCCTACAGGAGAATTGATAGGCTTGTTGATGATGTCGATCTGCAGTAAGCTTACAGAATATCGCAGGCTTTAGCTTAAAAATAAAGCAATCTCACCCTGCTAAATAATGAAGGGTGATTTCTGTGCCACAATGAATAAACTTTCCGGAGTCCCTATATCTAAAAAGAAAAAGGAAAAAGACGTTAGATCAAACATCACTGTGCCATAAATATAATAATAAAGGCGAGTAGCTTCTTGACCAGAAAAATTGCCCAGCTCTGAGCATAAAACGCGGAAAGAAAGAGTTTCATGTTGAAAGAAAAAGCTCTTCAAAAGCAAAGAAAGTCAAGCAAGCAGAGCCTCCGGGAAGAAAAAATGAAGATAAAATGACTAGGAAGCGGGTAAAAAGTTTTTCCAAAAACTTTTGACAAATCTTGACTTTTTATGTGAAATCGATTCTGAAATAAAAAAACAACGGCAAAGAAAGAGCTAATCTGTTTTTAGTAGTGTAGCACTTCGTACTACTTTATTGTTTCGTTTCCGTTTGCTTTGTTCCACTTGATTAGTTTTTATGCACCATTAATTTCCACACATCACTTTTTTCCCAACTTAGGGTAGTTCTGTGCTTGACCAGTGATATGTTTTTCAGTTGTAGTAATCTCTGATTTGTATAAAACAAGTTGGCTATGTCCAGTGGTGGATATTCAAAATTGTGGGCCTGAGGCAAAATTCTAATAATGGGCCCCGAAAAATTGATGAAGCTATAAATAATTGCGATCAAACAACGCTAGTGGGTAGGCTATAGATTGTTGCAAAAGAATTGATGCAGATACATTAGAATATATTCATAATCAAAGCCATACGTTAGAAATATTTAAACGCTTTTTTGCAGTTACTAGTTACCGCATTTCACACAGTTAATCATCCTTTAAAAAAATTGGAGTAATTCGCTATCAAAAACATTAGAATAACAGCACAATTGTAGGGAATATTTTTTTTTGTTTTATTTGCCATATTTATCCTCCATTCACGAGAAAGCGAATTGTATCGCTATACTTTGGACGGTAAGTCCGCACTCGCTTGGGAGTTGCCTTTTTTGAGGTTTATAGGTCACCTGTCTTCCACATAAAGGTGGGGCGTCCCGTTAAGTGCTATGCTCAACGACACAACAAGCGAACTTGCCGGCTTGTTCTCCACAACCTCCCATAAATGCCGAGCGCCAAGCAGGGAAGCTGTGAATACCATTTTTTAAAGTCTTTTGGTATGACTCGACAGGGGGAATGAAGCCCAGGTCTACCGACTGCGAAGCGGACGCTCTAACCACTACGCCATCGCAGCAAATCATATTCAAAGGATTTGCTGCAACATAAGTGCCTTAAAAACTTGGTGTGACTTTAATTCTCATGAAACACTCCGCAAAACAGAATTGTGCAGAATATTTAGATGTTATGCAGCAACATAGGCCATTTTTTTGTCAAAATATTGTGAAATAAGGGCTGACAATATGCTTAGCTAGTGTACTGCTAGACAAAGCTTAAGCTTTCTCAAAATATGAGTCTTCACATGCTTATAAACGTTATGCTTGTAAAAAAAACCATTGAATTTAATCGTAAGGTGTTGAGATAGGAGTTATCTAAAATTTTAAATGCTGGCGCTGGTCAATTGCATTAGGTCTATTGAAAAAAAACAAACGTTTAGTAACAATGGTTGTTGCCTTGTTTTTTGCTGAGCACAGGTCAGCAACCAATTCACTAACAGCAATATCCTCTATATTATTATCTGTAAACTCACTGACACTTGATTACATAGGGCTACTGGTATCATTTTCTGTTTCATCAATACACATAACTTGGATTCTTGAAAATGCACTTTTTATTTCTCAGTTCTGTAGTAGTAGTAGTAGTAGTAGTAGTAGTAGTAGTAGTAGGGCTGTTAATTACAATAAATCTATCCATTAGACTTTTGCATCATCCATGTTCCTACTTTCTTCCTTTCGCCTTCGTTTTGATGCTATACTTTCATACTCTCTATTTAACCGATGCACTAAAACTGTCTGGTATAAGGTAAGGTATACAGCAAATCAAGGACTACTATCTTAATTGAACTGATAATTTACAAATGAATCTGAATAAACAAACCTTTTTGATAAATATGATTGTAGTAGACTTCTTGTTTGGATGAGTCACCAGACAAGTAAAGCGTTAAAGCCACTAAAATCTTTTATTGTTTTGCTATCATAACCAAAGATAGTGGCATATACCAATCATGAATAATGACTTAACTAATTCTCCTTTTACAAATTTCTCTAAAAAGCTAAATATGAGAATGTAGCAAATTTGTTGTTGAATCATTGGCTTGAGCAGAACACAGCAAGTACAAAGATGCTAAACAACTACAACTTAATGTTTTTAAATCTTGCAAAAACTTTTTGTGCTTGCATATCTCTAATAATATTTTGCACCACAAACGCAACTGACCGATTATTCTTTCAAAGCAAATTTATTTTCGCTTTCACCAGTATCTCACTAACATCAATAAACCGCTCATAAAAAGATGAATTAATTAATTCACGTTTTGTGATTGATGAATTAATTCAAGGGTGATGTGATGAGTTGTGGATCATACAGAGCAGTGAAACTGCTAGAACATGCCATGAAAATTGTTGAAAGGGTACTAGAGAGGCGAATACGAACACTAGTCAATTTGAATGAGATGCAGTTTGGATTTATGCCAGAAAAAGGAACAGTGGATGCGATATTCGTTGTAAGAAGAATGCAGGAGGAATATCAAAAGAAGGACAAGAAGTTGTATACGTGTTTTGTTGACATGGAAAAAGCTTTTGATAGAGTGCCAAGAAAAGCGATGGAGTGGGCCATGAGAAAGAAGAGTTTATCAGAAGTAATAGTTCGGGAAGTTATAAGCCTGTATGATGGTGCAAAGACAAGAGTGAGGGTGGGATCAGCATATTCAGAGGAATTCGAAGTAAAAGTTGGTTTACATCAAGGATCTGTGCTGTCACCACTGTTGTTTGCAATAGTTGTGTACGTAATTACAGAAAATGCAAGAAGGGGTGTGGTTAATGAATTGCTATATGTAGATGACCTTGTTATCATGAGCGAAGACATGGAAGACTTGAAGGAAAGGTTTTGGAATTGGAAGAATGCACTGGAAAGTAAAGGTATGAAGGTCAACACCAGAAAAACAAAAGTGATGGTAAGCGGGTCAGAAGGCGAACTATACAAAAGTATGATAGATCCATGTGGAGTTTGTGGGAAGAAAGTCATCGCCAATTCAGTGTTGTACACAAAATGTGGAAACTGGGTTCATGGCAAATGTGCAAAAATAAAGAGAGTTACCGTTAGGTTGGCAATGCATTTTGTTTGCTCGAAATGTAAAGGAATAATGGAAGGGACGATGGATTCGATCGAGAAGTTGTGCGATGAAGTGGAGACAGTGAATGGATTTTGTTATTTGGGAGACAGACTAAATGCTAGTGGTGGTTGTGAAGTGGCAGTTACAGCAAGAGTAAGAATCGGTTGAGTAAGATTCAGAGAATGTGGAGAATTGTTGCTTGGAAATAGGTTTCCTCTAAAGATGAAAGGTAAAGTCTATTGTTGTTGTGTAAGATCAGCAATACTGTATGGAAGTCAGACATGGTGTCTAAAAGAAAATGAAAAAGCAATTTTGAGAAGAACGGAGAGAGCTATGATGAGAGCCATGTGCGGTCAGAAAGTGGTAGACAGGAAGACGACTGAAGAACAGATGGATATCTTGGGGTTGAAGGAAACTATACACTGGTTAGCAACAGTGAATGGAGTTAGATGGTATGGACATGTGCTGTGGAGGGATGACGATAATGTTTTGAGGGTTGCTCTGAATCTTGAAGTGAGTGGCAAGAGAAAGCGAGGAAGACCTGGAAGAAGCAAGTGGAAGAGGAGACAGAGAAGATTGGTTTGAAGAAGGAGGATGCCCTGAGACGAGACAAGTGAAGGGACCGAGTGCGAGCAATTGCAGAAGGAATGGGGTAAATCTGGCCATCTCTTTTAAAGGGACAACACCGGATAAGAACTGAATCACTACTACGTTTTGATACAACGGAAAGCTGGACCGACTTCATAGATAAATAATCACAGTTCACAGGCAAAGTCTGGTCTGTTCAAACAGCTAAAAATATAAGTTGTTCTGATCACATCAGTAAAATGAAGTTCCACCCCAAAAAATATGTTAAACCCACATTGCCACAACAGTTTCTGTCAAAAGAACTGGAAAACCTTCAGCCCAAAACAGTAATAGAAAAAATAAATTATATTTTTGGGTTTTTATTTAGGCAGTGGCTATTTTGCCGTCAATGAAATTTTACCCCTGCACTCTATTTTCTGTTGAATGTTTGTGATTGGTCAATTTTAGTGACATATATAAAACGTCACTTTGAGTCGTTTGTGATTGGTCAATTTCTGTAATTTATTAAAATTGACAAAAAGTGATTTGACAAAAATGGAGCATTCAGCTTACACTCCCACTCATATCCACAAACTGCCATCCCCTCAATGTATACTGCCTCTGTTTACGTACCCTGCCTGCAAAGATTCGAACTTCTACCCATTTTATTCATAGTTAGTATCACTATCCAAACAATAACTATGAGCACACCAAAACAATACTTATGAGCACTGCAGCAAATAAGCCAATTTTGAAGACACACAAACATTGAACAGCAAAATAGCTTGCAAGGGTAAAATGCAGTCAAAGGCAAAATAGCCACTTTTATTTTGCACTTCCACAGTTGTTAAGCCCAAGGACCCATTTCAAAATGCCACAAAATAGCCTAAAACTACACACGTTATTTTTAAAAGGGGGGGCCCCTTGACAACTCAAAAAAGGGGGGGCCTGAGGTGGCTGCCTCATTCGCCTCACCCAATATCCACTACTGGCTATGTCAGGGTCTCTAGCTTGTTCAGAAGCAACTAGTGCATAATCAATGCCGGTAGATAAGCTTGTTGGACCTGGAAAAATAGCACAGATGCTAGGTGTCTTCTTGGGCCTTGAAACAATGTCTGCCACATTTTCCTCATCCGACACATATTCGACTTTGTTTGTAAGTTGGGCGATGTAGTTTAGGTATCTCTGCTGCCGTGGTGATGATGCCGATTGATGGCCATAAAGTCGATTTACAAGCGGTTTGTGGTCTGTTTTCAAAGCAAATTCCATCGCGTCCAAAAAATAGTGGAAATGTTTCCATGAAGAGTAGCATGGAAACAGTTCTCTATCAAATGCCAACCATTTGCACTGCTTGGGGACAATGCCTTGGACCAAAAAGCGAGGGGTTTGTAGATAGGCCTACCATTTTTCACTTGTTCTAGTACACATCCTATAAGATTCACACTTGCGTCAACAACCAACTCAAAAGAAGCTGTGAGGTCTGGATGGGCCAATGTTGTGGCGTCTGCTGGCGTCTGCTAGCCCCTGCTTACTTTGGTCAAAACATTTTTTTAAATGGTTGTTCCATTGCAAAGGACGATTGGATGGGGTTATGGGGTTTTAAAAATAAGACCGTAAAGTGGCTATAACCATCTCAAGGATTTATCCACAAACTTGGAATAAAATTGATACATGCTTAAATATCTCCTTAACTTCCGCTTTGAAGTTGGATCGTACTTTCGCTTCTGCGGGAGCAATGCCTTCAGCGGTGACTAAGTGTCCGAGGAAGGAGATACTGCTAACTGCAAAGGCACACTTTTTTTCATTAATAACCAGGCTATGTTCTCGTAATCAAATCATGAGATGATAGAGTGTTTGATTGTGTTCTTTCTTTGTGCGGCCCATTACTATTATGTCATCTAAGTAACTATATGCTTGGGAAAGACCGGAGATGATTTCGTTCGTAAATTGTTGGTAATAAGCAGCGCCTGTGACAAGTCCCTTGGGGATATGTTTGTAGCAGTAATTGCCGAGAGGAGTAGTTATAGAAAGTTTGTGGCGGCCCTCAGTACTCACAGAAATATTGTAGTAGACATCATTTACTTCTAATTTTGAAAAATTTTTACAGTCATTGGCCAAAGAAACAAAATCATTGATATTGGGGAGCGCGTACTTTTTCATTTTTAAAGCCTTGTTCAATAATGTAAAATTGGTGCATAACCTAAAGTTGCCATTCCTTTTGTTCATCATGACAATTGGAGAAGCCCAGGGGCTACAAGATTTTTCCAAAATTCTTTGGTTCACTAAGCGTTTAATTTTAACTTGGAGCCCCCTATATTTGATCGGTCCAAGTCTGCTGGCACGCAAGTGAATAAGTATTTTAGTATTCGTTTCGACAGCGGTTACTACGGAATGTTTGATTTCGCGAGATCTTCTCGCCTAGTCGAACACTTCTGGAAAATCGGTCTTTAGCGCTTCAAGCAGTTCAGCGTTAGAAAGGTCCGAGGAGAACGTCCGGAATTCATGTTTGATTTGAAGATCTTTCGTATCTCACCGAGTGGTGAGATACGAAAAGCCTCCCGATATTCGACCAGCCTTTTTGTGACGGTGTCAATAGAAAGTTTAAACTTGCTCAAAAAGTCCATACCTCATATGCCGTATGACAATTTTGATACCTTAAACGTGTGTTTGAACAGCTTAGAAAATCCTAAATCAATCTGAACAGTATAATCTCCGAAAGTGGGCAACCGACCGTTTCCAAGAGTTGGTAGAAAATTATGAGTAGTGACGAATTGCTTAGAATGACTTTTAGGCAATAATACTGTGACGCGCACCTGCATCCATTAAACGTTTAACGCCATTTTTCTTATCACTGACGAAAATTATGGGATTGTAGGTGTTTTGTTGGTGCCGTTCGCTCCAGTCCCCTAATTCGTGAAGCCGGCTCGTGGGTTTCCCTGATGTCTACATGGAAGTGGTAGGTCACAAAAATTTGGGTATTTAGGGCCTTTGCATCTATACGCTCTTAAACTAAAGCGTTGATGGTATTTGCATGGAAGCAAGGAGGAACTGTTCTCTCGAATGATTCTCGCAGTTTGAGGTATTAATTTACTGTTATTTTTACCACTGATAGTTTCTTGTAATTTAGTTACCTCAAGTTGTAAGTTTTCTATTTCCGATTGTATCATCTCGTTTACCAGGTTTTGCTTGGGGAAGGATGATTGCATGACGTCATCGTTACCGTTCACAGATGATTTGCGGCGCAACAAAAGTTAATCAGCGTGGCGTACCAAATCCTCCATTGGGCCATTTTCATAATAATACAGGTGTTTTATCTCAATATGTCCTTTTGTGATAACTTATATCTCAATAACTGATGTCTCAATATCTCAAAAGATATGAAAACCAAACTTTTTTTTGAAAACCAATGATCTTAAGTTTACGCAGCAAAAATTTGAACTAAAAAATCAAAGAAATAAATGTTTTATTAAACTTTTCTCAAATGTTCAATATACGAGCCCTTGGTTACACGGCACACATCGAAACGGTATTCCATTTCTTGCCAAACTCGAACAAGCATATCGGGATCGATGGTTTTCGAGGCCTCAGTTATCCGAGTCTTCAGATCATCCACTGATGTTGGAAGAGGAGGAACGTGGACCAAGCCTTTTACATAGCCCCAGAGAAAAAAGTCACACGGCGTTTGGTCTGGAGATCTAGCTAGGGGACCAATGCAGGAGCATGCAATCATCATTTCCAGCACGTCCGATCCATTTGTTGTGCAGAGTAGCGTTCAGATACTGTCTTACATTGAGACTCCAGTGAGGTGGTGCCCCATCCTGTTGGAAAATAAAGCCTGCTCGCTCTCCCTCAAACAAAAATTCCATCAAACAATTTTGCAGCATAGCAAGGTACGCTTCGCTGTTGACCGATGTTCCTTCAAAAAAGAAAGGCCCGTACACACACTTCTTCGATATGGCGCAGAATACGTTCACCTTAGGAGAATCTCGCACATGCTCCTGTATTGCATGAGGATGTGCAATTCCCCATATGCGTGTTTTGTGTTGGTTGACTTTACCAGTTATGTGGAAGGTTGCTTCGTCACTAAACACAAGATGGTCATCAAATCCGTCTTCTTCCAACATCACCTGTATTTGGGTACAAAATTCTTCGCGAGCTGATTTGTCGGTGTCTTTCAAATGCTGGAGCAAATGCAGTTTATAAGGTATCATATGCAGGTGTTTTCTTGCCATTCGCCAAACGATTGTTGAAGGCATCTGAAGTTCAAGACTAGCTCTTCTGATTGACTTCCTAGGGCTCCACTGGAAGATGTTTCGAACTCTTTCGATCGTTTCAGTTGAAGGTGATGGAGCAATTCTTTTTCGGTAGCCAAACATCCCTCCTCATCAACCCTATTCGGCCCAAGAGATTCGAGTCGTGCTAAGTCCAACGTGGGGTAGTTTTTGCCCCAAAAGTTCAAAGCATTATATCTTTTGAACTACACCACGTAGAAAAACGATTAAACCTGCAAACGGAAGAAGATTTTATCTTATTTTGTATTTGTGTTTAACATATTTTTGAAATTATTGCTTGTAGAAGAGAAAACAATTAATCTGAAGGCAAGTCAAATTTTGATAGTTGCCGTTAGTTCTCATTTAAAAGAAACAAATATTTCTCATTTACTTCTCCACTCCTGACAGTAAGACAAATCGACAACATTGGCCAGTTGCGCTTGGCTGAGTCACGTAATGTCAGCGAACTCTTGTAACCTATGAAGTCCAAAAACATTCGCCGCTAAACAATTTAAAACATTTTAGTAGACATCTGTAACATTTTTTACTGGCAAAACAACTACAAATTTTAAATTTCGACCCGGACAGTACCAATTTTTTAGAATTAAGTTTAATGCCTTTTTCACATGAAAGCGTTTTGTTGTCAAGAAACGGATTTGACTCAATTTATATAACACATTTACATAACATCACAAAAGACGCGAAAATTCCTTCGCTTATTTGAAGTCAACAGTTCATGAAACTGCTGTGCTCAGCTATTTCAAAATTCCTTGCGAGTTATTATTCGCCTGCCTACATTTGCCTCTACCTCCTGACTGATATCATTGAGATAGGGTTTATGAAAGCGTTTTTATATTAAGATGAGTATAACGTAGATTTCACAGCTTCTATTACGATGTGTGTCACACAGGCTTTGCATAATAATATGGCCGGCTGCACTAAGGTGATGCGAGAATAATCCTTCTGTATAGCCTAGTGTTTGTTTTTATTTAACAAATACAACAAAGTAAAACAAGATTGAGGTTGGAGACAAAATAATTTACTTTGTTTGATGATTACACGAATACTAACTTTCTTCACTACAGAAATTATGAGTAAACTATAGTAACTGCTTTATATATGACTTTGTTTCTGGAATTGAAGTTCTATGTACACTTTTGCAATTGCAATCCCCTCAACCAAATAACCATTCAATTGCAAACATATTGATGGGAACTACTGTTGTTTTTTTTTGTCAATGCGAATAGCAGATAATGCTAAAAAAGTTACCGGTGCTGTGAACACTTCTAATGAACATAAAAAAGTTGTAGCTGACTTATATATTAGTCGGATGCAACGGCTAAACGCCGCGAAGTGCCAGTGCAATAATCCAGAACAAGCAGCGATATAACTACAAATTTGAGACAAAAGGCTTTACTTCCAGTTATCAGCTTGAATTTGTCCCCACTAATTTGTCGACCGTGAGCAAATATAATTGTCGGCAAGACCACTGCGCGTGTGGGTTTCAAGCCAAAGACGTTGTTATACTTTATAATGAAGTTTAGAGTAGGAAATGACTTGCATGTAGTCATATGTACACGAAAACCTTGTATTTCTACATGTTTGACGGAGGAAACTCTAACTTTTTCAAATTAGCTGCGTACTTTATGCTGCGTGAGTTTAAAAAACACATAGAGCTCTTTACTGGGACACATAGTAGAAAAACATCTCAAAAAGCACTGCTTTTATGAGCACACCATAGAACATAAAGCGTAACAACAACCAGCTACTGACAGGCGCCGCAGAATCTGAAGTAATGCCGTTTGCATACAGCTTTACCACATCTTTGGCATTGGCTAAAAACACGTCTCGTGTTGTCCCTCTCACGGCCAGTGGCTTCAGCTGCGCAAACTTCACACCTGCGTTGCTTGGTAGACTGCACTGGAAATGCACATAACTGCGACGAATCGTAAGATTCTTCTCTGGGTTCACTAAGGATGATTAGGATTTTGTTTTGAATGCTTTTTGACAAGCCCCATTTTGAACGTAGCGCAATAAATGGGCGTACTAATTGTAAAACCAAAATTATCCCAAAATTGAATGAATTTGTATTGCGTGGTTCAATAGACTGATTTAGTGCGATGACTGTGGAAGGGTTCACTCGGCAAGTGTCTAGTCCATAGGCAAAAGCAGTCATAGTCCAACGATGAGATTTAGCCTGGCTGGAATAAAAATTCATTTGTTGATCAATGATATCTGTGCCTCTTTTAGCGTAGTCGTATAGCTTATAGATTGCTGGTTTCAATTGTAAATTATCCTTGGCTGTTCCTAAAATTGGATACATTGTGGATAGCAGCAGTACGTTTCTTTTTTCGGAACTTTTGGTGTTCACGATATAAGAATTTAAAACCAATTTGTGAGATTCATCCCAAAAAACTTCGTAAGAGTTAGAGTCCCGACTGCCAATGTGCTTTACTTCTTCAGGAATACCTTTGCGATTTGCCTGCAGTTGTGATATTACGTTCCAGCAGCCATTTTGCTAGTGAAATTAAAGTGTACAAACGGTCATACGATATATTTCTGCCAGAAAGTGATGTTTGTGAGGAAACGCTTGTGAGGAAAAGTAGTCAAAATGTACCAAAGAACTAACTTTGTTTACTAATTGCAAGTTTGTTAGCTCTGGTAGGATAATTGTTCAATTAAAGATGGAACATCATGTATGGCAAGCAAGTTTTAATTAGCCATTATAAACTAATCCTTAGCCTTAAGTAATTGGAGTCACATATTGCTGGAAAGAAAATTTCCTAAGCTTTCAAAGGATAGTAATTGTTAGTACTTCATTATAATACTTTTGTATTAAAGTCACCTGTTTTTACTGAGCTTACCACTTTTGAGAGGGGTAAAAAGTTACACCACAGGTCTTAGGGAGCGGTTCAGTCTTTCGACAAGACCTTGGGCCTGTGGATGATAAGCAGTTGAATGCTTTATTTGGCAACCCAAAAACCGACACATTTCATGCCATAAGGAGGAGGTGAATTGAGTTCCTTGGTTACAAAAAATTTTCTCTGGACAACCAAAAAGGGCCACCCAGTTATGGATAAAAGCACTGACAAATTCTTCAGAGGAGATACCAACTAACGGTATGGCGTGGATGAAGCGGGAGAAGCGATCAATTATTACCATGAGGTAACGATAACCGCAGGATTCGTTGAGAGGGCCTGTGAGGTCCACATATACGTGGGTGAAACGCTCTGTGGGAGGAGGAAGGACTGGGCTTAAAGGTGTGGTGTTATGTCGCAACACTTTAGATTTGGCACATTGTTGGCATGGCTTGGTGAAATTGGCAATGTCTTTTCTCATGCCTTTCCATACAAATCTGTGACCAATGAGTTTGACACCAGTTTTAATACCGGGGTGTAATAAGGAATGAAAGTGCTGAAAGACGGCAAAACATAGGGATTGGGGAATTATGGGTCGTAGCCGGCTTTGTGAATCGTCGCACAACAGTGAAATACCGTGGTCTGCTAAAGGAACTTCTACCAAGCGCAAGGAAGTGCTGTTTTGAAGACGTAACTGTTGCGTTTCATTGTCGACTCTTTGAGCCAATGCTAGTCTAAAATAATCTAAGCCTTTTTTTGTCGGCAAGGCATTATTCAAGTCAGCAATGTGATTGTTGGGACGAGATATAGCGTCGGCAGTGTTATGCTCGCCTTTTACGTGTTTAAATTTGTTTGTGAATTGTGCTATGTAGTCAAGGTAGCGTTGTTGTCGTGGTGAGGCAGAGAGAGTTGAACTGTGAAATTTATGAACTAAAGGTTTGTGATCAGAACGAAGAGTGAAGTCTTTTGCATCAAGGTAGTATTGGAAATATCTGATGGCTGCGAAACATGCAAAAAGTTCTCGGTCAAATGTTGACCACGCACGTTGAGCAGGGGTCAGAGCTTTCGACCAAAATGCGAGAGGCGCACATGAATCATCTTTGACTTGTTGAAGGACGGCGCCTATGTGTGTGCCACTCGCATCGACGACCAACTCTGTTGCAGCGGTAACGTCAGGGAAAACCAGTTGTGTTGCATGTGATAAGGCAGTTTTGCTCTGAATAAAACAATTTGTCAATTCTGTAGTCCAGCGCAAGGATTGATTCCTTGGAGTTGAGTTCACCAAAGCGTGCAAGGGTTGTAACCATTGGGATGAGTGTTTCACAAACTTTGCGTAATATTGGTACATCCCCAAGTATCGCCGTAATCCTTTAACAGTGGATGGTTGTTGAAATTGTGTAATTGTCTTTACTTTTTCTTGGCTGGGGGCTATGCCATCCTCTAAGACGTTGAGGCCTAAGAAAACCAGGATGCTCATACAAAACACGCATTTGGTTTCATTCACAACCAGGCCGTGAACCTTGAGGCGTTCGAACAGTTTGTCGAGGAGCTGGGTATGTTGTTTTTTAGTCTGGGACATTACGATGATGTCATCAAGGTACGCGAAGACGTTGGGTAATCCGGCAACAACTTCGTTCATCAGCCTTTGATAGTAACTGAACTAGTGGCAAGACCCATAGGCAGAAAATTGTACTGAAAATTACCTAGTGGTATGGCGATTGTAAGCATGTGTTTATCTGCCGGTCGAACAGGAATGGAATAATAGGCGTCTTTTATGTCTAATGTTGTGAAGTACTTGCAACCGTGAGCTAAATTGACAAAATCTTGTACATTTGGAAGTGTGTACTTGTGTGTTTTCAAGATTTTGTTGAGGTTTGTGTAATCGGCACACATCCGAAAAGATTTGTTTTTCATGGCGACTAAAATGACAGGAGAGCTAAATTCTGAATGACTTGGTTCGATAATGCCTGCTTCCAATAACCGATCGATCTCAGTTTTCAGGGCAATGCATTTGTCGGGACCTAAGCGACGTTCTTTGGAGTGAACAATTTTATTGTGACTTACTTCAACAGTAGCCTCTACCGAATGAAGGATAGTTTTAGAGCGTAGTGTTGCATCAAAAACCTCGGGAAATCGGTTTCTGTAATGTTGCAGAAGAGAATTATCAGTTTGTTCATAAATGAGAGTGAGGATTTGTAATAATTAAGTAGTCAAACACAAACAATGAGGAAGCACCAGACCGGTTTCGCCATCGTTGGGGCTCTTCAGTGGCGGTCACTCACTTACAAATAGCAGCTATAACATCAGCAGCGGCGTCCAGTCAGGTGGTCGACTGGTACTAACCACAGATGAAGGTCTACATCTCGATGGTTCGGTTCCCTGCTGGTCGGATACGCGCCACTGAAGAGCCCCAACGATGGCGAAACCGGTCTGGTGCTTCCTCATTGTTTGTGTTTGACTACTTAATTATCAGTTTGTTGATCAGAACGTAAGGTGAAACCAACTTCAAGACCGTCATGTACGTTTACCAAGTCCCGTTTGCAACGCTCAGAGTCGATGGAAGCAGTAAGCTTGTTGTTTGACACGTCAACTGTGAGGTGATGTTTTCGTAAAATATCAATTCCGTGTATTCCATAGTCAATATCAGCGACAGAAAACTCATGGTGAAATAAGCGTGAAAATCCAATGTCAATGTCACGCTTGACAACGCCGCTGCAGTGTAAAATACCTCCACCAACAGTAGTCAGTAGTGGAGTAGGCGCAGGGAGAAGTAGAGGGGGGTAAATATTGTCCTTGGGAAAAACACTGTAAATAGCACCCGCATCGATTAAAAATTTGCACCCACTGATGCTGTTCGAAACAAAAAAGAAGGGTGGACCTTGGAATTGCGAGCTGCTCTGTTCCCCAATTAGATGCAGCCCGCTTACTAGTTTTCCGGAGCCGAGGTATTTGACCAATCATGGGAAAACGAGCAAAAATCGCCTTCGCACTTAAAAGCTCAGGCTCCGAAACGTTGGTGGTAGTAACACGCTTGATTTAAATTAGAGCT
This sequence comes from Trididemnum clinides, assembly GCA_963675345.1. Classification (NCBI taxonomy): domain Eukaryota; kingdom Metazoa; phylum Chordata; class Ascidiacea; order Aplousobranchia; family Didemnidae; genus Trididemnum; species Trididemnum clinides. Next base: position 19,072,550 of record OY776297.1, on the reverse strand, counting down.
GGGGGATAGATGTGGGTTCCTAGAGCGGGTTGGTCTTGAAAAGTTGGGCTTGGCATTGGTGTCTCTATTTAACGCATGCTCTGTTGTGTTGTGTGTGGAAGAAGCGTTATGTGATAAACTTTGTTGAAGAGTTTTTCAAGCATTTTGTTGATTAAATGTTGTGGTGGTGAATTGTGATGTGACGGAGATTGTAATGAAAATGTGGTAGCCTGATAGTCAATGTGATCGATTAATTTATCAGCCTGTTTGGCTAAGTTGTCGAGTGACATGCTATCGTTGAGACGCAAAAATTTTCTGGTAGATGGGTCAACCGAATTTAAGATGAAGTGTCGTAATAGGTCTTCATGCAGTTGTGACGAGGGGTCATAGTGACTACTCAATGAGGACCTAAGCTTTTGCAAGAATTCGCAAACGGTAAGTGTGCCACGGTTACATTCATTAAGCAATGTGGAGAGACATTGTTTAGACGGCGTGGAAAATCGTGCCAGCAACTGAGTTTTTAATGAGGTGTATGGGTCATCAGGGATGTCTGAGGGTAAAAGATCTGAAATGCGTTGAAGAATGGATGGTCTTTTTGACAGTGAAACTAGCAAGGCTCGATATTTCTGTGACTCACTGGACACCTCTGAGGCGGCGAATAAAACCTCACATGCCTCGAAAAAGCCAATAGGATCGTGAACCCAAAATTCGGGGAGTGGAACTGTGGTATGATGTGGCTTAATAATGGATGTAAAGGTGTTATTGAAATTTGGCGAAGGTAAGGGCGACTGACTTCTAGGAGCAGGAGTGCTACAGTAAGTTTGGTGTGGTTGAGGTCGAGGGGTGACGTCGTGAACTCCTGAGGCTCTATTTTTATTTAACGCGCCGATTAGCCCGGCAAGGATAATAGAGGATAACCCAACTAGCAAAAACTCCCTCCAATATAGAGAAAAATATAACAAAACAAACCACATTGAGGTAATAATGAAAGCACAACTTTTGACTACTAGGTAAGGCCTAACGGTACTAATACCGGCTGTATTCGAAAATGTTAATGTTTAAACCTTGTTTTTGAATGATATCCTTTGTTCGTCGCAATTGATGGCTTCACAACTAGCAGAATTGAATGCCGGTGGGTTGATCAAAGGAAAATTGATAAGCTTGTTCTTGTATCGCCGTTGAATATTCTTTCTTCTTTTCAGTCGGGGTCACCAATGTAGCGCTTCCTGTGAGCTGCGTGCTGTCGTTCTCGTACCACGTGGTCTGCTGTCTGGTTTATTGCTGGACAATAGTTCTCATACACAGAAGCAACAAGCTCATACGAGAGTCACGTAGCGATAAAAGAGAACAAAACGTGGCGGCGAGGCGGTTATATACGGCTTAGATGTGATGTAACAATGCCTACTACAGTTCTTTGCAGTTACAATCTGGCATATTTTGTGAACATATCTGCACATGGTAATTGGTGGATTGCGTGGAGAATACAAAGAAAACACTCAGCTATTTAGCTTTTTTGTGTTTATTGGTAACTGCTAAAACCGCATTTATATGTTGCGTAGATGTGTATCTTACACTAATTCAAATGTAATGAGTCAGAGTCAGTCCCGTAGCACTCCAACTTCGGGCCCCCCCCCCAAAGTAAGCGCAAGAGCCCCTGCGCACAGGTCATATCACTTTAGAGGTGTAAAATTGAAAAGCTGCATTAAGAAAATACACCACAATTTGTACATAAGTAAACAGGCTAATGTCAGAATAAAACATGCCGATACCGAAGGTGCAAGTCATAAAAAATTCGGCACCGATGCCAGAGTTCAGTAGGACATTTATGCAGACACTGCGAAACGAAAGCAATGACACTGAAAAACATGAAAAAGTTATAAAAACACAGTATCATTTAAACGAACCTTTTTCTTCGCAAATGTTGTTATGACATTGTCATAATCAAGAGATCGGGCGCAGTCATTTTCGATTGACAACATGGCTAATGAAGATAGTCTACTGTCTGTCATAGACGTTCTATTAAAAGTTTTGATCAGTTTCAATTTGCTGAAGCTTCTTTCAGCGCTGGCAACAGTCACGGGGCAAGTTAGTAAGATTCGAAGTGCGATGTACACATTCGGATACAATTCAAATAAATGAGTCTTTAGAAGATAGTTCAGAAAATCTTGAGCCGTATTGAGATTGCGTTGTTTTTGTAAAATTAAAACAAACCGCTGTAGCTCAGCGCTCATTTCATCAGAATCAATGTCACCGAACATTTTTTGGAACTCTTTACAGCAAGTAAGAAGAGCATTTTCTTGTTGCACAAGCAAAAGTTTGTCTCGTGTGTACAAAAACGAAAAGGCGGAAGAAACCTCACGTAACAAATTAAAGCGCTCCTTTATTGACATAATAGCCTGGTCTACTAATGGATAGAAAAAGTTGCTTTTAAATTTCAGTTCAGGAGTAGCTCGTTGTTCCTCTTCACCTTGGTAATCAAACAATCTTCTTTACTTTCCACTTCTTGACGGAGGAAAAGAAGGATCAATATCCAATTCCTGTGCTATTTCAACAGCAGATGTTGCGGCACTGTCATAACCCGTTGTGCGATAGTTTTGCAAAAACTTTTCAGTTGCCTGGATTTCCGTTTCCATTGTATGAAGGGAGACTCCATACCATTGAAGAATCTTGCTTGCTTTATTGACTTAGAATAGGATATCATACCAAATAAACACCGACAAAAGAAAACTCCATTTTGATAAATGAGCTATCAACGATTTTGTTTCTGAGGCAGCTCTTCCATCTTTTCTTTCTATGGAAATGGCTTCCAAGTCTTTCAGTGCCAGCAACACCTCTTTTAAATTGTATCAAAGAGGTTTGATGCATTTAATTCTGCTTTCCCAACGAGTATCAGATTGTGACTTTATGGACAGCTCCACATGTTTCTTCAAAATTTCCCAACGCTGAGCAGAGGAAGAAAACAGCACATACAACCTTGTAAGTACTCCAAAAAATGTCAATGCTTCCGTCGATGAATTAGCATTGTCAACAACAACTAAGTTAAGGGTATGGTTTGCACAGGGCACGTAAACAGCTTTGGGATTGATGTCTAGCATTCTTGCTTGGACCCCAGAATGTTTTCCTTTCATGTTAGCACCATTATCATATGACTGACCTCGACAATCAGACAATTCGAGTTGCAGTTCGGTCGCTTTTTCTAAGAAAGCGTCCAACAAGCCTTTCCCAGTACTGTCACTTATTCTCAAGTAGCCAAAAAATGTTTCTTTAACAACAGCAGCTTCTTCATTACATAGTACATAACGGAGAATGACAGACATTTGTTCATGATGTGACATATCTGGAGTGCAGTCCAAAATCATAGAAAAATATTTTGCCAATTTCAATTGCTGTAAATTTTCTTTTTTCAACTTCTGTCGCTAGCAATTCAATTAGTTCATTTTGTATGGTAGGACTCAAATAGTGATCTTTAGTGTTTTTATTCTTGATTCTGTCTTGAAGCTCTTTTAGGATCGGATCTCTTCTTGCCAAAAGCTCAAATATACCCGGAAAATTTCCATTGTGAGGAGATCCTAAGACTTCTTCAGATCCTCTAAAAGCAAGATTCCTTTCCGATAGAAACAAGGCAATGTCGATAAGTCTCTCTAAAACATTTCTCCAAAAACGTCTTTCATTGAAAAAAATATTCATCTCGCGTTTGTCGATAGTGGATGAATTTCTTATCCCTTCAGCTAGCAACATCCATTGACTGCAGCATTCTTGGTGGGAAATGCCGTTTTCATGGTCTTTCAGTTTTTTCGAAAAACCCTCCCATGTATTTATACCACTTCAAAAGGGGCTTAGTGTTTTTCCAAATAGCTTACAACAAAAGCAAAAAACTTGATCTGATTCCCCAGAATAAACTAGCCACGACCGTGAAACACTTTCACCATTAGGTAACACACGTTTATAATGGTTGGAGGAAAAACGTCGCCTTGGAGTTGTGTTATTATATGGAAAATTCATTATTAGTTCATGTGGTCCACGCTTTACTATATCACATCGTTGAGCATCAGAAATACTTTCAGGCCATTTACATGGGTCATCAGGGATAGGGGTAAATTGAGATTCAGTTATTTTTGATATTGAAGGTTGCGTATTGGCAGGTAAATCACAACTTACATTTTCTGGAAATTCACAATCACTTTGATGCTGATCGTCATAGTCTTCTTTTTCTTGTACACTATAGTTTTCTTCATCCCTCTCGGTACTAGTGCCAGGTCTACTCTGCTCAGTAATCTTGAAAAAATCTGTCATCTTGGGCAATTTCGCTACAGCATCTCGAGCAGTGGCTGCTTCTTTTCTCTTTTGAGCACCACTTTTTGAACGTTTCATTCTATATAATGTCAATAAAATACTTTATCTGCACTCTGCAGTGTATATATATTGTCCCGGTATTTATAGCCAAACAAAATTCCAGACCATTCTATGATTGTTGCGTAACAACGGCATTGTTACGTCAATCGAATATTCAAGATTCTACCAGAAAATCAATCGAAATATTCTAGATTCTGCGAGATAAAATGACGTTGCATTCACTTATGATGTCACAAGCCAATTTCTTCCTACAGTTTAAATCGGTTGTAAACAAGTCTGCTGAACTGAAAATAGTCACGTAGCCAAAAAGCAATTTCAGACTAACTTGGGCCCCCAAAGTTGGCCTGGGCCCCCCCAATTGGGGGGTTTGGGGGGCGGCTGCTACGTCTCTGGTCAGAGTCGAAGATGATCATTGGCAGATCTGAGTCGGAGGCTATCATTGTCTGATGGCTATCTTCATATTCAATTCCAGGGGCGGCGGGGCTACTACTGACACGCGGAGCATTGTTACTGAGACCAGCAGAATTAGTAGACGGACAAGGAGTAAAAACATCCTCAACTCTAATTTTGGTCGGATGACCACTCATATGCTGTTCTTTGATGAGCAGCTCACTGACCATTTCCAGGTTTTGGTAGTGATGTGCCAGTAGCTGGCTGTATGATGAGTAATCAACCAAAGCGTCACCGCAAAATCGCAAAGTTGACAGCTTCAATTTTGACAAACAGAATCTGCCACTCGAAAGACTGCTTCTTGGTTATTGCTGCTTTTCTTCATCTCCATTCAAAAGACTGCTTCTTTACCACAGGCAAATTCACATGTTTACGTCTTGCTATTTGCTTTGGCATCTTAATTACGTTTTGAGTAACGTATAATAATGCTTACACAAAGGCAGAGAGATCTAAGGTGGAGTCCTGCACTAAATATAGACCATCCATTGTTTAAGAATATTACATGTACTGTTACGTATCAGTACAATAGTGAACAATACTTTGTTTACAAGCATTGTACAAAAGAAACAATTCAACGCTGCGTTTTCTACAAACATTTTGACTGCAATTACAACTTTGACATAAATTAAAAGTGTCTGGTTTTATTTAATGTTAACTGTTTTTCACAATCCGTTAAATCCAAATCCGTTAAACGGAAGTCCGTTAAATCGAGGGTCAACTGTATTGCTGCTAATTTGGAAGTGGTTTGTTTTGTTTGATAATAATCAGAGCTTCATGAATTTTTGTGTTATATTCAGATGAACATTTCTTTAAAAATCATAAATGACGAGTGCAAACTAATTTTACTTTTAGAACAAGATTTACACTGTTGTAAACGATTCTTCGCAGCATTTTTTCCACTGTTATTAAGATTCAAAGCTTCCTTTGCATTGGTGACCAAATGTTTGGATGACATACCGTCGTATGTTTCACCCACATCGCACGGGCATGTAAATCAATTTACAACATTAAACATTAAAGGCAAAGAAGTAAGAGAACAAAGAGATTTCCAACTTTAAATGTTCTATAAAAGGGTCCAACTTTAACATCTGACACTTTCAGAATCTGCTTGGATATGTTTTTATCATATCTATAAGATGGTTTTCCCACATATGGTACGTCACACAAGATGAATTTTTCGCTTACAGGTACATCGTCATTTTGAGTAGCGTGGGGGTGACTTTTCAAAGCTTTATAAAAAAAAAAAAACAATTTGGATAACCGTTGTCATACAATAAAGGTCTCAAATTTTTTGTTTCAGTAGATCAGTCGAGTCAAAGAATTCGAGTCCCGAGTGGAGACGAGTCATTTTGAACAAATGACTCGATTCAAGTCGAGTCATTGTTTGGACCGATTTGACTCGACTAGAGACGAGTCATTGACCTGAGTCTCCCCAACACCTGTCACATGATGTTTGCCCACTGTTTCACACATTGTTGTGCACGTATATCATACACTGCACAGTGCTAAGTCTTTGGTTGAGTACTGTGTTAGTAATTTAGGGCAAATAAGAAGATGTTGGATATCCTCGGACGCAGAATCTCAGTGGCAGGTGATTGAAGTTTTGGAAGAACCCCACCATTTCTTGGCTACTGTTGGTGGCGCTTAATCTGCGGAAAAGATTCGAACATTTCTATTTGGCCTGAATTCCATTACGACCTGGTTGAGTTGATTAAGATGGGGGTTCTCTTCGTAATGTCATGGCTAGGAGAATCTTGCCCAAGGGTCTCTCTCCAAAGCTTTCTTTGGTGATATACAATGGTGTGCAATTTAATTGCATAAAGTCATGTTTTTGAGTTTTTTCATAGATTGGTGGTTCTAGTTTAAGAATTTGTTAAGTTGGTATCGTACAATTATTGTTTAACACCAGTTTATTACTACAATTGACGTTACCTCACAAAAACGATAAAAAAATATGGACATAAAAATAACATACAAGCAAAAGTCATGATGAGACAGCAAAAGAATGTGACGTCAATAAAATTACTGTCAGCAGGATTATTAAGCTTCACCAAAAAAACGGGTTCAGTCGCACCACTTGACAATGGTAACTGTGATTGGAAAAAGGTCACTGTACCAAAGGATGACCACTGCTTAGTGCGAGAAAGCAAAATCAATCCAAGAAAAACAGGTCTAGACCTTTCCAGAGATTTAAGTTTGACTCGAGTCAACATTTCATCAACCACAGTTTGTTGACCTTATAATTAACTTGGTGAAGAAAGGCGAGAAAGCCCATAAGGTAACATTTTTTGACAATAAGAAGAAAAATCGCGATACTGCTGAGCAAAAAGTAAGAAAATTGGACTACAGAACATTGGAGGAAGTTAAAGTGGGTATTATTTTTTATGGTTAAAAATCTGTAATCTATTCTTTATGGTAAAAAGAACCCAAAACTTTAGTGTTTTTGTTAGAATTCAGAGTACCTAACATGTAACAATTGTTTTAATAATTACAGTAAACTCGCAAAAAATGAAATATTTAGTTTCTACTGATTTGCTTACTAGTTTGTGTTATTTTACTTTTCCACAGATTTTTTTTAGATGAGACACATTTTTTTGTGCAGTTGATGCAAAGTCGGTATGTGAGGATATCCAGAGAGAAAACTGTCTCTTTCGCTACCATGCAACTTACGAAAGAAAATGCAGGCGAAGAGGCAGAGCGAAAAATTGCTATAATTTATTATAATCAAGCATAATTAATCATCATAAAGTATGCCAAGTTTGCTTGTAAATCATTACTCATCTGTTTACTTCTAAATCAAATGTTATATGTCGTTGAAATCTCTATTTCTTGAGGATTTCAAATATAATCAAAAAAAAATTTTTTAATACACAATTTTTATGCTAATTACCCCTGTCATATTGAATTGTCTTCGAAATAAGAGTACCCTTATTTCAAAGATCATTACAAATTTTAACTTTCTACCAAATTTTTTAGAAATGATCGCTAGATGGTGCTAAGAAACTAAGCTTTCAAGGTATGCCATTCAAAACTTACCTAAAAGCCTAGTTTTTCTACAATTTGCGTCTTTTTTAGGCCAATGAGCTTTTTGTTGATCAGTGCTAAATTTTGTTGTTATATTTAAACCTAAAATAAGATCAGTCATTATCTGCTAGAGTTTAACCTAAACAATGTAACATTATGTATTTTTGAAAAGGAAATTTCTTTAAGATTCAGAAGATCTCAAGTTTATATAGAATATTTTGCCACTAAAAATGAAGCTGAAATTTTTTCTACCTTTCTCACATTTGCAGTGAAACAAGGGTGATACACCAAATTTTGATTTAGAGAAGTCAAACTCTTTCTAGCTTTTAAACTTGTATTTTAGGTTCTATCTCCTAAGAAATTCGATACAAAATATCGACTTCAGTGGTGAAATGTTTGCAATTTATTATATTTTTTAAAGGGTGTAGTTTTTCTAAAAGTCCTGATTTAGCGAATGTTAATTGAAAAATTTGGGGGGATTTGAACTGATGTAATGTACGGTACCCATTTTTGATCATTAAATACCACCTACTGTTTTGTCTAAACTATTTAAAGTTATACATGTATATTGCTGGAAAGCAAATTTCCTAAGCTTTCAAATGAGACCAATATTTAACAACATATCATATTTTTTGCACGCGAATTATATTTTTTTTTACCTTACAAATTTTTTGGAGGGTGTTTGGAGACCTTTTTTTTACTTACCTTACAAACTTTTTGGAGGGTGTTTAAGTAATTTGATAATTTTAATTGGTAGAATTTTTAAATTATTGCTTGAAACTTTGTCAGAAGATTGCACAAAAGAGTGGTTTTCAGACTGTGTTAGTAGTAAAGGCTTTGATTTTCTGTTATACAGTACATGTACATCTCAATTTGATTTTAAAATAGTTGGCTTTTGCACGTTTCTGCAGAAAATTTGACAATTTTTGTCGTCTGCAACTGGGTTTTTGATCTTTTTAATCCTTTTGGGTAAAAAAATCCAAGAATTACAGCACAAATTTTACATCTCCAAATGGTTGAGGAATTAAGCGTGATCTTTTGAAAATCGGTGGAGAAATAAAGTCACCAATCTAGTTTTTAGTAAACTAATTTTGTAATTTGGGAAGAAAAAAAAATTGAGAAAAACCTTAAAGCAAAAGATTATCACATGATGATCGTGGGAGCGAAATCATCAGCAGCAAATCGTCAAATATCTAGGCAAGAAAAAGTTTTGGGGTTGTTTCTTATACAGGGTGAGTCACGGGAAACGGATGTTTTTAGAAAGCCCCTTGCTCTTCTAGGGTAGGTGGTTAGGGAGTGAGGAAGGTAGTCTTTAAATCTGCTTGAGATGCCGTTTAGTTTGTTGGTATTTGTTTATCTTTTATGTTAATTTTTGTATTTGTTGTTCATTAAACAAAATCCTCGTGAATTACATCAGCGACCATTATACAGCCCAAAAGTGACTGTTTGGTGTGGTTTGGGAAAGTGCGGGATATTTGGTCCATTCTTTTTCAAAGAAGGAGAAGAGACAGCAACGGTTACTTCAGACCCCTATATTCGAATGTTTGAAAACTGTTTCCTACCTGAGCTTCGCAGACGAGGAATCAATAGGGCATCAATGTGGTTTCAACAAGATGAGGCCACTGCTCATACAGAGAGATCGTCCATGACTGCTGTTTGAGCTGCATTCCCTGGTCATGTCATTTCACGCTTTGGAGATCTCCCGTGGCCTCCGCGCTGACCCGATCTTTCCATGTGCGATTTTTATCTCTGGGGATTTTTGAAATCACGCGTTTTGCTGGGAAACCCAGTACACTTGGAGAAATGACGACTGCAATACGTGAAAATATCCGAGAAATAGGTGGAGAAACTTTAGTGAAAATGGAAGCTAACTTTAGAAAGCGACTTCAAATTTGTGCTCGTGAAAATAAACATCATTTGTCAGTCATAATTTTTTGCTCCTAAATATTCCATAATGGCATAGTTTAGTGAATGTTTTTATGTACATTATAAAATTTTTGTTAAAATATTCGCAGAGTTTTGTCTTCCTTAAAAACATCCGTTTCCCGTGACTCACCCTGTATTACTGTAACCTATTGTAGTGGGCCATTGCACCAACGCAAAAGATGATGAATTCCAATCAGTACTTATAAGTTTTTTTTGAAGAGAAAAATTATCCCAGAAATAAATACAAGATTTCCTGTCAAAGCCTGCCTTTTTCAGCATGACATTGCTTACTGCCACAAAGACTGTAATCAAACACTTGAAAAACAGCAAGTAAAGATGTTGGACTGGCTAAGAAATTCACTAGACCTCAATCCCACTGAAAATTTGTGAGCAATTTTTAAAAAACGTCTTGCAAAAAACATTGTTCTTCGAAAACACGTCTGATTGAAAAACTATCCAAATTTCGTTCCACCATATAGGAATCAAAAAAATGCGCATAAAAATGCCTGTTATCACTGTTTTGCCTCGGACATTTCACTCGGCTGACAGCTTTCTTTTTGACCTTGGGTGGAAAAATCCAGGCTAATAGTTGAAGCTATTCGTTGTGAGACGACAACTTTTGTTATAACTGATTAGAGATTTTTTTGGCGTGGCAAGATCCTTACCATGTTAGTCAAATATGTCCGCTCTTGAGTAGCTCAAGGTGGGGGTATAGGCGTTGCTAAAGTTTGGCTACAGGAGCCATGACTTTCCCAAATTTTTTCACTCCTATCTTGAAATGTACGTATTTTTAACCAAAAATAGGAAAAAAGTTGGTTCAAAAAATTGATTTCCAAAATCAAAGAATTTCACCTTCATAATGGGCCGAAGATAGAAAAACAACCACTTTTAAAAGGTTGGTCTTTTATAAAGTTTTCTAATTTTGGTCCAACACTTTTCTATTTTTGGTCTATACAAAATTGGCTTCGTCATTGGTTGAAGGCTATGAATTTGAGTGGAGATGGCTATGCATCCAGCTTCGTCGAGGTAAGTTTTCTCAAAATGTGTTTCCTTGTACCAAACTTTGCTTTGATGCTGACAACTGTCGTTTCAAATATAGGATTACGATCCAGTGTTACGCTGAGGTATGTTGGATTGGAAAAGCATAAAAAGTATTACTTTAAAATAAAAAGCTCCGTATTTTTACTTTGTTTTAAAAAGCGAAAATTTCAAATAGGTAAAAAAGAGAAATGCATCAAAAGAGTGTGGGAACCACTGCTTTAAATCACTTTCTGTAGCAGGCTCGATTAAGAAAGATGCTGAAGCCTTTACCAAAATTCTCCGAATTTTGTAGACAAAGCATAAAAAGCAAGATTTTGCAATGACGTTCTTGAACTAAATTGGTAATATGTTGGTGGTGAAAAAAAGTAGCAGTTCGTTTATACTGGGTAGGTCTAGCCTACTGTAAAAATGTGCAGTAAAACGTTTGGTGGACAAATGCAACCAAAATACCGCGTTCAGGAAGACGTCAATTGAAATTAAGGTGCCACGATTCAACCTTAAAGAGATTGAGAAAATTTATCAAAATCATCGTTTTGAAGAAATTGATGGCAAAACAATGGCCTTCAAACTGTTTTGGAGAGAAAAATAGGAAAAATGACCGCCACTGTCAACGAAATCATTTTTTGACATTCCCCACGGGGTACGTCTCAAAACGTTTGAGAACTGATTTACAGGTTTCATCGCTCTCTTTCCTGGCAATGAGACCTAAATGGAAGATATACATTATCTGAGTAGACTCGTCACGATCTATGAGGCCCTTGCCACTAATTTAGTATTTCAGTCATTGGCGCCGCCAGAGAAGAAAGAAGAATATCTAGACCGCGTTTTTTGAATGATATTTGTAAACAGCACAAATCTGCAGAGAAATTTTGGTAATCTGATGATGGCGGTGTCCCCACAATTCAAAGTCGCGTCAGGGTCAGGGTTAGGGTTGGAGTTAGAGTTAGAGTTAGGGTTAGAGTTAAGATTGGGGTTTGAATTTGACTTTGAATTTCCGAAATTTTCGTGTTTGAGTTGTCGCCGAACCGATGAGAGCTTGGGGGTGCACACATATTGCCAGAGCAAAACTAGTTATTTAGGAAATTACGTAGGTACGAGTGTATTGCTCTGCCTTACGTGCTTACTTGGAGTTAATATTAGATTCAGATTACAGCTTTATGTTGTACTATTTGAAGATAACACAAAGTTTATGTCTTCAAAAAAGTCATGATATTTTTTCATCAATGAACCTCTCACAACAATTAGACTCACAGCAAGCAAAGCATCAAACTTAATTAAACGTTGGTATATTAGTTAAAACTTGTCCCCATATCACCAACACGTGGATAGTGGTATGCGATAGGGGTCCACAAATAGTGGGTCGCGGTGTCACTATTTGTGGACCACAAATAGTGGTACATGGGTCCACAAATAATGGGTTGTGGTACCTTGCACACTAAATGGCGAAAATGTTTAACTTATCGCAATTATTCAGACATAACGACTCAATTTTGTCAGGTTTGCGAGAGCGTGCAATCATTTCAAATTTAAATGATTTCTTTATTTACTAGATCTATAGCATCGTTTGTACAAGAATAATGTTGTTTTGTGGTCACACAATGTTTTCTGCAGAAAGTAGAGTATTCATTCTCGAATGAAGGAATGCTCTACTTTCTGCAATTTTCAAATCCTGTACCACCAATCAACATTGTTTTCTGTAGCGTTCGCTTACATCACATTTGTAGTCTATGGTTAGTTAAACATTGTGTCGTGTTTGCAGCAAGCAAAGCCTGATTTCAATGAAAGTAATTGTTCCTCCAAAATAAACCCGTCTCTAAAATCAAACCTCGACTTGATTTGGTGTGTTCTAAACACAGCAAATAATTTCCATTAGACTGAACAAATGTGAGACTCATTGATTTACAGTTTATGTACCAGGTTTCATAGAATTTCGCTTCAAGAAAATTGCTACAGTTGCCAGCAGCATTGTCTTAGCTATTTAATCAAAAATATTTTCCGCAAAACTATGCTCAGTAACGTTTGGGCTGCGAGACTTTAAAACCATTTTTTTGGATCGCGCCGAAAAGTATGTGCGGACCCTTGCTACATAATAAGAGAATAAAAAGGAAATTTTAAAACAGCGATCGCAAAAAAGAGCGTGAGATAGTTGATTTTAGCTATTATCATCAAAAATAATCTGCCTCCCGCCAGGTTCCTTACAATAACATTCATTAACATTTTTTCAAACTGAGATTCTTAAAATTATTTTAGCTTCAACACCTAACTTCCAAAATAGCGCAAATATTAACATCCTTCAATTTGTAATTTTCTAACAAAAATACTGCCAAACGATCGGAAACTATCATTAGTGTTACAAAAATACAAAAAATCATTACTTTGATAAAAAACTACAATTATTTAACTCGGTTTCGATATTTCTGGCAGGGATGAAGTACCGAAACACCCTATATTTTTCAATATTTTTTGCAATGTGGATCATAAAAACGTACGTGAATTACTGTTAGCATCAACACAAACAAATTGATGTTCAATTGGTTGAAAACAGTCTGACGGTTACGGAGCAACGCAAATCATCTATTGGTATTGGACGATTCACCGAAATCCTTTTAAAATTACAAAAAAAACTTCATTTTCAAGGTTAGGCCACAAACCAATCAGTTTGCATTATTTCATCAATATTCATTGAACAAAGTAAATAATATGTTTCTGTTTTTAAATGTTTTACTCGATTCGGTCTGTTACGGTAAATCCTCTAACCCCTAAATAGGTATGTGTTGAACTGATTCTGTGCACTGTTACATCAATGTGCTGAATAATAAATTTTTGCTGATTTTATTTACCATGTAGGCATAAAAATCACAGCTAAAGCAGAATTTAACTGGATGAGTTATTTCAAAATATTGTGTGTGAGCGTAGTCCTTCCATTGACTATATGAAAAATGTGGCCATACATAAATCTTTTTGTGCATGGTGGCAACTTATAATTAATTTTTATAGGTAATTACTTAGCTGAAGAATTGGGTCTCAGTCACTATGTCCCAAAAGCATCAAAGATGTTTCATGGTTGTGACAACTGATTGTGACAACGATGTCAAATTTTTAAAAAGATCAAGCAAAGAGGTGGATTTATGCTTTCAGATGATGACGACCCTGCTTCATACTTGGACAGTGCTTCTATTCTCCAGCCACCATCACCCATTGCTCATGCTTCAGACTTTCAAAAATTTTGAGATTTTCCGATGACATCACCAAATTCAATATTGTTTGAAATATATTGAAATCTTGCAGAACATAAAACCTAAACATTTTTTTATATAACCTCTAACGCTATTTTGTACACTCGGTGTTAAAAAAAATCGATTTTTTTCTAAATATTGCATAATTGTTTTTTTGTGTGAATTCGTGTCATGCTTGTGTTTGCTGTGAACAATCATAAGCGCAGACCTAACTTTTCAGGTTTTGTAAATATTTTTTTATTTGCAATACCCATCTTCCATTTACGGAAAACCAAATTGTATCGCTATATTTTGGACGGGACGGGACGTCCGCACTCGCTTGAGAATTGCCATCTGGGCCACCTGTCTTTCACAAAAAGGTGGAGGGGTCCCGTTAAGTGCCTTGCCCAAGAACACAACAAGCGAACTTGCCGGCTTGTTTTCCACAACCTCCCCTAAGTGCCGAGCGCCAAGCAAGGAAGCTGTGGATGCCATTTTTTCAGTCTTTTGGTATGACTTGACCAGGGGATTAAACTTCAGGTCTACCGACTGCAAATCGGACGCTCTAACCACAATGCCATCGCATCGGTTTAATTTTATAGATAGACTGGTTCATAAGTCCTAGGGGTGTGGGACCAATAAACCACAAGGAAAATATGTTTTAAAACTCTTTGATTCGCATGTTAGAAGCAGTAAATAATTCAAAACAATAGGATATGTACCTAAGTCTACGAACTTCAGTTTGTCTAAAATAGAAGAAATTATGACTTTAAAAAGTGGTTCCACAGAAAAAATGTAAATTTTGGTTTATTGGTCCCTCATCTTCCCTGTTGGTTAGCCAGAGGGCTAATGTTCTTCCAGTATGTGCTTAGTATTGCCCCAGTTCTTACAGTAATGATACCCAATAAATAGCCCAGATGCAAACGTACCCATTTCAAATTTTCGAAATGAACACCCAATCATAAAACACTAGTTGTGATCTAGGTTGGTCATGACTCTAATCTTGACTTCCTCTCTTACAGAGAAAAAAATTGCTAAATTTTAAACAAGTTAAATTGGTTTATGTGTACTAAAATAATGGACAACTATGTATAATCTGATAATACGATTGTGAGACACAGTGGTAGATTAAGCATTTTAAGGGCCTTCTATTGGCCAACAAATTGGAGATCTTTGTTTTTTTCGTTTAGAGATTAGTTCTATTTCGAAGGTCTGGAACAGGTAAATTGTTTTAAACTTGCGACCTTAAAATTACCAGTGAAAATCATGTTTTTGGAGATATCACCACTATCTTTGAGTGCCTAAAAGCAGTTTATTGGACTTGTCTTAAAAAGGGGAGGGGGCCGAGGCAGCTGTCTCACTTGCTTCATCCTAAATCTAAATCCAAATCCATCACTGGTAAGATATTACGTACAGATGTTGTTGCTTACTCGACCCCTTCCGAGATGGGGGCATAGCAGAAGATCATTGAGCCCCAGAAGCCGGGCAACTCCCCAGGGTCTGGACCAGAGGTCGTAAAGAGATAGAGAGTCGCCAAAGAGTGAGCGGCGCAAAAAGTCCATAGCTGGACAGTGCAGAATGAGATAAGAGGTGTCCTGGGACGAGTGTCCATGGGCGCTGCAGGAAGAATTCTCAGTTCTGCCAATCCTAGAGAGATAAGAACTTAACAGTAGGCTGAGTCCGTTGCAACGTAGACGAGAGAGAATACAGCGAGCATGACGAGGGAGCACAAGTTCCTCGGTGGAAATCGAGGAACCTGTGTGTCAAAAATTTAGATGAGACAGTGCGCCTCCAGTCATAGAAAAGACGAGAGTAGATACGAGAGATAAAAGGAAAGAACCTAAAAGGGATAGCGGAGGGTGCAAGCAGCGCTCGCCGTCTGGCCAGCTCATCAGCCGCTTCGTTCTCCGAGAGAAACGAATGTCCGGGGACCCATTGTAGCCTGATAGAACAGGAGAGAGAAGACAGTTCCTGCCAGATCTGCCACATAGATTCAGGTAAAAGGAAAAACGGAGGAGAGGATAGGGTGGCAAGAACAGTACGAGAATCTGATAGTGAGAGAAGAGAAGAGAAATGGCAGACTTGTTGGTGCTGCCGAGACCAGCAAAGAGCGTGCAGAATGGCGCAGGCTTCAGCGGAAAAACTTGAACGTACTGGGCCTGCTGAGAAGGAAAAAGTGGCCTCAGTGCCACAGAGAAAGCAGTTGGCAAGTACGCCAGAGCCACCCTTGCCAAGAGGAAAAGGAACAGAGCCGTCTGTCCAGAGTACCAGATCATGAGGAGGGAGAGAGTCAAGGTGGGTGAGAGCCGCATCTTGGCGAGAAAGAGAGGGATTAGAGCGGGAGCATGGAGAGGAAAGGGTGAACTCCACAGTGAAGGAAGACAGATTCCAAGCAAGAAAAGAAGGGCAACCAAGGAGAGCCTCCCGAGAAGCAGTAGAAGGAGGCATGAGCGGGGTGAGTGGACGCAAAAGCTCTCCAGGACGATCTGCAGAGTCTTGGTTTCACTCCTAGTCTGGCCAAATCTGAAATAGGAAAAGAGGTTGGGAGACGAAGAGCCCGCTCATAAGATAATAAAGTGAAACGAGTCAGGGTGATTCATAGGGGAGGTAAAAAAGCCTCGGAGAGAAGCAGAGGGATAGGGGAGGACGAGAGGCAGCCGATGATGGCGCGACTAGCCACTCGGTGGAGGCGTTCCAATTTGGTAATATTGGTAACGCTTAAGAAAAGAAAATATCCGGGTGAAGCATAAGTGAGAAGGGGCCGAAGAAAAGCTTTATACAGAAAAGAGAGGGACTCCGTAGAGGGGCCCCATGAGGAAGCAGAGATACAGCGTAAGGCCTTGAGACGTGGAAAGAATTTGACCTTCAGCGAAGATACATGTTTAGAAAAGGAAAGAGTGCGGTCGAAGGTGACTCCAAGAAAGGTTGGAGTTGGGTTGAAACGGAGGCAGGAGCCGAGTAAGAGGAGGTTGGGCTGGAGGCTAGCTTGGTAAGGATCCACCGTAAGGAAGGAGGCCTCACATTTGTTCGGATTGAGAGAAAGACACCAGTACTCAGACCAGCGCTCCAATTGAAGCAGAGCTCCTTATGTGACCTCCACCACAGCGGGGACCGAGGGGGAGGAGGACCAAATGGCCAGATTGTCAGCGTAAGGAGAGAAACTGACGGAAGAGAGCAGAGAAGCCGGAAAATCATTGATGAAGAGAAAGAAAAATACAGGGCCAAGAATGGATCCTTGCGGAACACTTCGACGGGCTCGAAAGAAGCGGCTTTTGTGATTTTGATAAACCACGCAAGCGCGCCTATCAGAAAGAAAAGATTGAGTCCAACGAGCAAAGCAAGAAGGGAGGCCAACCAAAATGAGTTTGTGGAAAAAGGTGGGGTGCCAGACAGAGTCAAAAGCTTTCGAGAAATCAATAGTAGACAGGATCGTCCGAGAGCCCGGCCTGGGTTTGTTAAACCCATCCGAAATGGACTGAGAAAGAAGCAAAATTTGATCAAGTGTAGACCGTCCAGGGCGGAAACTGGCCTGGCGGGGAAAGAGAACGAAATTAGATTCCAGAAAGAAGAGTAAACGGGATAGAATAATGCGTTTAAACAGCTTTGAGACGCAGGAGGTGAGAGAGATAGGCCGGAAGGAAGCAGAAGAGTCGAGAGGCGTTCGCATCTGGTAAATGGAAATAATAGAGGATGTCTTCCAGAAGGAAGGAAAGAAATGCGATGACCAGGAAAGATTGAAGATGTGAAGAAGTAAATCCATGCCAGGACGAGGAAGATGCTTTAGCATGGGATAGGCAGCTTTGTCTGGGCCAGTGGCATTGCAGGGGGAAAGGTTGGAGGCAGCCGCAAGAAATTTAGTGGGAGAGAAAGGAGAGCAGAAGGACGAGTGAGACTCCTCCGGGCACGTGACACGGCGGAGCTCAGAGAGGTAACCTCTGGCTCTGATACGCAGAGTCTTTGGCTGAGAAACGGAAAAGTGAGACCTCAGGTAAGCGGCATAAACCGAAGCCGATTCCCTGGGAGAAGAACAGTTTGGAAAGCTAGGAGAGGAGGAAGACGAAGAAGGAGAGCCAGCGATAGAGCGAAGAAGAGAGTATAGAGATTTCGGGTTTGATTTAGGTAAAAGAGAAGAGCAAGTTGTCTGCCATGTCTCAGCCTTGGCCTTGGCAATGACTGACGAGGCGCGTCGAGAAGCGGAGATGTAAGCGTGGCGATCTTCATCATTTCTGTGAGCGGCAGCGAAAGCCTTGCGTCTTTCACTCACCCACTTTCCACCTCAGCAGACCACCAGGCTTTAGAAGGGCGTTTGATGCGGCCGAAAGGAATGGAAGATTTGGCCGCATTCAGTACCAAATAGGTAAAGAGAGCAGCAGCACCAGCAGAGACGAGTATTCCTCTGCAGATGGACAGTGGGAGTCAAAGTAGGAGACAAAGTCATCCCAGCGAGCTTTTTGAAAATTGAAGGAAGGAGGACGCTCGTTGGGGCGAAAAACCGGCGAGAGAGGGATAGATAGAAGAATTGGTAGGTGGTCAGAACCCAGGTCCTGAAGCACCTCCCAGGAGCAAGAAAGGGCCAGAGAGAAGGAAACAAAGGAGATGTCAGGAGAGGAGCGTCGGCCAGAGGAGCGATGTAGAAGGGTGAGTGTGTCAGGGTCATTGAGGGGGAGGAGGTCAGAAGAGACGACCCAGCCGCATACTTCTTCCCCACGGGGATCGGGAGTACCTCTTGAGTCCTAGAGGGGGTGATGGCAATTGAAGTCCCCCAGAATGAAGAGATTTCTGGAGGAGGAAAGAATGGAGGAAAAAAAGAAGTCAGTTCAGCCATTCGTCGGAGAGGAGCGAATAGGGGGGGTGTACACATTAAGAAATGAAAACGAGGAGGAGTTGTTAAGAGAGATGTTGACCCCTACATAATCAGAGTAGGGATCGAGCGAAGAAAAAGAGGAGGTAGAAAGTTCAGAGAAGGATAGGCCCTGCCTGACAAAAATGATGACACCGCCGCTAACGTACGTGGCATCAGGAGAGAGAATGCCAGACCGCGAGCGGGTGTAATCAGAACACAGAGCAAAGAATCCAGAAATGCGGGAAGAAAAAGATGAGTTAAGATTGGATTCCTGGATACAAATAAGATCAACAGGATGGGAAGAAAGAAAGTGAAGTAGTTCAGTGCTTCTGGCTTGCAGACCTCCAGCATTTCATTGGAAAACCCAGAGAGAGTCAGGGGGAGAGGAGGCAGGAGGCGTTGAAGGACAGCCAGGAGCAAGGGACGGTGGTGAGGGTGCAGAGGGAGAGGATACAGAATGGGCCGACGGGGGATAAGAAGTTTGAAGACAAGGGTGGGGCGGGAGTGCAGCATTAGCAAACGAAAAGCTAGATTGTACAGTGGAGGTATACGTGTCGGAGGAGTCCGAGGAGGGAGTCACAGAGTTACGAGTGGGAACATAGCAGGGGGGCAGCTCCAAGATTGAGAGCTGTCAAGAGTTCTGAATTTGGACAGGGAAAGTTGTGAGCACCTTGGATGGACCCATTTGGAGCAGGTGCATCATTGGACTAACTTGCCCCGCCAGGTCACATTTTCAGCCCACACAGAGCAGGGAAAGATGGGGCCAGGGTTAGGATGAACGTTACCGCTCATCAAAAGAAAAAGAATGAGGAGATGAAGATGGGCAAGAGAAGGGCAGGAGAAAAAAGAAAGAGAAAACAGGCGACCGATTTTAAGGAAGCTGTGTGCTGCCCTTCTGCAGTCGTTCAGGGGGCAGCATAGAGAAAAAATGAAGGGGAGTGCCTGGAGTAACTGGGACCTTTGGGAAGGCCAACAGCCATTTTGACCCAACCCAAACGGGGTCGGGGAACGCACCACCACATTGAGGCGGCTGTTGATTGGTGCAGTTACGTACAGATCGTAGGCTCAGTTACGTACAGATCGTAGGCTGAGTCAACAATATCTATACTATGAAGTACAATTCTGCCTGTTTTAATTCTTCCACAGCCACTTGGTGTACAAAAATGAAACTTGGCACAATTTATTACCACACTTGGGTGAGTATCATAAAAAGCTTGATGACACCAGAAGGAGATAAATTTTTTAATTTGCATTTCTTGACCTAGGAAAGCGTTGTTTTGCATAAGCAAAAGCCAGAATCAGACTATTATCTACAAGAAACTATCCTTTTGAGATTTAGGATGACGCCATATTCAACAATTGATTGCAAATTTATTATTTCGAAAAGAACAGAATCTAGAAACAGATGTAAAGCTATTTCAGAAGATATCAAGAACCTGCTTCTGATAAAATTAATTCCTTAGCCATTTAAGCTTTATCGACGATGCAACAGGTATTTAAGCCTACAAGCGTTTTTTTTTAAGCGTGCTTTTTCTCGAAGGCTTCAAAAACGCACTATCGTGACGTCATAATTCTGTCTGGTACCGCTTTGGTAAAAGCAGCAGCAACCGTGTTTGTTACTATCCACTGTTGAACTACTTTCATTGTGAAAGTAAACAGTAAAGCGTATTATTAAAATGCTGTGTGAAAAAGTACATTGATATATTGCAGCACTAACGAACTGGTTCAAATTTGTCTGCAGTTTTGCTATGTGCATCGCTAGCCTCTTGCATTACTATACATGTAAGACCTTGTGACCACTAGGCTGTGACAGCACTATTGTTCTAGCAGTTGCTAGACTTAGTGCACCTGCGACAACCGCCACTCATTCACGAGTAATACGGCTTCGCAGAGTACTGACAGACCATCCACCAAGTGGATCTAGTATAGATCCCGCAAGTGTGGCGGTCTAAGCTATGCTTTATTAAAAGCCTCTAGCTTCTTGTCGGTCACCAACTGCACTGAAGAGACCTGATAGGTCGAAACAGTGTCACTGTCTGCAGTTTTGCTATGTGCATCGCTAGCCTCTTGCATTACTATACATGGTTCAAATTTGTTTGTTAATAATGCAATGGCAAGCACGAAAATTAAAATAACTGAACTGTAGGAGAAATCCACTTTACGATACCTTTGTAAAATATTGTAGTAATGTTTTGCACCTGCTTACTTTCATTTTCCAAGGCATTTTTTCACGTGTTAGCAAAGTGAGATTTAGAGTTAAATCTAGCAGGATTTAGAAAAATACTCTCTTTTTAAACACAAAAATGTGGTCTGTGAGTCCTCTTGGGCCAACATCTTATTTGTTGTAGTAATTGAACTGTAGATGCTGGCTCTGGTCTCCGAGTGTTTGTTTGTGGTTACCCCTCCTTTTCCTCGGGATGGAGGTACGGCATGAACAGCAGTTCAGGTTCATGCCGTCAACCTAATTGAAATTAGGCTAGGGGAAAGATGGCAGACCATTTCGAACTAGTCTTGAATCACTGGTACCCCCACTACCAACAAGGGGGGCTGCCACTGGTCGGTACCCAAGAGTCGTCTGACATGCTGGGTTAGCAACTTCACAGTTGTAATCCGGTGAAGAACGGGTGGGCCACCTGTCTGCCACATAAAGGTGGGAGCGTCCCGTCAAGTGCCTTGCCCAAGGACACAACAGGCAAGCTTTCCGGCTTGTTTTCCACACTATCCATTTTTTATGCTGAGCGCCAAGCAGGGAAGTTGTGAATACCATTTTTTAAAGTCTTTTGGTACGACTCGAACCCCAGGTCTACCGACTGCGATGCGGATGCTCTCGCCACTACACCATCGCGCCGGTAAGGTTTCCGGATCGCCTCTCCTAACTGGCTCTGTTTATGCAGGGGAGGGAGTAAGAAACATACCCCTAGCCACAGGGTTTAGTTTTTATTTCCAGCTATAGGCCTATACTTACGAAAAAGTTGTAAGTAGTAGGCCAACGTCTATTCGGTCACAGCATAGTTGCTGTAAATACATCAATCTGACTTCAGCGTTCATTTACCACTTTTAAGATATGTACCTATGCCCTCATAAAACTTCGAGAAATTGTTTGTTGTGCAGTCTTAATGGGAAGAGTCTTAAATTTCTAGCGAACATTAATTTCTCCTACTAATGTCCGAATTTTTGACAAATATTCTCCGAGTTCCTCTCAGATTATCTGGCAACCATTGGTTGAGTCATGCTTTTTTTAATTTGCTGGCAGGATAATGAAACACGCGTATTAGCTGGTCCGATAATGTTTGCGGTTCGTAGTCAAAAATGTTTGACCTACGGCTGAGTTTTCTGTTAATGTAACAGTATGTACAGTTTAATTTGATTCACAGATTGATTCATAATAGTTGGCATAACTCTTTTGAGCTTAATTCATGCATTTTAAAAACGATTGATGATGTGTGATTAATAATTAATTGATAGGGCTTACCGGACATGTTATTTGATTCGAAAATTGAAAATAAAAAATTCCGTGTAGACAAATTTCATATGCTTTGAGCGTTATGTTCGACAGTTATTGGCGTTTATCACATCCTTGCTTTGACGTAGAAAAACTGCCTGATCCCCTGATTACCGTTGCGACTTTTTATTGATCATTAAACTGCTAAAATAAATGGTTCAAGCGTAAATTGAGATCAATTCAGGCGCGTATTTTCCCAGTTAAATCCGCGAATTAACAAAGGCTATTTTAGACGAATAATGTGTAGCCTACATCTTTTGATTCCGATTTTTCTTTTAGAAGAATCGAGGAGAACAACAGCTCTTTGTGAAAACTTTGCGACCTTCTGCTAGGCCTAAATCCATCAACGCAACTGGTTTATTTCTAACACAAGTCGCTTATGTAGTCCACTAAGTGCTTGTCAATCTTTCGTAGGCTACACCCAGGGATGTACCAAAATTTTACAAGAGTCAACCAACGTGATAGAGTGTACCAGTTTTTAAATTAAAGGCTTATTTTTCTTTTTTTGAAAATCGATACCAAAATGAGCGGATGAAGCCATCGCATAAAATACTTTACTTTTCAAATTTCATTTTATGCATTTATTTAGTTTTTAGGAGTAGGCCTGCAATTTTTTCAGAAAGTGACATAGAGTAAAGGTCTACTACAAGTAAAAAAATTTGACAAACACTGGCCTAACTCATCCACTTAACTTTTAAGCGGCCAAGCGATCTTTTTCCAGTTAAATGGCAAAAGGTTAGATATGAATCGTTTTTAAGGCGTTCTCTACTTAAATGACCAAACCAACGCAGCTGCAATCTTCCAATACGAAGCAGCCGCGGCTAGATTCTAAAAGTTGAGAGATTTTTGGATTTCGGTGCTACAAATGATTCACCTGTTCGTCATACAATTTAAATATTTCTCAAAAAATGCATTTTCGCTATTTGCTTCCAGGTCTTCGCCCACACGAAGTATAAATGCGACCCCTATTTGCCAATCTTTTGATGCCTTTGTAAATCTACTTAGGCGTATAACCTGACATAATTTAGATAATAAGAGAATTTAATTCGGCTTACAACTTTTAATATTTCTAGCTAGATGCACAGGCATTTCTTGAGAGAAGAGCCAAAAACACTGATTTCTTTATTTGACATTATTTGTGATGTTTTGACAATAAATATGCTTCTTTGTTCCGCAACAAACTGTTATATTCAAACAAAAACAAACTGATTGCAATCTTTGCCTTTTCAGTTTAAACAAAGACGAAAAAGTTCGCTTTTCTTGACAAACAGTGAGAGCGAAAATTAGTTTTTGTAAACTGCCATTATTAACAGAGTAGTAGTAAAAAAGGAGTCTTGAAATTTTATGCAGTTAAAGCAAGTGATCTTCGCTTAGGCAATTGAAATTCCATAAGTTTGTTTTTGTCGTCCAGCCATAAGAAATCTTCTACAGTTATACGCTACCCAGAACATCATTTGTTAACAATTGCTTCGCAGTCGGTTAGAGGCTTATTGCAATGTGATTTATAACTATCAAATATGCAACGAAAGAGGATAAATTTCGGTCAACTGCACTTACTAAACAGGTATCGTTGTATCATGTCGCTCAACTTCACTACCCACATTTGCTCATGCATGAGGTCTGTGTTGTTGTGCGTCTAGGAAGAAAATCTTGCTCCCGTTATCTTTGCTTGATGGTAGTACTAATGACAGAAATACGCTGACAGCAACATACTGGTAACCTCAAAGAGGATCTAAACTCAAATTGTTTTATGTGTTGTACAACCTAAAGATTTTTCATAGTCGAAGAACGATAATAGATTATTTGGCTATGGCTAAAGAAGCTAGAGATAAAAAAATCAAAGCCAGCTAGCTTTTTGACAAAGTTTACATCTATTATGTAAAAAAGAGAGCAGAATGTATTTTTTTGCTCTTAACACACTCATTGCACAAAACAACACCAAAAAACAATTCAATAGATGTTATAAAGTTCTAAGGTAAGGCCAAGAAGCACCGAGATCTGTGGTGTAGGCTAGCTAGAGCACAAGGGACTTCCTAAACAGTAGTAAATGCTAACAGAAAATAAGATAGATTTTCTAGAAAGTATGTTGATTGCGTGCCTCTCCTAATGTATTTTCTAGAACAATGTTGATGACATCTAATGTACGTAGAGTCGTAGAAGTATCGTAATACTGGTTTTTGTTCCTTTAAAGATGTGGAATACAAGCACTCATCATTTTTACGAAGAAAAACTAAAAAAGCCAGTTGGCTGAAGTATTTTTTCTTTTTCTGTCAAATTAACCATTGTCTATAGCTAGGGTTACCATATTTTGAAAAGCAAAAATCGGGACATTGGATGACGAATTTTCACGAGACAAAATTTATGGCCCCTCCAACGTTTTTTTTATCAAAAGCGGGACGGTGAGATGCGGTTGCAGGCTTGATTGTCGAGGTAATGGTGCAGACATGAAACCAAAGACGAAAATTGGGGTGATCTCCAAAAAAAAAAAAAAGGTCATCGCCTGTTAGTTCCACGATTTGTGTCATTTTCAAGCCCAAAAGTGGAAAAATTTTGCAACCGAACAGGCGTTGTCCTTTTTTTTTTTTTTTTTTTGGAGATCGCCCCAATTTTCGTCTTTGTTTTCGGATCTGTGCCCTTGCCTCCACAATCAAGCCTGCAACCGCATCTCACCGTCCCGCTTTTGTTGGAGAATTAATTGAAATGCCCATAAATTTGGTTAAATCCCTTGTGTTTCACCGAAGCAAAAAGCGGGACAAGGCCTCAAAAAGCGGGACGTATGGTAACCCTATCTATAGCACTCTTGAGGTATGTACGTAAAACAGAGATGAAAAGAAAAAATCTGAAACCAAAGAAAGAAATACAAAGAGTTATGTTAATTTAGGCGATGTAGTGGTTTGGACAGCCAGCCAACTTCAGGAATCAAGGTCTATCTGTACAGCAGCTATCTCTCTCTTCCTTGCGACTTCTGAGCGCAGGTAGAATTAGTTGATTTGATAGGACGCTTGCCGTTACCTAGCTTCCCATTTAAAACGTTTTTTTGAAACGCGAACTTCACCTAGTCTTTGATTGTGGTCCAAACATCACCATTTAAAGACAGAGAAAATGCTGCGAAAACAGCACGAGATAGCTTGTGACATCATCATGGTGTACTTCAAATCAAGCGGAGGTTGCTCTAATGGAATACATCCGGTCTCCTTTATCTTCAGTTGGTATTCCAAATTTCGCTCCTGTATTGGAGAGTGCTGATTTTTCTAGCACTCTCCACGGCCATCTAATTTGTTTAGCTTTGTGTTGCTTCACACTCAAGAGTAACACAGACAAGATTAGTAAAACTTGATGGAATTTCTTGGCAGCGTTGTGCGATAAACTGGGCTCGAGACTAGTCATTGATAGACTGGAGGCTGAGTACTTAGAGCGTTACGTTGCGCGTGGCGTGGCGAACAATACCGGCGAATGCTTTCAAGCTCACTTTTCACGTCCAAAATACGGCGTGCACCAACCCCAACGACCGGTGTGGATTACTACCGACCGTAAAGTTTTTCGCGGTCTCTTACACTCTTCGTTTTCTTTATATTTACATGAATAAGTTCTTATGGCTTTATTTCACTTTTTTTTTTATGCTTAATTTAGCTTTCAGGAAAAGACTGTGAATCTCAGAAACAGAAACGAATGCGCCCTGTGCCTTCTCGCTTACCTTACCAAAATTTTGGAGTCTCGTGGCAGTAGGGATATTATGGTACCTAAGTTTCTGAGCGTAACAAAAGTGAAGCAGAAACTGAAATGCCTCATAATAGAGATTGCCTTCATACAGTGATAATAAAAGATGACATACCCATAAACTAATGTCGGCTTTTATAGCAGAAGTTAAAGCAAAATGCAAATTGCTTTAATGTTGATAGATTAATTTCTTACACCGAACTGACGAACAGCATTTTTTTTAGTTTTTAAGAGCTTATAATTTGCAAATTTGCTCGCATGATGGCGTTATTAAGCCACAAAAACATATTTCGAATGCTGGCTTCAAAAGCAAAAAACACAAATCAAAGATTCTTGCATTAACACCACTTTTGTAAAGCATTCTATTTCTCGATGGTTATTTTGAGCATTTTCCTCATGCACAAAATTTTCGGTCCGGTATTAGAAACCTCTGGCGTCATTAACAAGTCGAATCTATTGAGAAAAAGCAAATGCTCGAAAAATGTACGATGTTTTATTTTTACGTCTTCAAAATTGCTGCTTTGTCTTAAGTTAACAATGTTTATTACGCCCTGTTTGCGCTCGGGTGATCTGTACGCCATGTACGTTTTCATCACATTGGGAAAAATAAAGAACGAGATGACGGATTTCCCGGGCCGGTATCTTGTGGAACGAAATGTTTAATAGGAAGCTCTTTCATTTTTTTAGTTGCTTTGTTACCGGTTTTGATCTGTTTACCTTATGATTGAAGTCATTTAATACCTTAAAGCAGTGATTCTCAAACTGTTTTCGATGTGGCGCGTTTGAATAAAGTTGCTGTACTTGCGAAGCACCAGACCACGCAACATATCTACTGATGCAGTTAAGGGCTGTTTTTCGATAGCTGACTTTTCGTAAGCAGTTTTGGTGATCATTTTGTGGCGCATTTTTTATAAGCAAAATGTTCGGCCATCACCACTTTAAATCGATTTATTTTTACTTTTAGGTCATGCTTTTTGCCTATAAGCTAATGACTATTTTTTGAATGGTTGGTGTAGTTGTAGATTCAAATTTCATTTCCAGCGTTGCTTACAACCTGCTAAGAGTGATAATACCTGGAGGTAGATCCAAATGTTACTTCTCTTCATTTTGTGACAATACTTTCACGAGAATTTTTGGTGATCAACTTTAGAAACTCGAATTTTGTGCCCTTTTTTTCAGAGGAGCACATCAGCAGATTTGCCTCCCGTTTCTGTGACTCCCCTGAAAAGTTGAAACGTCTGCCCAAGACGCCACGACCTTCGATTTGAAAACCACTGCTTAATAGTACTTTATGCTTCTTACTACTTTTTGACGGATGTCATGTGGCGCTGTTCCAGCAACCAGATTAGAATGTGTGTCGGTGAATTTCAACTTTTTGACGGATGCCATGTGGAGCTGTTCCAGCAACCTGATTAGAATTTGTGTCGGAGAATTTCATACACGGTGGGCGATGACGCAATAACTTCACTTTACGCAAAATAAAGGCTTCTTATCTGTATTAATGTCTCAGTAGAACGTTCTGCTTCCAACCGGTATAGACTGGACTAAACATCCTGCGTAACACCAATGTAGTTGTGGATAGGCATTGAAATGAAATACAGTTTAAACTTGGTTGGCCTACACCTTTTGTAAAATTGATGATTATATACACAAAACTGGATGTCCATAATTAAAGTATGGCGAGTTGGTTAAAATGGTAAAGGAGTTTAAAGAAGCAGAGGTTTACAATAGAAAAGGAGCGCCAAACAAACGACTGTTGGGTAAAATGTCGTTCTAATTACAAAGCTTATTATTTTTGTGGATACAGTAACCTATCCGGCGTTGATATTTGATATTTTTACAATTATACACAAAAAACATATCCACTACTCTCCACCTAAAAATCGTAATAAATGTTTGGAATTTTGAGCTGGAGAAAGCAGGACAAAAGGATTTCGCATCGCAGGGTTTCAGGGCCAGGCAGACATGGAATAGGCAGTGCAGGTATGGTATGTCATCTAATAGAGTATTTCTAGTACAGCTTGTGATCTACAATTTGAAATAAGTCTGCGTGGATTCGATTTAGACGAAAATCGCAAAACAACATACAAACTTTTGCTGTTTTGTTGTCAAAGCTTTCTGCCTTTGTACACTATTCCAAACTCTCAGAGCCACTAGCAATACTTCATTGATCATCATGATTAATATTCTCAAACTGGAGTAAATTTTAACTCTATTTTTACGGTTTCGCAGACCTTTTTTGTTGATTTCTCTGCTTGAAGATTTTTTTGGCTATTTGCTATTGTCAACCATTGGAAGCCTAGTGTTTTGGCCAATTGAAGACCTTTTTTTCGGAGATCAACGTGTGATGTTATAGCAAAAATGTCTTTGGGGCATATCCATTAATTTGAGCTGATAAAGAAATAAAAAGCAAAACAGACCATGTTCAAGGTGGAAATCGCACAGAACATTGGATGTTAGTGGCTAGACGCTAAAAATTGCCAAACACCTAAAAAAATGAGATGTTTCAACATTTCAGTTTCATTTATATTCATTTAACGGAAAATACTGAGATCATATGATCAAAATCTACTTATTGTGTTTGTAGTTGATGTCTGTTCTTGCTATACTATCGATTAGGAATGTGTAAACTCCTGCCCGCCGGTCAAATTCGGTCCTTTTGAGAATATTGTGCGCTCGGCAAAAGGATGTGACTTGTGGCCAACATCCAAAGATTGATTTCCAAAATAAAAAAAGGTTTTCAGTGTAAAAACTTTCCTCTTTTTAGGTTGATCTCCAAAAAAGTTCTTGGCAAGATCCTCACTTGGCTAGCGGTATCGCCCGGTTGAGTAGAATAGGCCCCTCCGGGTAACATTTCCCCACCCTACTGCAGATAATCCTAGCATGATGCTTTTAGTTTGTAATGTTTTCAGTCTGGATTAAAATTAGTCAGGTTTTTGCTACTGTACAGTAGATCGCTTTTGAGACATAATTTATATTTTTGTAGAGCACATTTGCAGATAGATCATCTACTACACTTTTACCCAGTAGGATATGATAATTTAAATCGCAAAAATGTTATACTTGTCTTATCAGGCTTCTACTGAAAATATTAATGAAGCAGCCATGTTCCAGCCACTCTACCATCAATCATTGATAAATTCACTGGCATGTTTCAGATTTTGTAGAGCAGGTAAATTAGTACTTTGGAAGGCCATAAACTTCGGGAAAGTAGATAAAATGATGTGTGCATTTCCTCACAGTACCAAACGCTAACGGTCTTGTAAGGAAAGCGCCACCTAAAAAATGATTAAATTTATTCAACTTATAGAATGCAAAATGCATGCAGAGTTTGCGAGATTTCGAAGTGACTTCATGGGGACGGACACCAACACATGTCAATGCAATGAGCGCGAACAATTGTTCACACCTGCAGCGCGATCATTAAAACAAACGTCAGCTTTTTTTTCGGTCACACCTCATGCAACGTACCGTTCTTGCCCTTTAATATGCAGAATTTTGGACCACAAGTTAGCACGCAATTCATCACTGCGCACTGTTAACAGACACAACTGCAGACCTGTTCAAACTGTAAGTCAAAAGCTCTCATCAAAAAATTGATTGTCATAAGGCGACCGCTGTCCAAAAATTACAAAAAATTTCTCGGAAAAAGAGATTACTTTTTGTATTATCGAAATGAGGCCATTTGTTTCCTTAATTGAGGTCAGTCCTAAGTCAATCTTGTTAAAGAAGATTGTTCTCACGGTAGAAATCCTATTACTGACCGAGATTCGAACGCGGGATTCCCGTCAAATCTTCAACAACAGCCTCGAGCTACTTCTGCTTCTTGAGAAAATCAGATCTCTTGTAGAACAAAAGAAATTATATAGGTCATACAAAAGAAGCAGAATTTCCTCAGGAAAAACCAGGTGGTGATGGTAATGGGGGGCAAAGAAACATAATTGTCAGCAATTACAAATTAAGACTGAGACCTAGTTATATAAACTACTTTTGTTCATTTAATTCTTTGATAATCGCCTGCCTCTTTGGAGTGATTTTGTGAAATTTCAACACAATTAAATCTTAATAAGCTCAATTCATTTGTTTTTACAAACAAAATTCTGAAAGAGGATGCAGATCTTTTTCAAAAATAGAATCCTTCTGTACTTTAAAGGCAAACACCATTGCGATAAAATATAGAATAATTTAGTGTAAATATTAAGATACTGAGGTAGCTATTTCTAGTTAAACGTTTCGTTGAATCTATGGACATTGCTAACAACATTCAGTACAACTGACAATTTGCATTTGAACAAACAATTTTTTATCTTACAATCAGCTGGCCGAGGTTACCTTGTGAAGGCAATCGAAAAACTTGAGAACGATATTCACCGATCGTCTCCTAATCAGCAACACGGGTAGAACTTAATTGCTAAAAAGCCGTTGCAGGTTAAGAGAGTCACAAATGTTCATTGCAAAGTTAAAATCAGTTTTATTACGCAACACATACGTTGGTCAATGACGTAACAAAGATTATGCTGGTGTTATTTGCTGATGAAAATAGAAAGATTGCTGAAGGAGACGAATACGAGCACTTACTTAATGCTGTTGGAGACCAAGATTGCCATTCAACACTCAGATGACCAATAGGCCTCATGCCATTAGACCATACGTAGTTCCGAACATGGTATTCGTGGCCTTGACACCTGTTGTATTGGAAAATAAAACCTTATCAGTTGGGTTCAGATTGACCGTGAATTGCTTTTTGCAAAGGTGCAAAAATATGTTATCTTCATTTTATATCACGATAAAGGCGTCATGGCGCCAGATTTAACGCGAATTGATTCAAAATCAGCTTGCAGTTAATATTTACCTTGGTCAGAATTAACTTCGTATCCTCAGTTGCTTTTGCAATTATAGTTTGTCATAATTTTGAATCTAGATGACAGATTTTTGGGCATAAATTTTGTGTCTGGATTTTCCTACGTGTATTTGCTACATTTATCTGTTTTACTTGGTACTTTTTTTAGAAGAGCGAGAAATTGCAGAAAAGATGGGGTCAATCACAACTTTCCAATGAAGACCTGCTTATCAAAAATTTTTTTTCAAAGTACTAACTTGTGGCGAAGTACCAAACCTCATTTTCACTTTTAAAATAACTCTTTCTTGTTTTGTATCTCACTACTTTTAACAAATTGTTTTTTAAGAAACAGTTTGATTAATCAAATTTTGGAATAAAAGTCTTACGATTTCGAAATTTAAATTGACGGTGATGATATCATAATGATGCTAAAAGAAATAGGTTTCAATGTGCCAACCTTTGAGCCACGCTCCTCTCCTAAAGCGTTTTCTGATGGTTGCGTCAGCCATTTTGATTTTCTAGTTGCTCTCAAACAGCGATTACAATCGCCGAGAAGGATAAACCAAAAAGCCTAAAAACTTCTGCAAAGGCCCCGGAAAAACAAATCTGTGCAATCCGTTAAGAATGTTGCAAAGAAAATATCGTAAAACCGTTACGCATCCGGCAATTGATGTCGCGCGAGATGAAAAGGACTGAGCTCAAGTTTTAGGCAGAATGGTTCGTTAAAATTAAGCTACAATCTCCGCACCACCCATAAGCTATTTATTCTCAAAACCTGAACGAGCTTGAGTTTAGAAAAAACTTCGCGGCTTACACTCAGAGAAAATTTATCAATATTCAATAAATTGATTGTCATGTGGAGTGAACTTTTGCTTGCGTTCTGTTCATTTAGTCATACCTTTGAAACTATGATGCTTCATTGGAATGACGAGCAACAGAGAATTATGTTTACATCATAACTTACTTGTGGCTGCAAGAAACCTTTTTGTGTGGCTCAAGCTTTGCATTCACATTTCAGTTTTCTTTTCTTTTGGGCTACAAGTAGGCTACTGTCGACAGTGTGCATTTCTATAACAAATATTACAACCAAACAGAAGATATTGCTAAATAGTACCTCTTCTAAAGACATTTCTTTGAGAAAATCAAGTGATCACGAAACCTCCATTGCGAAGTTAAAAATCTTTTCTTCGACTTTGCTAAATCTAAATTTTTGTTTAAACTTTGAACTAAAGATGATTGCATGGATCTTGAACCTTTTAAGGTTTTAATTGAAATTCAGTGGCAAATGTAGATATGAAGGGAAAACTATATAATTGCAGCAGTTAAATTTGTATAATCGGCAAAAAAGTTATCACCTGATCTCTATTTACGAAAATTGCAGTGATTACTGGCAAGCCTGTATTTGCAGCTATTGAGCTGCATTGCCTGAAGAGCAGCCAGAACATGGTATCTCATTTATAAGTGGGAACTTTACGGACGTTTGAGGGCATACATCCTTATAGGCTGTTACTATCGGCCTAGAACAAAAAATAAGCACGCAGTTGTGGAACGGCGCTTTTGTTGAAAATTTGTAATTTGTCATTTTCTCACCCAATTTGAGGTTAAAACCATTTTTTGGAGTTTCACATTTTGACCTGTAAATTTCCGAAACAAAAACGATTTTTAAAACAAGATAAGCTCGAATTTCAAACATAACAACGCTTTTTAGAGATAAGCACATTTTTATTTTCTAAGACAGTGTCTTTAAAAATAAGCACAAGTCTTAGAAACTAGCACAAAACGGTAACCTTGATTGAAGACAATTTGGTATTTGTCCTCTCGCTCTCCCTTGATATTGCCGATTTTTCTGCCGAAAGCGAATTGACCTACATGCTTCTTTTTTATAGGACGGTCTAATTTTAATCTATTTCGGTGATTCAAGTGAGTGTTATTTCTGTGCGCTGGAGCTGTGTTGTGCAAAGAAGATATGACGTCATATTGCGCTATGAAATACAACCGAATCCAAGTTAGTTTTTGGTTCAAACGAACAGTACTTATCACGTTGACAATAATCTGTTTGAATGAAGTCTAATCGTTGGATAAACACTTGTGATCGACATAAATCGTCATTGTAAACAACAACATGTTAGTGATTCTGTGAAACAATTTAATTCGGTTGCAGTGGAATCTCAGATTTATTGTTGTTTTTGGACGTAGTTGCAATACCGATTCTCAACTCTCAAATGCATTTTATCTTCTTCTATTGGGAGTATCGCATTTCCTAACATTCGGCATGTGCACCTGGTCCAGTGTTGACTTGTTGTGTAGTACGCAGGAACAAGATTGAAGAAGGCTAAGAGGGAGGAAATTTTTTTTTAACCAAAACACACTTTTCTCTTTCAAAAAATTGTTCCACAAAAGGCTTGTGTAATATAGGACCCCAAAAAATCTTTGCTGCAGGCACTCAGGCTCTAAACACAAGTTCACTGCAAAAAGCAAAAGAGAAAAAATATTATTAAGTCAAAAATAAGGACAAAAAGCTCTTTAAAAAAGTTGACCATCTTAACATGCGGCCCGCGAAGAACATTTGCTTAATTTGGCCTATTTACTGTTTTGAGTTGGGCAAGCTTGTCGCACAACAACCTTACCGACAAAAAGGCCATCGGAGTGTCGGATGCCCCTTCCCTCTACAAAGCTATGGTTTCGCACCTGGTTGTGCATCAACCTCATTCCACAGACTAATAGAAAGACAACAACAGTTATGCCAAACATTTAACGAACTCTTTGACTCGCTTTCGAATTATCAAACTCTTCTTCGTAACTTTTCATGCTGCTACTGATAACTTTGCTGTTCATCACAAACAGCTAAGCAGAGGAAATCGTCGAAAAGTGCCGTTCAGAAAAGCACTGCAACGCCACCATCGTGTTGTTTGAACGCATGATTATTCGATCGCGTTTGTCACTCGAAACGGCGCTTCAGCCTCACCACCATGTGGTCCATCTTTACAATAGTTAATCACGTGCTCTAGTTCCCCGTTATGGTTACTGTTGCCGCACTTTCAATCTCATTAGCAAGCGGACAGTGTCCACCAAAATTTGATATTTTGGTTTGTTCTGGTGCCTTGTTTCAAAGAACGTTATAACTCCAACGACTGAGAGCAACAAGCTGGCGCATGTAAATCGCATAGAAGGTGAGGCTTGTAATGAGTTCCTAGAAATGAGTGACTGCGCTGGGTGCCTTGGATCAATTTTATCTCGCCTGCCCGCTATTAGGTGATTTGTTTGGCCGAATGACTTCGTTTTACAGGAGCAGATTGATTTAGATTGTGCCTTTCAAAATTTTGATCGGAGCTTAAGATTTTACGAGGTCGAAATTTTTCCAGGAAATTTTTCTCCTTTTGAATTAGAGATCCTGATAAACAATCTTTTGACATAAGCAATTAACTGAAATATGCTTAATGGTACCGCAAAGCAGCAGGTAATGCCTGAAAGTAGGTCACTACTTAAATAAACTCAAGTATCATTTTGTTATGATTAGCTCAATCGTGTGAAAATTTTTCCCACAATTACTTTGGCCAAGCGGAAGTAAGTTCGCTTTGTTAGTTTTTTGTGTGAGGTCATTCTTGTTTGAATTAAGTTTTAACGTTAATGGCAACTGTTTTTAAAGATTGTTAAATAAAAAATATATTGGCTGAATGTTGCAAGGGATGCAAAGGGTACAGAAGTGAGAATGCGGCACAAGAAGCACGTGACAGGTTCCTGAGAAAGGAGGTTTTTAGGCATCGAAATGACGATTTTTTAAGCAAAACACTTCTCATATTGCATATAAGTTTAGGTTGCCATTTACAACGCGGCCGCTACATCAAAGATGTACCTTGGCTCCAACTTATTTCAATTGGTTACCGAGCACAAAAATGATTCAAAACGAAAATCAAATTATGGTCCGAAGTCTTTGTGCTTAATATAAAAGAAAACTAAACTTGTAGAAATCAGTTTATGGTAAAGAAAAGTCCAGTTTTACAACACGACGCAATAGACTTGATTTTCGTTTCTGCCAAAGCTTGAAACCTTAAAGCGATTGCCATTCAGCCAACCTTGGTTATCATTGACTATTGATCTAAAAATTACTTGATCTTATATTTTTCGGTGACAAACTGCATTGTACAAAAATTGATAAGCATGCTTTTGAATGTTTATTTATGATTTATTACGGGAAAAAAAAGTTTTATTTTAATTAAAAAAAGCCTTTTCAAACATTTGAAAATACAGTGAACGATCTATCGCGAGAATCGAGGCTAAGCATACGGACAAAGTAAGTTTTATCCAACACTATCCCTTGGTGAAAATAGGCTTTTTTAAAATTAACAGCAATGGAATTCATGACGTTTTTAGAATCTTGTTTCAAAGAATAAAGGGTAGCTTTTAAATAAATCAAGGGAGAGGTTCAAAATTCTATTCAATATATATAGTATTTTGTTTAAACTTTCAAGCAATTTGGAAGAAGTTATTTTAACTCAGTTGTTCTCAAACTGAGGTCCGCGAAAAATTTGCTACCTTAAGTTTTAAACGTCAAGTTCTAATCCATAAATTACGTTGCGAAAGAAGATCATTATCTCGAAAATTGGGGCAATGTGGATTCCATTAAAAGTCGCACTGAAAAAAAGATCAGCGCCACGTAAAGTGACGTTCATGAATCGTAATGAGAATCCTCCATTAATTCAAAGTGAAGACGTAGCCGTCTTTATGGCATTAGATGTTTTAATAAACGTTTCCTCTGCTCAAATTTTACCGACAATTAAAACAATGATTCGATATTTTATGGATCGCGTCCCTTTTGATGTTTAACTTGATTAGTTAGTAACAGTCAGTCGCAATCGCTGTGCAGAGGCTGATGACGACGACGGCGATGTCTTGAAATATTATTTTGAAGCTGAGGTTGTATAGAAATAGAACGCACGAGCACGAAGTTTCAAAGTTTTACTTTCTAGAAATATGGAGGTTTTATAATATCGTCATAACCCTGCATCATTGCAAACTTATTTGTTCACAACCTCCTACCACAACGTAATTTGCAATAGGCCTTTTCCACGGTGCCATTCAGTAGCTGCGGGGTAGAAAGTCAGACACAAATTAAGTTGCTATCAATCCAGAAGGGGCATTAAAGCAAATACCACATTTATTGTAAACCAATACCGATAAGTAATAATAAAAGCGAAGCTGCATTAACTGGAGGGTATGTTCTTAGTTCAAAAATCAAAAAAGTGTATCACAAGCCCAGTCGTTTCATCCAAAGTGAAAAAGATCTTTGAGATCTGGTATTAATTCAATATTTATACGCAGCCTACTTGAAGAACTATTGGAAAAGGGGATTGTAAGACTTCTTTATACAACATCAAAAACGCACAAGGACAAGTATTTATTAATAGTGTTACATAAACAATACACAGAATTGCAGCTATTCGTCTTTTTGTGGCGACTTAACAGAAGTAAATGCATGAAATTAAACAAAAATTACCACAAGTTTCAAACTATATTGGGAAAGTCGATTTTGATGACATCAGAACTGCAAAAAATCACAATGCAAATTTTTGATTGAGGTGTAACCTTGCGAAATCGCTTTTTTAGCGCCATTTTGACCTACATTTTGTTTGCCGTGATAAGTTGTCCGCTATTTATTAGTTCACATCGGTCGTTATCGTCACCTTGCGAAAAATTTATGAACGCAACCAGATTTACTTGCAAATTAATGGATTCAGAAGAAGCCTAATCACTCTCATAGGCAGAAGCGCTAAAATGTCTGATTTAGAAAGCTGATTATATTGGGCAAAACTAAAAGAAAAAAGGCATTTCTTCAATACAAGTCACTGCGTGGCCAGGGTCTGAGCAGTAATAAGTGAGTTGAGTGACTAAAGGAGACATTTTAAGATTTGTTTGTTGAGCATTGTTTATAAGCTTTTGTATCACCTAATTACTGTCAAATTCTCATAAAACAATAAGTAATTGGCGAGGTTCGAAAGAAAAAAAATAATATTAATTTAATATTGTTAAAAGAACATTGTTTTATGGTTTCTGTGACGCTGTAGAGGGTATTGCTGAGAAAAAAAACAGTGAAAATTTATGTAGCAAACGTTGATGTAAGGAATTGAACTTTAAATTTAAATCAAAATTTTCGTATATCTTACAATAAACCAAAATTTAAGTTAAAGATATCTAATTATACCAAATTGCAATCAAAATATATTT
Organism: Trididemnum clinides; assembly: GCA_963675345.1. NCBI lineage: Eukaryota > Metazoa > Chordata > Ascidiacea > Aplousobranchia > Didemnidae > Trididemnum > Trididemnum clinides. The sequence goes on along the minus strand of OY776297.1, from coordinate 19,035,438 downwards.
TGTCAAGTATTGTGCTTCAAGACCAAATGTTGTTACCGATTGGTATTTGATTTTTGCTATTTTTCTCAATAAAACTGCGTGAGTGGATACTAACCAGGAAAATTTATAAATTTTTTTAAAAAAGCTAAGATGTTTTATTGTTCTGGACAAAAAATTTGAAGCAACAGTCAGATTGAAATTTTGAGACATACAAATGTGCAGAATCACATCTACAAGTTAGTTCATCGAATTAATCTTGTTTTTAGAGCACTATTTTATTTTCATCAATTTCAATAAGTTTTATTTGGCAATGGATCATAAAGACAATTATGTTGGCCAGCAAATTAATAATGATGATGATTCAAGTCAAGCCCGACCAAGTAATCAGGTTAATGACAACGAATCGGCCTCAACAAACAACGACGATTTTTATAAGCAATTCTTTGTGAACTCAACATCCAACCAAACCGATGCAAGTGCCCAGAGAATGGCAAACTCACCCCGTCAAAGAACTTCACATTATTCCGGTCAATCCATCAACAAATCAAAAAAAGATGAAAGCCATGTGAAGCGACCCATGAATGCATTTATGGTAAGTTGTAGTGTTTACTTTATAAAATCTATGTTTTGCATATTTTCTATTTGCGATTATGGCTTAGATGAGTTGTGTACAAATCAAAGAAATAAATTTTAGAAAGGTTTGGATTTCAAAAAAGCTATTAAATCGGAGGTGTGCCGAAGCAACATATCAGATGACTGTTTAGAGCGGAGGTGGGGTAAAAACAGAAAAAGTCGGAAGTAAAAGGCATAATGGTACAAAATTTTATTCCGTAAAGTTCTCCTCCAAAAGGAAGATCATTCACTTGAAATAGTAGTACAAAACCGATCCCAAAAATAGGTCTTCGCTCTGCAATTGAATAGAAAATGTGAAAAGACTAAATTAAAAAAAGTCGGTCTCCAAAAAAAAGGTTTTAGCTTTCAATTTAAATTAAAAGTATGGATTTAGTATCATCTTTTTCGGTGCTTAAATATTTGTTGGGTAATTACATTGTTCTTAAAATGATTTTGGGCTAGCCTTCAAAAAAGTTTACCGACCCCTGGTTCAGAGGAAAGGAACCCAGTTTTTGAAGAAACTAAAGCGCTCTCTCGTTCTAGTTTTTTCATGAAATTTTTTTTTACTTTCAATTAAGTTTCATCTTTTAAGCAAATATCGGCTTAGAAACACATTGATCTTAAGTTTAAATGAAAATATGATCAAAATTTAAATTTTATTTCGCAATCACCCACGAAATTTCACGGTGCTTCATAAAACAGCTTTCGCTCAAACCTGGTTCGGCATCGTTGCGGGAACAATGTGTTTCTATCTCAAGCGCACTGCAACCATGCAGGAAGCGTTGCCTTGAAGTAACTTAACCAAGCGCAAAGCATCTCACAAATTACTTTTGCGCTGAGCGCATGCAAGAAAGCCAGCGACTTTTCTGGTCGAGCGATGTTGATCACTTCATAAGCCATTGCCACGAATTTGCTGCGGCGCCTGACTGTTTTCATTGAACCTCACGAGGTCAAACGGTTTTACGAGTACAACATGAAAGCACTCCGTGCCAATCAAATACACAGAGCAATTCCTGCAAATTTTGTTGCGTTTGTCGCCCAAATATTTCCTCGTCTGACGGCGGTAAAATTACCATCATGGGACTAATCGCTTATTAGATAATCTTTAGCTTAGTACTTGTAAAACGGAAGGTCATGGTTGGAGGTAGAGGGACCCGAACTTGGTAGAGGCTTTAGTTTTAACCGAGCTTTACAACTTGCAAGAAAAATAAGCAAAAATCACGTAAAGAATATTTGATGTTTTTCAAAACGCGCTGTCCTTTGCTGCTCAAACTTGTAAAACTCGCAACCCAGACGCCATCTTTTGGATGATGTTGGTTCAGATTGGATGCTTTACTTTCTTCAATTTTCGATTAGTGGTAAGGGCCAGTAGATTAGCAACTTTTTCGGTCAGATGTTTAAAAAATTCTTGAAAAGTAGTGGAATTCTTAACAGATTTTAATTGATCTGCTCTTAGGTTGAGGGCAGAAGAAACCTACAGCGAATGCACCTGTCCCATAGTAGGTCACATTTTGTTTTTTGCTGTTCGTTGCGAAACAAATTAATAAAAGGAAAAGAAATTAAAATATAATTGGGTTTTGATCCGCGATCATTTTGTTAGCATTTGCACGGCGAAAGGAAAGTAGTTTGTTTTTCCCAGCAGCGAGCGTGCTGCTGTGAAAAGGTGTTGTTGGCCTTGCTTTGAACAATTTTGCAGTGGTAATTGATTGCTGTGTGCCACGTTCATTGATTTGCAAAGATCAATTTCCTTTGAAGATGCTTCAGCATTTTGAAGATGTGACATTCGACCATTATTGTTAGCTCATAATCGAAAAAGGCTTTACTTAATCTTTGCTTTACAAGTTACACACTCGTTTCTTGGATTTTTTAATTAGTTACATCGCTTTACATTATTGCTAGGACATAGCTTCAGCATAGCATATCACTTTGGTTCAGAGCTAAAACGCACTCAATTAACATTCTGTCAGAACAGCAAGCAATGCAAGGTCACGGTTCACTAATTATATGGAATACTGGCCGGTTCTGCCGGCGTCGACTGCAGGCCACATATCCGTAATGTCAAGGTTAAGAATGTTGGTTCGACCGGCTCACCAAATGGGTAGTTGTGAGAGCAGTAATCAAGATTAATGTTTCTGTGACATAGCCAATTCTCACCTTAAAATCAAAATTACAATTTTTTGAAAAAGATTAAATATTTTTCCCAAAGAAGACCATTACCTGGATTTGCGCAGAGTCGCTATATTTTTCCCAAAGTTTTTGACGTCCCTGGAAAGTTTTTTCTAACATTAGACTTACTTAGAAAATGGATTTTGCTTACTATTGAAACAGCCCACGATTTCACAGAGTTTTTGTTTATTCGATAAAGTACTTGGAAGCATAAATTCAAAGTTGTAAAAGGACACCAAAGTGATCAATATGTATTTTCAGAGACAAACTATTAAATGTTTGACCTACTACCTAAGATTTTCCTAATGGTAGTTTTATTTACATGACGTTAAAACCCTTGATTGTGCGTATGTTGCAAGATCTTGGTATAAAAGTAGCCAGGGAAAGAGCAAACTAACCCAAAGTCGAGCACTTGTACAATAAGTTATTATAGCAGCAAGGCCCTTGATCAGTAAGGTCCTATATGAATATCGGCTGAGCCGATTACGCTGGCTTCACCCAATTGGTAGTAGTGTGAAGAGTAATAAAAAAGTAATGTTGTTTTGACTTCTTCGTATGGGCAAGATCTTTCATTTTTCATTTTGGAGAAGCTTCTCAATTAATTATCTGAGAAGTAGTGGTGCTTTCAATGGTGCTTTGAATGAAAATTAAAAAGGTGCTTTCAATGAAACAACTTGGGAAATGAACCCCAGGTCGACCACTTCGCAGTCGGTCGACCTGGGGTTCATTTCCCAAGTCGTTTCATTGAAAGCACCTTTTTAATATTTCATGAAAAAGCTTTTGATCGCGTTTCTACGATCAGTAATTTTTGAAAAAATACAGAAAACAAACTCTTTTGAAAAATCGCTAACCATGACGTTATCTTACACCCTAAAGTGGTTCAATTTCAGCAAATTGGGAAAGTTGGGGGCTGAGTTTCTTTTAAACAAAACTAAATTAATTTAAACCGTTTTCCTCCGTCAAAAAGTCTCTCCCTTGGCCTTAAAGCGTAGATAGGAGATAATATGTTATACAACCGACATCTGACCTTAAAAATTCAAAATATCAAGGACTAATTTCGGCTTCTAAGGAGCCTTCTGTCGAAGTTAATATCGGCTGTAATTTTGAAAGAGTTTAACAGAAGCTTTTATCTTTATTTGCCGTTAGTCTGTGACTGTGTGCTTCGTGAAAAACCAAACAATTATGGCGAAAAAACTTATTTGACAACAATTCACTTTAAAAGGGTATGAATAACAATTGTTCTGAAGCTTTTCGCCAAGCCTGCATAGCATGCATCTTGTGGGGCGCATGCAATTCCCAAAAACGTTTGTCGCAGCCCTTCAGATCATTCCAAAAAAAATCTAACAGTACAAACAAAGTCATATTTAGACTTTTTGTCCAGGTTACCATTTCGTGTTTATATCTAAGATTTGTGCTCAAGTTCAAGAACATCTTCTTAGAAAATAAGAATAAGCCTCTTGCTAAGATACTTGCTCATTCTTTAGTTCAGTGTTTAGTTTGTCTCAGAAATTGCTTTTGACTTGGACTTTTATAGCTCAAAATCTGGACTTTCAGAAAAAGACCTTCACTTGAAATTTATAGCGCAAACGCCGTCTTCACACAACGTCTTAATTTTTTGGTCTTGGCAGAGGGTAGCCCTGAGTTTAAGTAATCATAGCGGCATCCGGCTCACGGAAAATATAATTGGTAGCTATGGCCCTTTTACTACTTCAGTTAAGTAGGCTTTTTTTACAGTCCAAAGATTTTGGAAAGCGATATTGAAGCTTTGTATCACTACAAAACAATAATTCCCTTCAACCATTCTATGATAGGAAATATGTAGTCACCAAAAAAGTATTTTTTGTAAGTTGTAAAGAAATTTTACAGATAGCAGTCATATTCAAATGATATTTACATTTACATTTTATATATTTACGATTTCCAAATTATTTTTAGGTTTGGTCCAAAGAAACAAGAAAGGAGATTGCAAAAGCAAATCCAAAAATGCACAATTCGGAGATTTCAAAACGTCTCGGAAAGACATGGAAAGCTATGAGTCCAGATTCGAAAGAAAAATACGTAAAGGAAGCAAAAATACTAAGAAAAAAACACATGGAAGAAAACCCCGATTATAAATATAAACCAAAAAGAAAAAACAGATCTTCAAAGGGTGCAAAGATTTTGAACCAAAATACATCGACAAATGATCCACATTCCGAACTAATAAACCAAGAATTCCACGTTTCTGCTCCTCCATTTGAATATTTTTCTCACACGCACAACGCGTATCCTACTGCTGCTCAAATGCATGAACATTGGGAACAAATGAATTCCGAATATTTACACAACCCACGCGGGTTTCCTTCCAATGAAAAAGCAGCATTCGGAACTAACATGCCTCATCACTTTGGAGCATTCCAAAGTCACTATCCACCAAATGGTCATCTCGGTACCACTTCATTTCAAAACACTATTCAGAATTTTCACCCGGGATACAAACTTCAGCACAATATACAACCTTCCACAAATTCAGAATGCTGTGACGTGAAACATTTTTCTCCAGTAAGTAACTCCTCGAGCTCTGGACGCCATCCATCGGGATCTGAAGGTGTCTTATCTGCAAGCACAAGTCCGGAAATTGAATTATCTCAAATGCCTGATTATCAACAGAACCAACAAATGCAATACGATGTGCAATCTATGCAGGTTAGGCAGACATACAGTGACCATCCAAATAATTCCGGATCTTGTTCCGTTGCAGCAAGCCTCCACTCATTCAAAAACGCATCACCAGTAAATATTCTGACACAGACTCAATGCTCTGAAAGTACTTACCTACAACAAACAAATCCTATGCAGCCAATTGGCGGCGTCCAAACTTCCAGCCACCAGCCAAATTACTCTGGACCTTCAACTCTTCTTTCCTCTGCAAATTTAAATCAAGAAAATGTATTCATTCCACATCCAAGCTCTGGAAGTCCTTACGAACACCAACAGCATACGCAAAGCATGCATCATATGTGCATGGTCCAGACCTCCAATAGCAGGCAACCTGTACATTATGGACAGTATGATCAGACCTCGTTGTCTCCTGCATGTCAAGACCGAACTGCATCAATTCATCCCACTCGGTTTGAAGACTTCCATAATTGCGAAAACTTTACTTCTAACAATATTTCTCCAAATTCGAATTCTCAATATTAATTTTTATTACGATGCACTGGGCCACGGCGCCAAGAATTTTGACAATACTCAAGAACCCTGCCGAATGTGGTTATGCTTTGTCTTAACTAGTAGTCTACTTTGCCAAAGTTGAATTCGAATTTGTCTGCCAAAGAAACCGTTTGTGTCGTAGTTACGCAAGATGTGCAATTTTAATAACCTTAAAGTTGTTGCTATTTTTACTTGCAACACAGAGCAATTTTTTGTTTGTAGATCGTGGCTGCAATGTACACAAATGAATGAAAAAATCCGAAAATTTTCAAGTTGAAAATTTCGTTTTAATTGCGTCTAGGTATTTGTGCAGTGTAATATATGTCAAACTGCATTTTCAAATGGCTTCTCACTCCTTTTTTAAATGCCAAAAAAAGTTTTTCATCGTGAAAAGTTCTTTGGCATCTGCAATAAATATTTTACTGTATAATAGTAAGAGTTGTTGATAGTTCTCCCACCCCTCCATCAAATATAGTTTTGGCCAGTAACCAGCCATTTACACATTTCTTTTATTTTTTAACAGAAAGAGGGACTAATGGCATTCCATTGTCTGCTGCTAAACTGATAGGCAATGGTACCCATTTACATTTAGCATTTCTAGCACTGTGTTTGGTTAATTGATACAAGATGATATTTTTTTGCTATGGCAATGAAAGTTTCCGATGGATAAAGTTCGTTTTTTTACTCACTAATAACAGCAGTTCAAAAAGTAACATTTGGGTTGTGTTAATCTTTATTTTATTACTCACAGTTTGACTTGAATTGCTTAGCACTTTGTATAATTAGGTTAAAGGGGCCTCATGCCTAAATTGGTGTTGAAATTCCCCAATATTAGTTTAATAATTAAACATCAATTGATGTAGGAAGACTTTTTATTTATTTCCCATCATTATTTCTGTTTGGTGGGAAAGAAGAAAAAAACTACAAACCAAGTAAAAACCCACACCTATTATTTGTACTTTGATAGTAAAATGAAATAAAGCAAAAACCATGAACATAGCACGATGGCTTTGGCTAAGTTTTTTCATTTAGTCTGTGTATAAAGTTTTTGTGTTTGTATCCGCTGCGTGTCTGTTTTATTGTGTGAATTTTTTCGTTTGAATAAAAATTGAAAATCAAATAAAGTGTTCTTTTAAAGTTATGAAGATAATTTGCAAGGGTACCATTCCCAATATTTAAGTTTTTGCCGAAATATTTTTGATTAAATGAACAAATCTTTCTCGAAAACCTTGTTTTCTAATAGAGGTAAAGCACTTTCAACCTTGAGATGGTTTACCTCCGATACAAAAAAGGTTACGCTCCCCACCCATCCACGTTCTTCATAACTACTCTGTAAGCCCGGACACTTCTACTGAGCATGTGGGGCTGGCAGCTGAGTTCTTCTAATTAATTGACCGACAGCTACATTTTTGTCCCAGATAAGCATTAAACAAGTTGCCGTATTCTCAAGACCACTAGCTAATGTCTATCACAACTAGGAATTCAGCTATGTCGTCTTTGATATGTTACGGTCGGTCTCTGAGGCAAAAAAATTTCACTGCTCTTTTCTAGGTAAAAAATTTTGAAATGCACTCGTTGATATAGCCCAACACTTTATGCCATTTTTTAACCCGCAAATTTCGTATCATTGCTATACCACATGCTTCATTTAGCTCTCTAGCGCAAGGACCGTGGGACAACTATACTTCAATCAGTAACACGAGGGTTAACCGATCAGCACGGTCTTGAACTAAGTTTCAGCACCATCAACGGACAGGTAAGCTTACCTTAGACCTTTAAGCACTGTGCCCTGCCATCAGGTGCTAGGCGTGCTGTACCTTGGCGTATTTAAGACTAAGAATAAAGCACGATATCTCCCCAAAACGACATGACATAAGTAAAAAGAATACCAGCAACTTTTGGAAAGTTAATTATGAAAAAAATGAACAAATTAATAAAAATCTTCCATTTTGTTTGATGACCAAAATGAAAATAAAGACAATAACGACTAAAATGGACAGAAAAAAGTTTTCAAGTTAATGAAGAGACCAACGTCACGCGATCTGCAAAAAAATGTACGGCTGTATTTCCAAATTTGAATACATTTCCTATTTGTTATACGTCATTGGTGCCATATTGCATACTTGCACTCTTTGTTTAAAATTTTACATTTGAACTTCGATACAAAATTGCTCAACCGATAGTTTCACAAATTCAATCAGCTTAATTCTTATAAACAGGTAGTTGCGTACGTAGAGCTACTTAGGAATGGCGTTTTACTGGGAGGAAAAATTGTAAGTGACCAAAAATTCATGGTTTTCCAATTGCATTTTCTCTCGAAATATTAAATTTACTGAATAAATAAAAACTCTAGAGGACGATTGAAAGAAATAAAAAATACATTTAAAGTTGTTACAATTTAATCTGCAACGGTTATGGTGACTGCCGAAGTAACCCAAGCGCACTGAAATATTTCACACAAAGTGTAAAATTTTAGCTGAAAATAAGGGTTACCTTTTCCTCAATTTTACAAAATTACTTATTCTTTATGAATTTCCTATTAGCCTTTATTCTATATGGGCTCACTAATTTTACGATCCAGCTAGTGACTGAAGTGTGCTTATGTATAACTTATGCATGTAGCTGAAGGTCGTAAGGTTTGCAGGAAACTCCTTGGGCTGCTGCTACCTGACTTCCTAAGAGGAAATTTGGATTAAAAAGATGTATGTATGGTATTCAAACACTTAAGGCTTGCACATTTTTCTTTTTCTTTTTTTGCTATACCTGTTTTTGCTTAAATTAGGACGTCATTTCTTACACTCTTGTTTGTACATCCTACTTTAGGCAGGAGGGGGTAATTTTTATATTAGTAAAGTGAAAAATTTTTCCGCTGATCGGTGCAAATGACATTTAACCACAAATTCGAAGAATATCATAATGTAATACTTTTGGAAAAAGTTAAGAATATAGCTATTAGTAAAAATAAAGTGGCCAACAAGAGTATTTATATGTAAACGTAGAGAAAATTTTCAAGCAAGTATTTCATGATAATTTTATTAAGATCAATATTGGGCATGTCTTTATTATCATGTGACTCGAGCAGGTAATTCCCGGCTTACAACTTGTAACAATGGATCTACGTCTTCTTCAGAGAGGTAAAACAGTTTGTATTGATCACTAAAGCTCTTTGTGATAACTCTATATTGTTCTTGTGATAGGATTTAGCGCATGATTGCGCTACTTTAATTGGCAAAATGTAAGTATAAATCTGCCTGCTGCATTAAAAGCACGAATAAATTTGCATTGAAGTATTTTTCACTTTAATCAGTAAACAGTAAACCTGGCTATACAGCTTGATTAGCCGTCTCTGCCGGTTTCGCCAGACAGGGCTCCTTGTCAGTTGGGCCAGTCCTTGGTAATCTTTTTTGTTGTGGTATACCCCATTACGATATCCAATAAATTCGTACACCCTAATGATGTTTAACGCCAGAGGCAACGAAAAATCGTGCAACTCAGAAGGAACAAAGCGGTCGTTCTTGGCCGGTCAAGCAAACCCATGTTTATCCATTTTTGTGCCAAAACATTTTGTCAAACTTAAGTAAATAAATTGTAATGTGCGCAGACCCAAATACAGGGGAGGCTATATGACGTCAGATCTATCTCTGGTTTGGACATTAGAGAGAACAGCTTTGAGAATAAAGAGAACTCGTAAGTATTATGACAATTTTCTGGAAAAAAACGGCCTGCTTGCAATTTATTGCATTTGGCAAAACTTGATATTTTTAAAAATAAGGATGTATTTAGCATAGGCTTGTAAATTTAAGAGAATTCGGCATATTTGAAAGAGACAAGCGTTTTTTTGAGGGGGGCAAGGACACTCTTTAACTAGGCAACATTTGGTGTTTTTAAAATTGAAATTCTTTGGAGTATCTCAATGTACCTAAAATATCGGAGAATTGGGTGTGCTGACCGTGGTTGCTCCAGACATATTGCCGGCAAGGGCCATATTTTTCAAGTTGCCTCGGCCCTACAACATTGCCCACTGCACAGATTTGCATTCACAAAATCGCTTTCATTATTTGTCTTCACGAAACGAAAAACGGAGGCAACGAGACTATGAAGCTGTTATCAAAGCAAGACAAATGAAGTAGACCGGCAATATCATACACACGTTCGTTATGGCCCTAGAGCCTCAAAATAGCATCGCTATCTATAAGGACAACTGTGGTTGTTTTTGCACATATTCTGTGATTGACAAATACAAAAAAATAGGTTTATTGACCCTCAATCAGCAAAATTTTTGCATTTCACATTTATTACTTTGTTGGATGCGTGTTTGCTTCTGCAGGCTTTACCTTAGTTTCGGCAAAAGAAGGGAGATTTGTTTTTACGCGACATAAACTCCATCCTTTTTCAAGCTCACTGTATTTCAATACTGCTATGTTGGCAATGAATTAATAGATATTTGAGTTACTGCTGGGTAGTAAGTTACATAATCTACTCTATTCTTTAGCTTGCAAAGCTTTTTATAATCTCGAGCGGAAACTACCTTTTTGACAATTTTGATTTCATTACCCTGCAGAAAACCACACTAGTATTTAGGCTGGTGCAGTCAAGCGTGTTGAAAAACACTACACCACCGTGTCGGTTATGACAATAAAATAAGGCTGCGAAAGAGTCATGCACACATCACCCGGAATATTGATTCATCTGCTTCGACTGGATTTTGCAATTATGCTTTACCGTAGCACAGGTATTTTGACTAACCATTTGCTGATAACCACAACTTTATTCCGAAATTGTCAGGCTTATTAGCCATACACTTTGTTACAGGGCACCTGATTTTGCATGGAAAAAGCCATTCACCAATAGCCAAATAAAAGCTTGGTACATAGCATTTCTTATATTTTTCTGCATACCATTTCCACACCTCTGAAAACAAGCAAAATTTGTTGGTTTCTTTATTTTTCGTTCGACTAAAAAAGTCATCGAATCACAGATGTTTTTATGATTTTTTCTGATACCCAATAGAGCCCATTGTATTTCTAAAGATTGAATGTCTCCATTGCTTGACTAAAATTGCTTTACTGGGGTATTGTTTCCAAGTATAATGTGAGAGTATGGATTTTTATAATAATTAAGTAGTCACACACGAACAATAAGGAAGCACCAGACAGGTTCGCCATTACTGGAGCTCTTCAGTGATGCGTATCCAACCAGCACAGAGCCGCACCTTCAAGATGTAGGCCTTCTATTGGTAGTAAGTACTCAGTCCCGTAGCACTCCAACTTCGGGCCCCCCCCCCAAAGTAAGCGCAAGAGCCCCTGCGCACAGGTCATATCACTTTAGAGGTGTAAAATTGAAAAGCTGCATTAAGAAAATACACCACAATTTGTACATAAGTAAACAGGCTAATGTCAGAATAAAGCATGCCGATACCGAAGGTGCAAGTCATAAAAAATTCGGCACCGATGCCAGAGTTCAGTAGGACATTTATGCAGACACTGCGAAACGAAAGCAATGACACTGAAAAACATGAAAAAGTTATAAAAACACAGTATTACTTAAATAGTCTGGAGCGAACTTTTTTGTTCGCAAATGCTGTTATGACATTGTCATAATCAAGAGATCGGGCGCAGTCATTTTCGATTGACAACATGGCTAATGAAGATAGTCTACTGTCTGTCATAGACGTTCTATTAAAAGTTTTGATCAGTTTCAATTTGCTGAAGCTTCTTTCAGCGCTGGCAACAGTCACGGGGCAAGTTAGTAAGATTCGAAGTGCGATGTACACATTCGGATACAATTCAAATAAATGAGTCTTTAGAAGATAGTTCAGAAAGTCTTGAGCCGTATTGAGATTGCGTTTTTTTTGTAAAATTAAAACAAACCGCTGTAGCTCAGCGCTCATTTCATCAGAATCAATGTCACCGAACATTTTTTGGAACTCTTTACAGCAAGTAAGAAGAGCATTTTCTTGTTGCACAAGCAAAAGTTTGTCTCGTGTGTACAAAAACGAAAAGGCGGAAGAAACCTCACGTAACAAATTAAAGCGCTCCTTTATTGACATAATAGCCTGGTCGACTAATGGATAGAAAAAGTTGCTTTTAAATTTCAGTTCAGGAGTAGCTCGTTGTTCCTCTTCACCTTGGTAATCAAACAATCTTCTTTTCTTTCCACTTCTTGACGGAGGAAAAGAAGGATCAATATCCAATTCCTGTGCTATTTCAACAGCAGATGTTGCGGCACTGTCATAACCCGTTGTGCGATAGTTTTGCAAAAACTTTTCAGTTGCCTGGATTTCCGTTTCCATTGTATGAAGGGAGACTCCATACGATTGAAGAATCTTGCTTGCTTTATTGACTTGGAATAGGATATCATACCAAATAAACACCGACAAAAGAAAACTCCATTTTGATAAATGAGCTATCAACGATTTTGCTTCTGAGGCAGCTCTTCCATCTTTTCTTTCTATGGAAATGGCTTCCAAGTCTTTCAGTGCCAGCAACACCTCTTTTAAATTGTATCGAAGAGGTTTGATGCATTTAATTCTGCTTTCCCAACGAGTATCAGATTGTGACTTTATAGACAGCTCCACATGTTTCTTCAAAATTTCCCAACGCTGAGCACAGGAAGAAAACAGCACATACAACCTTGTAAGTACTCCAAAAAATGTCAATGCTTCCGTCGATCAATTAGCACTGTCAACAACAACTAAGTTAAGGGTATGGTTTGCACAGGGCACGTAAACAGCTTTGGGATTGATGTCTAGCATTCTTGCTTGGACCCCAGAATGTTTTCCTTTCATGTTAGCACCATTATCATATGACTGACCTCGACAATCAGACAATTCGAGTTGCAGTTCGGTCGCTTTTTCTAAGAAAGCGTCCAACAAGCCTTTCCCAGTACTGTCACTTATTCTCAAGTAGCCAAAAAATGTTTCTTTAACAACAGCAGCTTCTTCATTACATAGTACATAACGGAGAATGACAGACATTTGTTCATGATGTGACATATCTGGAGTGCAGTCCAAAATTATAAAAAAATATTTTGCCAATTTCAATTGCTGTAAATTTTCTTTTTCAACTTCTGTCGCTAGCAATTCAATTAGTTCATTTTGTATGGTAGGACTCAAATAGTGATCTTTAGTGTTTTTATTCTTGATTCTGTCTTGAAGCTCTTTTAGGATCGGATCTCTTCTTGCCAAAAGCTCAAATATACCCAGAAAATTTCCATTGTGAGGAGATCCTAAGACTTCTTCAGATCCTCTAAAAGCAAGATTCCTTTCCGATAGAAACAAGGCAATGTCGATAAGTCTCTCTAAAACATTTCTCCAAAAACGTCTTTCATTGAAAAAAATATTCATCTCGCGTTTGTCGATAGTGGATGAATTTCTTATCCCTTCAGCTAGCAACATTCATTGACTGCAGCATTCTTGGTGGGAAATGCCGTTTTCATGGTCTTTCAGTTTTTTCGAAAAACCCTCCCATGTATTTATACCACTACAAAAGGGGCTTAGTGTTTTTCCAAATAGCTTACAACAAAAGCAAAAAACTTGATCTGATTCCCCAGAATAAACTAGCCACGACCGTGAAACACTTTCACCATTAGGTAACACACGTTTATAATGGTTGGAGGAAAAACGTCGCCTTGGAGTTGTGTTATTATATGGAAAATTTATTATTAGTTCATGTGGTCCACGCTTTACTATATCACATCGTTGAGCATCAGAAATACTTTCAGGCCATTTACATGGGTCATCAGGGATAGGGGTAAATTGAGATTCAGATATTTTTGATATTGAAGGTTGCGTATTGGCAGGTAAATCACAACTTACATTTTCTGGAAATTCACAATCACTTTGATGCTGATCGTCATAGTCTTCTTTTTCTTGTACACTATAGTTTTCTTCATCCCTCTCGGTACTAGTGCCAGGTCTACTCTGCTCAGTAATCTTGAAAAAATCTGTCATCTTGGGCAATTTCGCTACAGCATCTCGAGCAGTGGCTGCTTCTTTTCTCTTTTGAGCACCACTTTTTGAACGTTTCATTCTATACAATGTCAATAAAATACTTTATCTGCACTCTGCAGTGTATATATATTGTCCCGGTATTTATAGCCAAACAGAATTCCAGACCATTCTATGATTGTTGCGTAACAACGGCATTGTTACGTCAATCGAATATTCAAGATTCTACCAGAAAATCAATCGAAATATTCTAGATTCTGCGAGATAAAATGACGTTGCATTCACTTATGATGTCACAAGCCAATTTCTTCCTACAGTTTAAATCGGTTGTAAACAAGTCTGCTGAACTGAAAATAGTCACGTAGCCAAAAAGCAATTTCAGACTAACTTGGGCCCCCAAAGTTGGCCTGGGCCCCCCCCAATTCGGGGGGTTTGGGGGGCGGCTGCTACGTCTCTGATTTCAGTATATTGATTTCTTATATGTAGTGGTGTTCCGTGTATGCAGTATAAATAGTAATGGAATCTTGTGACAGCAAGTTGCAGATTGTGACGTAATCCTGTTTACAACTTTAAGAATCTCTGAATTTGCTAACTACTTTTGTTATGTAATAGTGCTTCTGTATTTTCAATTTTGCTCGTTTCAAGTACTGTGCAGTTGACCCTCGATTTAATGGAATTCGGATTTAACGGATTGTGAAAAACAGTCAACATTTAATAAAACCAGACACTTTTAATTTATGTCAAAATTGTAATTGCAGTTAAAATGTTTGTAGAAGCACATCGTTGTTTTGTTTCTCTTGTGCATTGCTTGTAAACAAAGTATTGCTCACCATCGCCCTGATACGTAACAGCACATGTAATATTCTTAAATACGGGAAGGTTTATACCTTATACAGGACTCTATCTTACATCTCTCTGCCTTTGTGGAAGCATTAACATTCGTCACTCAGAACATAATTAAAATGCCGAAGCAATTAGCAAAACGTAAACGTGTAAATTTGCCTGTAGTAAAGAACCAGTCTTTCGAGTGAAGATGAAGAAAAGTAGGGTAGCGATTGCTGGCGATGGTAGGTAGAGCTGAGCCTCGAGAGCGGACGGACAGAGAGGACTGACGACTGATTCTGTGGCTGTCTACCACGTCAATAGTGCAGTTAGTTTCTATTGAATCGCACTTTGCTTACACAAAATTAGACTTTTGCTAATTATTGATACAATTACTTTACTTGCAGAAAAACTCAATTGACATATTCAAACATGATTGATTGACCGAAAACTGAGAAAAAGGCAGTGCGGACGCTTTATATGTACACGTAGCGGTGACGTGATAATGATCAGCCGCTACAGTCCTTCTCACAGCACATCGTTAAATTGAGTCGGGAAGGTGGGGGTAAAACATGCGAGACTAGGACTGCATCAGTTGCAATGTCGCAGAATCCCCGGTGCAACTCCACCATGCGCGCTAGGGCGGAACCGGCCGTGAAAATCATCGCACGGCGGTAAGCTGACGCTGCGTCCAATGACGTCTGTTTTCTACTAGCAACGATACGAAACAAACGATATGTACAGTGCACATCAAAAAAAATGCGAACACATAACAAACAATTGTCGCGAAGCTTTGCGGGGAGACGTATGACTCTACCTCTGGTAGTTGTAACAATTGGGGAGGAGACACGGGGGATTTGAGCCGTTTTGATGCGATCAATAGAAACGTTGTTTATGCCATGCCGCATGTCGAGTTTAAAATACTTGGAAAATTTAGCGAGCACTTTGTGGGGGCCTTGATATACAGGTTGCAAGGGGGAACAATGAGAGTCCACTCATACATAGACATGGGTTGTAGCTGGTGAAAACAAATTTTTGTCCAGGAGGGAGGGTCTATCTGCTTGGCGGGGTGGCATGAAAGGTAAGGATGCTACAGAATGTCCAAACTTGTTGGCAAAAACATCAGGATTAGGTTCAGGGCAGTCGTGGTTACTAACGGCGAAGAATTCGCTGGGGAGTCGTATAGGGTGACCAAGCGCAAAATCAGTGGGGAAAAATTGCCAAGGTCTTCTTTGGGGCTGTTTGGTAGTGCCATCAATGCCCACGGCAGGTTGTCATACCACTCATTTGCACTATCTTGGCATCTTAAGACATTTTATGTTTTGAACGCATGGAATGAATTTAATGAAATGTAAAGATAGTGGCGACATTGTGTAGAAGAGCATAAAAAGACTAAGTTTAGGTATAAACCATTGTTCAAGCATGCATACATATTAGGCATCTAAACGTACAGAACAGTTATTACGACAATGCTAAGCAGTACAATTTAACTTAAACAAAGGTTCAATAATGTTGGTAACAACTATTTGCAAGTTGCCAATCGTAACAGTTCCTTTCATGCTGCGAGCGCTAGGTTTTTAAACTAAGATTATGTTTCTTTTTACCTAAGGCAGGCTCTTAACCCTTTGCGGACGTATTAACTTTCTTTTAGTCGACATCCCTGGTCGTAACTAAAATCTTGTTTCAAACATTATTTTACACCACTAATATCTCCGGTTTGGAAGGAGGAATAATTGTGATTTTTTGTTAAGAAATCTCAATCACTGTTTTCCATTGCTTTGTGGTGACAGTGGGGACACTTCAATGCGCACTTGGTTGACGAGCTAGTGGTCGTGGGTTCGACGCTCGGCTAGGTGACTAATTTCATTTTTTAGTCGTGATCGAACTTTCAGCACCAAGGTTGGGCAGAGTGAGGAAATAGCAAATCTACGCTCTCCTCTAAAAAATAACATTTGGCATTGCATATTTTGACCTGAATTTTCTATTTCCTCATTATTCCTATGCTTAAAAATATTTTTGACTAAAAATTTCATCACTTGACCAAAACTAGCTGCTCATAACATGTACGAAATTTAATTCGTACGCAAAAGTTTTTGAGTTATTCTTGATAAAACAGGCTTATAACTTTTTTCTGCCCATCCCATATTTGATAGAAAATTTTTCGAGAAAGAGAAAAATAGATATGTACATAATCCAGACGGGCATTTTCGTTTGCTTATTAGGTGTATAATTGGTTGCTGTTGGAAGCCGTAAGGCCAAGTAGCACACAGAGTTGTAGTTGGTTGTGCAGTTCAAGTTTAATTGTGAATATATCAGATATTTCTTATTTCAAACAAGAAGCAATGTTAATCTACAGCTGGTAGATGATATTTTTAATTGAGATATCAATTTCAGTAGTTCTCAGTAGATTTGGAGCAAGAAAAATTGTTTTAGCGATGCACCACTCGTCTCAATTTTAAAATACTAATGTTGAGAAAAGACCAGAATTCTATTGGCAGACAGGGGCAAAATCCTCCCTCCTCTCTTAGCCATGTCTCTGTGCAGCAAAAAATGGTAAAGGTTTTTAAGGGTTGACCGATAACCCTTGCGGCAAAAAAGATAATTATAGCTTTGCAGGGCCAGCTTCTCTCTAAAAAAAATTGAGATAGCTAGCCTTGCAAAACGGTTTGTACTCATTTAGATTTTTTTGGCACGTTTTAGCATGATCACAGGTGTTTTGGTAGCTATTCGTAAAAAAATTTATGGGGAACACACCTTCTGGGGACCTTTTGGAAGAATATCCAATAATATTTAGCCGCTTGAGTTTGCAGTCAGGGAAGCGGAAGCTGGAAGCGGTCCTTTTTCTGTGGAAGCGGAAGCGCGAAAATCCTGCCGCTTCCGCTTCCACATGTTATTTGACTTGAAGAGTAACTTGGCGAAAAAGTTTTCTCCATTTCCCAATGTGGATTAAACGGTGAAGTTGCACTATAAGTATGAATGAACGTGCGATATCATTAGCGCGAGAGAACGAGAAAAAGTTTAAGTAGCATCACATTTTATATCGATTACGGGCAAGAAAAAGATAGTTTGGACAATGAAACGTAGCTAATAAAATGATGATTTGATTAAACTTAACTAACCTTGGTTAGGGAGTTAAAAACGTTGAAAAAGAAATTACTCACGACGGAAACAACTTAATCATTCTACATTAGTGCTCTTCAACAGGGGTTTTGCAAAACATATACTTGTGTTCCGTGAATTTTAAGGGTTCCGTGAGGGGACCACGAAGGTTCTTCGTTTATTACTAGTAATTATTCTTATTTCAGTATATTGATTTCTTATATGTAGTGGTGTTCCGTGTATGTAGTATAAATAGTAATGGAATCTTGTGATAGCAAGTTGCAGATTGTGTCGTAATTCTGTTTACAACTATAGGATTCCTGGATACAAATAAGGTCAACGGGATGAGACGAAAGAAAGTGTAGTAGTTCAGTGCTCCTGGCTCGGAGACCCCCAACATTCCATTGAAGAGCCGTGAGGGAGTCGAGAGGGGAAGAAGCAGGAGCTAAAGAGAAACAGCCAGGAGCATGAGGCGGTGGTGCGGGTGCAGAGGGAGAAGAAACGAAGTGGGTGGAAATAGGATAAGAAGTTTGAATGCGAGGATGGGGTGCGAGTGATGCATTAGCAGAAGGGGGCCAGATTGAGCAGTGGAGGTATACCAACTGGAGGAGTTCAAGGGGGAAGTCAAAGTGCTGGTAGGTGTGGGATCTCCAAAAAAAGCAGGGAGGGAAGCTCCAGGAGTGAGAGCTGCCAAGAATTCTGAATCTAGAAAAGGAGAGTAGTGAGCACTTTAAATGTACCCAATTAGAGCATGTGCAGCATTGCACTGACCTACCCCGCCAGGTCACATTTCCAGCGCACACTAAACAGGGAAAGACGGGAAAAGGGTTAGGATGAACGTTGCCGCTCATCAGGAGAAGGAGGAGAATGAGAAGACGGGCAAGAGAAGGACAGAAGAGAAAAAACAGACCAATTTTAAAGAGACTGCGTGCTACCCTTCTGCGGTCGTTCAGAGGGCTGCACGGCGAAAAAATGCTTTGTGTGAGGGGAGTGCCCGGGGTAACTGAGACCCTCGGGAAGACCAACAGCCATTGTAACCCAACCCAAACCGGATTGGGGACCGCACTACCACGTTGAGGCGGCTGTTGATTGGTGCAGTTCAATTTTGCTCGCTTTACATGTATATACTATATATACGACAGAAATTTCGCACTTCACTATCCAAAAAGATCGGAGACAATACCTGTTTGGGGACGGACAGAAAGTCCGTAATGATGATTAGAGTTAAAGTTAACTCAAAGTCAGAGTTAGTTGAGGACAGAGAGGAAAAATCAGCGCTATACGGTGTAATTTGTTGTTGTGACGACAGGTTATTGTCGAGAGCTGTAACATGTGGTCATACGGTTTAGATCTGAGAAGCATTAAGTTAACTGTTAAAAAAGTGGTTGTAAGTAGTGAATGAACTTGTAATAACTGTCTATTTGTTGAAGTATTTAATTATTTTTTGAATTGTAGTAACGAAATATTTGATTTTCTTGCAAGCAATTCGAGATTTCTAAATTTTTGTTAGTGGGAGTTCCGTGACAAACACAAAAGTACATTCGGGGTTCCGCGATGACAAAAGGTTGAAAAGCACTAATCTACATTCAACACGAGTTTTTATATCTACAAGAGAAACACAGAGTAGTTTGGAACAATAAGCTCAAGCGAAGTAGGTAAAGTAATAGCAATAAATGAAGGTTTTTGTCTTCTCAAAATGGCGAAGTGTAGGAGAAGGCAGGCTACAGACCCACAAAAGTTAAAAAAATTGTCAACGGTCGTTTTTTCGTTTTTTGTTATTGGAAGCGGAAGCGTTTGAAAAATGACCACTTCCACATCCCTCTTTGCAGTCCCTATAATTTGTTTTACCTCAACCCAGACAGCAGAAATTGCGCAAGCAAATCTGAGCAATTCAGCTTATTTTACACTCTTTCCTATCAAAAACTTACTTTTAGGACAAGCACCCAAGGTTTTTGTAGCAATAGAAAACGAAAAAAATTAGGCATGTATGACCCAACATGCAAAAGTTTCAAAGTGAAAATTCTTTACAAAATTTATAAAAAGTTTAATTGTAGCTGCTAACTTCCAAAAAATTTGGAGATGAAATTGGTACTACAATACAACATTGCAAAGAAAATTCCTTTGACTTACATGTTACGTAAATCGAAAATTTTGTACTTTATATTTGTCTCCGAGGAAACTTGAAACATTTTGAGTCAATCAACACTATAAGTAGTTTAGAGAAATTAGTTTATTGGTCAACATCAAACAGAACCATGTTTTATTGCTTTGTATCAATCTCAGCAACTTCAGCTACAAATCGCAAGCAGAAAGTCACTTAGAACACTTGGCTTTATATATAACACGCCTTTCATCTTACCATTTGACGTGTTTAGTTGCCATACAGAGTGTATCCAATCTTAACCTGAGTTATAGTCACATGTCTGCCGTTGCGCTACACCTATGTATTTTTATTGGAAAATATCAATTTTTCAATTGTTAAAACTGAATTATAGTGAACATTTTGTAAACAAATTGGTTTGTAAATTATTTCTCATATCTTTACTTCCATAGCAATGGTTACATATCATTGAAATCTCTATTTCTTGAGGATTTCAAATGTAATAAAAAATAAAAATTTTTTTGGATTATGTTAATCACCCCTCACTCCTCATAGGCACTGAGATGTATTTGAAATTAGAGTACCCTCACTTCAAAGATCACTACAGATTATATTTTTCTACCAATTTTTTTTAGAAATGGTCGCTAGATGATGTTAAGGAACAAAGCTTTGAAGGTATATCAGTCAAAACTTACCTAAAAGCCTAGGTTTTCTACAATTTGCAGCTTTCTCAGGCTCATGAGCTTTTTGTTCACCAGTACTAACCGGTACTAAATTTTGTTAGTTTGATTTAGACCTAAAATATCATGGGCGTATCCAAAGGAGGGCGGCTGGGACCGCGCCCCCCGCTGAGTAAGTGTATAATATATTTCTTTGTGAAAAACTTTTAAACTTTTCATAATTCACGATTTGTCGTTAACTTCAATATTTTGTTAGATTTATGTACTCAAATTTATGACTTTGATGTGACTAACGAAAACAAGCATGCTAGGAAATAAATAAATGAACAAACCAGTCACGGTTGCAAGTTTGCAGTCTTGGTACCGATTTACCGAAGTTGATATAAAAACTTAGCGTACAACCCAGCACCACTAAGATGGAATAATTAGCTGTTAGTTCAAGCTAGTTGTTCGAAAAAGGATTTCAGACAAGTAGTTTATCGCAGGAACTTTGGTACAGTAGAAGATACAGAGGGTCTAAGCTACTGTATAACCGAGCGTTAGCTTAGGCTAGAAGCTATAGTCCAGCTGCTAGCTATCAAATATATAGCGGGCAAGCCAATTTACTAAGCTACCAGACCAATATTTATCCTAAGATACCGGTATCAGATTGGTGAGGTAGCGAAATGAAATAAGTTTCCTACAAAATCTAAAAATATATTTTCTTTGCAAGTTGTAAGCGCAAGAAACAGATTGTTTACATGCTTTAAAGGGACTGCAGAATTTTTAGAAGAAGCGTTAAGGCGTATTTAAAACCTAATCAGCGTCGAAGTATGCATATGCTGATGACTTAGCATTGCTGTATGCTTCTCGATATTGGAAGCTGTGGAGGACACTCTAAGACAAGACATCACTACACTTTCAGCTTATCACCAGACTTGGAGGCTAAAGCTCAGCAATACGAAAACGGTGACCGCGGCTTTTTATCTTGACAGAGAGGCCAAACGTGAGCTCAATGTTTACAACAGTGGCAACCTATTGCCATTCTGTCCTGTCCAAACGTATCTTGGGGTAAAGCTGGATACGTCGCTTACTTTCCGTCACCACCTCGAGGCTTTGCACAAGAAACTCTTCACCCGAGTAGCGCTGTTGAGGCGACTTGTGGGATCTGGATGGGATGCAGGTACCAAAACATTGCGCATTTCTGTTCTTTCCTTGGTCTACTCCACCGCTGAGTACTGCGCACCAGTTTGGTGTCGTAGTACGCATACTCGCCTCATTGACAGCATTCTCAATGATGCTTATGCTTTGCGCATTGTCACTGGATGCTTGCGTCCCACACCAACCGAGGACTTGCCTGTCCTCGCAGGTATCCAGCCAGCTGAGCTCCGCCGATTAGAAGCGACACTTTTCTTGGCGAATTGTGCTATCCATAATCCCGACCATATACTGCACAGACAGTTGATTGGGCAGCAGAATGAGTACCTGGGGAGACTTAGATCAAGACGCCCATTTGTACCTGCTGCGTGGAAACTATTAGGTAGTTTGTCTAAACTGGACATCCGCGTGAAGCAGTGTACGAAGCATAAATGGAACACGGACTACTTGGAGATACTTCAAGGGTCCGTGCTTTCGTTCCCAGGGTCAGTTCCAGGCCACTTAGAATGACTTTGCCCAGAACATCTTGGGTAAGGCTCAATTGCTTGCGGACTGGTATTGGACGTTTTCACTCGTCCATGTACAAATGGAGTCTCGCTCCATCACCGAATGGCGAATGTGGTGCCACTGAGCAAACTGCATATCACGTCATATCTTCATGTCTCGTACATCATGTACCAAAAGGAACACAAGGTCTGCAGGTTTTGGATAACGCACTTCAATGTTGGCTTAACACTACCACTGCCAGCATCTAATCTGGGCAGCACAGCAGCCCGGATGGTAAAAGGATAGACCCTCGGCCCTTGCTTTGATTTGTGCTGGCCCGGATTGAGTTTAGATGCTTGACCAAACGACGACGACGAGCGTCGAAGAGCATACGGAAAATATTTTCGTTCTTGACTAAATAAAGATAATAATAAGGTTGTAGCAAGTTGCCACCTGATGAACCGCTTGGCGAAATAGCTGTAGTGGTTTTGTCATTTTATCCTTACGAGTGGTGTTTTCGATTACATACGTATAGCTCTAACTTTGAGTATTGATTTGGATATTTAATAAAGGACTAGTTGTTGTTAAAATAACTAACTTGTTTTCATATTAGCACCTAAATATTGCGTCACAAAAACAGCATTAGTTAAAATATTTTCAACAGCACCGTAACTTTTCGGACACCCTGTATTTTTATAGGCTGTTTGGTTAACCATTTTCTGCAAAGGGCGGAATTGAAGTTGTGCGATTTTGGCTGCGCCTCCACAACCCTGTTTCATATACAAACTTCAATCTGAAGATAGTGTTGCTTTAGCAGTCTATAGTTGACTAAACTAAAAGGACAAGCGTATTGAAAGGTCACCAAAACGTAAAATTGTACGTGTAGCTTAGCAGTTTTAGTTCATTATTTTCTTCATAATTGAATAAGTATGAATAAAACAGTATTTAAATAAGCTTAATGTACCATATTGGTGTAATGTAAGACAATATAGTTCCTTCACACAAGAATAATGTGCTTTTAAGTGAATAGTGACGTTGGTAACCACTCTACTGTAGTATTAAAAGGGTATGGGCCTGAAAGAGTTTTGTGTGATTGCCCTCGCTGCCGTGCTATGGCAAAACGAGAGTCTACTATGTTAATTTTTTTTAAAAAAGCTGACAAAGCAAGTGCCTGATTCTTTGCATCCTGATTCGTTGCATTCTTTTCAGAATGCTCGTCAAGTAGGCCTGCGGCTACTGCCTACAGTTCCTCATCTCCAATGCAATACCTCGAAAATTCTAGGCCTATAGCACACCTTTCAATTCTTTTTTCATATGTTTGTTGGGAGTTATCATATAATGCCACTGTACATATTTATTAAGCTAATGCTGGTAGCACGAGTTGATTTTTTCAGCGGGAGGAAATAATATGGGTGTAATTGATTGCTTGTGTGTGTGTGTTTTGTTTTCACGTTTTTTGTAATATGGACTATTGGAGTCCGACATAAATAAAACGTAGCATTAAACTGCAGCACTGCGCAAACGCAGAAAACTGCCGAAGGCCTAGATACACTAATATAAAGAAAATCAAAGTATTAAATGGAGAAATGTAGCGAAAGGCACAGATTGGAAGGCGAAGCCCTGCATACGCTGATAGAAGCAAAAAAGTTTCAACTGTCTAAGTTTTAAATTGCGGCCCCCTCTATGAAATTTCTGGATACGCCCCTGAATATGATCAGTCATCTGCCAGAGGTAAGCCTAAACCATGTAACATTGTGTAGTTTTGAACAGGGAATTTCTTCAAAATCCAGATGATATCAAGTTTAAATAAAATATGTTGTCACTAACAATGAAACAGATGCTTTTTTGTACCTCTCCCATTTGCTGAGAAACAAGGGAATACAACAAGTTTTGATTTAGAAAAGCCAAACTTTTACTATCTTTTAAACTAGTATTTTAGGCTCTATCTCCTTGGAGACTTGATGCCAAACAATGACTTTAGTGGTGAAATATTTGCAATTTATTTGATCTTTTTAAAGGAAAACGTTTTTCCAAAAAGTCTAATTTAGTGAAGTCGAAAAATTTTGTGAATTTTTGAACTAATATTATGGGCAATACTCATTTTTGATCAGTAAATGTATAAATCGCTTAGCCGAAACTATTTAAAGTTATAAATTGCTGGAAAGTAAATTTCCTAAGCTTTCAAATGAGACCAGAATTGAGCGACACAACACATTTTTCACAAACCAAATTCACTTTTTTTGCTTACCATACAAATGTTTTGAGGGTTGTTTTAAGATCCCTAAGTAATTTGAAAATTTTAATAAAGGAATTAAGCGTGATCTTTTAAAAGCTAGAAGTTTGGCTTGTCTAAATCAAAACTTGTTGTATCCCCCTTGTTTTACAACAAATGGAAGGGGTCTAAAAAAAGCTTCTGTTTCTGTTTCTTTGTAACTGACAACATATTCTATTTAAAGTTGATATTTTCTGAATCTTGAAGAGATTCCATTTTCAAAACTACGTAATGTTACGGTACATGGTTTAGGCGAATCTTTACCTGATAATAACTTATCATATTATAGGTACTAAATTTAACTAACAACATTTAGTACCGGTCAAAAAACGTCATTCGGCTCAGAAAGTTGCAAATTGTAGAAAACCTAGGCTTTGAGATAAGTTCTGACTGATATACTTTGAAAGCTTATTTGCTTAGCATCATCTAGCGACCATTTCTAAAAAAATTAGTAGAAAATAAAATCTGTAGTGATCTGTAAGGTAAGGGTACTACTTTAATTTCGAAGACAACTCAGCACTTATTCGGGGGAGTAGGCTATTTAGCAAAAAAACTTGCATATTCAAAAAATTTTTTTATAATTGAAGTCTTCAAGAAATGGAGATTTCAACGATATATAACACTTGATGTAGAAGTAAACAGATGAGTAATGATTTGCAAACAAACTTGGAATATTTTATGATTAATTATGATTGATATGAAAAATTATGACAGTTATTCACATTGCCCCCTTACGGACATTTTTTTTGCTAAAAGACTTTGATTTATTGAGTTATAAAAGCAATCTTCGCCTTTTATATGCATGTTCACACAAATGATGTGGTTATTTCACAAAGTAATAGTATTGCAAATAATAAAGGCCCCCTTTTATAATTTGACGACACCATCCCTGGACAGGCCTGTCCCGAAGATAAGTTAGCTTAGGCTAACCTAAATAAATTATAACGTGCCCGGTAAATGCTAAGATTGCACGGTAAATTTAGTATTCATTATGAACTACTCTAGGAAGACGTTTCACTGGTTTTTGAACGAGAAGCATCCTTCCGTTAATCAATAGACTGCTCTGTTGGTCAAGTTGGTTAAGATAGTATGGTCTCAACTCAGTTAGTGTTGTGATTTTGAGGGAAGGCGAGATTCTCGCTGCATAATATTGCGACAAATTGGTAATTTGATAGCCACAATCTTTAGATATTCTTCTAGTCATTGTAGCAGTCAATCTTCCAATACCGCAGTAACAGCTGGCGGTAATAAAGGAAAAGTATCATTGAGATATTATCGCACACCAAGGGCATAATGAGTGTGGAATGGAAAAATTGCTTGCGTAGAATGAGTTTGGTGAAAAGTAAAGGCGAAATAAGTTTGTAGAGTATTGGAACATTAGGTACGGTTTTATTGGCCCATCAAAAAAGTATGGTCAAGTAACTACACAGCTTTGGTGTGCCACTAAAGCAGTGCCTGCCCACATTATGTCATGAAGAGTTTTGTATTCAATTTCTTCACAATAATGAGGATTTTCCTTTGCCCAAAAGTAAACATTTCATGGCCGATTTAATCGGTAATTTAATTCCTATCTTGGGTTTGCGTTAATCAGTATTTGTCTGCCTTCAGCGACATAGTTGTGACAAGCGGGAAACGTGAAACAAAGTTGGGGAAATCATAAAGATTGCGCAACCCTAACCATATAGAGGACTAAGTGCGTTTATTCCCGCTTTGGAGTAGTCTGGACTGTTTATTGGTGCTACTGCTGTCTGTTTTACGCAAATTTTATTGCTTATTGTTGCAGAAATTATTGGTCAAAGGGTTGCCATTACGCATAGCAATATGGAGAAATTGGACACTTGTGTTGAGCATGCTGAATGAATTTGATCCAACAAAAGATAGTGGCGATATACGTACAGTATTTGTATTAAGTTTCCAAGGAGATAGAAGCTAAAATACTAGTTGAAAAGCTAACAGAAGTTTGGCTTCTCTAAATCAAAATTTGTTGTATCCCCCTTGTTTCTCAACAAATGGAAGGGGTCTAAAAAAGCTTCTGTTTCATTGTTAGTGACAACATATTCTATTTAAACTTGATATTTTCTGAATCTTGAAGAAATTCCCTGTTCAAAACAACATAATGTTGCATGGTTTAGGCTAACCTATGTTGCGAATGTTAGTTTGGATAACTGGCAATCGTACTTAAAACTATAAATCTTTGCGGCTGTTTCTAGTTGACCAAAATATCAGCAAATGAATAGATCCTTTTTACTAATGTACAGATGAAGCCATCTCGTTAGAAAGAGCGTTGCGACCGCAGTACGATTGTTATCTTCATCAAAGAGTTCTTAATTGTGCAAAAGAGCATAAAAAGACAGCAATTTATCAGCATAAAAAAAACAGCAAAATGTGACAACAGTAAACACAAAAAGGAGACTAGCAAAAGAAAGTAGTATCTTAAAGTCGCGTGCGTGAAATGAGTTTGATTAAGTTCTTCGTTCTGATGAGCATGATAAATGAATTTGATACAATAAAAGATAGTGGCGAGATACGTTCAGTATTGAAACGTGTAGAACGTAATGATAGATTGGCAAAAAATAGATTTTCTACTACAACTGTGGCCCTAATAATTTTTTATGATAACAGTAGGAGTTATCAGTTTTATTTTACACTTGACCCTTGCTAGCTATATCTTCCTTAGTGTGATTACAAAACTCCAGGCTTGCTATTTAAAGCTCAATTATGGATTGTGGGTAGTAATATTTCTAATTTTGTTCCAGGACGCAGCTGCTAATCGCTGAAAAGAAAAAAACATGTCGAACCCAATGAAGAATAATGGAAATGCTCGCTTATTCTTGATTAGAAAAGCGTAAGGGATTTCAGGCGTCTAAGAGTTCCTATGCTGCGCTACCAACAGCTAAGGTTGCATCACAATGGCAGCATCAAAAGTTGTGCAGTATGATGTCAAACCATTTGTCAAACTTAACAAGGGCATGAACTTACCCGCTCCCAGACAAAGGAATCAAAAAACAATACCGAACATGCGGAAAAGTTCTTAGTAGCAGTGGTGCGTTGAAAGTTCATTACCGAATTCTTACAGGTAAAAAATTGCTTGCTTTATGCATCTAAAAAACCAGTGAGACACTCAAGGTAAAGCTTATTCGTCGCGGCAGTGGTAGGGAGTTTCTAGCAGTTTCTTTAAAAAAATTCTTTAAAAACGTTTGTCAGCTCTTACAAAGACGGAAGCAGCATTACCGTATATTGTCACACTCTGGACGAGTTTATTATCCTTTTTTGGGCTTGGAAGAATGTGTTTAATGGGTGAGCAAAACTTGTGTTTTAAGCTATTCCTCAAAATTCTGTCAAGACGTTCAATTTGACCCTGGGCTTGTGGGTGATAGGCTGTGGAGTGGTTTTGTTGCGCCTCCAAATAATTGCACATGATTAGCCAAAGAGATGAGGTGAATTGGGTGCCGCGGTCAGTAAATATGTGCTCAGGGGTACCAAACAACGTGACTCAATGCCTTCTGAATAAATCGACACACTCCTCAGCTGAAATGTTTGGGAGAGGAACGGCGTTCATAAAACGGGTGAACTTGTCGATTATTATGAGAAGATAGTTGTAACCCTTGCTGTCGCGCAAAGGTCCGGTTTTGTCTACATACACGTTGGTGAAGAGACCACGGGGTGGTGGTGTGACGTTGACGAGAGGGGCAATGTTGTGCCGTAGGATTTTACTGCGTGCGCAAACTTGACATTCTCTAGTCCACTGGCGTATGTCCCGTTTCATCCCATGCCAGACAAAACGGCGACTAATGAGTTTGATATCAGTGTTGGCGCCAGGGTGTGACCAAGAATGGTATAAGTGGAACACTTCAAAGCGCATGTTAAAAGGAATAAAGGGGTGCAGGCGGCCGTGGCTTGTATCACACAACAGGCTAATACCGTGATCAGTAAGGAGTACTGGGGTTACTTTTAATGAGGGGGCATCAATTGATTCACCAGGGCGTAAGTGTTCGATCTCATGGTCTCCTCTTTGGGAGATAGCAATTCGCAGGTAATCCAGGCTGGGTTCTTCAGATGAAATGGCATTGATATCAGACTCAGTGTGTTCAGGACGGCGGGACAAAGGTCGGCGACGTTGGAAACCCCAGCCACATGCTGCACGTTGTTGGTCATTTGTGCAATGTAATCAAAGTATCGTTGCTGGCGTGGAGATGTGGCTAAAGCATTGCTACGAAACTTGTCGACAATAGGGCGGTGATCTGTTTTAAGGATAAATTCTTTTGCATCTAGTAGGTACCGAAAGTGTTTGATAGATGCGTAGCAAGCGTACAATTATCGTTCAAAAGCGGACCATGATTTTTTTGATTCCGTCAAGCCTTTCGACCAAAACACTAAGGGTTGACACAGGCCATTGTCTGATTGTTGCAAGATGGCGCCAATGCAAAAACCGAAGGCATCGACAAAAAGTTCTGTGGTCGCAAGGAGATTAGAAAAAGCCAAAAGAGTTGATTCTGGAAGGGCAGTTTTACTTTTATTAAAGAGGGATTTGAGATCGTCGGTTCAGGCCAAAGGTCGATTTGTGGGGGCGGAAGCGGAAAGAAGATGGAGGGGTTGGAGAAACTAGGTGTAGTTGGGTACAAACCTGCTGTAGTACTGATACATGCCGAGATACGATTTTAATTGGCGATTGGTGCGGGGCAGAGGAAGATCATTTATGGCTGAAACTTTTGTGGGCAAGGGAAAAAATCCCTGTTCAGATACCTTACACCCAAAAAACGATACACTGTTAACGTCGAAAACACACTTATCTTGATTGACCACTAGGCCGTGATCACGCAGTCGGGTAAACACTTGATTCAAGGTCCTTTCGTGATCAGTAGGATTGCAGGATATCACTATTACGTCATCTAGGTAGTAGAATACTTGGGAAATCCCCGCCAATGCCTCATTCGTTAGCTGCTGAAAATAAGTGGAGCTAGCAGCCAAGACCATAGGTAGGTAGTTGTAGGAATACTTGCCCAAACGGTTTGTGATGGTAAGTTTGTGTTTATCTTCAGGCTTGATCGGTATGTTGTAGTAGGCATCGGAAATGTCAATGCTTGAAAAGATGGAGCACCCATGTGCTAACGCAGTAAAGTCACTGATATAAAATAGGGCATACTTTTGTTATCGCACCAATGCCCATTTTTTAACTCACCGATAATCGAACTGCAGCCCTGAGAACAGGAGTCTTATTGCACGTATTGTTTTGTCCCGCTTCACTTTGTTACAATTATCTATTTCTGCACTCTGACCTAAGCACACAAAACGCGTGGCTTCAGGCTCTTACTGATTATGTATATAAAGAAAAAGAAGGGATTTTAAATTCTATTTTTGGTTTTTGAATGTTGCTGGTTCAATCGTTGAGGATAAAAGTCTAGTCAATTATCTCGCGCTGGCCTATTCGAAGCTTTTTATTGTTATTCTGTCAATATACCCATTGATTTTACTGTTTGATTTTAAACTGGTGGTTGGATAGAGAACAGTGCGAGGAAGGTCCTGGCCGTCCGCCTGTGACAACTATAATAGAAGATTCATCCCCTTCGAGTGGTGGATCCTTTAACAACTTTTGTGTTTGAAGTATTTTGTTTAAGTTCGTAAAAGCGGCGAAAAATTTCCACGTTCCTGACTTTTTACGAACCATTACGATTTGGGATGTTCAAGCGCTGTGGCTATTTTCGAGAATATCCTGATCACAAATGAGTTTTAACTCATTTCGTAAGGCTATAAACTTTTCGGGGCTGAGACGACGTGTTCTGGCAAATACCGGCTCTTCAAAAGATTTTTCTATTGAGACCACAGCTGAATGCTTGCCTTCTCTATTGCGACGGCAAGGGTCAAAGACCTCTGGAAATGTTTTCTGGAGCGAGTTTGATATTTCTGAATTCGTTTTGTCGTTGGTTTGGATCCCGAAGCTAGGATTTGGTTCCAGCACGGAAGAGGGGGAAGCATCTCTCTATTTCTATGAACTCAGTCAGTCGTCGATGGGTTGTATCGACAATCAGTTTGTGACGGGATAAGAAGTCTGTGCCAAGGATGCCAAACTTAATATCGCAGACATGGAAATCGTGGCTGAGCAGGCGTGCGAAACCGAGGTCAACTGAGGTGTGTAAGCAGCCAATAACTGGGAGAAAGCTTTTTCCCCGGTGTTTGGAGGGAGTATGTTGTGGCTGGTTGCAGACGATCCGCCCATGCCGAAGGAAAAATGGAAGTGGCGGCGCCGGTATTGATCAGAAAGCGAGCCTTGGAAACGTTGTCAATAATAAAAAATAAGATGCGGTTAGGAGATTGGGTAAAGGGAGAGAAAATGCTGTGCAAATGCGAAGGTGGAGGGGAAGCGGCTCCTCGGGGGCAGGGGGGTCCTTCACATTTCCGAGCGCGGTAGCCAAAGCGGCCGTGGTTAAACACGCGGATGCAATTGGGCAGACGAATTCCGATTGAAAGGTCTGTTGTGGTGGTGTTTGGAGTCGTGAAACGGGACTGGAGTAGCTTGGGGAGGCTTAGCTATGGAGTGGTTTTCGCTTTGTAAAAGCTCACTGACATTCCTTTGCAGCGAATCCAAGCGTGATTCTAGGACTTCGTTTACGAGACTTAGGTAAAAGGACGGTTCCTGCCCTGGATAAGGGGTGGGCTGTGACCTATGGCTCTGTTTCAAGCGAACAGTGAGGCGGTCAGCGTGCTGAGCCAGTTCCTCAAGACTAGCTGTTCTGTGGTGATAAAGGTTGATTTTTATCTGGGGGTCGACAGCCTCCAAGAGGTGATGGCGGATTAAGTCGGTGACGATTGAAGAGTGTGAGTCATAGTATGTCCCGAGGGCAACTTTGATACAAATAAGGAATTTGGTTATAGCTGGGATGGCGAACCATTGACCCGCCACTGTTATTTCAGTGACCCACTTATAGATTTTTTATTACGGTAAGCAGTAGGCGGAGATAAAAGTGAAGACCTTTTTTTAGAGATTCAGCCGCAGCAGTTGCGAAAATTGGGCGTAGTTAGAAGTGAAGACCTTATTCTTGGGGTCTCAACCACAATATTGTTGAATCTATGACCCACTTTTCCATTTTTCCTCAGTAAAATCCCATTTGTGACCCATTCAATGAAAAAGGTTCGCCATCCCTGAGGTATAGTGTCGCTGCCTTTAATGCACTGTTTTAAGATAGTGTAGGGTGAATTTTCACTTTTGTTACAAAGGCGCTCGAGAAGTGACGTTTTCAGTTGAGTATATGGTTCGTCCTGGCTCAAGTTTTGCAGGATATCAGCTACTTTGGTATGTGCTTGTTCGTGCTTGCTTGGTTAAGGCTTGAATGAGGTCGGAGTATTTGGGGGCTTCTTCAGTAATTCCGCTATGGCTGAACATCATTTCAGTTGTGCTAAACTAGCCCGAGACATTAAACGGCCAACACTCTGGCAACTTAAGCAACGTGTGCGACGGGGGCAAGGTGGTTGACGGCTCACGGTCAATTTGGGAGGCCATGTGTGCTGAGGGTGTGCCAAAGTTAAGGGATGTTGGGCGTGGATAGGGGTACTGGTAGGCGGGATTGAAGTTATGGGATTGCCCTCATGGTGTACTGCCACAGGAGACTGTGCATTCGAATGGCGGTGACGTGGCGAATTAGCATGGGGTAATTGTCGGTGGGTTGGGCTACGTAGTTTACAAACGTACAGAACGGTTATTACGACAATTTTAAGCAGTAACATTAAGCTTAAAAAAATGTTAAATAATGTTGGTAACGTGACTATATACAAGTCCTTAATCGTTACAATTTTCGATGGAAGCAATTGGAAATCGTTCATGATACGCAGTTCATGAACCAAAATAAAGAACTAGCTTGTAATTGGTTGGAGTTGTTGGAGTCGTAGAAACGCAATTATGACGTCGTCTCTTGACTATTACGTATTTCGCTTAGAGGAGCAAGTGATAGAGTCACGCTCATATGATCAACAAAAATGGTGCGAGTAATGCTAGTTAATGAAGCGATGCCGTTCTGCCACTCGGATGATATGTTCTTGCTGCTTGAAGGGGGAAAACAGATGCAAAATAATGTACGATACCGTTTTTGTTGTCTTGTAAAATTGAGTTCGTTGACTTGATAGATTTGGTTTTATACTGGTTTAGTTGTTCTTTACCGGGGTCCTCACTGTAGCGATTGCTGGCAATGGTAGGTAGGGTTGAGCCACGAAAGCGGACGGACAGAGAGGACTTACGACTGATTTTGTGGTTGTCCACCAGGTCGATAGTGCAGTTAGTTGTTTATTGAATCGCACTTACACAAGATTAGACTTTCACTTATTATTCATATAATCACTTCACTTGCAGAAAAACTCAATTGATTTATCTAAGCATTGCCGATTGACCGAAAACTGAGAAAAAGGCAGTGCGGACAGTTTATATCGACACGTAGCGGTGACGTAATAATGATCAGCCGCTACAGTAGCAATGACCAAGAAGTAGTCTTTCGAGTGGCAGATTCTGTTTGTCAAAATTGAAGCTGTCAACTTGGCGATCTTACAGTGACGCTTTGGTTGATTACTCCTCATACAGCCAGCTACTGGCACATCACTACCAAAACCTAGAAATGGTCAGTGAGCTGCTCATCAAAGAACAGCATATGAGTGGTCACCCGACCAAATTAGAATTGAGGACATTTTTACTCCTTGTCCGTCTACTAGTTCTGCTGGTCTCAGCAACAATGCGGCGCTTGTCAGTAGTAGTCCCGTCACCCCTGCAATTGAATATGAAGATAGCCATCAGACAATGATAGCCTCCGACTCAGATCTGCCAATGATCATCTTCGACTCTGACTCATTACATTTGAATTAGTGTAAGATACACATCTACGCAACATATAAATGCGGTTTTAGCAGCTACCAATTAACACCAAAAAGGCTAAATAGCTGAGCGTTTTGCTTATATTCTCCACGCAATCTACCAAATGCCATATGCAAATATGTTAACAAAATATGCCAGATTGTAACTGCAGAGAGCATTTATTTTACTGGGCATTTTTGGGTTAACCTGTTGCATATTTCCAAGCAACGGATATTTTCAAGTAACGGACAGACTCTGGTCCGCATTAGTCCGTTAAATGGAGGGTCAACTGTATGAACGACCGAAATTTTGCACTTCACTGTTCCGAAGGATTAGAGTCAATACATGATGTGGGGACGAATGGGAGGTCCGCATAGATGATTAGAGTTAAAGTTAACTCAAAGTCAGTATTAGTTGACGTTAGAGAGGAAAAATCCGCACTATATCGCTGTAATTTGTTGTTGTGACGACAAGTTATTTAGTAGAGACCACTGTTTTGATTGAGAAATCGTTTTCAGATCAGGAAACCATTGCCCGATAGGGCAATCTTTATCACGTGATGTAAGTTGACGTCAGATTTGATTTCCCGATCGGGCAATAAATATAATTTGTAATTAATCTAGTTACTAAGCTGCTAAGTTTGTTGTTGCAATTAAGCTAGCTAAATTGCAGATTTTATTTTTACCATTGTCATTCTGCCAGAAAAAAAAAGATCCGCTTTTACTCTCAGGCAAATTCGTGATAAAAATTGAACGATAACACACAGAAGAAAAGAGCTCCTTTTGTACGCATCTAACCTATTCCTGATGCTTTGCAAACGTAGTTTTTGAAATACCGCTAATGAAAAATTGCTAACATATTGCAAAGTTTTATGGTGGGACTACCATAAACTGCTCATCATAATAACTACAAGCTCGCGTGGTAATGGCTGGGGGGAGGGATTATTGCTTTTTAAACAGAATGGCGGGCAACCATGAAGAACTTGTGGTCAGTCTCTAAGCCAGGGGTGCACAACCTGCGGCCGTAAAAGGATATTTTGCGGCTGTGAAATTGTAAAAATATATTTAAGCAGATATTTATGCTAATTTATTTAAATTGTAAAAAAGTATAAATTGTAAAATCTAATTGTAAAAATATATCTATGCTAGAATACATCTAGCAGTTTTTTAGCATATTTTTTCGAAATTGAAATCTAGCATATTTCTTTTGGATCTAGCATTTTCTGGTATATTTTTTAGCATGTTTTTTTCGGATCTAGCATTTTCTAGCGTATTTTTTTAATCTTGCATATTTTTTTCAGAATTAAGTTTTGAAATTTGGTAGTATTTTAAATTTACATACTTACATTAAAATTTGCAAGTATTTCCATGTTATTGAAACGGAAAAGAACACTAACAGAAGGAAAACGAGTATCCAATTGAAAATGGGAGCAGGATTACTTTATGATAGAAACAGCAACGCATTCTATAATGTGTCTAATATGCAACCAAGTTGTGAAGACTGTGAAAGCGGATAACGCAAAGCAGCACTTTCGTCGTCACGAATCGCACTCTTACGCGAAACTGAAAGGGGATTTGAGAAAGATCTGTGTTGAAAATTTGAAAAAGAGTCCGCGAAAGCAGACAGCTTGCGTAACAACTTTCGCTAAGTCCACTAATAGCCGCTGTGAAGCATCATACAGAGTGGCATATTATCTTGGCGTTGCGGGAAACTTTATTCCGACGGCGAACTCGAGAAGCGATGCTTGATAGACGTTGTTAAGTACATTCACTCTGGAAAGGAAGCTAATTGTTCTTCAATTGCTCTCGCGCGTGTTACAATGCAACGCAGGCAAGATGATATCGCTCAGCAGTAAAAACTCTCTGCAAGCAAAAATAAACAAGAAAGAAAGTTTGTTTTCACTTGCTGTTGATTAATTAACAGATATCAACAACTCGGCGCAATTGTTAATCTTAGTTCGTTATCTTTCTTCAAGCTTTGAATTGTGTGAGAATTTCCTTTCCATGGAAACAGTGGCTACTCGCACCTGTGGAGAAGACGTATCTAGTTGCAGTTAAGAATGCCTGCATTCGCTCTTGATCAGATCTGAAATACCTTCGGGGCATTTGCACAAACAGTGCGCCTGCCATGACAGGTAACCAACAGGGATTTGTTACAAGATTTTCGGATTACATGTCCAAGGAATACGACAATAAAGAACTCATCAGCCTTCACTGCATTATCCAACAGGAATCACTATGTGCCAAGTCCGTTGCTTTAAATACCATTCTGAAAAATGTGCATCGCATTATCTTGTTTATTTGCGCAAATGCTTTGCATTATCGACAATTTCGAGAAATTTTATGCTCAAGTGAAACATCTGCTGAGGACATACTTTATCACTCCGCAGTTCGTTGGTTGTCTATAGGAGAAACCTCCCGCCATGTATTGCAATTGTGAAAAGAAATAGTAGAATACCATTCAACCAAAAACAAGGTGTGTCCCTTGCTCGACAAAGAATTTTTCATTTCGCTTGGTTTTCTGGTGGATTTTCTTACCCAGGTTAACTTCTTGAATCAACGTCTGCAAGGAAAGGCAACAACAGTTTGTATCGCGTACAAAATAGTACAAGATTTCCGTGACAAATGTCGTCTCCTAAAAATTCATCTGCATCAGCATAACTTTTTCCACTTTCCGCAGATGAAGGCTCTGATTGACAGCAAAGAAATTCAAGTGGATGATATTCCCATCATTCATTTCTCAAGCGTTTTTGATGGGGTTTCGCAGGAATTTTTTAATCGTTTCCAAGACTTTGAGAAAATTTCCAATACAACAAGGCAAGTTGCTTATCCACATCTGATCGAAACCGAAACTCCACCATTGAATCTTCAAATAAAACTCGTCGAGTTGAAGAACGACGAACAGTTCATCAAAAAATTTATAAAGAGGAAGAATACCTGCTAGATACGTGGAGAGGAGCTGTTAAATATCCGAATCTACAAGAATCGGCCAGAAAAACTCTCGTTCTTTTTGGAAGCATTTACGTGTGCGAAGCAGGACTTTCAAGAATGAAATATTTGAAGAACAAGTACGGAACCCGATTGTTCGACAGCAATCTGGAATGTGGACTACGACTCATGATATCCAGCGAGCCACTTAACTTCGCAAGTTTATCTGAGGAGGTGCAAGATCAAGGAAGTCATTAAGTACAATTTTGTGATTTGTGATTGAATAAATTCTACAAACTCAAAAATTTGACTTTTTCTAATGTTTAGCATGAGTAGTGAAGACAGCATTTGCAGCAGTTAAATTGTAAGGCTTAAAACGTAAATTCGTAAAAAAGTACTTTAACTAGTGGCGGCCGTTATTAGGATGTTTGCATTTATAGGATGTTTTGCGGTCGGCAGTAGTGAAAAGGTTGTGCACCCCTGGTCTAAACCAACTTAAACAAATAATTTTAACATTTTACAACAATATGAGTTTGCTAACATATTGCAAAGTTTCATGGTGGGACCGCCATAAACCACTCATCAGAACAGCTATGTAAACTTGCTTGGTTATTCATTATCTCACGCGAGCTTGTAGTTATTATGATGAGCAGTTTATGGCAGTCCCACCATAAAACTTTGCAATATGTTAGCAATTTTTCATTAGCGGTATTTCAAAAACTACGTTTGCAAAGCATCAGGAATAGGTTAGATGCGTGCAAACGGAGGAGCTCTTTTCTTCTGTGTGTTATCGATCAATTTTTATCACGATTTTGCCTGAGACAAAAAGCGGATCTTTTTTTTTTTCTGGCAGAATGACAGTGGATTATTTTTTTAGTTTAGAATTAAAATGAATTTGGTTGATTAATTGTATGCGAAAAAGGACTACAGAAATATCAAATTTTTCCGTGGAGAACGGATGGAAGACCGTAAACGCGTACGCCTCACCAACTACAGTTTATCCTTGGAAAGTGAAGAGCAGCTCTCTAGTCTGGTGTTGGTCAAACTTTTTAGGCTTGTCCCACGTATCGCAAAGTTGGATCTAGGATTTTTGCTCAGGGGGAGCAAGATTTTGCATTCACACGGTATCTCAAAAATCCATATTTTCATTCCAAACAAATCTTCATCTTTAACCTTTTCAAAATTTCCCACTCTTCCAAAATAGCTAATCATCTATTACTTTGCAAAACCTTTCCGAATTTTAAATGGTTTCCAAAAAAGTCACCCTACTACAGCTTGATCTAGTTCGGAACTTGTTGAAGGGCCAACAAAAATAAGCTGACTCACATTATTTAATTTTTTTCTTTTGATGCAGCAGTAGCATCTTTAGCAGTATTAACTTCATTTGTAAGAAGTTGAGTAACGGCATTTTTAATCTAAACGCCGCTCTACAGCAAATTTTCAGCAAAAATTCCTTTCTTTGTTTTATGAAGAAACGCAGTTTAGATTGCAATCTTAAATAACTTTACGCTATAAAATGAAAACAAGAAAATATCCGCCGAGTTGTCACTTTAAAATTGTTGACAAGGATGAAATTTAATAAAAAATTGAATTGGTTTTGTATGAAACCGTTCCACAAATAAGTACTTCATGAATAATTAGGAACAAAACACACTACTTTTCTGTTTTGAAATATGGAGCCTTCGACTCAAGATTTTAAGTTATTAAGCTCTTAACTTGCCAATAAAAGCAGGTAGTAAAAAAGCGTATGAGGTAAGTAGTCTACATTTCAGAAGCTTTTCCGAGAAATAAAAAAATCAAAACTTATAGTTGTTATATGGAACGATTTGCATTTGTATGTGCTCATCACAAATTTGTGGTATTCAAGACTTCTTGTCCGTACTGGAATTTCGTAAATAATACAAGCGAATATTTTGAGACAATTTATATAGTTTTTGGTCCGATCCATAAAGACTGTAATAGTTACTAAATTGTGGTTGCGATCGTATATTGTTGAAAGTATTGATTACATGGGCACAATTCGGCCTGGTTTAATATTTAAGATTGCGCGATGAAAACAAGACAAGAAAGCTAATCTGGAACACAAAAAGGCCAATACAAAAAAAGTATCAGTCTATTCTCCACTTATCTAACGACAGCCGTTTAGTCAATTTGAAGTCTAGAAATGATGTAAAAAAGAACTTGGTGCGATCTATGTGGAAAAATAAACTTGTAGCTAACCGTCGTGGAAATATTTGATTGGAGTCTGTTAAAGTTGTTCGAACCCAAATGAACAAAAGCAATATAGTTGATGCCACTTTGGATAGTTCTGACACCGAGAGCGATCTCTCTACGACTTTTTCATCAAACAAAAAAGTTAATATGTTGAAGAATATTCTTCGGCAATCGTCAAGTGATGTCGGAGAAGGGTGTTGCCAGTCATTTCTTAGAACCGTTAGCTTCCCTCAACACCAAATTAATGATTGATACAGTTTTGAACTGCGGAAGTATAGACTCATCGAAGGTTTCATCTTCAAGCATTGAAGTCAAAGGGGGATTTTCTGAAATCACTGAAATGTTTAAGTGGTGAAGTATTTTGACAACATGAAAAAGTTCGGTAATGTCGTCCAGTGGGTTAAAGCAATGTTCGATGTTCATAGTGACGAGATTACGAGTTCAAACCCAAAAAAGCTATGTTGTCAAGCACTTGCAAAAGGCACTATATGGACATTGTCCTGCTTGATTACACTACTTCGGAAAAAACGATGAAGGTTTAAATCAGGGATGCAAAAATTTTTTTGGAATTTAGTCGCGCAGAGAAATTGTTGGTCGCTCAGATATGCATAAACTGTTGCCAGATGGTTGCTAATGCTTTTCCCAACAAAACCTAAAAATGTCGCTGACACAAAAATTTCATTGACAAAGTGATCAACAAGAAATGACCTCTTTTTTAGGAGATCAACATCAAGGACATGCCCGAATTTACCTAAACCGAGAGGCAGGACGAGCGTAGCAACGGCGATAAACCTACCGCGGCTTTTTTTTGGCGATCAATCTGATGCACCCGCTGACCTTGGTCTTCATATCGTTGCGAAATTTCTTCATCAGGTGCAGGTAAACTTTTCTGGTAGCGCTCGTAAACCTTGTGGTCACGTATGTAAAATGTAAACTTTTTGGTCGCGCGGCGCGACCGTGTTTTTGCACCCCTAGTTTAAACAAAAGTTGTTCTCCCACATTCGACAAAAAAGACGGTTTTGCAGCATTTAAGGCAAAAATCAATTTTATCGTTTTTGATAGCTCTAAATAGGCAACCATTTCCCGATCAGACAACTACTTTTCCCGAACAGGGAACTACTTGCCCGATCGGGAAACAATTTCCCAATCAAAAAAGTGGTTCCTACTGTCCAGAGTTGCAATATATGCTCATGCGGTTTAGATCTGGGAGCTTAAGGTTAATTGTTGTAAGTAGTGAAGGAACTTGAAACAACTGTTGATTTTTTAAGGTGTTTAATTAGTTTTTGAAGTGTAGTAACAAAATGTTAGTGTAGTGTATTGAATCAACAGAACAACATTGTAATGTGTAAGCTAATTTTGACATTATTTGGTAGAAATTTTGTATTCGCAGTTAGAACCAAAATATTTATGTAGTAATGTGAGTCACATCCCCTGGGACTGAATAATGTTAGTGATAAATAAGTTTCTCGCATGTAAAACTTGTTGCACAGTTTTGTGTTTGTCAGTGAAATGGAAAGCCTGTAAATAAATTGTATATAGGATCAACAATATATAGTGTTCTACGGTAACACTTGAGTTATGGTCAAATGCAACAGAAGACACTAGAATTAGATTTTCTTACAAGCAATTAATAGTTTTTAAATTTTTGTCAATGGTAGTTCCGTGACAGACACGAAAGTACATCAGGGGTTTCACGATGACAAAAAGATTGAAAAGCACTATTCTACATTCAACATGAGTTCTAACATCTTAGAAAACACAAGCAATTAAAAATAATTACTATTCTGAATGACTGTAATAACCTTTAAAGCTTTTACAGCCACAATGTAAAATAACTCACTGTATGTTAAATCGACTGGGCTTATAATTATCATAATAAGGTTATTAATGAAACACACAGAATATTCATTATCATTACAAGACTTGAGCAGCTCCTGAACAGATGATGGCTGCAGATACTGAAACCCAATTTAAAGCTGCATTGGATGTAATTCACAGTCTTCCCAAAAGTGGTATGCTCTTTTGCAATAACACTGTTGTTTGCTGTTTTAGTTTTAGCAGATTAATTGATTGGCATATAATTATAACACAGATAAAAAAGATCCCCCTGAATGCATGCTGTTGGAAGGTTTTCTCACGAATCAAGCTAGTTCTTAGCTTTGTAAAAGGCATCGATTTGATCCTTGGTTGTTAGTATATGTTTCAAGCAATGTGTACAATTTGTAGCCATATAGATTTGAGTTCTATTTTTTTGGGCAACCTGAGGCATCATGGCTAAAACTGATGACTACAACAGGGCTTTTCACAAATCGTCACGTAACTTAAAGAAGTTTAGTTGTAAAGCTAATCTAGCTCCATTTAGCAACCCAAAATCTGATCTCTGAAGAGTAGCTGCCTCGTTCATAATATGAAATCAAGTTTTCATTAAAAAAGTGTCTGTCAAAACTGAGATAGCACTGAGGCCTATATTTCTATAGTAAGCCTACTAATTTATCCTTGTTTACCTTTATTGATTTTTCACGTTTTCAGGTTCTTACAAGCCTTCTCCAGAAACGATGCTTCATTTTTATTCCTTATACAAGCAAGCAACAGAAGGGCAGTGTAATCGAACAAAACCATGGACATTTGATGTTATTAATAAAGCAAAGTGGGAAGCTTGGAATAGATTAGGAAACATGTCTAAAGAAGAAGCAATGAAAAACTATGTTAATGAACTAACAAAGGTTTGCAATTACTGCATTAAGTAATTTTTTTTGTCAATGAAACCC
Organism: Trididemnum clinides; assembly: GCA_963675345.1. NCBI lineage: Eukaryota > Metazoa > Chordata > Ascidiacea > Aplousobranchia > Didemnidae > Trididemnum > Trididemnum clinides. The sequence continues at coordinate 18,994,205 of OY776297.1, read as the reverse complement.
AAATGTAGCTCAAAATATAATCAATACATTGTCAACTGGTCAATGCTTTTTGTTTTGTAAGAACATGACATATTGGTTCATTTATGTTTGGAAATTCCAACTTGCAAGGACCCATAAGTATGAAATTTAAATTTGGTGTTAGCATTATACATCATTTCCTTTTTTTTCCTTTGTCCAGCTGTTGTTTCACTGTGGCAACTCGAGAAACTGTAATCATAAATTATCTTGATTATAATGCTGATTTTGTATATCTAGAGTGGTATGCAGGAATTTCCTTTACAAAACTGATTTCAGACTTAATTGGCTTGTTTATGCAAGAATTAAATGCTTTAATCATTAACCTGCATTGTTATTACTTGGTAGTGCGAGGCAACAGACTTATGATTTATGGTTTGCGAGTTCAGTGTGCTATGCTTGAATGCAATATGGCCGAGTGCAATTCTTGTTTGCTTTCAAGCTCACTCATTTGATTTGAACTGCGGCTTGTATAGACACAAATACATAAAATGGGTTTTGCTGACTTGAAGATTGTAAATGGTTTAAGGTCTATTCACAGTTTCCTTGGCTCTTTGTTCGAGTGAAATTGGATGAGTTAAATAACTTGTTGTTGTTAAATATGTAGAATTTTGCTTTGCATTTCTGAGTCTTTAAACCTTTATAGAATCCAGCCTTATAGTTAAGCCCAGTTACTTTATATCAGAATAGTATTAAACTAATTTTTTATGTTTGCTATTTTAATAAAGTAACTATTGACAAGTTAATCTTGTAAATTCAAGTTCCCTTGACAATATGCTTCAGTTGATTTCAAATTTTTGTATTGGTAATTTTTTGAAGGTTATGAGGGACTTTCCTCCACCGACTGATGACCAAGTTAGTATCAGTATGATGTAGTTTTTTTAATCCCAACTCATCTTAATGACTTATCAGCTTGTGATCAATGCTATCTTTTCTTTCGATTAAATTGCTTTATCAGATAAAATCGGTTAATTGTATAGTGGCTCAATACATAAATTGCATTACTGAAAAGCACAGTGATATCTAATATCATTTAATACATTTCTATTTTGCACCTTTATCACTGCTCTAGCAGGGTTGAATTAAACTTTGTTTAGAGTATGTAGGACAATAAAGTGTTTGATTGATAGGTGTGCAAACATTTATTATACCAGGGTTGTCAAACTCATTTAGTGCTGTGGGCCACATTTACATACGTGGATTTCATACGGGCCACAGTCTGTTTAAAAAAGTGTAAGCAGGCAAGAGTGGATATCAGTGGTTCCTAAACTTCCTAACTTTGACCAGCTCAGAAACCAGTTGACCAAATGATCTCTGAAAAGTCATTTGACGTTGCCTGAAATGGTGCTGATCTTTAAAAACAAAAGTCATCACCTCTCCCAGAAGTTGTCGGCCATTACTTCATGGCCGTTTTTACGTAATCTCCACATTTCACAAACCAAATTCGGACGGAGACCAGGCATTTGCACTGTGGCCCAAAATTCTTGGTCAAGCCACATTTGGCCCACAGGCGACATGAAATTATCTTGCAGGCCGTATGTTTGACACCCCTGTATTATATCACATTGCCAGGCACTAATGCCAAATTACCAGCAGTTGAAATATTTTTGAAAAATAAGTGTTCTGTTTCATGTGATAAAACTTAGAAAATATTGAATTGGAGCTTGTAAACCTTGCAATGCAAAAACTTCTTGCTTGGCTTTGCGACCACTATTCCACTAGCTATAAATTGCATTATCCCAAGTTTTTTAGCAACTAAGTGTGCTGTAACATTGAATTCATAAAAGTGCGTTATTGGCAAAGCACATTAGTTAATTACGCAATTAACATGTTTTACCTGTATTTGAAACAGCCTATTTGCCTTTTTTCTAAGTTTTTACTAACTTTGTAATTCATTTGATACACATGATTATGCATCATTTTGAAAGCTTTTGATCATGCATGATTTTAAATGCTTACGATGGAATTGTTTTGCATGTTCTTTGGTTTTTATTTAGGTTGTGCATCATTCAACCTATTTTTTATAAATTATTGGTACTGGTGATAAATTGTGTTATGCATGTGATGGCTGCTGCTCCATTTTAACTACTTCATGATTACGCTGCTTATATCTTGTTGTACATTAAAATTAAATTTTTTAACACCTAGAGCGGCATTTTTCTGAGTTAAACTGTGAATCATTAGATTTTGAAATCAATGCTTTTGAGTAGATATCACGCTGTTGGCTGTTGTAGCATTGATTAGTTTAGGGGTTGGACAAAATAAAAGAAACATCTTGAAAAATCAACAAAATTTACTTGTTGATAAAATCAAAAAATCAACAAAAATATCTGTATAAAAAAGTTATTTTAAATAAACATATCAAATCTTACAAATCTTAAACAAATGGCATTAAAATATGTCAAGCTTTGATTGTTTAAAACATGTTTTAAGATTGATGCCAAAATGTTAGGTGTTTCTTTTATTTTGTCCAACTTCTGTATATTGTTGTAATTATTGTATGGGTGTTTTTGAGCTGCCCTTGTTAAGTAGTGAATGAAACTTTTGTAATCTTTAGATTTCTGTTTTTCTTTTTCTGAGCTGAACTGCATAGTTTTGTTCTCCCGTCCAACCTTTATGAAAATTCTTCTGATTTATTTTTTTGGGAAAACTTTTTACAATCATGGACAGCATTAAACGATTTGCTTTGAGATCCGCGTTAGCATAACTAGTGCTACTGGCATGCAGAGGATTACGTGTAGCAGATCCTTACCTTGCTATTTCAATTTATAATGTCTTGTCAGAGCATCTGCATCATTTGTGAAAGTCGCATTTTTGATGCTGTACATAGTGGGAGAGCCTTCTCTTGTTTAGATGACTAGAAGGGGCGTGTTACGCTTGCTGCTATATTTAGGGAAAATTATCATAGTGCCTTCTCCAATACTAAAATAGCGCACACACCATGCTGATAGTATACAAGTAATCATCTATCACAAATATTTATGTAGCAGTCATACTTCCCACTTTATTTACTGCAAGATTGTGAATAGGCCACAGGTTTTTACTTTTGATCCTCTACCTGTGTTATTGGAACGATATACAACAGACCTACAATGCTCGAAAAGGACAAGTCTTGGGCAACTCCTTTTTGAAAATTTATGAATACCAGTGTGTCAAACATCTAAACTAAATTCCACTTCCAGATGGGTTGTGATTTTATACCTTGCATGTCGTTGATTATGTTTGGTTATACTTAGTCTGCTGGAGAAACTTTACAGTTTTGCATGATGCGACACTTTTTTTTCTAGATTATTGAAGCCTTACCTGCATCGGACAAAGCAGCAACTTTTATTGAAACCCTCGGACATTTTTATGAAATAGTTGATCCTGATTCAGACAATGCTAAAGAATTTAAAAAGTTTACAGGTTAACATTTATCGCGTATTTTGATTTCAACTGCCTACAGATTATTATCAACTTTGCTAGTGGCAGAAACCACTGGCAAAACCGCTTGAAAATTTTATTTAGCGACCAACTCACGGCTACTTTTTGATGAGGTATGGTTAAGTATGTGGCGTTAGCAACGAGACAACCTTTTTAGATATGTTTGTATATTATGTAGCCTATGTTCCAAGTTTTGAGTTGTACATTATATTTCTATCGTTTAAAGACAGAAAACTATTTGTCGGATATACTAACATCTTGACGTGCTTTAAAGTCGCCATTATTGCTGGTGCTGGATGTTTCTGTCACAAGCAGCGTAAACAAGCTCGGAAAATTTTGGTGAAGTGCTTTTTTCAAAAGTAAATCAATGCAGTCATTGTGAAGTGTGAACTCACGATCATGCCGTTGCTGACATGAACCAATGTTCTAGCCCAGCCGACCTTGTTGAGTAGCCAACGCTACTTCTAGCGAATTTTTAGTCCATATTCCTGCCATGCATACCATGAAGCGATCCATGAGATATTTCTGGCAGGATTCAAACCCGTTGCTATGTGATAGCCTTGCTTTTTGTACTGTTGCTTGGTAAGAAGCCGTCTAAATATTTAAAGCTTGAAGTATTTATGATTGAGGTTGACAGAATTAAAAAATCTTCACTATTACAGAATCCAAATCATCAAATGGAAGTGCTAATATTCCAAATGGTGGAACTACTACTGATTATAACAATGACAACGTTTCAGGTGAATTAATTAAACCCCAGCAAGGCATATGTGTTCTTTTGTGTCATGCAATACAATTTTATTTACATCGTTTTATTGTCGTTCTCCGTTAATATCCTAGCATAGGAGTACATAACCTTTTTTGCTATAGAAAGCCGCAATGCAGACTTTATAATCAATTTACTGCCGCCAGTTAATCAGATTGCGAATTTTTCGTTAAAGTGAAAGTGAAGACCTTTTTTCCATGTGAAAATCAAAATTTTAAAGTAAAAGCTTCTCATCTTAAGCAAGGTTTTTGCCCAAATAGAATTTTTTTCTGTTTATGTAAAGCTAAAGATTTTTTTGCGAGAGAATCAACTTCAAATATGTGTGCGCGGTCGCATAACTTATCACTTTTGGCCCCAGATTGTGCATCCCCGGTGTAGCACATGTGTACCACTAACCTTTTGCATCAGACTTTGATCAGCAAGCTTTAACTTACAAATTCCCATAATGCCAACTGCAGATTTTTTACCCTAAGCTTATTTCCTTAGTAGTAGCTTTTAGGTTTAGAGTACTTCTTTGTTGCTTTAATCAATTTAGCATTACACTTTTCAGTGTTAGATTATGCGAGGCTAAGGGGATAGCAACTGATTGGCATATAGGCATTATGACATACCTGTATTTTGTAATTATGACAGGTATCCTGGTAGATGTTTCATGTCAATTAGTAGTGCAATATACTGTAACCTATGCTATAACCAGTTGGTAAATCAGGGAAATCGTGCATAGTTGGTTATGGCCAGCTTAGCAATACCAAGTAGCCGGCTGGATTGGCCGAGGTCGGTATGGCAATGACTGCGATTAAACTGTGCTTTACATATAAGCGAATGATTATTGTGCTGTTGGTTAAGACGTTGCTGATAAGTTTCTAGTTCACTGATTTTGATTAGCAAGCGACATATTTTCGATGCTTTTCCTCACAAATACTTATATATATAACCGTAGTTTTGCGTCTATATCATGTGCTTGAAATCCAGCACATTGTGATTTGCGTTCCTGATCGTCTTCATTATACCAGTGATGTTTTTAGTTAACGGGGCTCCTGAACACAATCGAGACCAATGCTGCTCACCCAACGCCTGTGAGAGTGACAGTGATGTTGCTTGCGTTTCTGAAAGTCTTGACGTAAAAACGGACGCCGAGGAGACAGAAAAAGGTATGAATGACATCATTGCTCAACCAATAGCGCTTGTTTTCCGAGCATATGCGCAAATGTTTCAAGATTATTTCTATCATTTTGTTGTTGTTTGCGTGAAGGATTGTTCCATGAGTCTGTTTTCCTGATCGAGAGGTCATGGGTTTGATTCTCAAACCCACATGTATTCTGCATTACTGTTCCCTTGAGAAAAGCGCTATACTGCATTTGCAGTACTGATGGTAGAAATGCACAGTACCCGTAGTACAGGCGATTTCGAACCAGGTCTGACGCATATTATTTAATGCAATGCGATTTAGTTCTTACCCATAACCGATAGATGAGATATAACATGTATTATGTACAGTTGTCTTCGCATTCGTGAAGGTTTAGTTAATTAATTGTTGTTCTGCGTATTGCATATCAGTGCCGATGGCCAATCACGTTTAAATAGTGTGTTTGCGTAATCAACGCAGGCTTTTGTTGGAGCCTTATACAGGGTGATTCAAAAGTCTCCATACATTGAAAATGTTGATTTTTATTAGTATAAAAAATTTTTATTAAATGACAGGCTCGATGTGGCCATCATTGTTTTGAATACACATCATGATACGTTTAACCCACTCACTGTAAACTCGCAATAACGCATTTGAAGATATTTGTGCAAATGAGTTGATAATGCGGTCCTTCAAATGGTTTATGTCTCTTATATTTTCTTGATACACCATAGCTTTCAAATGACCCCAAAGATAGCAATAAAGAGGGGTCAAATCAGGGGATCTAGGAGGCCACTCATCTGGTCCACGTCTACCAATCCATGCATCTGGAAGTATTTGATTCAAGTATTGTCGCACTTGGATATCATAATGGGGCGGGGCGCTATCTTGCTGGAAATATGCTGGAAAGTTACCATTTTCGCTTAACAGCGATGTTATGCTGGTTCTATGTTTTCTGTTAAATTCTTCAGCAATCTTGCGACTACTTCCGGACATCAATATGATTTCAATTCTTTGTTGTTTAGTCAAAAACATCTTAAGGGTATCTAGAAACACAAAATAATAGAATTAGAAAATATAAGCTAGCAATAAATAGTTTATGCATTTGTATCATTTGTATGGAGACTTTTGAATCACCCTGTAGAATGAAGTTAAACATATTGTGAGGGTGTATCTACCACTTTATTCATGCTTGTGAGCTCATGTTTCATTAGCTGGGCTTCAGTCAGACTGGGTCACCACCGCGAGTAGACTTCGGCTCCACCACATGTCTGCCGCGTAAGCGCCAAAGAAATCCGTGAAGTGCTTTTACCAAGAGCACGACGAGTGCACACGCTGGTTTTATCGCCACACTATCTCTTGTGTTGAGGGCAAAGCAGCACTGTTGTGAATACCATTTTTCCGTTCGAGATTCGAACCAGCAACCTACTGCATTCGAGGTGGACGCTCTAATTATTATGCCAACAAGGGGGTTCTATCATCAAAGGCGTGCGTTTGCTTTGAAGTTGAAACATTACACAAATGCTTTTTCAAACGCACACTGACGACGCTTGCTTGAGATGTTGTTTGCGGCTATTTGCCTAGGCCATTTGAGGCTCACTGCACTTTTTTAATTGTGACTGAGTAATCGTAGTTTCATATTTTACCTTCACATCGCTCCTATTGCTGAGCGCCAAGTAAAAGAGCAGTAAAACCATTTTTAAGGCATTTAGTGTGACTTGATCGGGTAATTGAACCCAAGTCTATCGACAAACCGACGCTCTAACCACACGTAAGCGCGCCGGTTTACTAGAAGTAGATTGTGCACCCAAACTATTTGCTTCGAGAACCATAAATTTTCACGTTCATTTTTGTTTGACAGTAACATTACCAACTGCTTCAAATCTGAATGAGAGCGATGATGAATTCTGTGACACATCAGCAGACATCGCGAGCTTTGAAGCACGACACAGACAGTACTCTGACAGCCATTCTGCCTCAACCTTAAGCTCAACTAGCAACAGCACTTCTGCATCACCGGAAAAAGGTTAGTTTTAACGGAAAATCTGTAATGCTGGTAGGCTGCAGTGTATTTGTCGGTTAAATATCTCGTAAGTTACTGGCATTAAATGTAATGTAGTACTTCTTACAGAGTAGACTAAATGAGAGTTTAAAAGACGAAATCAAAAACATTGGTCTCGCGTGGTTTACACCATCAAAATTGCATTTCCAACGCTCTTTCGGAACTCTACCGATTGACTTCGTTCAAAATACCACGGATATAAAGCCGCATTTCACGTGCGTTCCAATATTCTTTTCATAATGGGCGTGATCTTTTGGCCTAACTTGCTGCTCGTGTAGAGCAGAGAAAGAGGAATGAAGTTGAAAAGGTCTGACAAATTGCTTTATAAATGCAGTTGCAATGTCGAATTGTGATAGCTTCAAATAGATCTGACACCGTCGACGTATTATAGCAGTCAAAACTTTGATGCGTCTCGGTAGGCTGTTTTTTTGCTGGCGTTTGTGTATGATTTAGCTGTATTAGACGAATTAAAGTCTGTGGCGTTTGTTGGTTTGGTCGAAAAGTCAGTAAAATGAGTGCTGTAGTTTATTTTTGTATCAAGGCTTGTCGTTTCAGGCAAATCTGACATTTCAATTCGCAAACAGCCGCATTCCAGAGGAGGTGAGCAAGGCACACATGGTATTGACGAACCATTGCAACTGGACCGCACTCAATCAGGTATGGTTGTGGCTTGCTTTGAATAGAGGTTACTTGCTGTACAGTAGCTCTGATATCGTGATCTTTTGTTTATATTGCTTTCTAAGAACGATGATGCAATCTTATAACTTTTTGTAATGAAGTCGCCTGACATTTCTTTTTTTTACCTTTCTTCTCGTTGGTGCGGAGGCACGTCATGTTGCTCTTGTCCAGAACCACAGCACACGTCTGCACAATATCAAGCAAGGGGAAAGCGGTAGTCCATTTTGGACCAGTGATGAATTCAAGTTACAAACTGGCAGCCCCACCACCACAGTTTAGCTTCGCTCGTTCTTTCATTAAGCCCGTGGTGCCCGATTGGAAGTTTGACGGTGTTGGGTTTCCTTTAAGCGATTTTTTTTTTTCAGGGAAATCATTCAGTTCTTGCTGTTTACGAGTTTCTAATCAGACTGAGCCGCCTCGATGAGTATATTGCTCGGCCCGACCACTACCTACCTCGTAAAGGTGTAGGGACCTTTACCAAGAACACTTTCTCTTCACTATTTTTTTTCGTGCTATGCGCCAACCGGGGAAGCTGTGTGCACCCCTTTAGAAGGCTTTGGTATGATCTAGTTGAGGTTTGCATCAAAAATCTACTGTATTCAAGGTAAACTCTCTAACCATTATGCCATTGAGGCGCAAAGGCGATTGTTGCGGTCAACAGAGCTATATCAGTAGCATTTATAACCCATAGTATGGTGTTAGCTTACAAGCTGTACGAATGAGATGCTAAAAAAGCCTCGTTGACTACCTTGGAAGTCAAAATTTCGCAACGACACAGTAGAATGTGAGATGGATGAACTTATAACGTTATAGCAACTACGGCTTGAAGCTAAAAAGCTTTACTGTGGTTTTGATACTTTCGTTTTAACACTTGCTGTAATTTGCAGAGAAGTTATCAGGGCTTTATATGTCGTCTTCCGAACAAGGTAATGCGTCATCGCAATTACCTGGTGGCTCTGGAAGTGCTGGTGGAAGTGGTAATGACGGTCCACCAGAAAATAATAGAAATTCAGAAGTAAGATATTTTGAATGTTTCAAAAAAGAGCGTCGGTGGTTCGCACCAGCTTGACATACTTAACACTTTGGTGAAGTCAGTGCTTTAACGCAAATTGCTGATTATTTGGCAGCATTGCATGAGTTTTCAGCCATAGAGTAGAGCTAACAATTACTTTTAAGCATTTACTGATGTAAATCCGCGCAAGCCAGGAGTGTATGAAGCATCAAAGGAGGTGAAAAAGATAAGATGTTGAATTGAAAGATGTATAGGCTTTGATGCAACGAAAACGTGAAAAGGGTATAAGAGACAATTTTATGAAAGCTCTTAGGGTACGAGCACAAAATAGGTTAAGAAACACAATCTCAAAGGATGGTGCAGTCTTATATTTTTAGACTGAAATAAAACGTGTTTTGTTGCGCGCAACGATTTTTTAGCGCCAGGACATAAAGGGTGTCCATGAATTATCGTTACATTTCAAGAGTTCCACAAAATTTTTTTGTTTTGATGTTTTCATTCGGATTGTTTTGTGGTAAAGGAAAATTCTTTAATTATTTTTGAATGTAATAGTATTCAAGTGACGTGAAACGTTGACTCATTGCTGAAGCTAACTCGTTTGGATACCCAGGATCTGAATCTAGTCTGTCCAGCTTACAGCAAGCTCTTATCGTCGCTGCATATCTTCTGACTGAAGGCCCTGTAGTAACTGCACTTTATATGCATAAAAATGCAAAATTTCATGAATAGTGGAGTGTGGCGTCTAACTGAGCAGAAGCTCTGCGCATGGACTTTCTAGAACTTTTGGTACATGCCGCACGCACAGATTCAATTTCTTCTTATGTTTGAGTTCGGCCAACTCCCTTACTTTGCAGCACACTACCAGTCTCAGTAAAGTTTATATATCATGATCTAATGGTAGACGTCTCAGATGATTCTCTTCTGTATTTCCTTTCACTGGGCTTGGATGTGTGATTTCGTCTTTAGAAACCTGGAAAAGCACTGGGCTTTTTTCGGCTGAGCGCTGATTTTCATAGACTCCACTTTCGCTGCTAAATTCAAATGACTTTGCTTAATCACTAAATAAATTATAATTTCAAAAAATACCTGTAAAGACTGAAAAAAGTTGAAGTATTTCTCTTTTCTATGAAACAAAGCAAATAAAAATATCTCAAAAAATTAAATTTTGTTGAATTTTTGAAATTGTGGGGACGGATACCTAATATGTTAATTCCGACTGAGTAACCTTTGCGCGATTTATATTTCCTTTTCCACATTACCACTATGGTTGAACGCCATGAGGAGATTTATGATTACCATTTTTTAAGTCTGATGGAATTCGACAAGGAACATAAATCTTAACTCCACCGACTGCGAAGAAATTCGGTGTGTTTTACTTCAACCTGCTGTATTTGCACACTTTATACACGAGCACAGCCGAAAAGTTATTTCTTTTATGTGGCCAAAACGTGCCAGATGCGTTTGAATGTATCTTCATCAAAATACAATCTTATCATTGCTCTGAAAAACCTGTTTTACCAAAAACTTTATGACGCTCTCATCAGGGCGGTATCGCGTCAAAAAAGAGGAGCTGGACTCAACAATTTTGCTTTAAGCTCGACATTACAGGCAGCAGGCAATCTAGGCCAGCCGATAGCGCTTGCATGTTGCAAAATACAACCAGCGAGTACTCTGTACGCAGCTTACACTTTTACTAGAGTCCAATTTGCAATGTGTACTGTGGCTTTCCGGGTTACACGTACGTAAGCTGTTCTGGCATGTACTTGCCGTCGTGATCACGTATTAGTAAATATCTAACTCACGCAAACAGCACTTTGTCATGTTGACGGTTGCTCATTTATTAACTTGCACCATTTAACGGGTAGCACACTACACTTTTACGGTATGAAGTTTATATAAATCAATTTCGGCTTTGCATACCTATGCCGATGAAGATTTAATCGCTTGCACGCGAGATTAATTTACTGGTATGAAAGGCTACGAGATAGAATTAATTTTACCGGCTGAAATGTACGTGCAATCGCAACTAGACGCAAGAAATAACGTGTTTGTGACTCAAGCGCGTAGATAGAGTAATAAAAACAGCACTTTTTGTGGAAGTGTTGTTGAGGTTTCCGTTTATTAATGGTCTTCCTTCCCAAATCTGAAGAAGAGACTACTCCTATTGTGCTCTGTAAACCACATTACAACCCTAAGACGGCAGCAACCTCAACTTGTACATTTGTCAAGCATATCACGTGTGAATGATTTTGTACGATATTTACTTAAAATTACGCTTGTTACAGCCCGCAAAGTAAACGGGACCAAATATGCTTCGCGGTACGCTTGTCGAGTGTGCAATATTGTTGATAACCGGGCGTGATAGTTTGCTGCCAAACTGAAGCAATTTGCATCATAATACAGTGTTACCTTGCATAGGTACAGGAACGCATTGCCGTCGCCCTCCTGCAGCTACAGCGAGATATGCATAGCGTTTTGAATCGGTTAACTACGCTCGAAACCATCACCATCGCAAGACAGCAGGTAATTGTACGCACCTTTTTTGCTTGTTGATGGGGCAAGGCAGAAGATGGCATTTGGAGCAGGTGGCTTGAATGTTTTGTTCTGGACCGAAAGCATAATTGTGCTATGTGAGACAATGCTACCGTGCTGTACTCCATTAATTCTGCAACTTGCTTCTTGCCAAACACCAGATATCGCCATCTCGTGCCTTTAGCGCATTGAGACATTGTGTCCACTATCACTGTTGCAGTAAGAAATTTTACCTCTTTAGAACAAACAGAACGTTATTTAATATTAAGGCTGGTTTCCATTAGGCGTAGATTGCAGGCGTAGCGCGAAAAATTCTTTGTTTCTCTATTTAGTTTTATGCGCGGAGCGAGCGCGCTCCGCGCATAAAACTAAACAGAGAAACAAAGAATTTTCACTCTACGCTTAATGGATACCAGCCTTCAGTTTTAGAACGAGAAAAAGTACGTAAGCTGGGCGTGGAACCGTTTGAAATATCGCTCCGGTGCGGTTTCAGCAAAATATATTTTTGACGGTTTAGGTATGCTTTATAATAATTGTGGTCCGGGTTCGAGTTTAGGCAACATGGCGGTTAATTACGGTGTTCGGTGCCGGTTCAATTCGACGTCTTTCATTACACACGTGTCTAAAAGTTGCTGCATCATTGGAGTCAATGATTGGGTTTACTTTCAGATCTTGTTGTTTACCTGTCAAAGTTGTAAAGTAGGATGTTTTGAAATGTTTTTTCCTGCAAGTTCTTAATTTCAAAGATATCTAATATCCACTTCAAGCTATTAGCAATTTCGTTAGAACAATTTTTTACGTTTAAATTGACAATTAGATTCTGATATCTACAGCTCCTGTTGTGTAGTAGTAATTGTTCTTTACTTTGCAACAAAATGTTGTAGTTCTAAACTTTTTTAAAACACGACTGATATTCGCTGAAAAGTTATTCGGAATTAAATTTTGTATCTGCCCAATGGATATCTGGTTAGAAAGCGAGAAAATAGTGGAAAACTCAAGAGTAAACCAGCAAGTCTAAGCCCTGCAAAGCAGTAGTTACAGGACGCAAACTTTAGCTTTTGTAATCTGCTTCCCAATCTTAATTTGCTGTACTTGCGTAGGACTCCCAGCATTGCCGTTATTGGGACATTCGTCGAAGTGAAAGGAGGCCCAGTTGGTGGCCGTTTGATGAATTGAGTCCCACGACCACTTTCTTCGTTCTCATGTGGCCGTTTGTGGCCAAGATGCTCATGGCCGCGTGGACAAAGTCGAAGGCTAGGCGGCGGTGACGCGAGCGACTCGCAGCAAATGCAAGGAATATAGGATGAAGTGACGCGATTGGCAAGTCATTAATTAAGGTGCAATCACTGTTACGTGTTGATTTTTGTGTTTGTCGCAACAATTCTATTTAATAAAATGTTGAAAGCAGTTTTATTTCGTCGTTTAGAGCAGTAATGACTTGTATTTTGCACCGACAGGAGATGACTTTTGTGAGATAACGCTGCTTCTAAAATTGCAAGCGTCAAACTAGTGTCTTAGGGACACGGTCGCTGCCTGATTAGGGCATTTATTAGTTTTTAATGTTTTACTGGACTTTTGTTAAGTTTAGAAAAAGTTTCAAATTTTACGATCTAAAAAGTGGGATTTTTGCAGTGTGCTGTGTCAATAATTTTTAATAACGTACTTTGTGCCAACAAATATGACCTCAAAATAAACGACTTGAAGGTTTCCAGCCTGAAAGTATTACGACGCCTTGCAGTGCTTGCACTGTCATTCACTCGTGATCGTAAAAGTAAAATTGCTGTTTTTCCGATTTATTTTGTTTTGTACAGTAGCGCTGTCAAATAGAAGAAGCCAGCACGTAAAAGTTATAGCATGTTTTAGCGGCCAACGAATATTTATTTGAACAGCCAGTTAATTTTTATTTATTTAATAATACGCTGATCAAGTGTATTGTAGTTGCATCTCGTCGTATGAATAGCCAATTGACTCTCCCTTAAAATATCAGCTCTCGGCACGTGACTAAAATCAAGACGTCTTTTTATCGCCAAGACGTGAGTTTCAAAGGCTCTTCAAAGCATCGACGTATATCCGCAATGAATAAAATTAAGCTCATGGTTGCATTGACCGAAGCCGTCTTCTTTATCGCTTGCTGCACTGGGATCTTTAGGTAATGTGACTTGGAACATGACCAAACTGGCGTAGGACCTCGCACATAAGACCAAACGTTATTACAAAACCCAAAAACGTCGATGGAAAATATAGGAATTAGCTTTGAGGTACGATTAAGTTAAGCATTTTTAGCCGTCGATCACAGAAATGCCTTTTGATGTTTGTAAAAGAGCATCTTTTTGTTACAACCCGCTTCAGTGTCGTTGATACTGTTTTCATGATGCACTCCGACCAAAAGGAAAGGGTGTTACCGTAGACTGCCATATTCATGTGCACTATGTAGCTATTGTAAAATTCGAACGCACAATTCACTGTCCCCATACACGATGTTTAAACCCATTTGACCATGTTCGATGTCCACGGTTTTGCCAAACTCTCGCAGCCTAAAAGAAGGCTACTGCTAGTAAAAGGGTACTAAAAATTGGCGTAATTTGTTGTTAAATCACCCATTCACTTTCAACAGTTAATTCAACGCCGGGCATTTGTCCTTTTTACCCGGCACTCCGCATTAACTATGTAAATTTTCAAATCTGTTGTGTTCAGCGGCTCTACCAGCATTTGCAATGAGCAAGCAAAGCATCGCCCTAAGCAACAAACCGCATTGGACTTACTGCAATTTTGTAATGTTTTCTCACAATCCAGAGCGATCTGTTGTTGTTACTCAAAGTGTGCGCACACATCTGACCCCCAAACTACAGTTAATTTACATGTACACGATAGATTGTTTTTAGAACTCCCAGCTATTGCGTTTGTAGAAACTGACATTTGTCGGTAACGACCCTTAGCGAAACAAAGTGGTGACTTTACAATCGTATAACGGTACAACCAATGCTTTTAATTTTTTAGTATTACTGAGCATTTGGACAAGCAGTACAGCAGTTTCTCTTGCGTCATTGTAGTATATTTGCACTCCACAAAAGTATCAAAATCTCCGACGCAAGTTTGAACCCAAGCGAATGACGTTAAATTGTTTTTGGTGAACGTCACTCGCTTTCGGGCCAGACTTTTTGTTAGAGGTGCTCTCAGAACTCTAATCTCCACCTGCTCTTTAGATAAACACCAATATGGGGGGCCAACTCTAAAATACATGGTAAAGTTAAACGTGGCAGAGTATAGGACAAATCATACAGCCATGAAAACTTTTTTCTTTGCCAAAGACAAATCATGCAGCAACAAAAACGCTTTTTCTTTTCAAAGATAAATCATACAGCAACAAAAATGTTATTCCTTTTCGAAAACAAATCATACAACAACAAAATCGTTTGTCCTTTTCAAAGACAAATCATACAGCAACGAAATGTTATTTCTTTCCGGAGACAAATTATACAGCAACAAAAACTTTTTCCTTTCCAAAAACTAGCCACACAGCAACGAAATAATTTTTCGTTTCCAAAGACAAATGATATAGCAACAAAGCACTTTTTCCTTTTTAAGGGCAAATCATACAGTAACGAAAACACGGTGAAGTGCGGTCTGTAAAATGACGCTACTTGTAAAATAGTGCAAGGTGCGAAATATTTTCGGAAACTTTTGTAGTAATACGGAAGCGACGGGGTTCGGTTTGCAGTAACATGCGCTGGTTATTTATAGGCAGGCTTAGCCTTTGTTTTGCTCTTGGCAAAATCTTGCCGCTTCTAAATTGTGTATATGAGTTGCTAGCTGCTAGCCAGCAATTTTCAAGGCAATCTTCTGTCAAGAGGGACCTGCCTCCAGCATCAACATATAATAAAAAAATTTACTCAAAAATGATCACCAGCATCATACGGTACCATAAAGCAATCTATTACATCATGTCAATAACCCGCGACCGGTTTCGACCTTATTGGGTCTCATCAGGCGGGTGTAAAAAACACTCAATAATAAACATGCTAAAAAAACAAATTTGCCATTGGGTGTAAAAAAATGCAATACAAAACAATATGATACAGCAATACCTATATCATGGGGGTCACATTCAAGGACACACACACATGACATGAACCACAAGTCACATCGGTAAGCCCTAATAGGGGTGCAGGATCATTGTCAAGACTTATCATTAATACATGCAGTCCCGTAGCACTCCAACTTCGGGCCCCCCCCCCAAAGTAAGCGCAAGAGCCCCTGCGCACAGGTCATATCACTTTAGAGGTGTAAAATTGAAAAGCTGCATTAAGAAAATACACCACAATTTGTACATAAGTAAACAGGCTAATGTCAGAATAAAGCATGCCGATACCGAAGGTGCAAGTCATAAAAAATTCGGCACCGATGCCAGAGTTCAGTAGGACATTTATGCAGACACTGCGAAACGAAAGCAATGACACTGAAAAACATGAAAAAGTTATAAAAACACAGTATCATTTAAATAGTCTGGAGCGAACCTTTTTGTTCGCAAATGCTGTTATGACATTGTCATAATCAAGAGATCGGGCGCAGTCATTTTCGATTGACAACATGGCTAATGAAGATAGTCTACTGTCTGTCATAGACGTTCTATTAAAAGTTTTGATCAGTTTCAATTTGCTGAAGCTTCTTTCAGCGCTGGCAACAGTCACGGGGCAAGTTAGTAAGATTCGAAGTGCGATGTACACATTCGGATACAATTCAAATAAATGAGTCTTTAGAAGATAGTTCAGAAAGTCTTGAGCCGTATTGAGATTGCGTTTTTTTTGTAAAATTAAAACAAACCGCTGTAGCTCAGCGCTCATTTCATCAGAATCAATGTCACCGAACTTTTTTTGGAACTCTTTACAGCAAGTAAGAAGAGCATTTTCTTGTTGCACAAGCAAAAGTTTGTCTCGTGTGTACAAAAACGAAAAGGCGGAAGAAACCTCACGTAACAAATTAAAGCGCTCCTTTATTGACATAATAGCCTGGTCTACTAATGGATAGAAAAAGTTGCTTTTAAATTTCAGTTCAGGAGTAGCTCGTTGTTCCTCTTCACCTTGGTAATCAAACAATCTTCTTTTCTTTCCACTTCTTGACGGAGGAAAAGAAGGATCAATATCCAATTCCTGTGCTATGTCAACAGCAGATGTTGCGGCACTGTCATAACCCGTTGTGCGATAGTTTTGCAAAAACTTTTCAGTTGCCTGGATTTCCGTTTCCATTGTATGAAGGGAGACTCCATACGATTGAAGAATCTTGCTTGCTTTATTGACTTAGAATAGGATATCATACCAAATAAACACCGACAAAAGAAAACTCCATTTTGATAAATGAGCTATCAACGATTTTGTTTCTGAGGCAGCTCTTCCATCTTTTCTTTCTATGGAAATGGCTTCCAAGTCTTTCAGTGCCAGCAACACCTCTTTTAAATTGTATCGAAGAGGTTTGATGCATTTAATTCTGCTTTCCCAACGAGTATCAGATTGTGACTTTATGGACAGCTCCACATGTTTCTTCAAAATTTCCCAACGCTGAGCACAGGAAGAAAACAGCACATACAACCTTGTAAGTACTCCAAAAAATGTCAATGCTTCCGTCGATGAATTAGCACTGTCAACAACAACTAAGTTAAGGGTATGGTTTGCACAGGGCACGTAAACAGCTTTGGGATTGATGTCTAGCATTCTTGCTTGGACCCCAGAATGTTTTTCTTTCATGTTAGCACCATTATCATATGACTGACCTCGACAATCAGACAATTCGAGTTGCAGTTCGGTCGCTTTTTCTAAGAAAGCGTCCAACAAGCCTTTCCCAGTACTGTCACTTATTCTCAAGTAGCCAAAAAATGTTTCTTTAACAGCAGCTTCTTCATTACATAGTACATAACGGAGAATGACAGACATTTGTTCATGATGTGACATATCTGGAGTGCAGTCCAAAATTATAGAAAAATATTTTGCCAATTTCAATTGCTGTAAATTTTCTTTTTTAACTTCTGTCGCTAGCAATTCAATTAGTTCATTTTGTATGGTAGGACTCAAATAGTGACCTTTAGTGTTTTTATTCTTGATTCTGTCTTGAAGCTCTTTTAGGATCGGATCTCTTCTTGCCAAAAGCTCAAATATACCCAGAAAATTTCCATTGTGAGGAGATCCTAAGACTTCTTCAGATCCTCTAAAAGCAAGATTCCTTTCCGATAGAAACAAGGCAATGTCGATAAGTCTCTCTAAAACATTTCTCCAAAAACGTCTTTCATTGAAAAAAATATTCATCTCGCGTTTGTCGATAGTGGATGAATTTCTTATCCCTTCAGCTAGCAACATCCATTGACTGCAGCATTCTTGGTGGGAAATGCCGTTTTCATGGTCTTTCAGTTTTTTCGAAAAACCCTCCCATGTATTTATACCACTACAAAAGGGGCTTAGTGTTTTTCCAAATAGCTTACAACAAAAGCAAAAAACTTGATCTGATTCCCCAGAATAAACTAGCCACGACCGTGAAACACTTTCACCATTAGGTAACACACGTTTATAATGGTTGGAGGAAAAACGTCGCCTTGGAGTTGTGTTATTATATGGAAAATTTATTATTAGTTCATGTGGTCCACGCTTTACTATATCACATCGTTGAGCATCAGAAATACTTTCAGGCCATTTACATGGGTCATCAGGGATAGGGGTAAATTGAGATTCAGTTATTTTTGATATTGAAGGTTGCGTATTGGCAGGTAAATCACAACTTACATTTTCTGGAAATTCACAATCACTTTGATGCTGATCGTCATAGTCTTCTTTTTCTTGTACACTATAGTTTTCTTCATCCCTCTCGGTACTAGTGCCAGGTCTACTCTGCTCAGTAATCTTGAAAAAATCTGTCATCTTGGGCAATTTCGCTACAGCATCTCGAGCAGTGGCTGCTTCTTTTCTCTTTTGAGCACCACTTTTTGAACGTTTCATTCTATACAATGTCAATAAAATACTTTATCTGCACTCTGCAGTGTATATATATATATTGTCCCGTTATTTATAGCCAAACAGAATTCCAGACCATTCTATGATTGTTGCGTAATAACGGCATTGTTACGTCAATCGAATATTCAAGATTCTACCAGAAAATCAATCGAAATATTCTAGATTCTGCGAGATAAAATGACGTTGCATTTACTTATGATGTCACAAGCCAATTTCTTCCTACAGTTTAAATCGGTTGTAAACAAGTCTGATGAACTGAAAATAGTCACGTAGCCAAAAAGCAATTTTAGACTAACTTGGGCCCCCAAAGTTGGCCTGGGCCCCCCCAATTGGGGGGTTTGGGGGGCGGCTGCTACGTCTCTGAATACATGAGTTGCTAGCTGCTAGCCAGCAATTTTCAAGGCAATCTTCTATCAAGAGGGACCTGCCTCCAGCATCAACATATAATAGACAAATTTTAGCATGTTTATTATTGAGTGTTTTTTACACCCGCCTGATGAGACCCAATAAGGTCGAAACCGGTCGCGGGTTATTGACATGATGTAATAGATTGCTTTATGGTACCGTATGATGCTGGTGATCATTTTTGAGCAAATTTTTCTATTATATGTTGATGCTGGAGGCAGGTCCCTCTTGATGGAAGATTGCCTTGAAAATTGCTGGCTAGCAACTAGCAACTCATGTATTAATGATAAGTCTTGAAATGATCCTGCACCCCTATTAGGGCTTACCGATGTGACTTGTGGTTCATGTCATGTGTGTTTGTCCTTGAATGTGACCCCCATGATATAGGTATTGCTGTATCTTACTGTTTTGTATTGCATTTTTTTACACCCAATGGCAAATTTGTTTTTTTAGCATGTTTATTATTGAGTGTTTTTTACACCCGCCTGATGAGACCCAATAAGGTCGAAACCGGTCGCGGGTTATTGACATGATATAATAGATTGCTTTATGGTACCGTATGATGCTGGTGATCATTTTTGAGCAAATTTTTCTATCATACGCTTCTAAATTGCCACGAAAGTTTCCGAAAGTACCGGTATTTAGCACGCAGCGCTATTTTGCAGATTGCACTTCGCCAGGCTTTCACTGAAGTGTGATTTGCCCTTAGAAAGGAAAAAGTGTTTCGTTGCTGTATGATTTGTCTTCGAAAAGAAAAAGCGTTTTCGTTGCTGTGTGATTTGTCCTTAAAAAAGAAAAATATAATCCTTGATGTACGATAAAGCCTATACTTTGCAAAGTTTTACTTTACCACGTACTTTACTGTTGGCACTCTATACATCAACGGTATTTTGTGGAGTTTCGAATTACAGACATTTTGTTTCATCCGGGACGATTACCGCTACACCACGGTGACTGAAAATAAAAAAATAAGTAGCGTACTCTGCTTATTCGTAGCAAGGAAATACAGACGTTGACAAACCTGTCAAACGGGCATTAATCGACAGTAATATCAAGAAATGTAAGGCAAACGTTATAAGTTGGAAACTGCAAGGCAGGTCTGGATGATAATTTTAGCTATGCTTATTGCTTAGCCTAATGCTACTGTTTCTATGCAGCAAGTCTATAGAATCCAAAATGTTATTGTGACCAGAGGCGCAACTAAGGGGTGTTTAAAAAGCATGTCATCCTTTGTTGTGACAAATAAACTTTGAAAATGTTGATTACCTAAAAAGATCTTGTTGTTGCCCGACCTTCCGAGGGATTGGGGGCATGACGGAAAACCATGGAGTCCTAGAAGCTGGGAAATTTCCCATAGCTGCACAGTGCAAAATGAGATAAGAGGTATCCTGGGTCGTAAGACCACTGGCTTTCTATGAAGAATTCTCAATTTTTGGTAGATAAGAGTTCAATAAAAGACTGTGTCCGTTGCAGCAACCACGAGAGAGAACATATGCAGCAAGCGAGCTGGAAACCGAGGGAACCTGTGTGTCTACTTAGATGAAACGGTTCGCCTCCAGTCAAAGAAAGGTGGATACAAGAGGCAAGAGAAGAGAGACTACAAGGGATTGCTAAGAGCACGAGTAGCGCTCCCCGCTTGGTCAACTCATAAGCAACGTCCTTTCCCGGCAGAAATGAGTGTCCGGGGACCTATTGTAGCCTGATAGTGAAGGAAAAAAAGCTCCTGCCAGAGAGTTTGCGGTAAAAGGAAGGATGAAAGAAATGACTAGGTGATAGTCAGAGAGGAGAAATGGCAGACTTGTTTGAGCTGCTGAGACCAGCGGAGAGCTTGCAAAATGGAGCAGGTTTTAGCCGAAAAAGTTAAACAAACCGAGCCTCTCGAAAAGGAAACAGTGGCCTCAGCGCCACAAAGCGAACAGTTGGCAAGGACGCCAGAGCCGCATTGCTAAAACGAAAGGAACGGAAGTGTCAATCCAGAAAAGGAACGGCGCCATTGGTTCAAATGACCACTAAAAAAGATCTTTGCTTTTGATGATCGAAAATGCAAAAATATAGGCTTTGAAAACGTTTATCTCCAAATCAAAAATCTTTGCCTCCAATAAAAATTGAAAATACACTGGCTCGCCAACATACAAACATTCAGACATACAAACGTGAGCTGACTGGTGTATATATATTTTATATATTCATTTATTGGATGCTTTACCGAGACTTTTCTATGCGTTATCATGACTGATGAATTGAGTGCTAGTGACAATAAACATAAGACAAGTGACTATAATACTATTGGCTGGAAACGTCAAGTAATTTTAATGGAAGCAAAGGTGGCCATCATAAAGAAGTTGGCTGTATCAAAAAGATGGCTATTGTAGCACGTATTATTTATCATTACGCATTATTATTTTTTCACCAATTATCTTCATTTAATGTTACACCTCCTATGTCCTACTTTTTTTTACCATATACATATATACATGGGGTATTAAATACCCTTAAATTTGCTAACTTCAGGCCGGAAATTACCATTTAATGAACTTATGAACAATTCAGCTTACGAATAGCCCTTCGGAGCCATTTGTGTTCGTAAGTTTGGGAGTCAGTGTAGACCAGTGTTTTCCAACCTTTTTCGTTACACGACACACTTTTTTGCATTTACAAAATTTTGCGACACAACAACTCACTTTTGTAAGATGACGTTACAATTTTCAGCAGTGCTAAATCATAATAAATTTCACTAAAAAATGTTTTTCGGAATTCGTTTTCAAAATTATTTCATACAATAAATAAATTGCATTTTCAAAGCAAACTAATGATCATGAATATTTTCAGAAATGATAAAATTTTAACGACCAATAATTTTCTTTATTCACCTTACACTTCTAATGAGATATTTGTGCTTGATGGGAATAGCAAAGCTTTTTGATGTTAGGAGTTATCGATGATAATGCTACTCGTAACTCGCTATCAAGCATTTTTAAATTCCCTCTTTTTTTTGTTTTCAAATTTAGCATTGCTGAAAATAATGCTTCGCAAATGTATATAGTAGAAAACTGTAACAGTATTTTTACAGCTTTTTTGGCTAAATATGAATCAATTTCTAAAACATGAATCCAAAATTTCTGTATATCCCCCTCTTCATAAATCAATTGCAAACATCGATTATTCTTGATTTATGCTAACTCTTCTTCTTCTGTACGTGACAAGTCAGTAGGGCCTTCACAAGAAATGGATTTCTGATCCAATCATAGTTTTCGATTTCAATATTTGGAAAATAATATTGAAGTTTGTCTCCAAGTAATGTTAAATGGTTAATTATTTGTGAGCTGATTTGAAGTTTTGCCTCGCAGTTAAAAAGCTTTGGAAACAATTCAAAATTTCTTTCTTTCACTTTACGTTTCCAAATTTCAATCTTGTCTCTCAGAGTGCAAATTTTATCAATCGATGTTAAAATATTTTCTGCTCTTCCCTGCATACTTTGGTTAACTCTATTTAAATGTTCAAATATGTCCGAAAGATATGCTAATTTGATACACCAAACTTCGTTTTTAATAAGATTACAAAATTCATTTTGATGATTTTCTTCAAAAAATTTGAACACTATATCTTTCAAGTCAAAAACGCGCCTTAGCATACGACCTTTAGAAAGCCAACGAACCTGTGTGTGGAGCAGTAGAGTCTTAAAATGTGCACCCATTTCTTCATAAATCTGATGAAATAGTCTTGATTTAAGAGGCTTACTTTTAATGTAATTTACCATAAGAATCACTTCGTTTATCACTCGTCGTAAATCATCCCCAAGAGTTTGCGCAATTAGAGCTTCGCGATGCAAAAAGCAATGATTGATAATTATATTTTTATTCTTTTTTCTTGCTAAAGTCGTAAAACCTTTTACTGTACCAAGCACTGACAGAGCGCCATCTGTACATATACCTACACAGTTTAGCCAAGACATACTATTTTCCTCCATAAAATTATTCAAAGCTTGAAAAACGTCTTCGCTTCTAGTTCTTTAAAGTTCGAGACAACAAAGAAATTCTTCAGTAATTTTGTCATTGTGAATAAATCGTATGAAAACCATTAATTGGGCTAACTCAGCGACATCTGTCGATTCATCCACTTGCAATGCAAACTGTACACTATTTGTTTGGAAAATAGCTTTCATTTGGTGCTTAATATCATCAGACATATCTTCGATACGTCTGTCAATTGTGTTATCTGTCAAAGGAATTTTTTCTACTTCAACCTCAAATTCGGGTCCAAACATCGTTCGTACAATAGCACAACAAGATTCTTTTATAGAACTTTCAGCAATACTATGTGGTACATTGTTTTTGGCAATTATTTGAGCAACCAAGTAGCTTGCTTCTTGCACTTTGCTTGATAATTTCATTTTTTTTGTGAATGATAATGATTGCTTTTTGATAGATTTTGAAAGTTGAACAAAATATTCCACAGGCTTTGTTATTGAATTACTATGGTTAGTGCTTAAATGTCGTTTTAATTTGTTTGCTGCCATACTTTCATTTGCAAGAATGTCTCCACAAACTAAGCACTGGGCCTAGGATTATTTTCATTTCTGGCAAATGTAAAACCAAATTTTCAATACTCTGCATTATATAAACGAGGCTTCTCAGTTTTTGGTTTTTTACTCTTAGCCAATGGCTCTTCAACAATTATAATTCCGGCCGTTTTCTTAGGCTTTGAAACCGACGCATTTTCCTCATTTGACGTGGAACCTCTCCTTTCCTTAATTACAAACTTAGCCATTTTAAGGGAAAATTACACTAGGCGACATTTTGCAACTTTTTTATTTTATTTTTCAAACAATTAGATGTGTTTACCTAATTTGACTACGCTGATTCCGAATTTGCAGTCGGAATTCACCCATCCCGTCACACTTTTTTGCAAAATTGAATTTAAATTTTACTCAAAAACGCATTTAATAGGCCCAATAAGCACACAGTACTTTTCATTTGCTCAATAACATTTCATTTATACTACATTGGCTTTTTCCTCGTTGGAGTGAGGCATGAATTTTCTTCTTTTGGCTTTTATTGCAACTTCATTACTCACACAATCGCGTTTCAGGCACCAACAGTAGTCCGCCATCATGGATACATCCCATCGTCCTTGGTACCGTGTTTCCATGCTTTTGATGTCCTGGTGAAAGCGTTCACCATGTTCTTCACTCATATCGCCCAAATTTTGTGGGAAATAGTCCAAGTGGGCATGTAAAAAATGAACTTTCAAACTCATGCGACATCCAAGTGCTTGAAAACAAGCCAACATTTTTTCCACAATGTTTTGATAGTCAGGATCTTTGGTATTGCCAAGGAACTTTGATACAACTTCTACAAAAGAAAGCCATGCTTTTTTTTCCACATCCGTCATGGTAGATAAAAATTGGGGGTCTTTGGTGAGTTTTCTGATTTGAGGTCCAACAAATACACCCTGTTTAACCTTCTCAGCACTCAAATTAGGAAACTTATCTTGAATGTATTTAAAACAGGCACCTTCTTTATTGAGAGCTTTTACGAACTGCTTCATGAGACCCAGTTTAATATGAAGTGGTGGAAGTATCACATTGGATCTGTCAACAAGAGCAGGATGTAAAATATTTTTGCAACCTGGCGTAAGGGACTCTCTCAACGGCCATTCACGTTTAATCCAATGATTACTTCTATCCCTGCTGTCCCATTCGCACATAAAACAAGGGTACTTTGTAAATCCAGACTGTTGACCCAGTAGCATATTTAGGACTTTCAAGTCAACACAAATCTTCCATGTATAAGTGCTATATTGTAACTTCCCAAGCAAAAGTTTCATATTTTCATAAGACTCTTTCATGCAAGTCGAATGAGCTAAAGGGATAGAAGCAAACTGATTTGTATTGTGCAATAAAACAGCTTTCAGGCTTGACTTTGATGCATCAATAAAGAGGCGCCAGTCACTGGGGTTATAAACTGTTCCCAATTTCTCTATAAGACCTTGAATATCCACACAATAGACTAAAGAGTTTTCCATGGTGAAGAAGCGAATGTATTCATTTTCACGATGTTTATACCAAGCAAAAGTGGTATCAGTGCTGAGCATACGTTTTGCTTTCAATCTGGAACCCAGAATAAGAGCAGACGATTTTGGCAAATTCAAATCTCTGACAAGGTCGTTTAGCTCCGCTTGATTAAAAGGGTTGGGCTGCTGATCATCATCACACTCATACTCTGAACATTCTGTCAACTGGCTATCAGACAAGGACTCCTCACTGACAGAATCTTCAACTGTTTCCAAAACTCTTGGAGGCAATGGAATTGGGATACCTGGCCCATGTGGAATGGGTCGTATGGCACAAGGCAAGTTAGGATATTGAATTTTATGCTTATTTTTAACATTGAAGCCAGCAACAACACATGAGCAAAAGTAACATTCTTTGCCATGTCCATTTGGTTCCCTCCAAACCATTGGAACACCAAATGCTAAAGACCTCAGTTTTCCAATGCTCCACTGCCTCAATGACGACACACAATTACGACACACTTTGTGCGGGGCCCATACTTTATCTTGGTCTCCTAACTTAACTCCAAAATAAGCATAATAGACATTTTTAACAAAAGGTGTTATATTCTGCCGTTGAACAGATGGAACAAAGCTTCCGCATATGTAGCAAAATATATCTGGGTCGTTGATGCAGCCTCTTCGCTTAGATGACATTTTTTTCTGTTTTGAAACTCAACCAACAGCTTAAACAACAGTAATTGCAAGATTAGGTCATCAAAGACTAGTTCAGTCGTTTTATAGTAACCTCCTTCTGTAATGCCACAATGAAATAATTATGACATCACAATAAGGTGCAACAACTATAACAATAACAACGATGACGCAACAATAAGGAATGCTTCTTAAAACAGACTCACGCACGGCAAAAAAACTTACAATTATAGTGTAATGTTAAAATTTAAATCGCATTTTATGAAAAATCCTGACGTGATAGAAAAAAAGTGGCTGCAGATTCGTAATCACCATACCCAAATTGACTTAGAAGTAACCAACTTACCCAGAAAAAAAAAATCATGTCGACCAGTGTTATTTAATTTAATTTTATTAATAAAAGCTTTTTGATTTAGTCTATATTTTAAAATAAAACAATTAATTAGCTTTTAATGTTGAAAAAAGAAATTATAAGGCTATAACTTCTTACTAACTCAACGAAGATACTGCTAACTTAAAGCGACAAAGATACTGCTGTCTTAATGCAACATAGACAACTTAAAAGCTTTAACTCCTTTCTAACAGACCAATACAACTTTTTACTAGCTTAAACCCGCAAACTTTGCTTTTTTTTGAAATTTAATTATTGCATCATAAACATTCTTTTGAAATCATTTTCAATTCATTGATGATTCAATGAGGAGGGAAGAGCGAAAAAGTTTTGCGCTAAATAGTGCACTGTGACTGTACAGATGAAGTAACAGGCCTATAAGGCAAATGGTTTATTATTTAGAAAAGTTATAATAAACTACATTAACAACCATTGATGAATTTATTTTTATATATTGGATTCTCATGCGGTCGCGTCACACCTAATAATTGCCTGCGACACCCTAATGTATCTGGACACACCGGTTGGAAAACACTGGTGTAGACTTTGGTTGTTGCAAACTCCATGTGATTACATCCAGGGATGTGGAAGCGGAAGCGGAAGCGCGAAACACCTACCGCTTCCGCTTCCACATGTTATTTGACTTGAAGAGTAACTTGGCGAAAAAGTTTTCTCCATTTCCCAATGTGGATTAAACGGTGAAGTTGCACTATAAGCATAAATGAACGTGTGATAGTAGTAGCGCGAGAGAACGAGAAAAAGTACAACTAGCATCACATTTTATATCGATTACGGGCAAGAAAAAGGTAGTTTGGACAATGAAACGTAGCTAATAAAATGATGATTTGATTAAACTTAACTAACCTTGGTTAGGGAGTTAAAAACGTTGAAAAAGAAATTACTCACGACGGAAACAACTTGATCATTCTACATCAGTGCTCTTCAACAGGGATTTTGCAAAACATGCAGTTGTGTTCCGTGAGTTTTAAGGGTTCCGTGAGGGGACCACG
Source organism: Trididemnum clinides (assembly GCA_963675345.1). Lineage (NCBI taxonomy): Eukaryota > Metazoa > Chordata > Ascidiacea > Aplousobranchia > Didemnidae > Trididemnum > Trididemnum clinides. The sequence goes on along the minus strand of OY776297.1, from coordinate 18,967,088 downwards.
AAGGTTCTTCGTTTATTACTAGTAATTATTCTTATTTCAGTATATTGATTTCTTATATGTAGTGGTGTTCCATGTATGCAGTATAAATGGTAGTAGAATCTTGTGATAGCAAGTTGCAGATGGTGACGTAATTTTGTTTACAGCTTTAGGATTTCTGGATACAAATAAGGTCAACGGGATGAGACGAAAGAAAGTGTAGTAGTTTAGTGCTCCTGGCTCGGAGACCCCCAGCATTCCATTGAAGAACCCTGAGGGAGTCGAGAGGGGAAGAAGAAGCAGGAGGTAAAGAGAAACAGCCAGGAGCATGAGGCGGTGGTGCGGGTGCAGAGGGAGAAGATACATGTACAAAGTGGGTGGAAAAAGGATAAGAGGTTTAAAGGCGAGGATGGGGTGTGGGTGATGCATTAGCAGAAAGGGGCCAGATTGAGCAGTAAAGGTATACCAGATGGAGAAGTCCAAGGAGGAAGTCACAGTGCTGGTAGGTGTGGGATCTCCAAAAAAAGCAGGGAGGGAAGATCCAGGAGTGAGAGCTGCCAAGAATTCTGAATCTAGAAAAGGAGAGTAGTGAGCACTTTAAATGTACCCAATTAGAGCATGCGCAGCATTGCACTGACTTACCCCGCCAGGTCACATTTCCAGCGCACACTAAACAGGGAAAGACGGGACAAGGGTTAGGATGAACGTTGCTGCTCATCAGGAGAAGGAGAAGAATGAGAAGACGGGCAAGAGAAAGGAAGGAGAAGAGAGAAAACAAGTCGATTTTAAAGAGGCTGCGTGCTACCCTTTTGCGGTAGTTCAAGGGGCTGCACGGCGAAAAAATGCTTTGTGTGAGGGGAGTGCCTGGGGTAACTGGTCCTCGGGGAGACCAACAGCAACTTTAACCCCACCCAAACAAGATTGGGGACCGCACTACCACGTTGAGGAGGCTGTTGATTGGTGCAGTTCAATTTTGCTTGCTTTACACGTATATACTATATATACGACAGAAATTTCGCACTTCACTATCCAAAAAGATCGGAGTCAATACGTATTTGGGGACGGACAGAAAGTCCGTAATGATGATTAGAGTTAAAGTTAACTCAAAGTCAAAGTTAGTTGAGAATAGAGAGGAAAAATCAGCGCTATACGGTGTAATTTGTTGTTGTGACGACAAGTTATTGTCGAGAGCTGTAATATGTGGTCATACGGTTTAGATCTGAGAAGCATTAGGTTAACTGTTGTAAAAGTGGTTGTAAGTAGTGAAGGAACTTGTAATAACTGTCCATTTGTTGAAGTGTTTAATTATTTTTTGAATTGTAGTAACAACATATTTGATTTTCTTGCAAGCAATTCGTGATTTCTAAATTTTTGTTAGTGGGGGTTCTGTGACAAACGCGAAAGTACAACAGAGGCTCCGCAATGACAAAAAGGTTGAAAAGCACTAATCTACATTCAACACGAGTTTTAATATCTAAATAAGAGAAACACAAAGTAGTTTGGAACAATAAGCTCTAGCGAAGTAGGTAAAGTAATAGCAATATATGAAGGTTTTTGTCTCCTCAAAATAATAAAATGTAGGAGAAGACAGGCTACAGACTCACAAAAGGTAAAAAAAATTGTCAACGGTCGTTTTCTCACTTTTTGTTAGTGGAAGCGGAAGCGATAAGTGTGGAAGCGGAAGCGTTTGAAAAATAACCGCTTCCACATCCCTGATTACATCTACATCTATGTAATTGGGGCACCGAGAGTGGCCACGTGCACAAGACTACTGAAGCTTGTCGCGTTCTTTCCAATCTTTATTTCTCACAAACATGATCAGCTTCATATTTGAACCTCCATATTACTCTTATTGCTGAGTGGTAAGCAGAAAATCTGTAAATTCTATTTTTAAAGCTTTCGGTGTGATTTGACAAGGAATCTAACAACTGCGAAGCTGGCACTCGAACCACAACACCGCATTAAAAACGAAAACAATGCAATAAACAGGTAATATGTGAATGCAGTTTATCCAACTGAATAAAGTCAGCAAAATTAGCACCAAAATCTACTCTCGCCGAGCAGACAATTCAGGTTCAAACCGAACCCTAAACATTTATGTATTTGTAGAGAAAATCATTCATAATTCTTCCGCTAATAAAAGCCTAACTAACAAAAAAGCAGGTGGTTAGTGGTAAATATTAGCAACGTCGCATTCGCATAATGACGTACAACGAGGCATTGCATGTCAATGAAAATTTCATTAAAATCAACAGGCCAATGATCGGATATATCAACAAAAGCATACAGCACAATAAAACAACGGCTACGAGCATAGTTGTTCTCAAACTGTGTGGCAGGTCTGGCAGAAACTGTCTTCTCTTTCCTCCTGTTCTATTAGGCTACAATGGGTCCCCGGACACTCGTTTCTCCTGGGAACGACGCGGTTGATGAGTTTGCTAGACGGGGAGCGCTGCTTGCGCCCTCTGCTATCTCCTGTAGTCTCTCTCCTCTTATCCACTCTCGTCTTTTATCGGACTGTCTCTTCGAAGTATTTTGACACACAGGTTTCCTCAATTTCCACTGAGGTACTTGTGCTCGCTGTGTTCTCTCTCGTCTTCGCTGCAATGGACATAGCTTTCTTTTCGATTCTTATCTCTCCAGGATTGGCAGAATCGAGAATCTTTCCTGCAGCGCCTGTGGACACTCGTCCCAGGACATCTCTCATCTCATTCTGCACTGTCCAGCTAGGGACTCTTTACGCCGCTCTCTCTTTGGCGACTCTGTTTCTTTACGACTTCTGGTCCACACCCTGGAGAGTTGCCCGGCTTCTGGGGCTCCATGGTCTTCCGCCATGCCCCCATCTTTCGGAAGGAGTCGGGTAACCAACAACAGCATAGTTGTTTAAGCTGTGTCTTATCTTAATTATCCGGTCAAAAGAAAACTTTGCGGTTATCCAAGGAACAACTCGTGTCCACACTTGCTTAGGGTAACCAGAGCTGCTGTTACACTACATTCCTACCACAAGCCTGCAGCCACAAAGAAGAAATAGCCGGAAGTGCTCTTCTGAACAGCACAATTGCTGAAGAAGTCCATGCGGGTATTGAACCAGCAATCTCACCACTACGAGCCAGTGCTTCGGCGCACGGAGCTGCGCTGCCGACAACAACATAAATGCAGCACATCAAAAATCAGCAGATGTCGACTCTGTCATGAAGAAACTTGTTCGCAGCATGATGGAGCGAGTTGTGAGCGGTTGGAAGTTTGTGGTGCCAATGAACCTCACGATGGCTACGTTGATGTGCGCTTGACATTTCATGACAATTTCCTTAACTTGTGATTGAAATGAACTACGCTAGCAGTACTGACAACTCCGAAGCGGGTCTAAATGCAGATGCTAGAGTTCAACCAAAAAAAGAATTCACCGTCACAGGAGAAGCAGTGGTAACGCTTGTTGCACATTGGGAAGTGATCTTGTATGCAGGTAAGTCATAGCCTACAGGTTTAAGTAATTTTATAAACGGAAATCATAAGGTTACCTTGCATAAATGAAAGTTCGTCTTAGTAACGTTAAGTTACTTACTTTCATGAAATATCACTTTTTTTATGTGTCACAAACGTTACCAATCCTACTGTGACAGGACGCTAAAAATAAACACAAGGAGAAAACACAACCAAAAAATATTACGAAGATTTTCTTTTGCTGGAAGCACGCCAGGAACCTCACAACTATATTATCAACGGTTGATTTTGAGTTATTTTTTATATTTGGATTAACGTTTTGAAAAAAAAAGTTGTTAAAAGGTGAATGTAAATCATCAGTTCCAATTTGTACGGTATCCAACTTGTCTATACACGCACGAAATTGACATCTGCACACAATAGGTTCTTAGCAGATGCAATGGTAGATTACCGAAAATTATTCATTAAACCAATTATAGTAAATCACCAAATGAAGACACTAATTTAAACGTCTATTACAAACAAATAATTTACCCATTCCATGGACATATTAAAGGATGGAGGGAGCTGGGCAGACAAAAAGTTTTCTAAAAATTATTTATTTTCTCGTACCTGAATGGTCAAATCTCGATAAATAAACGCTATTAGCTCTTTTGGGAAAATTACCTAGTTTTCTTTCCCATCTAAATACAATGCAGAGTTACAAATGTCTCTCAGTACACAATGCTGCATTATCACAATTGTTTGCACATTTCAACACAAATACCTAGAAGCAGTTTATTGCATTGCATTGCTTATCGTAACGTAACTTTAATTTTGAAGACAACAATTTAATACTGGAAAAACTATAACTCTTGTTGAAAGGCATGTAATTACAATTAAATGAAATTTCATTCAATTTCAAAACCGCTTTGATTGCCGCATATGTTACAAAATTTTGAGATATTCTTTGGAGCTTCACATGTGGTAATTACTGCAGTGCGTAAAAGTCATGCAATAAAAATGGCTCTCCAAAAGTTAAAAGAAAGATATCCACCAAGCATACACCGGATTGCGGGCATCTCCAAGTATAACAAAGAACCCCATTCCAGGATGATGAAATCCGGGATGATTATGGACGATGGCCATCACTATCAGTCCATGACAACAGCGGCGAGCTCGAAAATTGGCGCTCTAACTTTCTTTACAATCATTCATCACAGGAGTTAAGATTGTTTTAGAGATTAATTGACGAGTAGCTGAAGAGGCAGGAGACCGGGAGTGAACCTCTTTTTGACGCTATAGTTCCAAACGCCCCTTTTAAAACGGTCAATAATGACTCCAAAACTATGAGAAAATTGACAATTTGAATCACAATGTTAAAAGCAACAGATGCATTCAAGAGCGGCCTAGTATAGCAACCGATTAGCAACACATTTTTAAAACAGTAGTCAACAAAGAAATGATGTCAAAACAAAAATGTAAAACATGGCTTAAAATAAACTAAAAAGCCAATGTTTAACCACAGCAGGTATTCACAATATCGATTGAAAGCACCCACAAGCTGTAGCTACATAAAGCGATGGTAAATCGTTGTTTAATGTTTATGCATATGAACAAGGCACAAAGAAACAAAGAAAAGGTAAATGATATAAAACTAACACTGAACACAGAGGATAACGTAGAAAGTACAGCAACAGTACGCGCATACAAGTATAACATACACAAGTGTACGCTAATATGCGTTGAAAGTAAGCCATGGTACGCTGTAGTTTGTTGAAAGTACGCCAATGAACACTGGAGCATGTTGAAAGTGCGTCAACGTACGCTTGCGCATAGTGAAAAATAGACCTCTACAATAACAGCAAGTTATCTAAAAAAGGGAAACGTCCGATTGCAAAAATCATGGCTTGTAGTTTGGATTTATAGTACCATAGCTTTTAGTCGTGTTCTGATGTGTGTTATCAGTGCGAGTATCAAGTTCCAATCTACGATTCTGTTCGTTGGTTAAGAAGATCAGAGCAGGAACTGATACAACAAGACAAGCGAAGATGATGTAATTGGCATCCAATGCATCTGCAATAAACGGAAGTGATAACTTACTCGGTTAAACTGGCCAAGTTAAATGTGGCTCGAAATAATGATCTTCCATCTGCGTTTCCTTGAGATGAAAGCACGGCACTTAACAAATCAAGCAGACCATGCATCGAAATCTCAGTCTAGTAAGAACATGCTGACCTGGCTATGAGAAAGCGGCAAGCGTATCAAACCAGTCATAAACACATAGCCAGGCAATGTCACCACCAAGAAAGCAGACTGCTATTGGTAGGTAACCAAAACTCGTCTTTTACGGCAGGCAAGGCAAGCAGCTTTCAAGTTGTTTCCCGGTGAAGCACCGACATTTATAAGATGGTGAGCATACAATAGAACAAAAGACTACATACATTTTCTTCTCATCGTAACATTAATAGCGGGTCTTCACTACCGGAATAATCAATGATCTTGAAACATATAATGCATCTTTTTTAAAGCATGAGCAGCTTGTATAATAAAAGGATGGAGGTTCCTGTCACATATTAGGTGCACTTCTTGAAACAAAGCACATTAACACAAATTTTTAGCCTCTTGCTGCGTTCAATGTTGTCAGGTGAGCTCCTCTTCTTTTTCGGAATGAAGTTACAAAGCCAGGTTCACACAGCAAATCCAAGAGTGCGCCTTTTTTTACCATGCGCACAAATTTATAACTTTCTCCAACCCAGATCTTGATCAGGCTTACTGGATAAACCTGACATTTGTTTGGCACAGCAAACCCAAACACAATTTGGCTCGTAGAAAGCTTTGAATCAGTTTATTTCAAATCAGTCGCGAAAGGAAAACGCAGACTGGTGGTAGCCCACCACTATCAACATGGATCACAAGTGGTGGTTGCTAAGGTAAGGCCTCTTACGACTACTGGGCAAGCAGGGCCACTATTCCAATCCAACGTAGCACAAGAAACTCTTACAGAAAATAGAAGTTAGAAAGGTTGTTTGCTGTGCACTTAAGGTACTTAACGGGATTCCTCCACACTTAGCTGGCGGACGAAGACCCGTCGTCATGCCTGACTGAATACTAGCTAAAGCATGAGTTCATATGCATTATACAACAATGAATAAACTTACTTTTGAGAAAACCTAGGAGGAACAGCAGCATGAACGACAAGATGTTAAACAACCACGCAACGATCGACGTTGAAGTGCCTTCGCATACAGGATAGCCGGCATCAGCTGCCATCTCCATGCCCAGCGGTACGGATCCGTTCATCAATAAACCCAGTAAAATGCAAACAATCCACACTTCAGCTGAAGCAATATTGGTATTCGATATAGCACTTTAGAGGAATGTTAAGTCAATAAAACATCGTCTTTTGCTATGTATTCAAGATAGATTAATATGTGACGTATTTTCACCACTTGCAGTTGTATCAGGATTCGATCAGGAAGCTAGTCTTTAAATTTTATATCTTCTCCCGGCGAACATAAATGACCAGAACTTTAAACTCCTCTCTAAAGCTGAGAAAACTACAGGGAGGCGTGTAACCAGAAAAATTGGGAAGGCAGAGCAGGAAATTTCCTTTCGCCTTCATGGTGGCGTCATCAAAATTTAGCACCGTCTGAAGTTCAACATTAGTACGGGAGGGCATCTTCCCCCTTGATGTAAGCTACTATGGCGGCTTCTACAATTTAATGAAAATTTTAAAAACGATGCAGGAAACTACTACTTGATCGCGTGATCCTTCAGCAAGAGCATAAATGGTTTTCTTGATGGCGTGCCACACGATAATGATGCGGACCGGCGCGATGGTGCAGTGGTTTGAGCGTCCACATTGTAGTCGGTAGACCTGGGGTTCATTACCTAAGTCGAGTCATACCAAAAGACTTTAAAAAATGGTATTCACAGCTTCCCTGCTTGGCGCTCAGCATAAAAAAGGAATAGTGTGGAGAACAAGCCGGCAAGCTTGCTTGTTGTGTCCTTGGGCAAGGCACTTAACGGGACGCCTCCACCTTTATGTGGCAGACAGGTGGCCCACCCGTACTTCACGGGATTATAATTGTGAAGTTGCTAACCCAGCATGTCAGACGACTCTTGGGTACCCACCAGTGGCAGTCCGCGTTGTTGGTGGTGGGGCTACCAGTCACTCAAGACTGGTTCGAAATGGACTGCCATCTCCCCCTAGCCTAATATCAATTAGGTTGACGGCATGAACCTGAATTACCGTTCATGCCGTACCTCCATCCCAAGGAAGAGGAGGGGTAAACACACACACACACACACACACACACACACACACACACACAATGATGCCGCAGAGCACATGACACTTGCGTCACGTGCAATCTGACAGTACCCTATAATAGAAGGAAAAAAAATAAAATTTCGAACAAAAACACCTTCGTATGGTAGTGAATGACTAAAAATGTCTAATGCCATCATTACCAGCATTAGGAAGGAAAGGGTCAACTTTAATCCAATTATTTGCAATTACAATAAAATACAAAAACATGAGAAGAGCGAGGGCAAAAAGTACGGTTAGCATGAACTTCATTCTTCCTTTGAGTTTGTCCGTAAACCTAACAAAAAATTGGGAAAACAGTTACCACAAGGCAGTAGGCAACCACGGTTGAACAGAAGACACCAAAATTTTAGAAAACTAGTTACAAAGGTCCTCAAAAATGTTAAAACAATGGCTTAACATTCAATTATCTGCTTCAAATGTCAAAACTGGAGGAGCTTGGCTCAACATTTCAGCCATCAACCTTCAAAAAATTTATCACTTTTTAATTTACTGAACGTGATTGCAAAGCTTGAAAACTAAGCGGTTTAAAACAACTTATGCAAACTTACCAACTAACCAGCATTCCAAGAAGACCTCCCGCTGTAGTCATAACGAAACCGAGAAGGCCAGCTTGTGACTAAAAATGGAAACTTATTTAAAAGATCTATTTAAAAACTTATTATTTACGAAGTAACATTGGGAGCGGCGTAACTCAGATCGCTTTTTCAGAATTACAACCTGAACATTTGAACAAAAAACCTTCACACATACGCGTGAAGTTACCATATACAGCTAAAACAGGAATTTGACACGCCCAAGGATTTGTTCTACATAGTAACGCAAAAGGATAATCCAAAATGTAAATATAGCTCACGTAACGCACATAATTCTGTCAAAACTCTCATCTACTACATTTCCACGTCGAACGCATTGAATGCATAGCAGTGATTTTTAAGCTTTGCAGGGCGCAAAGCTCTGTAAAATAACAACGATAAAACAAGACACATCTCATGACTTATTGTTATTAAAACCTATTCAACTGAGATAATGAAGTGTATTTTCATAAAACACTTGACCGTCTTTTTCGAATCACCAGTTGATCAACACAAATGCAAACAGTCGTTGATCTACATGCATCCGAAGGAAAACGCCCACGCCCGATACGCCGTGTCCACATTTAAAGATAACACAACAAACCAAAACTTTTTTAACTCCAAACCGCTTGCCATATGCAGTGGGCCTTAAAAAGTAAAATAACATAGAAATACGAGGTGCATTCAATAAGTTTCCAGACTTTTTTTGTACAGGCATTTATAATTGCCGTAAACTCGAGATATTTCAGTATGTTGTTACTATACTCCTTATGAGATGATTGACCAATTTTTTCTTGTTTAGGTGCAAATTTATAGCTACAGTAGGAATTAGAGTACACCTTACTAAATCCTGATTGTCACAGCTGGTGAATTTCAAAAATGCAATCTGGACGTGAGGACACATTAGAAGAACGATATGCGATCAAGTTCTGTTTTAAACTTGGAAAAACTGCCACGGAAACGTATGGTATGCTTCAGACTGCTAATGGACCATCTTGCACGAATCGATCATCAGTTTTTCAGTGGCACAAGAGATTCAAGGACGGCAGGGAGTCCGTGAGGGATGATGAGAGATGTGGAAGGAGTAAGGAAGTCAGAACATCAGAGATGATTGGCCAAATAAACGATTTCATGAATAGGGACCGTCGTGTTTCTATAGACACTAAGCGCACAGTTTAATGTCAGTGTGGGAGCTGTACACATAATCACTCGTAAGGAACTGAAGATGCGGAAGATTTGCGCGAAGTTCGTCCCAAGAGTGCTCCGGGAAGATCAGAGAGAAAGACGTTACAATGACAGCAAGGAGATGGTCGAGCTCATTAATTCAGATCCCCAAGTTCTTGGTGCCCTGGTAACTTGCGATGAAAGCTGGATCTATTGTTATGACCCAGAGACCAAGAGACAGAGTTCCCAGTGGAAGCATGCTGGATCTTCCAGACCCAAGAAGGCCAGGCAGAGCAAGTCCACCCAGAAACTCATGATGATCCCTTTTTTTGACAGCATGGGCATAATCTACATTCACTGGGTTCCCACTGGAATCACAGTCAACAAGGAGTACTATATTGAAGTTTTAAGGAAGTTTAGGAAGAGATTCCGTCGGAAGAGGCCAGAACTCTTCGAATCAGGTCAGTGGCATTTCCATCAGGACAATGCCCCAGTCCACAACTCCATCCTCGTCACACACTATTTGACCCAGATGGGCATCAAGACGGTTCCCCATCCTCCCTACAGCCCGGACCTTGCTCCCTGCGACTTTTGGCTATTCCCAAAGCTCAAGGAAAACCTCAGAGGCAATCGTTATTCCACAATTGAGGACATGAAAGAGGCTGTGACAAGAATCCTAAACACGCTTACACAAGAAGACTTCCAGGGGGCTTTCCAGAAGTTGTTGGAACGGTACAACAAGTGCATTGATATCGGAGGAGAATACTTTGAAGGGGACTAGAGTTTTTTGTGTGTACGGTTAATAAAAGTGTCCATACCAAAAAAGTCTGGAAACTTATTGAATGCACCTCGTACCTTTGATAAAACAAAATCGTATTTACTTGATTGATTTTGAGTGGCTTCAACACAATCGGCATTACTCCAGTCCAGCCGCTCCAGGTTCCTATGACCAGTGCAATCACCGTTGCTACAACCCAGAATTGGCGATGTTTTCGAAGTTCCCACAAGCCAGCCTTAAATATTATCAAATTTGAAGGAGAGGTACTGCAATAACTCTGGATAATTTAAAGACAATTAAATCGTCCCTCACAAATATTTTACAAAAAAATATGTTGCTGTACGTTCTGTTCTGCGCTAACCTACACAAACGAAATCGGATAAGTGGTCTATGAATTGATGAAACACTTAAATCGATTTTGATTTATTTCATAGACTCTAACCTTTTTAGTATCGAAATGATATTATAAATAACGGTTTATTCAACTGTTAGTTAAGTGTCTAAACTATACAAATTGCCGTAAAGAAAAGGAAAAAAGCTTTGGCGTTTTATTTTAGTATGTTCTATATTTACTAATATATAGTACTAACTACTAACCATCTCAGATAACATACGGAAAAGCTCAAAAAAGTCCCCTCCTTTCCGAATTAACTAATCTTTTGATAATAGAGAACGGTAAATATTAATCAAACACATTCAATGGCCTGAAAGCTTGGCAAATTGACCATGCTATCAACCGAATTTTTACGTATCATACAGTAGAAGTCCGTGCAATACACACCTTCAAATCCATTCTCGGCAAAGCAGCTGATATACTGGGCGGCAAGGGAGGACGGGTGGGAAAGAACACCAACATCGAAACGAATACAGCCACAGCAACAGCAAATTCAAAATAAAGTATGGTGTTGATTTGTTTGCTGAGACAAGAACACATGTTTACTTATAGCCATAATGCACGAAGTCGAAACCTCAACCAAACACTTTTTGATGTCCCTAAAATTTCCTTAGGTTGAATTACAAATCACTAATTACTTCTATTAATAGCATGAAACATATTCTAGGTGGTATTTCTTTGCTTAAAAGATACAAATAATAGTTGCAATGGCACTGAGAACAAAGTAATAACTATTCACTTGACCAACTTAAAATCTAAATTACATCAATGTCCACGAAAAACTAGTCTTTGCGCCAATCAACAGCCGCCTTAACATGGTGGTGCGATCCCTGACCCTATTTGGGTTGGGTCAAAACGGCTGTTGGCCTTTCCGAGAGTCCCAGTTGCTTCGGGCACTCCCCTCTCACAAACCATTTTTTACCGTGCTGCACCCTGAACGACTGCAGAAAGGCAGCACACTGCTCTGCGATCTGATCGCACCCACTGCTGGTCTGGTATTCTCTTTCCTGACGCCACGCATGTTACCGGCTGCATCATCATTTTTGTCAGGTAGGGCTCATCTTTCTCTGAACTTTCTACCTCCTCTCTTTCTTTGTTTGACCCCTACTCTGATTGTGTAAGGGCCACATTTTACTAAACAATTCCTCCTCGCTCTCATTTCTTAATGTTTATGCTCCCCCTATTGGCTCTTCTTCAACAGATGGCAGAACCGACTTCTTTTCTACCTCTTTTCTTTCCTCCTCCAGAAATTTCTTCATTCTGAGGTATTTTGATTGCCATCATCCCTTCTGGGACTCAAAAGGTACTTCCGACCCCCATGGGAAGTATTCAATAGGGTCATCTCTTCTGACCTCCTCTCCCTCAATGATCCTGACATACCTACTCTTCTTCATCGCTCCTCTCCTGACATCTCCTTTGCTCCCTCCTCTTTCACCTATCTTGCTTCTGGAAGGTGCTTTAGGACTTGGGTTCTGATCACTTACCAATTCTTCTAACTGTCCCTCTCTCTCTCTCTCTGGTCTTTCACCCCGACAAACGTCCTCCTTCCTTCAATTTTCAGAAAGTTCGTTGGGGTGATTTTGCTTTTTACTTTGACTCTCACTGTCCTTCTGCAGAGGAATACTCATCCTTTTCTCTTTCCTGTGTTGCTGCTCTCTTTACTTCTCTGACACTGAATGCGGCCAAATCTTCCATTCCTTTTGGCCGCATTAAACACCATTCTAAAGCCTGATGGTCCACTGAAGTGAAAGAAGCGGCTAGTGAAAGACGCAAGGCCTTTGCTGTCGCTCACAGAAGTAATGAAGATCGCCAGGCTTAAACATTACTGCTTCCCGAAGTGCTTCGTCTGTCATTGCCAAGGCCAAGGCTGAGGCATGGCAGGGGATTTGCTCTTCTCTCTCACCCAAATCTACCCCTAAACCTAAGTACTCTCTCCTTTGTTCTGTTGCTGGCTCTTCTTCCTCCTCTCCTAACTTCCCCAACTGTTCCTCTCCCAGGGAATCAGCTTCGGTCTTTGGCAATTACCTAAGATCCCACTTTTCTGTCTCCCAGCCAAAGGCCTTGCACAGAAGGGCCAGAGGCTACGCTACCTTTCCAAGCTCTGTTGAGCCACGTGCCCTGAGGAGTCTCACTCGTCCTTCTACTCTCCCTTCTCTTCCATTGAATTTCTCGTGGCTGCCTCCAACCTCTCCTCGTCCACTACGACTGGCCCACATAAAGTTGCTTATCCCATGTCAAAGCATCTCCTTTGCTCTGGCATAGATTTTCTTCCTCACATTTTCAATCTTTCCTAGATTTTGCATTCCTTTCCTTCCATCTGGAAGACTTCTTCTATTATTCCCATCCACCAGATGGAAAGCCTCTAAGACTCTGCTGCTTCCTTCCGGCCTATCTCTCTCATCTCCTGCATATTAAAGCTTTTTGAAAGCATCATACTATCTCGTCTACTCTTCTTTCTGGAGTCTAACTCCATTCTCTCTCCCTGCCAGGCCAGTTTCCACTCTGGACGGTCTACTCTAGATCAAACTCTGTTCCTTGCTCAGTCCATCTTGAATGGGTTTAACAAACCCAGGCCAGGCTCTTGGACGATCCTCTCTACTATTGATTTCTCGAAAGCTTTTGACTCTGTCTGGCACCCCACCTTTTTTCCTAAACTCATTTTGGCTGGCCTCCATACTTGCTTTGCTCGTTGGACTCAATCTTTCCTTTTTGATAGGTGTGCTTGCGTGGTTTTTCAAAAATCACAAAAGTTGCTCGTTTCGAGGTGTTCCACATGGATCCGTTCTTGGCCCTGTACTTTTCTCTCTTTTCATCAATGATCTTCCTGGTTCTCTGCCTTCTTCTGTCAAGCTGCTCTTTTTACACTGACAATCTAGCCATTTGGTCCTCCTCCTCCTTGGTCCCTACTGTGGTAGAAGCCACACAAGGACCTCTGGTCTGAGTACTGGTGTCTTCCTCTCAATCCAAGCAAATCTGAGGCCTCCTTTTTTTAGTCGATCCCCACCAAGCTAACCTCCAGCCCAACTGCCTCTCACTCAACTCCTGCCTCTGTTTTAATCCCACTCTAACTTATCTTGGGGTCACCTTCGACTGCACTCTTTCCTTTTCTAAACATGTATCTTCGCTAAAAGGCCAAGTCGTTCCTTTGTCTCTAGGTTTTACGCCGTATCTCTGCTTCCTCATCAAGCCCGTCTAAAGAGTACCTTTCCCTTCTGTATAAAGCTTTTCTTTGGCCCCTTCTCATATATACTTCACCCAGATGGTTTCTTTTCTTAAGCGTTACCAATATCACCAAATTGGAATGCCTTCACTGAGTGGCTAGTCATGCCATCTTTGGCTGCCTTTCATCCTCCCCTATCCCACTTCTTCTCTCCAAAGCTTATCTACCTTCCCTATGACTCACCCTGAGTCATTTCGCTCTGCCATCTTATGAGCGGGTTCTTCATCTCCCAACCTCCTTTCCCATTTCAGGTTTGGCCAGACTTGAAGTGAAACCAAGACTGCAGATTGTTCTGAAGAGCTTTTGCATTTACTCACCCGCTTATGTTTCCTTATACTTCTTTTAGGGAGGCTCTGTTTGCTTGCCCTCCCTCTCCTTGAAACCTGCCTTTCTTCACTGTGGAATCCACCACCTCCTGTCCATGCTCCTGCTCTGATTTCCCTCTCCCTCGCCAAGGTGTGACTCTCGCTCACCTTGACTCCCTTATGATCTGGTGCTCTGGACAGACAGCTCGGTTCCTTTTTCTTTTGGCAAAGATGGCTCTGGCGTACTTGCCAACTGCTCTCTCTGTGGCACTGAGGCCACTCTTCCCTTTCAGCAGGCCCAGTATGCTCAAGTTTTTCTGCTGAAGCTGGCGCCATTCCGCATGCTCTTTGCTGGTCTCAGCAGCATTAACAAGTCTGCTACTTCTCTTCTTCTATCTGACTCTCGCTTTGTCCTCTCCTCCATCTTTCCTTTTACCTCAATCTCTCTGGCAGGAACTGTCTTCTCTGTTCTCCTGTTCTATCAGACTTCAATGGGTCCGTGGACACTTGTTTCTCCCAGGAAATAATGTGGCTGATGAGCTGGCCAGACAGAAAGCCCTACTCGTGCTCTCTGCAATCCCTTGTAGTTTCTCTCCACTTATCTCTCGTATCCACTCTTCTCTCTTCTTGAACTGGAGAGGTATACTGTTCCATCCAAATTCTTTGACACACAGGTTCCCTCGATTTCCACCGAGGAACTTGTGCTCCCTCATCACACTTGCTGTGTTCTCTCTATCCTTGCTGCAATGGACACAGCCTTCTGTTAAGCTCTTTATCTCTCTAGGATTGGCAGAATCGACAATCCTTCCAGCAGTGCCTGCAGACACCCGTCCTAGGACACCTTTCATCTCATTCTGAACTGTCCAGCTACAAACTCTTTGCACTGCTCGCTCTTCGGTGACTCTCTGTCTCTCTAGAACCTCTGGTCCAGGCCCTGGAGAGTTGCTTGGCTTCTGGGGTTCCATGGTCTTCCGTCATGCCTCCATTCCTCAAAAAGAGTCGGGTAACAACAACAACTAGTTTTAATTTTTTCTACAACAGACGAGTGCAAACTGCAGTATGCAAGAGGATGTGCCCTGTGGCCAGCGTCCACTGATTAATCATCCAAAAAAACAGGTCTGCAGTTTAAAAACTCCGCCATTTTGAAAATGACAAGTTTATAAAAAGTTTGTACATCTATGTTTTACACAGTGGAACTCAGCAACCGAGTTTTGTGGCCAAACAGAACGAATTCGGCAAAAGCTTTACAGTAAGAGAAAGGAACCTTGAAATTTATGCACCAGTAACTCACCGAATTTCTATCACTTCATGACAGCTACTATTTACATCACGATCTCGAAAATGAAGGCAGTTTGAAGTATTAGTGGAGTTTGTTGATGGATCATCCACAATTATACCAATGATGTATGCGCATCCAGTGCCTATACCATATTTTATGCCAGTTGTAAGAGCAACCTCAACCTTATTCGCAAAAGAAACAAGCACTATCTGTTAATATAAACAGACTGCTCGGTGTGTACTTGATGTAAGATCATCAACCATTAGTCGCGCGTATCTAGGTGCCAGACAAACTAGACGCCGGGCCAACAAAGCATCAAACAAACTAGGTGCCAATGAATTTTAAAATTGTCAACTTCAAAAAAACTTGCAAGCAAAGGGAGCCGTAAAAAATTTTTATAATGGTTACTACTAGAGCAAAGATTTTTAAAACTGGGGTCCACAGAGTCCGTGGAGGTCCAATGAAAATGTTAATGCAAGAAACACATGCACTTTTCGTTGAAAAACAAAAGCAAAGAATTTGAACATCAATTTCTTCTCGGGGCTGATTTTGACTTATTTTCCTACATATGTTCCCAACGCCTTATTTTTTGGAAATCTATCGCTTCTCAGCACTGATTTTAACGTATGCACTCATAATTGTTTTATCAAAGAGAACGTGAGGATCTCTTTTGGAAAGAAGTGGATTAGTGGCTCGCCAATTCTGGTCTAGGCAGCAAAGCACGAGCCAGAAACGTAATTAAATGGTCGTTATTGAAACAAAGTTTAAGTAACCACTGTACTAGACAACTAAAGTTTCGGATGTTCAAACATAAAACAACAATTCACACGCATTGCTATCCTGGATTACCATTATTGCCCTACCAATAAATTGTATGAGCTAGGTCATGAGCAAAAATTGTTCAAGAATAAAGTACGGAAAATCACGACGGTAAGCTTGGCTACACGTGAAATAGTCTAATCGTTCAGAATGCAACTGATTAAAAGGTTTTCACAATATTCGCTGTAAAATAGGACAATGCGCAAACCTAGCAATCACCTGAGCCGGGAATCACAAAACTGCTGGTAGTTGGTTAGCGTACAAACTGAACCAAGCGTCAGTTACTGCATTCCTTATAAAAGACATTTTTTCAACAACCCTTGTTCAAGGGAGCCTAGCAGTCTATAAATCGCTGTGGCTCAGTCCAACAGGAAGCTCTTAAAAAAAAACCCAAAGGCTGACGAATACTTGTGAATTGGACATATTTGAATGCTTGGTTTACCATAATGGAGGCGGCGCAAATCATTTTTGTAGCGGCTCACGTCACTGGAATCCGTGTGTGCAAAAGTTACAATTACAGTCATGCAAAAGTCACAGCCACGTTCGACATGACGTTAAAGATGTTGCGGTTCAAATAGCGTCGCAAGCCTCAAACCCATTATTTATCGTTGATCACGCGGTGTAATCAAGGCGTTTTGGGTAGAACTATGACCGCTGTAATAAGTCAATCAGCAACAATATAATTGTCAACAAAATAAATTTTGTCGCTCACGCAACTCGGGCATGTGTGATGTTTATAGTGTTCCGACTTTTTCGCTGGGTAGTATATTCACTTGAGATCTAAGATAGCAACGCGTTTTTATTGTCGTTTTATGTTTGAACAACTAGCAACCGGTGTCTAGTGGTAGGTAGTCTAAAGAATTAGGTACGGGCTTGCTTTACATTGCAGGATTTTCTAAGATTGCAATTTTTAAAGTCATTAGCGCCTAATCCGTTTGGCGTCGAGCACGTCTGCCCTAGTTCGTCAAGCCGCTAGACTCTAGCGGCTAGTTTTGTATGGCACTTAGATGTGTGCCTTCATAGTTTGTTCGCGTCCAGTAGCGCGCATCCAGTTGTTGGGCATTGTTAAATGTAAAAGATTGCGACAACCAGAAAAAAAACAAAATTGCGAATTCAATAAAAAAGTAGGCCAATCAAGACTACCACTAATCACTTACATTTAAGTTTAAATTAAGCAAACGCGTTATCTTTGTAGTTCCACCATTGGTGCTAATCAACATGATCGAGGGAAGGACAGCAATAGGACAACGACTGACATGGATGAATAACATCAAGCAAAAAACAAAACAACTATTGAGACAAATGGTTACATAAGACACTGCGAAGAGTTTTCCAAAATCGTGCAGCAACTGTAATTAGTAGAAGCGACTTAATGATGATCATAATTTTTGTGGGTGCATTATCAGCATGAAAAAGTTTCAAAATTCTTGAAAGCAATGAAAAAGTTGACGATTACTTTTGACAATTCTCTTACCCATATAATTAAGAAGAATCGACACTGCTGTAGCTGTGATTCGTTCGTGAGGAGGAAACCATACATTAGATAAGAGTGGTGGACCAGCCATTACAACGCAACCAGCTATACCATTAAGAAACTGACCAGCGTGAATAAGACTGGAAAAAACAAAAATGTTACAAACAGCTAGTGTTTTGTGAGGTGCTCATCAAAATCTCCATCGTTTCAAATCAAAACTTGCGTCTGAACAACTTTTCAAAAATATTTTCACGTTTTGCACCACCATTTAGTATTCATTTACTAGAAACATAGCTTCAAAAAACTTTTTGTGACACCATCATCATTCGCAGAATTATTGTTCTTTGTATGAAGTAGATAGTTCGTTTTTGTTTCTTCCAGAAATGAGGGCCATCCATTTACCCATCCAGAACAATGGCATGTCCTTTGGCGGCTTATTTCGACACAACAATTAGTGTTGCATAACCGCCTTTTCGTAAGGCATAATCGCAAAGGTTTTCCTGCAACCAGATGATAAAAATACTAGACAAAAGATGACGAAGGTGCTGCCATCAATAACGTGCAGATCTTATGCTCTGTTAGAAAATTAATACATTTAGCATTGCAAGATCACTGAGGCAGTATGTTATGAAACACATTTCTACTGTTTATTTAAGAAACTTACTATTTCAAAACTGAAACATCGAAAGGCAAGCAACGTAAGCCAGATCCGACAGCAACCAATGAAGCAGTAAAAAGAGTTGGAAAACGAAGACCTTTAGTGTTTAAGTACCACATCCAGAAAGGCATGGAAACAATGAATGTTATTGGTCCCCAATTTGTTAGCAGTGCTACTTCAGCTAAAGTCGGTAAGAAACATTTAAATTGTTGTATACGTATTCTAAATTTGAATAACAGTAGTCTAACGTCAAGTGCTAATCACTGTCATCATTTTTGATTTCAGTGATAACCAATGCTTATTATACTCAGGTGACATGCGGGTTGAAGTTAAAGACTATAAAGTTTAGATATAAATACTAACACTAACCTAACTTTAACCCAAATCATAATATTGCGTTGCAAGTGCTTTTTACCTCAAAAATTCTGTTCTGACTATTCTATATTGCATTTGTAATCAAAAACCAACATTACACATATCCTAATGATTTAGGCTGAGTATTTTGAGTAAAGGTAAAAGCCATTTCTACACATAAACAAATAGTATGTCTTTTTTGATTTTCTTGCTCTTTAACTCTTTATGTGATATAGCTTTGAAAAAAGCTGTTTTAGCCTTAAGCTTTTCGTGACGCTCTCATCAGTGGCGGTATCATGTCAAAAGGGAAGATCTAGAGTGAATGAGTCTTTTATGTGAATGATTTGGATGTTACGTAATCAAGACAGGCCAATGATTGCGTTTGTATTGCAAAGCGCGCGAAAGAAAGATTTCGCAAATTGTGAAAGTTAAAGAAGGCGCGGCAGGAGGCCAAATGCTACGATTATCGAAAGAGTTTGAGAGTGTAAACAAACTCTTTCTGTCTGCATAACACCGGGCGTCGGGTCTTGATATAAGTAGCCTCTAAAAGATTGAGATGGAAAGAGCTGCGCGCTGCGGCAAGGATTGAAAACCGCTTATCATCATAGTTTAATGCGCATCGATCATTATCTAAAAGATGCTGACCAATGGCGGAGTCACAATCCGGTTTGGTGTCGGTTCGTTTGCACGATCTGTGTGGTTGAGATCGGCGTGGACGAGTCAATTGCTGTCTTAACCTTTGCGGAACATGTTGCTTGATGCGATCCTGTAGTCGTTGAGATGTTCGCCCTACGTACCGACTGTCACAGTGGCACTTGTATTCATATATGACAAAACTTTTCTGAATGGCAGGTAGAACATCCTTGCGGGCCACAGGCAGCATGCGCTTAGACGTAAAGACCAGGCGGGTGGTGACGGAACCATAGCAGCTTTCCACGGCGGTTTTGACTTCTTTTTCTAAGTTTGTAGATGGCTTACCTATCCAAGGGACCCTCAAGTACACAGGACACTTTTCAGGGCCAAATCGCTTAAGGGTGGAGAACTGAGCAATTTTCTTGGTGATCTGAGTGTTGATGATGTTTTTAGGATAGCCATTGTCCAGTAATATCTTCTTAATCCGTTCTATTTCTTCATTGAGTCTACGCTTGGTGCAAATCATTAGAGCTCGATGCACCAATGTAGATATTAGACTTATTTTGCGTTTGAGAGGACTAGAGGACTCCCAACGCAAATACTGGCCAGTGAAAGTGGGTTTACGGTATACACTGGTCTCCAAGCCAACATCTGTTCTTTCGACGTAGACGTCAAGAAACGGTAGACATTTCTCTTTCTCTTTTTCAAAGGTGAACTTGAGGGATGGATGAAGGCAGTTAAGTTTGGTCAGAAATTCATCTGCTTCAGCTTCGTGATCGAAGATGGCAAACGTGTCGTCAACATATCTGAAGTATGTTGAAGGCTTTTGCGTTTGAGAAAATAACTTTTCTTCATAATATCCAACGAAGATGTTGGTCAAAGCCGGACCAAGTGGCGATCCCATAGCCACTCCGTCTGTTTGCTTGTACATGGTGTTATTGAAGCTGAACTCAACTGAGGATGTAGCGCTCTTCATCAATTCAACAAACACGTCCTTTGGAATGACTGGTCGGGAATTAGACTGGTCGTAGAGGGCTTCCGAACAGATTTTGATGGTTTCATCAAGGGGAACGTTGGTGAACAAGCTGGATACATCAAAAGAACACATGAAGACATTAGGATCGATGTCAAGATTTTGCATGGTATTAGCAAACGTAAACGAATCTGATATGCAGTGTGACGGATTAAGAAGATATTACTGGACAATGGCTATCCTAAAAACATCATCAACACTCAGATCACCAAGAAAATTGCTCAGTTCTCCACCCTTAAGCGATTTGGCCCTGAAAAGTGTGCTGTGTACTTGAGGGTCCCTTGGATAGGTAAGCCATCTACAAACTTAGAAAAAGAAGTCAAAACCGCCGTGGAAAGCTGCTATGGTTCCGTCACCACCCGCCTGGTCTTTACGTCTAAGCGCATGCTGCTTGTGGCCCGCAAGGATGTTCTACCTGCCATTCAGAAAAGTTTTGTCATATATGAATACAAGTGCCACTGTGACAGTCGGTACGTAGGGCGAACATCTCAACGACTACAGGATCGCATCAAGCAACATGTTCCGCAAAGGTTAAGACAGCAATTGACTCGTCCACGCCGATCTCAACCACACAGATCGTGCAAACGAACCGACACCAAACCGGATTGTGACTCCGCCATTGGTCAGCATCTTTTAGATAATGATCGATGCGCATTAAACTATGATGATAAGCGGTTTTCAATCCTTGCCGCAGCGCGCAGCTCTTTCCATCTCAATCTTTTAGAGGCTACTTATATCAAGACCCGACGCCCGGTGTTATGCAGACAGAAAGAGTTTGTTTACACTCTCAAACTCTTTCGATAATCGTAGCATTTGGCCTCCTGCCGCGCCTTCTTTAACTTTCACAATTTGCGAAATCTTTCTTTCGCGCGCTTTGCAATACAAACGCAATCATTGGCCTGTCTTGATTACGTAACATCCAAATCATTCACATAAAAGACTCATTCACTCTAGATCTTCCCTTTTGACATGATACCGCCACTGATGAGAGCGTCACGAAAAGCTTAAGGCTAAAACAGCTTTTTTCAAAGCTATATTAAAATTCTGTACCACCAACAAGATTTTTGTGTACTTTATGTGATCCGTAGGCATTTTCATCGGCATAAATCATTCGGATCAGGGTTGCAAGATAGTAATAAAACTCTCGCTAAGTATTGATTCAAAAGTCATATATTTTAGCCATGCCTTTAATGCTGTGTTTTAATGCTTTTATAGCCATTAACCAAGAGTTGAAATCAAGAAAATTACTAATCTTTTGTAAATTTTAAACCATCTGGAAACCTTGTTTCCATTTACATGGAAAGAAAATGCTCTGGTTATCACGATTCTAGGACAAATACCCCCGGACAAATACCCACCGGACAAATACCCACCGGACATATACCCACCGGACAATTACCCCCCTTGCAAAATACCCCCTGGACATATACCCACCACAAGATGAAATGTGAGGAAAAACCCTAACCCTAACCCTAACCCTAACCCTAATCCTAACCCTAACCCTAACCTTAACCCTAACCCTAACCCTAACCCTAACCCTAATCCTAACCCTAACCCTAACCTTAACCCTAACCCTAACCCTAACCCTAACCCTTAAACAAAACAAAAAAAACTGGTGGGTAATTGTCCGGTGGGTATTTGGCAAGGGGGGTAATTGTCCGGTGGGTATTTGTCCGGGGGTATATGTCCGGTGGGTATTTGTCCGGTGGGTATTTGTCCTGATACCGGTTATCACACAATGGTTTATTGGGCTAATTAGTACACAAATATAATTCATTTTTTTGGTTTGTAGACTTACATCACTTAATCAAAAATTTTGATCATATAAAAGTTTTGTGGCTTTAGAAAGTGACACATTCTTACTTCACAGCTCAGGCGTTGTTTACAACTCCATCTTTCCGCTAATACAAAGCAGTGGGTTTATTGTACAGCCATTGCAATAACAAGCAGTCGAGTATTGACTTGAAAAACAAATGCCAGTTTGGTGAAAGATTAATGAGATTTTTTCCAGAAACCTGTTTATCATGAAAGATAGTTCGAGTTGATCAGAAGTGTTAGTCAATGCGAAAGAAGTAATAGTTTAAAGGTTCACACCGACATAAGCCACAAACATTATATTGAAAACAATTTACATGCATTGCAAACAATGCACCCAACCCATTTAACGAGACAATCCCTGGACGCATTTCGTGCTCTTGAACTCCTCAACAGGGCCTGTCGCGTCCCCTAAGCCAAACCCTTCATTTGCAATAACATAAACTCGTTTTCTCCATATGCAAAAGCAAACATGCATCAGACAAACAGCACAAGCATGTTCATGACAGATGGTGAACCTAATGGAGACACTCGGGCTTTTGCTGCAAAATGAGGCTCACATAATCCACTGCGATTTTCAGACCAAGTCACCTCAAAACAACACCCTGCTACCAAGAGCTCCCTCACCTTTTGTGACAGCAGAATCCACTCCAACGACCCCACGCAGGTGGAATGATTAATTAGATGATGTTATGCAAGGTTAGTTAATGGTTTGAAGGTTCACACCGACATAAGCCACAAACATTATATTGAAAACAATTTACATGCATTGCAAACAATGCACCCAACCCAATTTGACGAGACCACCCCTGGACATGTTTTGTCCTCTTTGGACTCCTCAGCAGGGCCTGTCCTGCTCCCAAACCAAACCCTTCATTTGCAATAACATAAACTCGTTTTCTTCATATGCAAAAGCAAACATGCGTCGGACAAGTGGTGCAAGCATGTTCATGACAGATGGTGAACCTAATGGAGACACTCGGGCTTTTGCTGCAAAATGAGGCTCACATAATCCACTGCGATCTACAGACTAAGTCACCTCAAAACAATACCCTGCTGCCAAGAGCTCCCTCACCTTTTGTGACGAGAGAATCCACTCCAACAACCCCACGCATGTGGAATGATTAATTAGAATGATTAAACAAGTTTATGTTATTGCAAATGAAGGGTTTGGGTTGGGGGACAGGACAGGTCCTGCTGAGGAGTCCAAAGAGGACAAAACACGTCCAGGGATGGTCTCGTCAAATTGGGTTGGGTGCATTGTTTGCAATACATGTAAATTGTTTTCAATATAATGTTTGTGGCTTATGTCGGTTTAAACCTTCAAATCATTAACTAACCTTGCATAACATCATCTAAAGAAGTAATAGTTATTTTTAATAACAGTGTGTAAATACTAAATGTGAATCAACACTCAAAAAGTTTTGAAATATAACAATACAATGAACAAGCTGCATCTGTAAACCAAAAACAAAGTAATTAATAAATATACGCGTTAGCATATCACATACATGATGAAAAACCAAATGCTGTCTCAGACGATTCATCTATGGGGCTCCATGTGTTCCATATAGCTCCTTGTATTAATCCCATAAGGCCAAAAATTATACATATGTACCATCGATACCAATATACCTTGCATTCAACTAGAACCTGGTGTCCATCTGAACTGGAAGAAACTACTTGAACAGGAGGACTGATATTGACTTCAGGTTCTTGAGACTAAAACCCAATTATAATTGATGAACCTTTGAGAAGAGGTAAACCAGATAGAACAGAGCTTAAGTAAAGAAAACCTTTTAACCTCCATGAATTGCACAATAATATTTTTTGTATTTTTTTAACGATTAACACCTGTACAATTGAATGAAACGAAAAAAAATTTTGGCGACTTTGCTTGACACATATCAAGGTTATTCTGTCACTGAGTTTTGCAACACGCAAACACTGTAAATATATTTTAAATCAGAAGTGATTGGAAATACCTTATTTTGCTAACCTAAACCATAAACATTGCTTGTCATAGCCTGCTAGAAAAACAAATGAATTTTAACATCTGGTATTCCGTTATTTAAAATTGCCTCCAAAATACACTGTTAACCAAAACAAACAGTGGCATGGACATTCAATGGTAAAGGTATTCCCATACTTGATTCCGAACTTTGAGAATGGAAAAAATAAGGCTCCCATTTTCTTAAACACACAGCATTGATGTGAGAAAAAGGGTGGACAGTTCTTTCCCCTTGGCTACTCTCTAGACTGAGTAGACCTAGCCCACTGTAAAAACCAGCAGTAAAACTTTGTAATCCAAAAACCACATACAGGAAGATATCACTTGAAATTAAAGTGCAATGATTCCACGATAAAGGGATTGAGAAAATTAGTCAAAATCAGTGTTTTGAAAAAATCGATTGCAAAACAATGGCCTTTATGTTGTTTTGAAAAGAAAAATTGGATACATGATGGTTGCTGAAAACAAAATTATTTTATTGACATTATCACAAAGGGCATGTCTCAAAAAGTTTAAGAACCCCAGATTTAGTGGCTTCATCACTACTCTCTTCGTAATGAGGCCAGCGTGGAAAATTTGTCAAAATTTATGAGGCCCTCACCACTAATTTATTATCTCAGTCATTAGCACCACAAAAGGGGAAGAAAGTTATTCAGACCAAGGCTTTTCAAAAATATTGGTAAAAAGTGCAAATCAAAAAAGTAATGTAGGGGATTCTGATGAGGGCTTGGGGCGTGCATGCATGTTGCCAGAGCAAAACTACGTATGTAGGAAGTTACACAGTAACAGGTGCATTGCTCTGCCTTACGTGCTTACTTGGAGCTAATATTAGATTTCCTCACATCTTTACATTATACTATTTGAAGATTACACAAAGGTTAGGACTGTAATAAAGTAACAATATTTTTTCATCAATAAATCTCTTGCAACAACCAGACTCACAAAAACCAAAGCATCAGGCATTAATTAAACGTTGGTATACTTGTTAAAACTCATCCACAAATCACCAATACATGCTTGAATAGTGGTGCACAACAGGGGTCTGCAAGTAGTAGGTTGCAAGACCTTACACACTGGATGGTGAAAAATTTAAACTTTTCACAATTATTCCAATATATGGACTCATTTTAGTCAGCTTTTGTGGTGGGTACTCAAAATTTATATCATATTTGTCATAGTATAGCCTTGGTTTTACAAAAATGTTTTTTGTAGTCGCACAATGTTTTCTGTAGTGTTTGTTTCCTACGTCACAGCTGTATTCTATGGTTAGTTAAATATTGTGTCAAGTTTGCAGCAAGCAAAGCCTAATTTCAATAAAAGTGTAGTTTTTTCCAAAATTAAACTGTATTCAAAATCAAACCTAGACCTGATTTGCTGTGTTCTAAACATAGCCAATAAATCTCAATTTGAAGAATAAATGTGAGAATCATTGATTTACTGTTTATGCACCAACTTTTATACAATTTAGTTTCAAGAAAATTGCTACAATCAACAGCAGCCTTACCCTTACAAACATTTTTCACAAAACTATGCACAGTACTGTTTGGGTTTGCAACTCATCAGAACATTTTTTTGAGTAGTATTAAAAAGTATGGCCAGACCCCAACTATCAGAGAATAAAAAGGAAACTTTAAATCATTGGTTGCAAAAAGAATACTATGAAATAGTTAGTTCTAGCGATCACCATCAACAGTAATCTGCATTCTGCCAGGTTTCTCACAATAACATCCATTATCATTTGCAACAAAAGGGTTCTTAATAGTATTTTAGCCTCAACATCAAAATTCCAAAATAGAGCAAATACTAATACTTGCTAATTTGCAATTTTTTTAAAATAAAAACAATGTCAAACATTTAAAATCGATAAGTTGTGTTACATACACATAAAAATAATCAACGCTGATTAAAAATCTTGATACCAAATTCAGTTTCTGTACTTCAGGCAGAGACAAAATAATAAAGTTCCTCTGTATTTTTCAGCATTTTACAATTTGGACGACAAATCATATTTAAATTACTGTTAGCATCCATACAAACCAATTGATGTGCAATTGTTTAAAAAAGTCAAACAATGGGCTAACAAAAGGTTGGTTGGTAAATCGCCTTTTGGGATTAGATGATTTACCAAAACCCTTTTAAAATTACAGAAAAGATTACTTGCAAGATAACAAACCATTCCATTTGCATTATTTCATCAATATTTATTAAATAAAATATATATTCTAGTTCTATAGCTAATATTCTTTTCAACTTTGGCAGGTTTTGGTATATCAACTGATTCACCCTGAGCATTAACGTTATGCTGAAGCCTGCAATATCAATCATCAACTTTACGAGTATTTACAAAAAGTAAATCACAACTAGTTAAAATAAGCAAAGTGATGTTCACTGCTGTACCCTACCTTTTTAAGTTGAAGTTTTCTAAATGCTTCATTTATTGCATCGCTGTCTAACAATGGGGATGATTCATCCATAGCAACTAAAAAATTTCAACAAATTTTTTGATATCTTAATTCAGAGTTTTGCAGTAATAGACATATGAACAAATAGAGAATAGTACTCAGTAACACAGCAATGCAAAAATTTTTCTAAAAATGAGAAAAAGCACTAATTAAATTAGGCTTCCTAAAATAGCAAAAACATAAAAATGCATAGTTAAACTCAATTCAATTACCTAATTTTAACCTATTGTGTGGGTAACTGTCTAGTTATCAATTTCAGTAAATTTATGTTCTGATGTACTTTCCATACTCAGATACTTTAGTTGTTAGTTTTTCTGTATTTCCATAATTCAGTTATTTCTTGTTTTAGAATAAATTACAGTAATTCTATACTATAGTGTGAATTTTTGTGCATTTTTTTGTATGTTCAATCCATAATTCAGTAATTCCACACTGCAATATAAGTTTCTGGATTACTACCAGTATTGGATGCAAAAATTCCGCAGGCGATCCATGACCCTAATAGTAATCCCAGCTCTGCCACTAACTCCCACTGTCATATGCTAACCAAACAGTGGGAGTTAGTGGTGGAGCTGGGATTACCAGCTAACCCTAATGCTATCCACGACCCTAATGGTAATCCCAGCTCCACCACTAACTCCCACTGTCTTATGCTAACTTTAACAGTTTAAACCTAACCCTGACCAACCTTAATCAAAACTAACTCTAAGCTAACCCTTAAGCAAAACAATGATCAGACAAAACTAAAAATTCGGAAATACACAAATTCTTACAAAAATATGAAAAAGCAACAACTAAATTAGGCCCATAAATCACAGAAATTTATCAGAGTGCTAAGTATGACTCAACTCAATTATCTAATTTTCCCAATTGGGCAGCTATACTTTTAGTTTTTATGGACTTTAACAAATGTCCTTATTTCTCTGTTTCTGCAAATTACACACATTTTCAATTAGTCTCTTGGTAGTTTTTGTGCATTTCCTTAAGTCAGTAATTTCTTTTTTAGAATAAATTTCTATGATTTCATGTTTAACATAAGCTTCTGTGGTTCCTTGATGCATTAATTGCATAATTCAATTAGATTTCCATATTTCCAAAAGTCTATGAAGATCCGTATATTAAGGGTTGTCCCACTGACTGATGCTTCAGGATTTCCACATTTTAGTGGTATTCATTTTCTGGAACACTTTCTGTGGATTTCCTCATTTTAGTTCCTTCTGAATTTCTATAAAACTAAACTTCTGCATTTTGTTAAGTCCACAGCGATCTAAGTACTCTCAGAAAATATTTCAAATGTTTCTGCTTGAATTATCTTAATAAATCGTTTTGCCTTAAAGCACAAAGTTTGTAAGTGTAAAACCACCTCAGGGATTCTGAGACGCTATCAGTTCTGCAATTAGGACTACCTCAATTAACAACAGATACAATAATACATGTAATATGATGAGAACATTTTACAGCCTTGCTATTTGACCTTTACAACTGCAACTGTTTTTTTTGCAGATGACTGCAAAGGAATCCTATCGCACTGCATTACCTCCAAGACTGCAACATATTGCTGAATCACAAAAAGTGTCAGCACCATATGCAGAATTTGCTTTTGCACTGTTACTTGCACCCTTGACTACTAAACTAGCTGATAAGTAATTGCTTACAGTGA
The DNA here is from genome assembly GCA_963675345.1 of Trididemnum clinides. NCBI lineage: Eukaryota > Metazoa > Chordata > Ascidiacea > Aplousobranchia > Didemnidae > Trididemnum > Trididemnum clinides. Next base: position 18,938,725 of record OY776297.1, on the reverse strand, counting down.
CTTCTGCGCAGTTTGGTTTAACTATAAGATCCTGGAATCACAACAGTCGAAAAAGACCAAGGAGAATTGAAGTTTCTATTCTACAGAGGTCATAAGGATGAACAAGAATAGAACAAGGAAGCTGAACTCCAAAAACTTTGACCAGTTGCCCACTTGGCATTAAATTAGGGCAGCGAACTCGGTAAGTTTGAGTTCGAGTGTAGCTTGTTTTAAAAGTTCGAGTTCGATATTTTTATTTTTGCGAGTTCAAGTTCGAGTCCTGTGAAAATTTATCAAGTTTTTTCGAGTTCAGAAAATAAAGTGAATGACTTAGCCCAGCGGTTCCCAAACTATGGGTCGCGACCCACTGGTGGGTGGTGGGCGTAAGTTCAGTGGGTCGTGAAGGTCATTCAAAATTGAAACTACTGCATGCTTTGTCTCAAATAATTTAAAAGTGAATTAACATCTTGAATAAATGTTTGTTTTCACTGTACTTTTTTCCAAGTACTTTAAAGTACATGCAGAATTATGTGGGACTCAAAAATTTATGTTTTAAAAAGTGGGTCGTGACTTAAAAAGTTTGGGAACCACTGACTTAGCCTAAGCACGTTTGCAGTAAAATTGCGCACTCAAACTTATGTTCAAAAATCTGAGATAATAACCAAATGCCGTTGGTTGCCGTAAACCAGGCAAGATGTGTATTGTGAATTTGTATTGAAAGCGAAAATTATAAAATAACTTACAATTGAATCACTGTAGGTTTCGTAATTATGCGCTTTCGTAGGTTACGTAGGTTTCGAAATTATGTTTAGGAAGAAAAAGTTAACTGTCAACTGATCACTTTTTCTCTAATGTGACTGTTGGCATTGCAAAACTGTAAAATCTAATTAGAGCGTTATTCCCAGTGTTCTTAATGTTTTCATAAAACATTTAGGGTTTTATTCAGAAAGCAGACTTAGTTTAGTTACTCAAAAGCCGAGCTTGCGCAAGTGGGCTTAGAGAGGGAGGCTTGGTGATATGCAGAAACTAAACTCAAACGAGACTTTGTTTTCAACCTTTGCCTTGTTCATAGCTACCTACCTGCTGCATGCACTAATTCAGTTATCACACCTATAACGAAAAACAAACATGGTAATGTCTCTGCCATCTCCAACTACAGGCCTATTGCTCTACCCACCGTAATTTCAAAGTATTTTGAGCATTACATATCATTTATGACCAGTAATTTCTTGTCAAGTGTGGATAACCAATTTGGCTTTAAGCCTGCACATAGTACTGACATGTGCCACTTTTTATTAAAACAAGCCATTTTGCAATACAATACTCATGGAAGTCCAGTCTTTGTTGCCTTTTTGGATGCCTCTAAAGCATTTGATAAAGTTAATCATCATATTTTGTTTAAAAAACTTACTGAATGCAATGTTTCTGAGATTTTTGTAAAACTCTTAGCTAACTGGTATTCCAGTCAACTTCTCTGTGTTAGGTGGGGTACTACTTATTCTAAGTTTTTAACCGTCTCAAATGGAGTGAGACAAGGTAGCATTTTGAGTCCCATTCTATTTGCTGTCTATATGAACCAACTTTCACAGACCCTTAACAAACTTAACGTTGGTTGCTTTATTGGTCAACATTGTCTAAATAATATTTTGTACGCCGACGATATATGCTGTATTGCACCTAGCAGCAAAGGCCTTCAAAATTTGCTAGATGTTTGCTATGAATATGCACAAAGCCATGATATCTCTTTTAACTGCTCTAAAACCAAAATAATGATGTTTAAAACCAAGTTTTTGAAGTTGAATTTTGTGCCCAAATTACAATTAGGTAACTGTGTAATTGATTATGTAGAAAAAGTGAAATATTTAGGTTTTCTTTTAACATGTGATTTGCAAGATGACATTGACATGTACCGACAGCTTCGCTATGTCTATGGTACAGCAAATAGACTTCGCAGTAAATTCTCCGACTGTTCTAAAAACGTAAAAAATTATTTGTTTTGCACGTTTATGTACAGTTTCTATGGCAGTAGTATCTGGTCGTCCTATCGACAATCTACCTTTCACCGTCTCCGGGTAAGCTACAATAATGCTTACAGGATACTATTTAACTTGCGTCATCGAGTAAGCATATCTTCGACTCTTGTACAGAACAATATATGTACTTTTCAAGCATTGATTCGAAAATATGTCGCTTGTTTTATGATTCGATGTGCAAATTCCTGTAATATCTGGATTTCCTCACGGGTAAATTCGGACGATTTCCTAACCAGCCAGTTTTATAAACACTTTCTCCTCCTTCATGACCGTTAGGCTTTTGCCTTCTTAGGGATTTCAAACATGTCTGCAACTCTGTGTTTGTTTGTTGTTTATGCTCTGCGTTTCTTTGCTCTCGCTGAGCTATTCTAGTGTGATTTATGCTGGACTAAAGTTGACTTTGCTGAAAGTTAACAGGTCTGTTAAATAAATAAATAAATATAATATACTTCGCAGCGTCATGTTGGCAGGTGACACGCTGTTCGTTTGTTATGATACGATACAAATGGAAGTTGTTGTTTGCAAAAAGCTTTGGTTAAAGGGAATACAGTAAGTGGTACAGCATGCTACATAATCGTGTTACTGATTTAAGCTATCTGGGGCCCATTCCCAAAATTTAGCAACAGCAATACAAAATTTTGAGTTTCAAGTTAAATTCGAGTTCGGCAAAAAATTCGAGTTCTTTTGAGTTCGAGTTTCCAGCCCTGCATTAAATAGCACCGACGCGATGGCGCGTCCGCTTCGCAGTCGGTAGACATGGGGTTCAATCCCCTTGTCGAGTCATACCAAAAGACTTTAAAAAATGGCACCGGTTTTTATAGTTTCCCTGCTTCGCGCTTGGCATTTAAGGGAGGTTGTGGAGAACAAGCCGGCAAGTTTGCTTGTTGTGTCCTTGGGCAAGGCACTTTAAGGGACACCTCACCTTTACGTGAAAGAGAGGTACTCCAGTCACCTCGGAAATAGCAACTCCCAAGCGAGTGCGGACTTACCGTCCAAAACAAAGCGATACAATTCGCTTTCTCGTGAATGGAGGATAAATATGGCTGTTGTATTTTTAAATATTCAATGACAATTTTCCACACAAAGTTTCAGTTCAACTCACAACGACACATTAGACTTTAAGAACGTAGTAGAATAAAAATGATCAGGCACCTGCTTAATATAAAGTGTAAATCTAATTGAAATTGCGTAATTTGGACCGGTTGTTTGCATTGCGCCAGAAGCATGAGCACTTGTCAGTATGGCTTACGGGGTTTGCATAATTTGAAAAGGCAAGGCGTGCAAGGTGCAAAGCAGCGTTTCCAACATAAAACAATTACATACATAATATAACACAACAATGGCAAATAAAATAAAATAAAGTAATTTTGAATCATAAGGTTTTTGCAGCTTGGAAATTTCATTCAATGATACATAAGCGTAGAAGATCAAAAGCAATGATTCATATCGATTGAAACATTTTTTATGTGCTCACATAGTAAGGAGACAGCATAAATTGTGATTGAGTTATCAATTTTTGATTGTTTTCTGGCACTCTTGTCACTGTAAAACATGAAAAGCTTTTTTTCAATTAATCCTGTTATTAGAATTACATGGTGTTCGAATTAAACTCCTTTGGGAGCGACCATTTAGCAGTGCAGGTATAGCTTACTTCTGCCGAAAGAAGTGAAAAACTAGTTTTAAAGTGTTTTTGTAAATGTATAACTATGCACCAATAATCAGTGGCGGTCAAAGATGCTAAAAATCTACTTGAATAAAGATATCATCACTTACTTAAAAAATATTCAAGAGAAAGTAGAACGTACTAATAAGTATTTTTACATTAGTACAAGTAAAAAGTAGTTCAGAATCAAGCTACCTAAGTAGTGAAAGTGAAAAGTAGTTTCATTTTTTGAGCAGTCTTTTTCTGTTTATCTACAAAGTGATGATTTTTGATTGTGGGTGCTCGCACCACATAGAACAAAAAAAGAATTTCTAAAGATGCAAACTTTTCTGCCAATTGCGCTGTTTCTTAATTACTCGTACTATACCAACCAAGTCAAAGGCTTAGGTGTGTGACAGGCCATGGCGTCAATGCAAAAGAGAGTCCTCCCTTGTAGTTAATGTGTTTAAAAGTGGTACTACTTTTAAAACACTCTTGAAAGATGACATCTAAACCTCTTTGTTACAAATGACGCCGTTTGGAGTCATTGCCTATTTTACGTTGCAACACAAATATGTTATACAGATGTTGTAATAACACTTTTGCATGTTGATGAATATAAGTTTTGACGAATTTTTTTCCAATAAGTCCTTCCAGCCTAACCCTCACCATTGTGACGTCATTATGTCATAAAGTTTGAGTTTGTGACAAAAATTCACTTGACTAAATTTCGTACAAATTATATATTACAAGATACCGTAATGCAAGATTGACTAACTTTGTGCAAAAGAGCATTGTTCCACTGCACATAAGTATGAATAAATTATTTGGAGTTTGTTCATTTTTTCATGTGAAAGTGGAATTAATATTCCTGACGCCAAATGGAGTCTACGATAAACGGAAATCAGGGGCGTATCCAGGGGGGCGGCTGGGACCGAGCCACCCCGGCTGAGTAAGTGCATAATAGATTTCTCTGGGAAAAACTTTTAAACCTTTTATTACTCACGCTTTGTCGTAAACTTCAATATTTTGTTAGATTTATGTACTCAAATTTATGACTTTGATGTGACTAACGAAAACAAGCATGCTAGGAAAGAAATAAATGAACAAACCAGTCACGGTTGCAAGTTTGCAGTCTTGGTACCGATTTACCAAAGTTGATATAAAAACTTTGCGTACAAGCCAGCAGCACTAAGATGGAATAATTAGGTGACAGTTCAAGTTGTTCAAAAAAGGACTTCAGACAAGTAGTTTATCTCAAGAACTTTAGTACAGTAGAAGGTACAGAGGGCCTAAGCTACTGTATAACTGGGCGTTAGCTTAGTCTAGAAGCTATAGCCTAGCTGCTAGCAATCAAATATATAGCCAGCAAGCCAATTTACTAAGCTACCAGACCAATATTTATCCTAGGATACTGGTATCAGATTGGTGAAGTAGCGAGCTAAAAGTAGTTTCCTACAAAATCAAAAAATATATTTTCTTTGCAAGTTGTAAGAGCAATAAACAAATTGTTCACTGGTACATGCTTTAAGAGGATTGCAGAATTTTTAAAAGAAGCGTTAAGACATATTTAAAACCTAATCAGCGTCGAAGTATGCACATGCTGATGACTTAGCATTGCTGTATGCTTCTCGATATTGGAAGGCTGCGGAGGACACTCTTAGCCAAGACATCACTACACTTTCAGCTTATCTCCAGACTTGGAGGCTAAAGCTCAGCAATACAAAAACGGTGACGGCGGCTTTTTATCTTAACAACAGAGAGGCAGAGACGTAGCAGCCGCCCCCCAAACCCCCCAATTGGGGGGGCCCAGGCCAACTTTGGGGGCCCAAGTTAGTCTGAAATTGCTTTTTGGCTACGTGACTATTTTCAGTTCAGCAGATTTGTTTACAACCGATTTAAACTGTAGGAAGAAATTGGCTTGTGACATCATAAGTGAATGCAACGTCATTTTATCTCGCAGAATCTAGAATATTTCGATTGATTTTCTGGTAGAATCTTGAATATTCGATTGACGTAACAATGCCGTTGTTACGCAACAATCATAAAATGGTCTGGAATTCTGTTTGGCTATAAATACCGGGACAATATATATACACTGCAGAGTGCAGATAAAGTATTTTATTGACATTGTATAGAATGAAACGTTCAAAAAGTGGTGCTCAAAAGAGAAAAGAAGCAGCCACTGCTCGAGATGCTGTAGCGAAATTGCCCAAGATGACAGATTTTTTCAAGATTACTGAGCAGAGTAGACCTGGCACTAGTACCGAGAGGGATGAAGAAAACTATAGTGTACAAGAAAAAGAAGACTATGACGATCAGCATCAAAGTGATTGTGAATTTCCAGAAAATGTAAGTTGTGATTTACCTGCCAATACGCAACCTTCAATATCAAAAATAACTGAATCTCAATTTACCCCTATCCCTGATGACCCATGTAAATGGCCTGAAAGTATTTCTGATGCTCAACGATGTGATATAGTAAAGCGTGGACCACATGAACTAATAATAAATTTTCCATATAATAACACAACTCCAAGGCGACGTTTTTCCTCCAACCATTATAAACGTGTGTTACCTAATGGTGAAAGTGTTTCACGGTCGTGGCTAGTTTATTCTGGGGAATCAGATCAAGTTTTTTGCTTTTGTTGTAAGCTATTTGGAAAAACACTAAGCCCCTTTTGTAGTGGTATAAATACATGGGAGGGTTTTTCGAAAAAACTGAAAGACCATGAAAACGGCATTTCCCACCAAGAATGCTGCAGTCAATGGATGTTGCTAGCTGAAGGGATAAGAAATTCATCCACTATCGACAAACGCGAGATGAATATTTTTTTCAATGAAAGACGTTTTTGGAGAAATGTTTTAGAGAGACTTATCGACATTGCCTTGTTTCTATCGGAAAGGAATCTTGCTTTTAGAGGATCTGAAGAAGTCTTAGGATCTCCTCACAATGGAAATTTTCTGGGTATATTTGAGCTTTTGGCAAGAAGAGATCCGATCCTAAAAGAGCTTCAAGACAGAATCAAGAATAAAAACACTAAAGATCACTATTTGAGTCCTACCATACAAAATGAACTAATTGAATTGCTAGCGACAGAAGTTGAAAAAGAAAATTTACAGCAATTGAAATTGGCAAAATATTTTTTTATAATTTTGGACTGCACTCCAGATATGTCACATCATGAACAAATGTCTGTCATTCTCCGTTATGTACTATGTAATGAAGAAGCTGCTGTTGTTAAAGAAACATTTTTTGGCTACTTGAGAATAAGTGACAGTACTGGGAAAGGCTTGTTGGACGCTTTCTTAGAAAAAGCGACCGAACTGCAACTCGAATTGTCTGATTGTCGAGATCAGTCATATGATAATGGTGCTAACATGAAAGAAAAACATTCTGGGGTCCAAGCAAGAATGCTAGACATCAATCCCAAAGCTGTTTACGTGTCCTGTGCAAACCATACCCTTAACTTAGTTGTTGTTGACAGTGCTAATTCATCGACGGAAGCATTGACATTTTTTGGAGTACTTACAAGGTTGTATGTGCTGTTTTCTTCCTGTGCTCAGCGTTGGGAAATTTTGAAGAAACATGTGGAGCTGTCCATAAAGTCACAATCTGATACTCGTTGGGAAAGCAGAATTAAATGCATCAAACCTCTTCGATACAATTTAAAAGAGGTGTTGCTGGCACTGAAAGACTTGGAAGCCATTTCCATAGAAAGAAAAGATGGAAGAGCTGCCTCAGAAACAAAATCGTTGATAGCTCATTTATCAAAATGGAGTTTTCTTTTGTCGGTGTTTATTTGGTATGATATCCTATTCCAAGTCAATAAAGCAAGCAAGATTCTTCAATCGTATGGAGTCTCCCTTCATACAATGGCCAGGCAACTGAAAAGTTTTTGCAAAACTATCGCACAACGGGTTATGACAGTGCCGCAACATCTGCTGTTGAAATAGCACAGGAATTGGATATTGATCCTTCTTTTCCTCCGTCAAGAAGTGGAAAGAAAAGAAGATTGTTTGATTACCAAGGTGAAGAGGAACAACGAGCTACTCCTGAACTGAAATTTAAAAGCAACTTTTTCTATCCATTAGTAGACCAGGCTATTATGTCAATAAAGGAGCGCTTTAATTTGTTACGTGAGGTTTCTTCCGCCTTTTCGTTTTTGTACACACGAGACAAACTTTTGCTTGTGCAACAAGAAAATGCTCTTCTTACTTGCTGTAAAGAGTTCCAAAAAAAGTTCGGTGACATTGATTCTGATGAAATGAGCGCTGAGCTACAGCGGTTTGTTTTAATTTTACAAAAAAAACGCAATCTCAATACGGCTCAAGACTTTCTGAACTATCTTCTAAAGACTCATTTATTTGAATTGTATCCGAATGTGTACATCGCACTTCGAATCTTACTAACTTGCCCCGCGATTGTTGCCAGCGCTGAAAGAAGCTTCAGCAAATTGAAACTGATCAAAACTTTTAATAGAACGTCTATGATAGACAGTAGACTATCTTCATTAGCCATGTTGTCAATCGAAAATGACTGCGCCCGATCTCTTGATTATGACAATGTCATAACAGCATTTGCGAACAAAAAGGTTCGCTCCAGACTATTTAAATGATACTGTGTTTTTATAACTTTTTCATGTTTTTCATTGTCATTGCTTTCGTTTCGCAGTGTCTGCATAAATGTCCTACTGAACTCTGGCATCGGTGCCGAATTTTTTATGACTTGCACCTTCGGTATCGGCATGCTTTATTCTGACATTAGCCTGTTTACTTATGTACAAATTGTGGTGTATTTTCTTAATGCAGTTTTTCAATTTTACACCTCTAAAGTGATATGACCAGTGCGCAGGGGCTCTTGCGCTTACTTTGGGGGGAGGGCCGAAGTTGGAGTGCTACGGGACTGACTGAAATATTTATATCTGAACCAGATAAGGATTTAGAAAGCGTCTATGACCCAAAGCAATCAGATTCTGATAATGTAGTGGTTGCCACTGCCTCTTGTGATAATAGTGATGATGAAATTCCTCGTGCACAGCCAATTAGTGATAATGAACATGACATCCCGCTTGCGAGAGAAGTTCAGCTGGGCAATGCCACCAAACCAAAACTCCGACATAGCTTCAAGTGACAAAAAAACTTTTAATCGAAACCAGCAGATGCTGACATGGCATCGAAATGATAATTGAGTGATCTAGCCCCTCTTAAGGAGCCGAGTAATTACTTTGGACAGTTTTTTACAAATAAGCTACTCGAGCACGTTGTACAACAAGCAAATTTATATTTACACTGTTCAGCAAGAATCCATCTTACGTACCAACCTGGATGAACTAGAAATGAGCTACTCGAGCTACTGCATGTATTTCGGAGTTTTCATAAAAATGAGCAGGTAGGCTATCGACGCAACGTTATATCTGTTACTGCTTACTGTTTATGAGTTGAAATAGGTTTTTCTAAATTCAACAGAATATTTACACTTTAACGGTAACGACAAGGCAATTACCAGTAGAATAGATAAAAACTGTGACAGGTATTTATACAGTAAAATCACTGCTAACCATGCTTTGCAAGCCTGCCGAAACGTGGAGCCAGAGGGGAAAATCAGCGTAGATGAACAAATAATTTTTTACTGGGATAAGAAGTCATTAAGGCAGTACGTCACAAAAAAGGCAAAGGAAATGGGAGTTCAACGTACTAGCATGATGTTGGGTAAGTGAGATAACTTATGACTTCCGCCTGCATGACGGTAAAAGTCCTGCCGTGAACGAGAACTGTGCTTACCAACCAAGAGAACTTTGTGCAACCCTGCCTAAAGTTTTAGATTTAAAAATCTATTTTGACAATTGGCTTGCCTTTCTTGATATCCAGCTTCAGCTGCGTTCATGGAGTATTTGGACAGTTGGCACGGTGAGGTCTAATCAGTGGCGACTCCGGCACTCGGGCCACTCGACCTGAGCCTGAGTTACGGCTTTGTTAAATTTAAAGTCTGCAAAACAAGTTTAAAACTTTTTAACTTAATTTATAACGTTATAACGTCCTGCAACGTCCATACTTTTTGGAAAATTGATATTATGCACCTTGTTTTTTCAAACGTTACAAATTTGTCAACTTGGTCCACTAAGCTACTAAATAAAAAGACACTATGCATTCATAACCAAAACATTTTGAAACGTTACAAATTTGTTGACTTGGTCGATAGAGGCTTAAGTCAAAAGAAGAAGAGCATTGTATAAACCACCAGTGCTTGTGGTGGCAATTGCTTTTTGTGCTCAACATTTTGTCTATCTCCGGCTCGAGGAAAATAGCCAGACACGCTGTGCAGAGAAATAACGAGAGAAATGATTTTAAAACATTTTTTCAAATCGAATCGAACTTGAGCGTGATTGCAGTTGCTTGAGCTCTAACAATGCAGGCGTTTATTGCGTTGTTTCTGACACATTTTTGCTTAATTTTTTTTTGAACTCGGGCCCGCGAGAAACAGCCAGAGCTGCAATCAGAAAAAGGTACATAAAAAGAGTAATCTTATATATAAAGCGCAATTCTGTCTAAGTGGCTGCGTATCTGTGTGTCTATCTGTTTTAACTCCTCTGAAACCGCTATAGGTACAAGGACCAAACTCGGCACGATTGATCACCACCCCGTGGTGAGTGTCATAAGAGTACTGGTGACATCATGATGACGTCAAAATCAAAAATATTTTTTTTAAATTTTCATTACTTGACAGAGGACAACCGCTTTTTGCTCAAACGAAAACCAGCTTCCGACTTACCACATTTCAAATGTTTTTAGTTTTTTGGGGTCTAAAATGATGTCACAATCAACGATTCATTGAACATTTAACGATCTGTTTTTTGTGCTTTCTCAAAAAAGTGCTCATCGCAGAAACCCGATTAAACGTTCTTTCAGGAGATAATAATAAGCAGCTTTTGGTAATGTGTGTATTGTTGATATTTATCCTCCATTCACGAGAAAGCGAATTGTATCGCTATGTTTTGGAAGGGACATCCGCACTCGCTTGGGAGTTGCCATTTCCGAGATGCCTGGGCCATCTGTCTGCCACATAAGGCGGAGGCGTCCCGTTAAGTGCCTTGCCCAAGGACACAACAAGCGAACTTGCCGGCTTGTTCTCTACAACCTCCCATAAATGCCGAGCGCCAAGCAGGGAAGCTATGAATACCATATTTTAAAGTCTTTTGGTACGACTCGACAAGGGGAATGAACCTCTAGTCTACCGACTGCGAAGCGGACGCTCTAACCACTACAACATCGCGCCGGTTTGCAACAATTAAGCTTATTTGATTATGATAGGAGCACTTCAAGCAATCTAACCATTCTTTCTTCTCTTTTTCCCTTGCACGCTTAAAGTGGGTCTGTGATGTCATAATGTGTCTCGTACGATTAAGACAAATCTTCGCTACCGCAGATCATGATATCAAGATGTTTTCAAAAATTGCAATCTTTTTGCAAAATTGGTTTATTGAAAAACTGATTTGTGACCTCATTTCTCAACCGATTTTCAAACATTTTTTAACAAATTAAAGGTTATTTCAAGGCAAGTCCGATAGTGTATAATATCTACAATTAATATTAGTTTTTTACTGAAAAAACTGAACTTCAAGACGGGTGGTGTAGCTTTTTACCCCTCACAAAACTGGTGAGCTCAGTAAAAACAGGTGACTTTAAATACAAAAGCGTTATAATCAGGTACTAACAATAATTTTCCTTCGCAAGCTTAGAAAATTTTCTTTCCAGCAATATGTGACTCCAACTACTTGAGGCTAAGGATTAGTTTATAATGGCTGATTAAAACTTGCTTGCCATTCACCATGTTTCATTTTTGGTCGAATAATTAACCTACTAGAGCTAACAAACTTGCAATTGTTAAACAAAGTAGTACTATGGTACATTTTGGCTACTTTTCCTCACAAGCGTGTTTCCTTTGCATTACTTGTCGACGTTTTCAAAAAGATCCATCAAAAACTGAAGTCTCCAAATGTTTATAAAATGTAGTCTACCGGTTAAAAACACACAAAATTTTAGTGCTCGCAGTATACAAAATTGCAGTTGTTAGAAAAACTAAGTCTTTTGGTACATTTTGTCTATTCTTTCTCGATAGCATAGATCTTAGGCATTAACAATCAAATTATTCAAAAGACTTATCTATAAACAAAGTCTACAAATTGTAATATACAACTTTGGCAGAGAGGTAAAGCATTTTAAAATCCACACTGTTGATATAGCAAGTAACTTTAATAAATTAAAAATCATTTTAATTCGTATAACATCTTAAATTCAAACGTTTTCAAAAACTTTTAAGCTCATCAAAACCAGGATCAAAGTCTTCCAGAAATGGCAAGATTCCCAAAATTAAGCGAAAATCCAATATGGAATGTCATGTTACGATTACGTGCAGTAAGTAAAGTTGTTGTAAAATTCTGCTAATATATGTTTAGCAAAAAAGAAGCTCCACTTGCATAGCATTGTTTATTAAGGCTAGGGCTATGCCGTTTTATAAGCAAAGCTTCATGAATTTTTGCTTCATAATCTGAGTTACATTTTTTCAATATAGTGAAAGAATTAATATTATATTGTAGATTGGAGCAGGTGGGGCATGACAAAATGTGGTCCTTAATTGCGCTTTTTCTTGAATCTGCTAAATTCAGATGCTCCTTCACTCTGGTGATCAAATGTCGGGAAGACATACCAATGTATGTCAAGTTCGTATCACACGAACAAGTAAATTTTTTTGCGTACTTCTTTTTTGCTAAACATATATTAGCAGAATTTTACAACAACTTTACTTACTGCACGTAATCGTAACATGACATTCCATATTGGATTTTCGCTTAATTTTGGGAATCTTGCCATTTCTGGAAGACTTTGATCCTGGTTTTGATGAGCTTAAAAGTTTTTGCATCCAATCTCTCCCAGCTGTTATTTATTTTAAAGTTGGCTACGTTTTTACAGCCATTAGAAGTACTATATCTTCATAATGTGTATTATTTGAAATTATCGTTGATTATTTTAATTTATTACGTCACATTTACAGATTTAATTCTTGAAAAGGGCTTTATGAAAGTCGAAAACGTTTGAATTTAAGATGTTATACGAATTAAAATGATTTTTAATTTATTAAAGTTACTTGCTATATCAACAGTGTGGATTTTAAAATTGTAATATGTAGCCTACTTCAAGCAAAACACTTGGTGATCACCCAAGAAAAAGACTCTTGGATAAAGATGGTATTTTCATATCGTTTGTAGCATCATGCAAGTGTCTAGCTACATATGATCTAAATGTTGAAGCAGTTTCCATTACAATTGGGCAAGGCTACCGCAGCTGCCAGCTGATTTGATGTTCTGAACCTCGACATTATGAATGGGGACTCCTGCTATTGCTATAACTGAACTATTAGTGCTTCATTTCGTCTCGAGTTAGTTTGCTATGTGCACGGCGGCGTTTATGCCAGGGCCAAGGAACATGCACGCATTCAGAGACGTTAGTTCATATTAATTCGCATACAGTGACGAAAAAGTGGTAAGTAGCAATCCTCATAATAATAATGGCTCAAAACGCATGGTGAAGTCATAATGTTAACTGACATCTCAATGCTTGCACTCTTTAGTGAAAATAGCAGCAGACAGAAAAATTATCCACTATCATTTTGATAGCAAACATAAATGGTAAAGCCCATTACTGATATTTGTAAATGCAAGGACATCGGTACAAAACACTAATCTTCACTTGGAAACAGAGAGGTCTGGACCAGGGGCAAAGTTAAATGTAATAAAATCCCAAATTTAAGAAAAGATCAAAATTAAACAATAATAGCGTCAGTCTGTAACACTGGATTAAGAGGGAATGTTTTTGTTTGAAAAGAGCTTAATAGGCGCCTATTGCAATAGATTGTATAGCGCAAAGGAAAGCCATAGTACCTTTTCATGCTATGGCCATATTAAAGCAAACAGCGCAGGCAAAAATCTTAATGTCAACAGTATCAATACGAAAGCGGGCCCACCAAATCGTCGAACATACACCAAACAGCTAATTTCCTTTTAACTCAAAAGCGACTACCATTTGGGCGACGCCATCAATTTTGACTATGTTTCACATACCCTTCCTTACTCTTTTAAAAATTACGAATGGTAGTTTGTGTTATCGTTCTTTCTTTTTGAATACTTCCAGTCTTGATTAGTAAACCAACATGATCACCATTACATGTACAGGAGCTATGGCTTACATTTAGTAAAAAATTTTGTTGCGGCTCAAACAAATGTTTGTACGGTGAAGCTGGAGCAGCTGCATTAATTGATACGTTTTAAATCGGCACGGGTGATAATATGGCCTACTGAAAATACATCGGACCATACTTAGGAGAAACAAGTTTTTCTATTTTGCTTGAGAACAGCTTTATAGAGCTAGCGGAATCAAACCTGAAAATTTAGGAAAAGTAAGAACTTATTTAACTTCCATAAGCAAACCTAAACAAGGAAAAACAAATATAAATCATAATGCGTAGCCAACAGGGACTTAAAAAAGTTTGAGGGCGAAATCAAAATTAACAACGTCACTGTGTTAAATCCTACCACGTGGAACATATTATCGGTGTTTTGCATTTTATTAGCTTTATAGAGCTACCGGGGTAAAACCAAACATTTGAGGAAAAGCAAGGACACTTTAAATTCCCCAGGGCACGTCAAGCAGGGAGAAAAGAACATGCTACATAATGCGTAGCCAGCGAGGACTTGAGAAAGTGTAAGGGGAAATCAAAAGAAACCACGTCACTGTGTCAAATCGCACCACACAAAAGACATTTTTGATAGTTTGCTTTAGAATAGCTAAATATCAGAAATGCAATCCCTACTTCCAAACTACGGTAAACGCAAGGCTCCCTTGGTTTCTGTCAGCAATGAAGAGAGCACACAGACCTAAGGCATAGCCAGGATCTTGAAATGAGATATTCCATTTGGAAAAAGGAGCACATAAAGTCGTGAACATCTTATGTGCAGAAAACACATAAACGTTTGATAACTCTTCATACAAGAACCTGATAGGTAAAGCCGGCTTGGCCGGCTGAACCCTCACTCTCAATCCCGACGTTACTGAGAGGGGCTCTTCGGGTGATGCCGTCATCTATACTATAAAGCAAGGATTTTTTTCTTATGCTGCCTGTTATGATATTTATGTCTATACTCTTTATCATTGTAATAAAATCCCAAGTTAAAAAAAAAATCAACATAAAACCATAACCAGAACTAGTTGTAAAACTGAATATAGAGAGAACAATAGCCGCTTTTGTCGCTATGCCGGAAACAAAACCAATAGCGCAGCCAAATTGGAACTAAATACCACAAATATGAATAGGAAAAAGGCAGCACCAATTGACAAAATAGGCTTACCATTAAATAAATTTTTCTTTAATTGTGAAAGCAACCACTATTTTGCTGCTACAATCAGTTTTGATTATGAACAATTCCTGCTCCCTAACAAGTATTAAAAATAATTTATGGCAAGATTCTTTGTGAGGAGTGCCAGTCATGATTAAGAGAATATGATGATCACAATGTCGTGTAGAAGAATTGTGAAAGTGAAAATTTTCGCTACTGCTCGCACAAGAGCCGGATTGGTGAAGTCGGCTTTGCCGGTCGAACCGAAATACTAAACCCGGACATTACTGATGGAGGGCCCCTGCCGGGAGACGCCGGCAAAGCCGACTAATTTACCAGCACGTGTACAATCGTAAGCTAGTTTTAGTGCTTTGTTTACTGTTTTTGCGATAGTGTAGTGGTTAGAGGGTCCGCTTCGCAGTCGGTAGACCTGGTTTTCATTTCCCAAGTCGAGTCATACCAAAAGACTTTAAAAAATGGTATGCACAGCTTCCCTGATCACGCTCGGCATTTAAGGGAGGTTGTGGAGAACAAGCCGGCAACTTCGCTTGATGTGTTTTTGCGCAAGGCACTTAACCGGACGCCTCCGCCTTTAAGTGGAAGACAGGTGACCCAGACATATTGCAAATGGCAACTCCCAAGCGAGTGCGGACTTACCGTCCAAAACATAGCGATACAATTCGCTTTCTCGTGAATGGAGGATAAATATGGCAAAATAAAAAAAAATTTGCGAAACTGTTAGTGACGAGCCCGAGTAGCCACAAAAAGCTGGAGTCGCCACTGGGTCTAATCGTCTGAGAAATTGCACGCGTAAATTAGAGAAAGAGCTGAAGAGACAAAACCATGGTGCCACCGATTGGCCGTTGACTCAACCTCAGGGCTGGCGGTTGTGCGGTGGAAAAAGCAATTTGGAATCGATGCGTTAATTTAGGAGGGTGAATTTTGTCTTGTGAGGAATAATTTGAGTTGATGCTACTTCGCTCTATGTGTGTATTGATACCTCAGTAATGTTTAAAATAAGTAGCTTCCGATCACCAGATATATTTTGGCATGGTTAGTAGGTACGCAATCTCTTTGCGGGTCTCAATCTAGCTGTATTGTTTAAGTATAGTTAAGTATTAATGTATTTATTTAGGACATAGTTCGGAATAGTAGGCGGTACAATGTTTACCAAGGAGTGTGCTTGATAGTGTTGGGCCTGGCTTAACTAGGCCCAGCATCATCTATTTGTTTTTCTAACTATAGGTATGAGGTGCTTTAGTGGTGGTTGTGTGCAGTGACGGATTAAGCTTTTTATGGGCCTGGGGCTCTTTGATAATCCGAGGCCTATTTTTCATTCTATTCATTGTACTAAAAACTGACCACAATTGAAACGAAAAACGAATACATAAAGTATTTATTTCGTGTGCACACATTCAAATGACACATTTTCTGGATTTAGACAATGCAAAGCTCTTGATAATGTCATCGGTGTTTATTTTTTCCAAAAGTTCGTTTTCAATGCAAAGTAGAGCCAAGGAATTCAATCTTTTCTGGCCCATAAACGAACGCAGTTGATTTTTTTGCTCTTTTTAGAACTGAAAATGAGCGCTCGCTCGACAACTAAAAATCATCAGACAAAGGTACAGCCTGAAAACAACAGATACGTTAGGAAAGGCATGCATGAATTCATTTTCATTTACATGTATGAACCTAAACTTCTGAATATCTTTGCATTCGCTGTTAAAGTGGTGTTGTTTTATCAGTGTAAAGAAATGAATTATCTCCTCAGGCAATGACTCCTCCATATTATCTGGATAATATTGAAGTAACTTTTTCGGACTTGCTTCAATTTTGCGGTTAGACATGGTGTTCAATTTCACCAGAAACGAAAATTTTCTTTGAAGACTGTTGTAAGCTTCTATTCGGGTTTTCACAGACGAAAGAATTTGGTCAATGATTGGCAAATATGAGTCTACTTCGAAACGGCTCGATGGATCAAGCGATGTATCTTCAGATTCACCTTCGCTGTCCAACCTCACTTTTCTTCTTTTCTTTCTTGAAATTTCTTCAGTGTAATGATGACAGCCACCAAATACTTGACCTCTTTCTTCGTATTTTTGAAATTGGAGGTCTTAGAAGTTAAATAAAGTCATGTAAACCCTGAAGCAAATTTGTTGCCTTATTCAAAGTCATTTTGCTGTCTTGCAGAGCATGACAGGTCTTTGAAACCGTTCTATTATGCACGACCATATCTCAATCAAAATACCAGTTTCAAGCTTTTCCATTGATGAAGCAATACCCCTGGCTGTTTCTTTAGTTTGATATTTTTCATCATTGTCATTACACATTGCCTTCAAGACTTGAAGAACCGCTTGGTAACCTTTTCTTAGTGCATGTATCGTAGAGCATCATATCCCGCCTCCCAACGTGTATCAGACAAAGGCTTAATTGTTGGACATTGAAGTGGTTTCAGTGCATTAGTAAGGATATTCCACCTGTGTGTTGAAGCTGAAAAGAACACATAAAGTCCCTGAACAAACATGAAAAAACAGACCGCCAATTGTCAACACTCAGCAGCACATTTTCCTACAAGATTCAAGAAATGTGCTATAGAAGGAATATATTCCGCTTGGTGGGTGCGTTCTTTTATTATAGCTACCATACCTTTATATTTTCCGCTCATGTTAGAAGCGTTGACATAAGATTGCCCTCTGAGATCTTTCAAACTGATCTCATTGTCTTCTATAAATTCGAAAAGTAAATCAGCTAATTGGTGATCGGTGTGTCGATGGGTGGGTATAAACTTGACAAATCGTTCCACGGGACCATCAGGTAAAACATACCAAAAAATTATTGTTAACTGGTCAATATTTGTGATGTCAGATGTTGAGTCCACGGACAATGAATGATACTTTGCTTGTTTTATTTCAGAAATATTAATATTTAACACTTTTGTTGCAATTAGGTCAATGAATTCCTCGCATACAGTTGATGAGAAATACGAAACATGTCCCTTGCCTTTGTTTACTCTCTTTTGAATATGCTCAGCAAGGAAAGTATCGTATTCTGCCAACAACTCCAAAATTTCGAGGAAGTTACCGTTTTGTTAATAACCAACCAACTCACTTCTTCCGCCGAAGGCCAGCCCTCTCGATGATAGGAATTTTATCACACTTAAAACTCGAGCCAATACTTTGCACCAACATTTTCTGTCAGATTCCTTTTCCTCTTCCAAATCTTTGCAAATGCTTACTTGTTTTGCTCTTCGAGAGATATATATTGAAGATTCGTGCCTGGCCAGGTCGTATGGTGCATGCTTCCAGTCGCCATAACCAACTGATGCCAGAGTGATTTTTTCAGAATCAAACGCAAAAAGTTTGCAAACAAAGCAATAAAGATTTTTGATGAAGGTAAATAGCACAATCATTCGCGTTTTACTTTTTCGCCGTTCAATTGTTCTTGTCAAAATAGCGATTTAGAACAACGTTGTTTGAATTTATCGCCAGTAAAACATGTCTCTGAAGTAGAAAAATCTGCATCAAGATGTTGAAATTTCAAACTTCCTACTTGGCCGCAGTAATCTCTCAGATGGTAAGAAATTACCCCCCAGCATCCAACATTCATGTCGTGTTGAATAGTTTCTTTTACCCTATGCCCTTCATCCTCAGCAACATTAGATGACTTGGTTTGTAAATTTGGTTCCGATGAAACAATTTTTATATTTGGCTCTGGCTCTGCAATACAGTCACTCGAAGATGAACACAAAGCAGTTGCATTGCCGGACGTCGTTTCTACAATGTTGCTTTTTGGTTCATTTATATGAAAAAATCAGTCACTTTTTTTGATTTTGCTACAACTTTTTTCAGTTTATCTTCTGCTTCTCTTCTGGATTTCTCCTTTTTCCAACCGCTTTTATGCTTCTTCATTTTTATTTTTAAGTTGGCTAAAATTTTAAGATTAGAAACGTTTAGGTTAGTAATATTAGTAAAAGTTTAGTTGGCTACCCCCCTAAAGTGGCTATTCCCTATCGATTTCAAAACAGCCATTTCAGAGCTTTTTGGTTTTAATATATGGGAATCTTCTAATAAATTTCTGTTGTAAAATTTAGACCTTCGTCTACTCAAGAATGGTCTGAATTTATACACTTGAAATTTAGTTTTGAGTAAAATCCCAATTCAAGAAAATTTGCTCCTTGAATATACTTTTCTAATATATTTTTTTCTTAAGCGGTAGTTTCCAAAAACTAATTATTGAAGGGGCCCTTGAAAAGTTATAAATACTTGCGGTGCACTATTTAAGCAAAAAATACCATGAAGTTGTATCTAATCCATTTTCATTATTTAAAATGCAAAAACATTGAATATATTTAAATTAAAAAAAGTTAAAATTTGCAAATAATCATTTCTAAATGTGCCTCCATTTTATATTAATATCGATATATTTTTCAATAACAAAAGAGAAAAAAATGATTATTTTCTTTTATGTTTTTAATACTGAAAGAAAATGTCTTGTGAAATCAATATGAGTTTCATTTGCTATTGTAGATTAATTTGCAAGTAATTTTTTATTTAATATTTTAAGGAACAAATTTCTTTGAATTGGAATTTTACTCAACTGTTCCATCCGCTTCCTTCTGGTCTAAACTATTTGGTAAAATTTCATCTGCTTCCTTCTTCAAATACCGGACTATAGAAAAATATACTTGCTCTTATTTAAACTTTCTTGCCTCACTTTTCTTACCCAACATAAACCTGTCTGCATTTTTTTTAAAACTTTGAAATAACTGGCAACAATTGAACATGCCAGTCTTGGAAGAAGCCATTGTTACGGAATAATGTAATATTTTGTATTATGACGTCAAAATGTGTTTATATTTTGTTTTGTCATTTTTCATGAGGTATGTTGAGCCATGATTTGACTAGCACAGGCCATTGGTAGTGCCAAAGCTCCGTTGGCCTACTGGGGAGTTTTCCCAGCGTTTCCAAGTCCTTACTACGAGGAAGTGGAGTTGGACTTTAAGGACTACATTTTGGTTACAATGTTTTATCCAACGAAAACACAATTAAAATAGTATTTCCTACTATGACACAGTTTTGCTTGTGCTTTGCACGATGACGAGGCCTCTAATGGAGAACGCCTTGCCCATGATACTTCTAAATTACACCTTCACTATTTTTTGAAAGTGATCGTATCATTAACTTGGTATATTGTGGGCCTATTTTTGGGTGGGCCTGGGGCTGCAGCCCCCGCCTCAATCCGGTCCTGGTTGTGGGAACCCAGCCTGCATTACTCATCTTGTATTGATGAATAGTCTACGTGGTGCATGCTGTTGGGTATCTTTCGAGCGCTATTGTCAGTTTGCTGTAGAGCAATATTGTGTCTAACAGTTGTATCTGTATGCTGCTGTGATCTGGCACTGTGCTATATTCCCATGCTACTTCATCCCTTTGGCTTGATTCCTCAAATAGAATACTTGGAGCATTTTCTGTAGCGAATAATTTGTAAGTTTAAACTGAGGTTCTTTTTTCGGAGAACATGCTTTATTCTGGGCTGTCGTTTCTAAAATCCTTCCCAGGCGATTCAAATTATGATAGGAAGGAGAGTAAAACATTGATTTTTTTCTATTAGGGGGGGTACAAGCTGCACAATAACTAGTAAAAATCTGGTGATCTAGATTTAAGTGGCACAACATAGTACAGACCCGTTGGCCTAATTCTAGTAATTACCACTTTTTTTTTAAAGTCTGTATGAATGCATGGTTTGATTTTTGTTATATGCTTTTGATGGAACAGTTATTCAATAAAATGTAAGTGTCGTTGAAATGTCAATGAGACTAATGTTTTTACTTATCGATAAAAAAACTTACATCTTTTTGATATGAAATTTCATTCTACAAAACTAAAGCCAAATGATGTAGCGAGCTCAAAAATTTGTGATGGAGGAGGGCCAAAATTTTTGTATCTTGATACATATTTTTCGTAATTTTTTGAGTCCCAACAGAATTTTGTTGGGAATCAGTGGCATCAAGCAAATTTAACAAACATTTTTTAAGGTTTGGCTTACATGATGACATTTTGGAAAATCATTAAAGAATTTATCCTAAAACAAAACTTTAATCACTATTTTGGGCGGGTAATTACCCTTTTGCTATTGCCTTAACAATGTAGCAGATTTGTTAACAAAAAAACACCAGCTTGTCAAGATGAAAACAAAGGGCAAAAATTTGACACTGTAGAATATTTGAAATTACTTTTGGCTCTAAAAACTTTTCAAAAGCAAAATGCATCAATACACGGCTCACTGATAAATCACTAATCGCACCTTGCCTAGTTAGCATTAAACAATAATAGGTCTACCAGTTGGTTTTTAAATTTTGAACCAATACTGGCCCTTGCACAACAAAGTTCTTGCAGAAGCATAAACCTTGAATTCAAAGCTGTTGTTTATGCTAGCATAACGCTTTCTGATTTAACCGACATATAATTTATAACATTCTAAGTAAAAGTTATAACCACCTAAATAGCGTAGCTTTCTTCTCAACTTACTCAAGTAAAAGTATATGTGGTAAAAAATGAAACTACTCAAGTAAGTAGCTCGTTGCTGAAAAACCTAATTAAGTAGAACTATTTTGTCACTGACCACCTCTGCCAATATTGTAGGATACTAATCTGGCGATACAGTCATGAGGTTTGGAAGGGCTGCTACTGATGTCATACCTAAAACACACAAGTCGTACGTCACAGGTTGTACCAGAGACAAAAAATTTCTCTTTGGGAAAAGCTGTAAACATATCGTAAAACTCGAACCAAAGGTATGCTTTTTAAGCATATCTTTCTCGGATGTTAAAAAATCCGCTTTGCAGGTGTAATCCATCTTTTAATCACAGCAATAAAACAGTTTAACGTTAAAAAAAGATTGCATAGAGTATTTGGCACTTAGACGTCAGTGGTAGATCCTTAGGGAGTGGAGCAGGCCAGCAAGTCTCCCGATTTTGTCGGGAGTTTCTCAATTTGGAAACTTTTTCCCGATCACCCAATTTTAAACTAAAAATCACCCAATTTAGCTCAAGATTTTTCAATTTGAAAAACAGGCTACTGAATTATGAAGCTATTTCTTATTACTCTCGTTAGCTTTTTTTTTTATTAACTTGTGGCTTTCTACTAAGTGTTATCAAAAATAGTGATTTTGATTTTCACCGAATGAGCTTTCATTTTTGACCATTGAGACGCAACAATAAGCCTTTAATTTCGGCGCCACCTTGTATGCCCCCTCCCAAACTGTCAAGTACTCAAGAATGTGACAATTTGAAATATGTAAATAACAGCTAGTGTTGAGAAAAAACTTTTGTAAAATTAAACTAAAATATTTTAGAGTATATTTGTTTTAATGTGCTAATTAAAGGCTAAGGCATACATTTATAAGAAAAGTTCATCTGGTGAAGGGTATACATTGAGGAACAAGACGTTGCGTTTATGCATGCAAATAATTATTAAATAGGCCCACCAAAATGAACTTCGTGAGGCATAACAGGAGATAGAATAATAGTATCTGAAATTGTGCAAGTGCAACCATGTAGTTAGATGCATTGCTGGATTGCTGCCCTTGATATTTTTGTGAGCTATACATTAAAAATGCTTTAAGGACATTTTTTAGCGAAAGCAGACGAAGAAGTAACTCTTTTTATTAAACTGAAACATGTGATGATGTGAGCAAATCAATTGGACACTTACACTTTATGATTTTTTTTCCCATATAAGCTCTCCTATCACAAAATATTTGAACTACCTCATTTTTTACATCTGCTGAAAGGAATTCTTTTTCGATGCCCACTAAAATCAAACTTGTTAGGCATTCCTGTAGCATAGATGATCTTATACATATTTTTATCAATTTCAACTTTGAAAATGACCTCTCACAGCTTGCAATTGAAAATCCGATGGTGAGCAATAACCTATATGCAAGACATAAAGTTGAGAAGACATCCCTCCCAAATTGCATTAAATATTCAAGAGCATGCTTAGGGATTGGAGGGAACTGCATTTCCTCCAGCTCGAAGGAGCATAACAAAGTCAATAATGTCATCGTACAACTGACTGACTGTTACATCTTTGTCACAATAATTTACAAAGTCTAAACAATCCTTTCTTAATTTTTCTCTTTCTTGCTCATGCTCAATGTCAATTGAACTTAAACTCAGAATAAATGAAAATCGATTCGTGAGGTCTTGCAGGTGAATACTGCGGTCCTCAATTTCGGTTTTTAATCTTTTCACAATCTCTACCATTACTGCATTTTATTCTTGCTCTGCTGTCAGTCCACTATCTCGTGCTGTTTCTCCTGGCATCATTCTTTTTCTTCTTAGTCGTGCAATTGTTATGTCCCATTTTTCGCAATATTCATTTGCTGAATGTACTGCATAATGCATAATTTCTTCACTTTTCAAATTCAAGATTAGAATAAGGCTTTTTAGGTCACAAAACGCCTCATGGAACCCCATTTTCGGATCCTGCTGACGCTTTTGAACTTTGTCCACTGATTTTAAAATTGGATGCCAGAAATTTAATAAAGATATAAAAGGAAATTGTTGAATAGAGTGTAAAAGTGCTCCTGCATCGGACTTGGTATCTCTAGAATAGTCACCTTCCAGCAAATGGTCAAGGCTTGCAATAACTTTGTCAAGTTCTTTGTACATTACTTCCACAGCATCGTATCTGGAACTCAATCTTGTTCGACATTGTCTTTTCACAGTCCGGGAGATAAATGATTTTAACACTTCTCAACGAAATGCAGATAAAGAAAAAAAAAGGTTTCTCTAAAAGTCCAAAAATGTCACAACAACAGAATATACACCACTTGCATGGACACAGGCTAAATTGAGGCTATTGTTTTCACAATTCACTAACACAGATTTTGGATTGACTTCCAAAATTTTTTGTTGAAAAGAACGCCTCCTCTCACTCCAGCCATAACTGCTGCGTTATCAGCCACGGCAATCAATGATAAAAATTTTATCTTGCTCAAATTTCTGTAGAATTTTATTTACCAAGCTGCTTGCATCTTTTTGTCGATTTAAAAAATCCCAGAAATAACTCCTTTATTTCGATTTTTCTATTTTCATCAACATGTATATAACGCAAAATTTCTGAAACTTGTTCTTCGTGACCAATATTTGGAGTTGAATCCAACATTATTGTAAAATATTTTGCATCCTCAATTTCAGAAATTATTTTTTTCTTGATAGTTTTACCAAGGAGATCGATTATTTCATTCTGACTTCTGTTGGAAAAGTAGATAACACTTTTTGGTTTCTCTTTGGCACTTTGCAAGCGTTCAGCTAAGATTACATCATACTTAGCCAAAAGTCTGATTGTTGCTAAAGAATTTTTCACATTTACATTATCAACGATTGTTTCCTCAGGCTCTGACAAACCAGATATTCCTTCTCCTCGATGTCCACGTAAAGCCAGATTCTGTTTTGCTAAATATGAAATAACCTCAACCATTCGTTTAGTTATAGCTTTTCATTTCTACTTTTCAGCAAAAACTTGTTTTTGAAGTTGAGCATCTATCGTAGCTGAACGCTGGAGTTGAACTACAAGATTTAAGTATTCCCTCATACAAACCTTATGAGACGAGCTTGTTTCGTGATCTTTTATTCGTGGATTTAACTTTCTCCAAGTGAAGAAACCTTTCTTACTAAAGTTTGAAGAGAGCTGATATTTTGGATATAAGAAACATACAAAACAGTAACATGCTTGCCAATATGGAGAGTACAACAACCATTTTCTCGCCACAATTTCTCCATTTGTAGAGACTTTTTCAAACCACTGCTGGGATAAAGATCTCCCACCCTTTTCAGCAAATTGACAACTTATATTTTGATATCTTTCTGGCCCATGTTGTATTATTGTTATCTTCAAGTTATCTGAAACCGGTTGTATCAAATACCCAAATTCGTTTCTTTGCAAAAAAGTGCTGAAATCTCCTTTTTCTTCTCCGCTGGAATCATCATTGACATGGAGACGGGGAAGAAACATTACTATTATTATTGTGTTTAGACTCCACACTAGAAGAGTTCTAGGCTGCCTCGTTATTTCCTGTTTCTTCTACCTCCACTCTACTTCTTTTTATCTATGTATCTAATGCTTCTTTTTGTCGAGATACTGCTTCTTCTTTGGCTCTCTTCTTTTCCCTGTTCTGTGCTCAACTGGTGGCACCTTCCTCTTCAGGGTTATAACGTTATAAAAAAATTTAATTATTACAATTAATATCATTTTATGGGCCTACAGGAACAGCATATCAAAGAAAAGAATAAATAACCAAAAGAGAGTTGACAAGTTTATCACAACCAAAAAAACATGGAGACAGGTATCACATTGTGAATATTTTTAACCTCAAAAGGGTGGCCAATACTCTGGAACTACAACTTTGGATCAAGTTTTTGCAAAGTAGCTGTCAACTCATGGTCAGCAATAACAAGCTCATGACGCCACTTACCACTTGATATTCACTAATCTGGGCAATATTTTCCACTAGAACTCTAACCTTGACTTCATAAATGTTGTCTTTAGAAAAATGCTAGCCTGACAGAATTGTTAAACAACCACCACATTTCTACTTATGGAAGTGCAGGTTATCTAGCCCAAGGATTGCAGTTTGCAAATCCATGAAAATAACTTGTCAGATTGCGTTACGACGTGGTAGCAAGCTTGGGCTAGACTACAGTACCAGTAATTTCACCGTCACTCCGACAAAATAAGTTTAGACTAAACTCACATACAAATCTGGTTTGGATATCTGTAGCCTGAGTGAAGCTTAGCTTGAGTAGAATGCATTAAACGTATGGTGAACAAGCTCATCTGATTTGTTACAATGACCATTGTTGACAAACTATGGTCAGTTTATCTGTTCTGAAAATTACTGAAACTGTAGTTTTCCACATCAGGCACTGAGATAAATAGGTGACGCAGCTTTCAATAGGAAGGTTTTATATGACGTCACACATTTCACGCGAAAAAAGGGGCTGATCATAAGCCGTAATTTATGCTGGAAAGGTATAGGGCAAACACCAACTTTTGGAGTTATTTTGAAAACTAATAAGAAATAAATTAAAAATTGGAATGAATTATTGCAAGTTTGTTATTCGGAAACTGCGGAAAGTAATACATTCATTTTCTCGAAGCTTTTCGTCTGACTCGTCTTCAGGAGAAATACGTCAGAATGAAAAAGATAGAAGTGTTGCTCGCTTATATAGAGGAATACTCGATAGTGATTGGTCGATGGGTCGACCAATGAAAAGAGAGGAAACTAATGTGAAATTTTTAAGCTGTATACGAATTCTTTTTGCTTACACAAATTTGGTTTAGATGTTTTGATATAAAATGATTTTTCTTTTTGTTACTGCGTCAATAATATTTCCAGGGTAGCCATTGTTTATCAAAATAGAACGGATTTTTGATAGTTCTGCTGAAAGAGTAGATTTTGAACAGATTGCCAAAGCTCTGTGTACAAGCGTAGATATTAAATTTATTTTCCGTTTCTTAGGGCTGAAAGAATTCCAGCGGACATATTGGCCAGTGAAAGTCGGTTTTCTGTATATTGAGGTAATAATATGGCAATCATTTTTCTCTACTAGCACGTCCAGGAAAGGCAAAGTTCCACCACACTCTTTTTCAAAAGTGAAGTGAAGCGAAGGATGTAGAGAGTTAAGGTGGGAGAAAAAAGCATTGCAATTCTCTTCATTGTTGAATGCGCTTGTCCTGCCAACATTTGGTTGATGATTGTATCGTTAAGAGCTTGTTCAGTCTTCAGTACCTGAAGAAAACGCCAGATATTGGGATGACTTGAGGTTATATTCGCCTGTAAATGGTTATGCCATCCTTCCAAGGAATTGATTGTTCGTGGCAAATCATCGCATACGCGATCATGCATATTCCACATACAAGTAGGAAATAGTGGGTTTCCTCTATTACGTCGGCGTCTCCGTTTTATGAATTGCCTTTTTTATCAATGACATATTCTTTTTATTCAGTGTACTCTATTCGTATTCTTCAGTGTACTTTTATTCAATATTCTTGAAGTGCATAATAAATTCTCGTATTCTTCAGTGTACTTTTATTCAATATTCTTGAAGTGCATACTAAATTCTTATAACAGCCAAACAAATAATCGGGAAAATTTCCTAATCGGGCAATTGTCCTAATCGGGCATTTGTCCATCGGGCACTATTTATTCGGGCAGGTATCCATCGGGAAAATGTCCGTCGGGCATGTCGCCGTCGGGCACATGTCAGTCGGGCACTAGTCCTAGATCCGTAAACAAGACCCATCATAGAATCGTCACTTATAGTAGAATGCATTTCAGGTAAAAAATCCATTATATCACACATTTGTTGTGTTAATTTGAAAGAGCATTTGTCACAGTAATGACCTGATTCAATTTGATAAAGATCATTGACAGTTTCACTGTTTAACTTTAGAAGCAGCTTTGCTTTAGAAATGTTGAGTTTCTCCAAAATTTGTTGAAATATGGGCCACCAGATCCTTGCCGAAGTTTGCTAAATTCTTTTTCCAATGGATCAGTGGAAAAACTACCCAAGATTACATATTCGAATAACTCTTTACGAAGAAGATATTCACTTAACTCAACCAAGCCATTGACAGTTTGCGACAAACAGGCAAGTGTGTCTCTTGTTAAAGTTTTCATTCTTTTCCCCCCAGTGCAGTGCATATTTTGAATAAATGCATTAAAGCTTTTTAGTTTTTGGATGCTAGTACCATTGGGAGAAGTAATTACTGCTTTTAAGTTATCAAGTGTTTTTTGCGCAGTAAATTTTGAATGAACATTTACTATTTTCCAGAATTCCGAAACATAAGTCAAAAAGTAAATTGTTCCACTGGCATCTTGAATTTCTGGATGCACCTTGAGAGCAGATATAGTCTCATCACAGAACACTCGCAAGCACGTCCCGACCCTTTGCCTTTTGATAGGAGTAGGGCAAACCGCTTCAAATGTGAGTCGTGACATTTTGACAAGCTCTTTTCTTTCATAGTAGTACAGTTTCCTAATGTCAGACCACCTGGCTGTATATTTCTGATCATTCAAATAATATTCTAATTCTTGTGTAGCTTCAGTAATCCAGTTGTTTCTTATGTTTTTAAAAATGTGAACGTAGTCAAACAGAAGGAACAAGTTATCTTTGGTGATCCAAGGAAAAATAGTATCAAATTTCTTGAAAAATGCTTGATTTACTCTGTTGCCGTCACAGACAATTGCAATTACTTTCGCTCCAGCTTCTTTTAAATTTTCCAATAAAATATTAGTTTGTTCAAATAAAAAATCAGCAATTTATTCTTTCACAGGAAGCATTTTACACAAGAACTTTGGACCACCATACATGCAAACAACCATATAACTTAGCACTGTGTTGGCTAGCTTAGTTGAGTTGTTGAGAGCTTGACCAAAAACTTCACGGTTGTCCTGAGGGCTGGCGTGGATGTCCGCAGCAGGCTGGGTTTTATACAATCAAATACGGAAGGTGGGTGGCGTGGTCTTTCTTTTCCATAGCATTGCACAGATTCGTAACCTTGAGGCCAGTGTCTTTCACATACAACGGTATGTTTCGAATCCGGAATGTTATCACGTGGGATAACTTTTAACCACTTTTCTCTTTCGTCTTTATTTTTTGGAAGGCGAAAAGTTTTTTCTTTTGATGTACTGTCATAATTACCATTACAATTTGTTACACAACATTTTCTCCCCATTTTCTGAAAGAAAACGTAACTTGAGGGTTTCGGAATTTTCAAAATTTTCTAAGACAGTTCTAAGAAACTGATTTGAACCAGTTGAATCCAACAACTGAATCTAGGCTTACCCATCTTTATTCCTAGCCTCCGAATTTACTTAGGATTACGTTGCCTAAACAAAATGTAGCAAAATGTTACTTAAACCATGGCTAATTTACTGAAAAAAATGGCTAAAAGTCACAATTGCATAGCAGCAAAACTTGTCCTATTCTTTTAAGTTACATCTCATCCTTAATGTATGCTTGTTGCAGCCATTGCAACTTCGATGCATACAGTGGTGGATACTGGGTGAGGCGAATGAGGCAGCTGCCTCAGGCCCCCCCTTTTTTGAGTTGTCAAGGGGCCCCCCCCTTTCAAAAATGGCGTGTGTACTTTTTGGCTATTTTGTGGCATTTTGAAATGAGTCCTTGGTCTTAACAACTGTGGAAACCAAAAGTGGCTATTTTGCCTTTGACTGCATTTTACTCTTGCAAGCTATTTTGCCGTTCAATGTTTGTGTGTCTTCAAAATTAGTTTTGCTGCAGTGCTCATAAGTATTGCTTTGGCATGCTCATAGTTATTGTTTGGATAGTGATACTAACTATGAATAAAATGGTTAGAAGTTCGATTCTTTGCAGGCAGGGTACTTAAACAGAGGCAGTGTACATTAAGGAGGGGATGGGAGTTTGTGGATATGAGTGAAAGTGTAAGCTAAAAGCTACATTTTTGTCAAATCACTTTTTGTCAATTTTAATACATTATAGAGATTGACTAATCACAAACGACTAAAAGTCATGTTTTTAATATGTCACCAAAATTGACCAATCACAAACATTCAATGGAAAATAGAGTGCAGGGGTAAAATGTCATTGACGGCAAAATAGCCTCTGCCTTAATAAAAACCAAACACTAAAATTTGTTTTTTCTATTACTGTTTTGGGCTGAAGGTTTTCCAGTTCTTTTGACAGAAACTGTTGTGACAATGTGGGTTTAACATATTTTTTAGGGTGGAACCTCATTTTACTGATGTGATCAGAACAACTTATATTTTTAGCTGTTTAAGCGGACCAGACTTTGCCTGTGAACTGTAATAATTTATCTATGAAGTCGGTCCAGCTTTCCATTGTATCAAAACGTGAATTAATTAATTCATCTTTTTATGAGCGGTTTATTGATGTTAGCGAGATATTGGTAAAAGTGGAAATAAGTTTGCTTTGAAAGAATAATCGGTCAGTTGCGTTTGTGGTGCAAAATAATATTAGGGATATACATGCACAAAAAGTTAGTTGTTTGGCATCTCTGTACTCGCTGTGTTCTGCTCAAGCCAATGATTTAACGCCACATTTGCTACATTCTCATATTTAGCTTTTTAGAGGAATTTATAAAAGGAGAATTAGTTAAGTCATTATTCATGATTGGTATATGCCACTATCTTTGGTTATGACAGTAAAACAATTAAAACTTTTAGTGGCTTTAACGCTTTACTTGTCTGGTGACTCATCCAAACATGAAGTCTACTACAATCATATTTATCAAAAAGGTTTGTTTATTCAGATTCATTTGTAAATTATCAGTTCAATTAAGATAGTAGTCCTTGATTTGCTGTATACCTTACCTTATACCAGACAGTTTTAGTGCATCAATTAAATAGAGAGTATGAAACTATAGTATCAAAACGAAGGCGAAAGGAAGAAAGTAGGAACATGGATGATGTAAACGTCTAATGGATAGATTTATTGTAGTTAACAGCCCTACTACTACTACTACAGAACTGAGAGATAAAAAGTGTATTTTCAAGCACCCAAGTTATGTGTATTGATGAAACAGAAAATGATACCAGCAGCCCTATGTAATCGAGTGTTAGTGAGTTCAAAGATAATAATGTAGTGGATATTGTTATTGGTAAATTGGTTGCTGACCTGTGCTCAGCAAAAAACAAGGCAACAACCATTGTAACTAAACTTCCTGTTTTTTTTTCAATAGACCTAATACAATTAACCAGCGCCAGCATTTAAAATTTTAGATAACTCCTATCTCAACACATTACGATTAAATTCAATGGTTTTTTACAAGCATAACGTTTATAAGCATGTGAAGACTCATATTTTTAGGTAGTTTAAGCTTTGTCTAGCAGTACACTAGCTAAGCATATTGTCAGCCCTTATTTCACGATGTTTTGACAAAAAAATGGCCTATGTTGCTGCATAACATCTAAATATTCTGTACAATCCTGTTTTGCGGAGTGTTTCATGACAATTCAAGTCACACCAAGTTTTTATGGCACTTGTGTTGCAGCAAATCATTTGAATATTCCCTACAATTGTGCTGTTATTGTAATGCTTTCGATAGCAAATTACTAAAATTTTTTGTAAAGGGTGATTAACTGTGAAATGCGGTAACTAGTCACTACAAAAAAGCGTTTCAATATTTCCAACGTATGGTTTTGATTATGAATACATCCTAATGTATCTGCATCAATTCTTTTGCAACAATCCATAGCCTACCCAGTGGCGTTGTTTGATCGCAATTATTTATAGCTACTGTACATCAATTTTTCGGGGCCCCTTATTAGAATTTTGCCTCAGGCCCCCAATTTTGAATATCCACCACTGGATGCATACATGCGCAGCTATCGCGGCAATGAGATCTAGCTACTAAGTGTCGTATGAGCACGAAAATGTTATAAACCACAAACCAAAAGTTACCAACAGCAATGTTAATATATAAACCGAAGGAAATATACGGGAGTAGCTATCATGATAGCAGTGACTACTCGCCGTATGGAGTGCACTCTTTCGACGCCGGACCACAGCCAGGTGCCTGCCGTTGCGCTACAATGGTGACCCGCACAAAGAAGCTACATCTCCCCCGATGTAGTTGGACGGCAGTGCCTTCAATCATGCAACAGAAGCCGTCGTTGAGTCGCCGAGCCCAAACCTCAAGACCGTCTTCCAAATGAAGTCTTGACGGAAATCTCATTCACTTCGGCTGGCAAGCTTATCTCCCTCTCATCAATGGCGGGGAAGACATGGTGCAGCCACTGCAACTTCGATGCATACATGCGCAGCTATCGCGGCAATGAGATCTAGCTACTAAGTGTCGCATGAACACGAAGATGTTATAAACGACAAACCGAAAGTTATCAACAACAATGTTGATATACAACGGAAGGAAATCTACGAAAGTAGCTATCATGATAAAAGTGACTAGTCGCCGTATGGAGTGCACTCTTTTCAGAGGTGGGCACTTCCGCGAAAATCGGTCCGCAAATCCGCAAATTGCGGATTTGCGGACAGCCAGGTGCCTGCCGTTGCGCTACATGCTAATGAAAATGTAGACCTACAAATGTATACTTCATATGCTCAACATAGCGGTAGCATACTTCATACAACTTTTCATCTCACTAGGCCTATAAGCTATCGGTCAATATTAAGTTCTGTTTTCAACTAAACACAAAGCACGCTTGTAACTTCATATTAGCTAGAGCTAATGGTCAGTTTAACTTTTGTTTGCAACTACTGTTCAGACTACATAAAATTAAAGTACCTGCGCTTTGATTTACAAGTCAACATCACTAAACTGACTACCGTCGATCAAACCTTGAGTTAATGCACTAGTTTAAAATTAAACAATCGTTATCGACATGCAACGTGTGAACATACACACAAATACTACTAAAACCTTCTGTCGTGTAACAAAAAAAATATAGTTCGCCTCCAGTTTTCTGTCGCTTGTGCACGATGAAGTGGCCTGTATAAGAACGCCATGACGGAGCGCCATTTGTACATACTCCTACACAGTTTAGCCAAGACATATTATTTTCCTCCATAAAATTATTCAAAGCTTGAAAAACGTCTTCGCCTCTAGTTCTTTAAAGTTCGAGACAACAAAGAAATTCTTCAGTAATTTTGTCATTGTGAATAAATCGTATGAAAACCATTAATTGGGCTAACCCAGCGACATCTGTCGATTCATCCACTTGCAATGCAAACTGTACACTATTTGTTTGGAAAATAGCTTTCATTTGCTGCTTAATATCATCAGACATATCTTCGATACGTCTGCCAATTGTGTTATCTGTCAAAGGAATTTTTTTACTTCTACCTCAAATTCGGGTCCAAACATCGTTCGTACAATAGCACAACAAGATTCTTTTATAGAACTTTCAGCAATACTATGTGGTACATTGTTTTTGGCAATTATTTGAGCAACCAAGTAGCTTGCCTCTTGCACTTTGCTTGATAATTTCATTTTTTTTGTGAATGATAATGATTGCTTTTTGATAGATTTTGAAAGTTGAACAAAATATTCCACAGGCTTTGTTATTAAATTACTATGGTTAGTGCTTAAATGTCGTATTGACTTGTTTGGTACCATACTTTCATTTGCAAGAATGTCTCCACAAACTACGTTGGGCCTAGGATTATTTTCATTTCTGGCAAATGTAAAACCAAATTTTCAATACTCTGCATTATATAAACGAGGCTTCTCAGTTTTTGGTTTTTTACTCTTAGCCAATGGCTCTTCAACAATTAAAATTCCGGCCGTTTTTTAGGCTTTGAAACCGACGCATTTTCCTCATTTGACGTGGAACCTCTCCTTTTCTTAATTACAAACTTTGCCATTTTAAGGGAAAATTATTTAATTTAATTTTATTAATAAAAGCTTTTTGATTTAGTCTATATTTTAAAATAAAACAATAATTAGCTTTTAATGTTGAAAAAAGAAATCATAAGGCTATAACTCCTTACTAACTCAACGAAGATACTGCTAACTTAAAGCGACAAAAGATGCTGCTGTCTTAATGCAGCATAGACAACTTAAAAGCTTTAACTCCTTTCTAACAGACCAATACAACTTTTTACTAGCTTAAACCGGCAAACTTTGCTTTTTTTTGAAATTTAATTATTGCATCATAAACATTCTTATGAAATCATTTTCAATCTATCGATGATTCAATGAAGAAGGAAGAGCGAAAAAGTTTTGCGCTAAATAGTGCACTGTGACTGTACAGATGAAGTAACAGACCTATAAGGCAAATGGTTTATTATTTAGAAAAGTTATAATAAACTGCATTAACAACCATTGATGAATTTATTTTTATATATTGGATTCTCATGCAGTCGCGACACACCTAATAATTGCCTGCGACACCCTAATGTGTCGGGACACACCGGTTGGAAAACACTGGTGTAGACTTTGGTTGTTGCAAACTCCATGTGATTACATCTAGTTGGGGGACCGAGAGTGGCCACGTGCACAAGACTATTGAAGCTTGTCGCGTTCTTTCCAATCTTGATCAGCTTCATATTTAAACCTCCACATTACTCTTATTGCTGAGTGGTAAGCAGAAGATCTGTAAATTCTATTTTTAAAGCTTTCGGTATGATTTGACAAGGAATCTAACGACTGCGAAGCTGGCACTCGAACCACAACACCGCATTAAAAACGAAAACAATGCAATAAACAGGTAATATGTGAATGCAGTTTATTCAACTGAATAAAGTCAGCAAAATCAGCAGCAAAATCTACTCTCGCCGAGCAGACAATTCAGGTTCAAACCGAACCCTAAACATTTAGGTATTTGTAGAGAAAATCATTCATAATTCTTCCGCTAATAAAAGCCTAACTGACAAAAAAGCAGGTGGTTAGTGATAAATAGCAACGTCGCATTCGCATAATGACGTACGAGGGCATTGCATGTCAATGAAAATTTCATTAAAAATCAACAGGCCAATGATCGGATATATCGACAAAAGCATACAGCACAATAAAACAACGGCTACGAACATAATTGTTTAAGCTGTGCCTTATCTTAATTATCCGGTCAAAAGAAAACTTTGCGGTTATCCAAGGAACAACTCGTGTTCACACCTGCTTAGGGTAACCAGAGCCGCTGTTACACTACATTCCTACCACAAGCCTGCAGCCACAAAGAAGAAATAACCGGAAGTGCTCTTCTGAGCAGCACAATTGCTGAAGAAGTTCATGCAGGTATTGAACCGGCAATCTCACCACTACGAGCCAGTGCTTCGGCGCACGGAGCTGCGCTGCCGACAACAACATAAATGTAGCACAGCAAAAATCAGCAGATGTCGACTCTGTCATGAAGAAACTCGTTCGCAAAATGATCGAGCGAGTTGTGAGCGGTTGGAAGTTTATGGTGCCAATGAACCTCACGATGACTACGTTGATGTGCGCTTGACATTTCATGACTTAGCTTGTGATTGAAACGAACTACGCTAGCAGTACTGACAACTCCGAAGCGGGTCTAAATGCAGATGTTCCAGTTCAACCAAAAAAAGAATTTACCGTCACGGGAGAAGCAGTGGTAACGCTTGTTGCACATTGGGAAGTGGTCTTGCATGCAGGTAAGTCATAGCCAACAGGTTTAAGTAATCTTTCAAACAGGTAAGTCATAAGGTTATCTTGCATAAATGAAAGTTCGTCTTTGTAACGTTAAGTTACTTACTTTCATGAAATATCACTTTCTTATGTGTCACAAACGTTACCAATCCTACTGTGACAGGACGCTAAAAATAAACACAAGGAGAAAACACAACCAAAAAATATTACGAAGATTTTCTTTTGCTGGAAGCACGCCAGGAACCTCACAACTATATTATCAATAGTTGATTTTGAGTTATTTTTTATATTTGGATTAACGTTTTGAAAAAAATCGTTAAAAGGTGCATGTAAATCATCAGTTCCAATTTGTACGGTATCCAACTTGTCTATACACGCACGAAAGTGACATCTGCACACAATAGGTTCTTAGCAGATGCAATGGTAGATTACCGAAAATTATTCATTAAACCAATTATAGTAAATCACCAAATGAAGACACTAATTTAAACGTCTATTACAAACAAATAATTTAGCCATTCCATGGACATATTAAAGGATGAAGGGAGCTGGGCAGACAAAAAGTTTTCTAAAAATTATTTTCTCGTACCTGAATGGTCAAATCTCAATAAATAAACGCTATTAGCTCTTTTGGGAAAATTACCTAGTTTTCTTTCCCATCTAAGTACAATGCGGAGTTACAAATGTCTCTCAGTGCACAATGCTGCATTATCACAATTGTTTGCACATTTCAACACAAATACCTAGAAGCAGTTTATTGCACTGCATTGCTTATCGTAACGTAACTTTAATTTTGAAGACAACAATTTAATACTGGAATAACTATAACTCTTAAAATGTAATTACAATTAAATGAAATTTCATTCAATTTCAAAACCGCTTTGATTGCCGCATATGTTACAAAATTTTGAGATATTCTTTGGAGCTTCACATGTGGTAATTACTGCAGTGCGTAAAAGTCATGCAATAAAAATGGCTCTCTAAAAGAAAAAAAAAGATATCCACCAAGCATACACCGGATTGCGGGCATCTCCAAGTATAACAAAGAGCCCCATTCCAGGATGATGAAATTCGGGATGACTATGGACGATGGCCATTACTATCAGTCCATGACAACAGCGGCGAGCTCGAAAGTTGGCGCTCTAACTTTCTAACAATCATTCATCACAAGAGTTAAGATTGTTTTAGAGATTGATTGACGAGTAGCTGGAGGCAGGAGACCGGGAGTGAACTTCTTTTTGACGCTATAGTTCCTAACGCCCCTTTTAAAACGGTCAATAATGACTCCAAAACTATGAGAAAATTGACAATTTGAATCACAATGTTAAAAGCAACAGATGCATTCAAGAGCGGCCTAGTATAGCAACCGATTAGCAACACATTTTTAAAACAGTAGTCAACAAAGAAATGATGTCAAAACAAAAATGTAAAACATGGCTTAAAATAAACTAAAAAGCCAATGTTTAACCACAGCAGGTATTCACAATATCGATTGAAAGCTCCCACAAGCTGTAGCTACATAAAGCGATGGTAAATCGTTGTTTAATGTTTATGCATAGGATTAAGGAACGAAGAAACAAAGAAAAGGTAAATGATATAAAACTAACACTGGACACAGCGGATAACGTAGAAAGGACAGCAACAGTACGCGCATACAAGTATAATATACACAAGTGTACGCTAATATGCGTTGAAAGTAAGCCATGGTACGCTGTAGTTTGTTGAAAGTACGCCAATGAACACTGGAGCATGTTGAAAGTGCGGCAACGTACGCTTGCGCATAGTGAAAAATAGACCTCTACAATAACAGCAAGTTATCTTAAAAAGGGAAATGTCCGATCGTAAAAATCATGGCTTGTTGTTTGGATTTATAGTACCATAGCTTTTAGTCGTGTTCTGATGTGTGTTATCAGTGCGAGTATCAAGTTCCAATCTACGATTCTGTTCGTTGGTTAAGAAGATCAGAGCAGGAACTGATACAACAAGACAAGCGAAGATGATGTAATTGGCATCCAATGCATCTGCAATAAACGGAAGTTATAATTCACTCGGTTAAACTGGTCAAGTTAAATGTGGCTCGAAATAATGATCTTCCATCTGCGTTTCCTTGAGATGAAAGCACGGCACTTAACAGATCAAGCAGACCATGCATCGAAAACTCGGTCCAGTAAGAACATGCTGACCTGGCTATGAGAAAGCGGCAAGCGTATCAAACCAGTCATAAACACATAGCCAGGCAATGTCACCACCAAGAAAGCAGACTGCTATTGGTAGGTAACCAAAACTCGTCTTTTACGGCAGGCAAGGCAAGCAGCTTCCAAATTGTTTGCCGGTGAAGCACGGGCACTTATAAGATGGTGAGCATACAATAGAACAAAAGATCACACACAATACATTTTCTTCTCATCGTAACATTAATAGCGGGTCTTCACTACCGGAATAATCAATGATCTTGAAACATATAATGCATCTTTTTTAAAGCATGAGCAGCTTGTATAATAAAAGGATGGAGGTTCCGGTCACATTATATTAGGTGCACTTCTTGAAACAAAGCACATTAACACAAATTTTTAGGCTCTTGCTGCGTTCAATGTTGTCAGGTGAGCTCCTCTTCTTTTTCGGAATGAAGTTACAAAGCCAGGTTCACACAGCAAATCCAAGAGTGCGCCTTTTTTTACCATGCGCACAAATTTATGACTTTCTCCAACCCAGATCTTGATCAGGTTTACTGGATAAACCTGACATTTGTTTGGCACAGCAAACCCGAACACAATCTGGCTCGTAGAAAGCTTTGAATCAGTTTATTTCAAATCAGTCGCGAAGGGAAAACGCAGACTGGTGGTAGCCCACCACTATCAACAATGGATCACAAGTGGTGGTTGCTAAGGTAAGGCCTCTTACGACTACTGGGCAAGCTGGGCCACTATTCCAATCCAACGTAGCACAAGAAACCCTTACAGAAAATAGAAGTTAGAAAGGTTGTTTGCTGTGCACTTAAGGTACTTAACGGGATTCCTCCACACTTAGCTGGCGGACGAAGAACCGTCGTCATGCCTGACTGAATACTAGCTAAAGCATGAGCTCATATGCATTATACCAAGAATGAATAAACTTACTTTTGAGAAAGCCTAGGAGGAACAGCAGCATGAACGACAAGATGTTATACAACCACGCAACGATCGACGTTGAAGTGCCTTCGCATACAGGATAGCCGGCATCAGCTGCCATCTCCATGCCCAGCGGTACGGATCCATTCATCAATAAACCCAGTATAATGCAAACAGTCCACACTTCAGCTGAAACAATATTGGTATTCGATATAGCACTTTAGAGTAATGTTAAGTCAATAAAACATCGTCTTTTGCTATGTATTCAAGATAGATTAATATGCGACGTATTTTCACCACTTGCAATTGTATCAGGATTCGATCAGAAAGCTGGTCTTTAAATTTTATATCTTCTCCCGGCGAACATAAATGACCAGAATTTTGAACTCCTCTCTAAAGCTGAGAAAACTACAGGGAGGCGTGTAATCAGAAAACTTGGGAAGGCAGAGCAGGAAATTTCCTTTCGCCTTCATGGTGGCGTCATCAAAATTTAGCACCGTCTGAAGTTCAACATTAGTACGGGAGGGCATCTTCCCCCTTGATGTAAGCTACTATGGCGGCTTCTACAATTTAATGAAAATTTTAAAAACGATGCAGGAAACTACTACTTGATCGCGTGATCCTTCAGCAAGAGCATAAATGGTTTTCTTGATGGCGTGCCAGACGATAACGATGCCGCAGAGCACATGACACTGGCGTCACGTGCAATCTGACAATACCCTATAATAGAAGGAAAAAAAATAAAATTTCGAATAAAAAGACCTTCGTATGGTAGTAAACGACTAAAAATGTCTAATGCCATCATTACCAGCATTAGGAAGGAAAGGGTCAACTTTAATCCAATTATTTGCGATTACAATAAAATACAAAAACATGAGAAGAGCGAGGGCAAAAAGTACGGTTAGCATTAACTTCATTCTTCCTTTGAGTTTGTCCGTAAACCTAACAAAAAATTAGGAAAACAGTTACCACATGGCAGTAGGCAACCACGGTTGAACAGAAGACACCAAAATTTTAGAAAACTAGTTACAAAGGTCCTCAAAAATGTTAAAACAATGGCTAAACATTCAATTATCTGCTTCAAATGTCAAAACTGGAGGAACTTGGCTCAACATTTCAGCCATCAACCTTCAAAAAATTTATCACTTTTTAATTTACTGAACGTGATTGCAAAGCTTGAAAACTAAGCGGTTTAAAACAACTTATGCAAACTTACCAACTAACCAGCATTCCAATAAGACCTCCCGCTGTAGTCATGACGAAACCGAGAAGGCCAGCTTGTGACTAAAAATGGAAACTTATTTAAAAGATCTATTTAAAAACTTATTATTTACGAAGTAACATTGGGAGCGGCGTAACTCAGATCGCTTTTTCAGAATTACAACCTGAACATTTGAACAAAAAACCTTCACACATACGCGTGAAGTTACCATATACAGCTAAAACAGGAATTTGACACGCCCAAGGGTTTGTTCTACATAGTAACGCAAAAGGATAATCCAAAATGTAAATATAGCTCAGGTAACGCACACAGTTCTGTCAAAACTCTCATCTACTGCATTTCAACGTCGAACGCATTGAATGCAGAGCAGTGATTCTTAAGCTTTGCAAGGCACAAAGCTCTGTAAAATAACAACTACAAAACAAGACACATCTCATGACTTCTTGTTATTAAAACCTATTCAACTGAGATAATGAAGTGTATTTTCATAAAACACTTGACCATCTTTTTCGAATCACCAGTTGATCAACACAAATGCAAACAGTCGTTGATCTACATGCATCCGAAGGAAAACGCCCACGCCCGATACGCCGTGTCTACATTTAAAGATAACACAACAAACCAAAACTTTTTTAACTCCAAACCGCTTGTCATATGCAGTGGGCCTTAAAAAGTAAAATAACATAGAAATACCTTTGATAAAACAAAATCGTATTTACTTGATTGATTTTGAGTGGCTTCAACACAATCGGCATTACTCCAGTCCAGCCGCTCCAGGTTCCTATGACCAGTGCAATCACCGTTGCTACAACCCAGAATTGGCGATGTTTTCGAAGTTCCCACAAGCCAGCCTTAAATATTATCAAATTTGAAGGAGAGGTACTGCAATAACTCTGGATGATTTAAAGACAATTAAATCGTCCCTCACAAATATTTTACAAAAAAATATGTTGCTGTACGTTCTGTTCTGCGCTAACCTACACAAACGAAATCGGATAAGTGGTCTATGAATTGATGAAACACTTAAATCGATTTTGATTGGTTTTCATAGACTCTAACCTTTTTAGTATCGAAATGATAATATAAATAACGGTTTATTCAACTGTTAGTTAAGTGTCTAAACCAGTGTTTCTCAAAGTGTGTGTCGCGACACATTGGTGTGTCGCGAAAAATTTGCAAGTGTGTCGCGAGTTTTTTGAGAAATAATAAAATGTTTTTAAAATAACATTTGATTTATTAGTTAATTATATTTGTTTTACTTTACAATTTATTTAATTTAAAATTTGTTTCAAGTTCAAGTTTTATTATTGAAAATCAAAAATACTTAATTGAGTTTTTTAATATTTATTACAGATTTTTAATTTTTTTGTTTAACAATTGGACTTTTTATTTAACCATGGATAAGTTTTTAATGAAGAAAAGCGGGAAAGAAAATAAGCTAAGTCAAAAAAAAGGAAGTAAGCGAAAATTTAATGAAGATTATATAAAGTATGGATTTATTGCATCTGGATCTGAAGATATCCCACTTCCGTATTGCTTGATTTGTAAGAAAAGTTTGTCAAATGAGTCTCTGGTTCCAAATAAACAAACCGATATTTGCAGAATAACCATCCAAATGTTAAAGCCAAACCAAGGGAATATTTTGAGAACTTAGCAACCGAAATTAATCAACAATCGAAAAAGATGACAAACTTTTTGAAGGTACCTGAGAAAGCTCTAATTGCAAGTTACAAGGTTGCTCAGTTGATTGCGAAACGCAAGAAAGCACACACAGAAGCTGAAGTACTTATCGCGCCAGCACTTGCTATTATTGTCGAAACGATGCTCGGATCTGAAGCAGCCAAAAAAATAAGAACAGTACCACTGTCAGATAGTACAATTTCAAGAAGAATTGAAGAAATATCATCCGATTTGCAAGATCAAGTTTGCGAACATTTTGAGACACCTGAGGATAAGCTTTGGGCACTTCAAATTGATGAATCCGTTGATATAAATGGAAAAGCTCAGGTTCTGGCATTTATTCGATTCATCAAGGATGAAAGTTTTGTGAACGAATTCTTCTTTTGCAAAGATTTGAAGACTACTTCAACAGGACAAGATATTTATGAGATAGTAAATGAGAACGTATCACTATTCAACTTTGAGTGGAAAAACTGTGTGAGTGTTTGCACTGATGGATGTCCATCAATGCAAGGAAAAAAGAATGGATTTGTAACACTTGGGCGTCAGAGAAATCCCAATATAATTGGTGTCCATTGTATGATTCATAGAGAAAATGTGGTATCCAAATCAATTCCGGAAGTTTTAAGATCTGTTATGAGACAAGTAATCCAAGTAGTGAATTTTATTAAGTCGCGACCTCTTCAATCACGTCTTTTTGCTCAACTTTGTGATGCTATGGACTCAGATTATAAAAGTTTGCTATACCATACTGAAGTTCGCTGGTTGTCAAAAGGAAAAGTGTTGAATCGACTTGTGCGCCTTAAAGTGGAAGTAACTTCCTTTCTTGAAAATAAAGATACTGATTTTGGATTTGATTTGAATGACGAGATCTGGTGGTTAAAAGTTAAATTTCTTTCCGATTTATTTGATAAATTAAACTCACTAAACCTGAGTCTTCAAGGACCGTTTGAAAATATTATAACATCAAAATCAAAATTGAAATCATTCAAAGAGAAAGTTTCCTTGTGGAAGATGAAGGTATCAGAGGGAATATTTGATTGCTTTCCAACTGTTAACGAATCTCAGTACAAGAAGAAAATTGTTTCAGAGATTTTAATTTCACTCACTGAATTTCAGTCGGCACTTCAATTTTACTTTCATTACTTAATATTGATGATTATGAATGGGTGATAAATCCATTTACGATTAGCAAAAAACCTAATTTGACAATCGCAGAGGAGGAACAACTGATTGATTTGAGAAATGACATATTTTATCAATCAATATTTACTCATATGAATTTAAATGAGTTTTGGCTTAAGGTGAAAAAATCTTTTCCATTAATTAGCCTGAAAGCTGTCAAAATTTTGTTACCATTTTCTTCTTCATGGTTTTGTGAAACTGGCTTCTCGGCATTAACTGAAATCAAATCCAAAAAGCGAGAAAGACTTCTCAGAATTGATGATGAAATGCGAGTTTGCTTATCATCTTTGAACCCTCGATGGAATTTAACTCTTTCGCTCCCGCGATCATCAATTGATGATTTTTGCGCTATAACCCTTTCGCTCCCGCAAATCATCAATTGATGATTTTTTTCAAAAGTTGAAAAATTTAGTTTACTTTAAAATTAATTTCTGACTTTATTTCTCGACCGATTTCAATAATTTTTTTTTTAAATTAAAGGTTATTTCAAGGCCATTTCAATAAAGTTTTAACTATTTCTCAATTGTTTGTATTTATATTGAAAAAATTGACCTATATTACCATTAGTCGAATTTTTTACCCCCCTTAAAATTTGATAACCTAGTATAAACAGGTACATTTAATGTATAAATAATGTAATAACCTGACAACTGTTAATATATTCAGAAAGCTCAGGAAATTAGCTTTCCAGCAATATATAATTTTAAATATTTGAATCTCAGGATTAGTTTATAATGGCTAATAAAGAAATGGTATGCACACACAATTTTTTATTTTTTGAGAAAAAATTTTCGAT
Organism: Trididemnum clinides; assembly: GCA_963675345.1. Classification (NCBI taxonomy): domain Eukaryota; kingdom Metazoa; phylum Chordata; class Ascidiacea; order Aplousobranchia; family Didemnidae; genus Trididemnum; species Trididemnum clinides. Next base: position 18,895,559 of record OY776297.1, on the reverse strand, counting down.
CGCATTTTAGAAAATTTTTACTTGTGGCAACACTAATTGCTTTGGCGCGCTTTGGCTATTTTTCCTGAAATCCATGGTTGTTTGGCTGTCTGTATCTAGGTTTTCAGAAAGATTGATCGAATGATGAAGTCTGTGGAATTTTTGATAGATAGCCGACACCGAGAAAAAAATGATGATTTTCTGCAAAAAATAGGGGGGTCAACATGGTCCTCTATCATCTTCAGACACCAACGTTTCCTCTCAAACTACATACCATCAGAATATCGAAGAAATTTTCTTTCCAAAAATGTATATTGTCGCATGGTTCAGGCAAAGAGTTATCCTATAATGACTGTTAAAATTGGTAAATTTCGTTGTCCTAATCTGTTTTTGATACCGGTTAAAAACACTCAAAATTTCGGTTTTTGAGCCTCACAAAATTGCAATTTGTAGTTTTTTTATACATTTTGGGTATTTTTCCTGAAATCCATGATTGTTTTTCTGTCTGTATCTAGGTTTTCAGAAAGATTGATCGAAAAATGAAGTCTGTGGAATTTTTGATAGATAGCCGACTCCGAGGTAAAAAATTAGTAATTTCCCCACCAAAAGAGGGGGGTCAACATGGTCCTCTATCATCTTCAGACACCAACGTTTCCTCTCAAACTACATACCATCTGAATGTCGAAGAAATTTCCTTTCCAAAAATGTATATTGTCGCATGGTTCAGGCAAAGAGTTATCCTATAATGACTGTTAAAATTGGAAAATTTCGTTGTCCTAATCTGTTTTCGATTTCGGTCAAAAACACTCAAAACTTGATTTTTTGAGCTTTACAAAATTGCAATTTGTAAAAAAACTAATTCCTGTGGTCTATTTTGGGTATTTTTCCTGAAATCCATGGTTATTTAGCTGTCTGTATCTAGGTTTTCAGAAAGATTGATCAAAAAATGAAGTCTGTGGAATTTTTCATAGATAGCTGACTCTAAAAATATGGAAAGAAAAAAATCGATAATTTTCTGCAAAAAATAGGGGGGTCAACATGATCCTCTATTATCTTCAGACACCAACGTTTCCTCTCAAACTACATACCATCTGAATGTCGAAGAAATTTCCTTTCCAAAAATGTATATTGTCGCATGGTTCAGGCAAAGAGTTATCCTATAATGACTGTTGAAACTGGTAAATTTCGTTGTCCTAATTTGTTTTCGATACCGGTCAAAAACACTCAAAATTTCGGTTTTTGAGCCTCACAAAATTGCAATTTGCAGTTTTTTTATACATTTTGGGTATTTTTCCTGAAATCCATGATTGTTTTTCTGTCTGTATCTAGGTTTTCAGAAAGATTGATCGAAAAATGAAGTCTGTGGAATTTTTGATAGATAGCCTACTCCGAGGTAAAAAATTAGTAATTTCCCCACCAAAAGAGGGGGGTCAACATGATCCTCTATCATCTTCAGACACCAACGTTTCCTCTCAAACTACATACCATCTGAATGTCGAAGAAATTTCCTTTCCAAAAATGTATATTGTCGCATGGTTCAGGCAAAGAGTTATCCTATAATGACTGTTGAAATTGGTAAATTTCGTTGTCCTAATCTGTTTTTGATACCGGTCAAAAACACTCAAAATTTGGGTTTTTGAGCCTCACAAAATTGCAATTTATAGAAAAACTAATTCCTGTGGTACATTTTGGCTATTTTTCCTGAAATCCATGGTTATTTAGCTGTCTGTATCTAGGTTTTCAGAAAGATTGATCGAAAAATGAAGTCTGTAAAACTTTTAAAAGCTAGCCGACACCAAGCACAAAAGTTGGTAATTTCCACACCAAAATCGGAGGGGGTCAACACGCAACTGTACCATCTTCAGACACCAACGTTTTCTCTCAAACTACATACCATCTGAATGTCGAAGAAATTTCCTTTCCAAAAATGTATATTGTCGCATGGTTCAGGCAAAGAGTTATCCTATAATGATTGTTGAAATTGGTAAATTTCGTTGTCCTAATTTGTTTTCGATACCGGTCAAAAACACTCAAAATTTGGATTTTTGAGGTTTACAAAATTTTAATTTATAGAAAAACTAATTCCTGTGGTCTATTTTGGGTATTTTTCCTGAAATCCATGGTTATTTAGCTGTCTGTATCTAGGTTTTCAGAAAGATTGATCGAAAAATGAAGTCTGTGGAATTTTTGATAGATAGCCGACTCCGAGGTAAAAAATTAGTAATTTCCCCACCAAAAGAGGGGGGTCAACATGGTCCTCTATCATCTTCAGACACCAACGTTTCCTCTCAAACTACATACCATCAGAATGTCGAAGAAATTTCCTTTCCAAAAATGTATATTGTCGCATGGTTCAGGCAAAGAGTTATCCTATAATGACTGTTAAAATTGGTAAATTTCGTTGTCCTAATCTGTTTTTGATACCGGTTAAAAACACTCAAAATTTGGGTTTTTGAGCCTCACAAAATTGCAATTTATAGAAAAACTAATTCCTTTGGTACATTTGCCGCGCCATGTTTTCGTGCATAAATATTCAAAAATCAATCATGGAACATGTGAAGTTGCCCTTCGGTTGAAAGGCGTACACTGTACAAACTGTTGCCTGTAAATGTCATCAATTGCAGAAGGAACTTTTCAAGTTTTTCACGAATTTCTTTCATCAGCAAAATCTATTTCAATTTGTCGCGGTTGATATTTTTACATTGTTGGACGAGCGATTACATCTGTACGAAAATTTTGCTTTCTATCTTTTGCTTCACAGAAAGGTCCACTATGACGTCATGGAAAATTGGAAACTTTACGCGTGTGTGGTGTAGAAATTATTTCATATCGCGATAATCATTTGTCAGCACAAGGCAGTCAAGAAAAGACCGAATTGGAATTGCTGATGAGCGGCATTTTAGTGTTTTGAAAGGCAGCTGCAGAATTTTGTTATCGTAGTATAAGCTGCTAAGCGTCACTTGTAGCTAAAAAGATGCCGAACACAATCTTCGGTGTTCAGTGGTTTGAGGAGAAACATTTACAAATGTTTGTTGTAGGAAAATAAATTTCCAATAATTCATAGACTTACTAGTTGCTGGCCTAGATCAGGTTAGTGCAGTCTATTTGGAGGCAATTGTAATCATTCAATTTTTGTCAAGAGACTAACGCCGACTCAGCCTGCGTTATGTTATTTGAATCGCATTGTTTTATTAGAGGGAGGGAGCGCTCAAGGAAAAATAAAAATGTTTGTGCTTTTGAGGAATCACTCTGTCAGTCACCCATTTTCAACAATTTTGGGGCGATGGATACCAAAAACAGTCTTTGGGTACGGGAGCTGCATCCCCAAAGCTCCACACTTTCATGTCTATACCTACTCGTGTGTAATTACAATACTTTCACTAAGCTTATCTATACATTGATATTTGTTTTTCCAGTTGTAAAGTTAAAGTTGTAAGTTAAAGTTATAGTTAAAGTTAAAGTTATAGTAAAATTATGGCTCAAGAAGAAATCGAAGCAGTTCGTACCTCGAGCGGCTCAAGTTTCGACGAGGACGAACTGCTTTATCAGTCGTCAATTAGCGAGAGTGACGGTAAGTTTGTTTCAACACCAATTTACTGTTAATTGTACCATTCAGCGAATACAGTGGTTAATTAAGATGAAATAAAGCTTCCCTCTATTGATGGCAGAACATAGCAGGCGTACAATTCAGTCCATTTTCTTGGACAAGGAATTCTAATTCTATGAACCTTCGGTGTTGCAGACGTGCTCAAATGAGATTAAGAATTCTTGTGATTATGTAGCCTACTGATTTTTCACCGTTCCAACAATTGAGATATGTGAGTTTATAGTTATTTTTAAATATGTATTACAGACGAGAATGAAGGTGGGGTTGACACCGTCGGTTTTTGTTGGTCCCCACCATTTCACTGTCGTCGTCATCAATGCCGTCGACGTCTGCTACCGCAGCAATTGAAGGTCAGTGTTACGACTAATAGTTGACAGTTATCTTTATGCTTTCAACCTTCAGTGTACATTTGCCAATCATATTTGCAAAGTTTTCTGAGCCAAATTGCTTATGAGCAGTCTGCTTATAAAGTTCATGTTTATGTAACAAGGCCGCGATGAAGAATTCCGCAACTTTGTTACTCAGGGGCTCTTAAAGTGATAAGCACGCCTCTTTGAAAGTGGGGAGAAATTTATTGGGAGGCGCGAGGTCACGGAGCAAAATTTAAGAAATCTACGCTTTGGTAAAAGTTGATCCAAACAAAAAAAACGTCTAAAAAATAAAAATTCGAGAAATCTTGCCGTCGTAAAAAGTTCATCTCCAAAAAAAGATCTTCATGTAATCTTAGGATAAAATTTTACCTCTGAAAACATTATTTTGCTACTAAATAGCAGGGGTGTTCGAAAAGAAAATATTTTGAAATTTCGTTTCGCTTCAACACAAAATTGGTTTGTTTTGGTTTCGTTTCGTTTTGAATTGACTTAGTGCATAATTTCGTTTCGAAGTGCGGTCGAAACCAAATGGCCTTATCCGCTATGACGAACATGCTATGCACGCGAACCCCATTGAACACACAGAGCGGCTATTTACCATCGTCACATGAATTTTTGGAGGAAGACGATGACATATGAGTAACAACGAAAAAAATTTCAAAATATTTCCACCCAAGGTTTGGTTTCAAACTATTTTTTCGGTGCTACTATAGCATGAGGCCTACCGCCATATGTTACCTGCCGAAGTGCAGGGTGAGGTCTACTTGTTATGGTTAGGGTAAAATTTCGTTTCGCCCCAGTAAAACTCGTTTCAAACACTCCTACTAAATAATCATTCTCAAGAGGGCATGTGAGCTTTGCTGAAACCTACCAAGGTGGAAGTAAATCTTTGTTGAACCTGCTAGGGGGGCACGGGGCTTTGTTGAACCTTATAAAGGGGGTATTTCAAAAAGTTCAAGAGCCACTGCTGTAGATCATTGTAAAGTCTTTACGTTTCATATGTTGAACATGCTTTTTGACAAAGACATTTTCCAAATTATGAAAACTACGCACCCCCACGCACATTTTCTTGCGTAGAGTGCACAACGGCGGTATACATGATTAGCACTTTTGATAATAAAATGAGCGCTCTTACTCTAGGCGATCATATTCGGTTAGCGTTTGTTTCCTGAAAATGACTTATTATTGCGAAGTATTACGTCGCCGAAGCGTGATGTCAGAGTTTTGCTCACCGTAATATTTTAAAAACGTGGCGCCTATGTCTGTAAGGTTGTGTATGTTGTAAAATTGACTGTGTGGAGTATCTTATCCGTTGCGTGGATTGTTTGATAAAATATGATATAGCCTTTGATAGCACCCCCTTTTGTGGCTGGATCCACCAATTGAGGTCTTCAGAAAATGACATTGTATCGACTTACAATCAATGCTTTTCGATTTGTTTTATTTAGAAATTCGAAACGTTGTCAAAGCCAAATTGCTTTTTAGCAGTCAGTTTCTAAGTCCGTGTTTGTGACGTAACAATGGAGCGGTGAAGAATTCCGCAAAGTTGTAGATGTTCGTTCAGTGTTGCCAACTTAGCGGAAAATCCGCTAGATTTAGCGGATTTTGCGCCTGCTTAGCGGAAAATTTTTGCATTTGGCAGACAGCGGATTTTTTAGCGGATTTCTACGAAAGTGTTGGTGGTCCGTTTGCAAAATCGCGGATTCGTGAAAAAATGTAGCAATGAAATAAATAATATTGGAAGCCTCTATTTCTCCGAAATGGTATTTTACAATTGCATTGAGATTATATATCCGAGCAACGGTCCCCGAACCCCATGTAAAATGCCATTGCAGTATTATAATGCTGAGTGGCATTGCAGTAGTCGGTACGGTAGTAGTTGTCAATTGGTCACAAAAACAGTTAAAAATAGGCATACCAGTAAGTAGGCCAAGGCTATTAACTTAAGTTCAAACTAAATAGTTGTGCTAACTTAATTCTATTATAACAGGTAAATACATGATGCCACCATCTAGGCCTACTTACAACCAGTCATTTCGAAAGGCATGGCTGACATTGCCAGAGTTGAAAGGGTGGTTAAAGCCTTCTCAGAGAGAAGAAAAGAAAGCTTACTGTGTTTATTGCAAATGTGATCTTATTGCAAAACTAACTGACTTAAGACGCCATGCTAAATCTGAAAAGCATAAAAAAGCTGCCAGTCCTTTCATTGATGTGAGGCAACAAACATTGAGTAAGTGGAGTGCAGGCTGCACCCCAACTGCACAAGAAACAACAAGTCAAGCAGAAGGACGATTAGCATTAGTAGTGGCAGAACACACATCATTTTTGACTATTGATCATTTATCTGAAGCATGCAAGAAAGCTTTTTATGATAGTATTGCTACAAAAAACCTGAAACTTCATAGAACTAAGTGTAGAAATATCATTGTCAATGTTCTTGCCCCACACTTTAGGAAAATTCTAAGAGAAGATGTTGGTGATTCTCATTATAGCATATTGATTGATGAATCAACTGACATTACTGTGACGAAACTGCTGGGTGTAGTTATGAGATATTTTACCAAAGTTTGGAAAGAATTGTTTCCACTCACTTAGGTCTTGTTAATCTGGAAGACGGATGTGCACAATCAATTGTAAATGCTATTAAGCAGTTATTGCACAGTATGAAACTAAACACCAATAAATTGCTTGGCATAGGAGTTGATAATGCAAGTGTCAATACTGGATTGAACAATGGCGTATATCAGCTAGCTAAAAGAGAATTCCATCTCCCATGTTTAGTGATGGTACGATGTGTTTGTCATTCGATCCAGCTGGCAATATCTCATGCTGCAGAAGAAAGCTTGCCCAGAAATGTTGATTTTATGATCAAGGAAACATACAACTGGTTCAGCCATTCAACCAAGCGTCAAGCCACTTACAAAGCCTTGTATGAAACTTTGAATAATGGCAAGCAACCTCTTAAGTTAACAAGAGTGTGTGATACTCGTTGGGTTTCTATGGAACCTGCCGTGGTTCGTATATTGAACCAATGGGAAGAGCTCAAACTTCACTTTGAAGTTGTTAGGTCTTCCGAGAAATGCTACACTGCTGAAATGTTATTTAACATGTATAGTGACAAAGTTAACAAGTTGTATCTTATATTTCTTCGTTCAATTTTGCAAGATGTACAGCAAACTGTGAAAGTCTTTCAAGGTGAAAATGTTGATCCTACAAAGTTACTAGCAGATTTAACTCATCTGATTTTAGCTACAAGTAAAAGAGTACTCACACCATCTGCGAAAATTGACCCGTTGACTCAAGATATTTCGGAATATGTTGACACGCGCGCATATCTCGGATATCAGTTTGAAACAAATTGCTCCATGTCAAACTTGCCAGAAGAGTCTCAATGTATGTTGCGGTATCGCTGTTCAGCTTTTGTAGTAAAACTTTGCACTGAACTACGAAGCAGACTTCCAGACAATTTTGAAACCTTGGAAAAAATGTCCTTATTTAGTGTGGCTGAGTGTTTGCGAGTTGTGAAAGAACCAATAGTGGATTTAGCTGCATCTTTTGGGTATAGTGCAGAGTCAATCGAACGAATTGATATTCAGTGGCGTCAGTTAACCATTGTTCAATGGCAAGAAACTGCATCTACTGTAGTTTTGGAATGAAGTTTGTCATTATAAAGATGCAGCTGGGATTAACCCATATCTTGATCTTTGTCAACTGGCCATCAGTATTCTGTCACTGCCCCATTCTAATGCTGAAGTTGAGAGACTATTCAGTCAATTGAACTTAGTTAAATCAAAGCTTCGAAATCGAATAAATATTGCTTCAGTTAATGCTGTTTTAGCTATTAGATGTGGCATGAAGAGAGTGGGAAAGTCTTGTGATACATTTGAGTTACCAAAGGAAGTGGTGAGTCAAATCGGTACTATGCAAGTATATAGATCTGAAGAAGAATCTGAGCTAGAGCTTAGCACAAGCAATTGCATTAGCACATTGTTTGAAGAAGATTAAATTATTTATAATAGCCTATTTATAATAAAATTAGCTACCATGTTATCAGCAAACCCATGAGAATTATGTTGGCTTTTATTGCTATTCGTATTGCTGCATTCTTGGAAATTGTTGTGTTCATGATTATAGTGGCTGTTCTTTTATTGCTTTTTTGTTTCTACAGGTATGTAGGTCTAATACGTATCGATAATACAGGAATAGGTCTACTGCTTGTTAGTTTATGCTTTTAACATTTAAAATGTCTTTGTTCTTTCTTGATTTCAAGAATTTTGTGACCAACAAAAGAAATTTGAAATTTAGCGGATTTTTTAGCGAATTTCCACCATGCATTTAGCGGATTCTAGCGGATTTTGAAGTCTAACATAGCGGATTCTTGTCTTATGAAGTTGGCAACACTGTGTTCGTTAACGTTTTCCTGTCTCGTAATACTAATAGCAACTTGCTTTTGAGAAGTTTCCTTATAAATTCGTGTTTGTGACGTGCAGTGACGCGGTAAAGAATTTCTCGAGTTTGTAGTTGATTGTAAGGTGTTCATGATTTTGTATCTTCAATGTACATGTTGAGAAACACGTTTTCGAAATTATAGGCTGTGCCCACCGTAATATTTTAAAAACGTGGCGCCTTTCTCTTGCCACTCACTTTAACATCCAAAGAAACCCTCAAAACACTGTCGTCATCCCTTTTCAGCATACTTCCATATCATCTAATTCCATTCGCTGTTGCTAACCGGTCTATAGTTTCCTTCATCCCCAACATTTCCATCTGTTTTTCAGTCGTCTTTCTCTCAACAACTTTCTGACCGCACATGGCTTTCACCATAGCTCTCTCCGTTTTCCTTAAAATTGCTTTTTTATTCTCTTTTAAACACCATGTCTCACTTCCATACAGTGTTGCTGATCTTACGCAGCAACGATCGATTTTTACCTTTCATCTTCAGAAGAAACCTATTTCTAAGCAATAACTCTCCACATTCACTAAATCTTATCCAACCGATTCTTACTCTTGCTGTAACTGCCGCTTCACAACCAGCACTAGAGTTTAGTCTGTCTCTCAAATAACAAAATCCATTCACTGTCTCCACTTCATCGCACAACTTCTCGATCGAATCCACTGTTCCTTCCATTATTCTATTGCATTTTAAGCAAACCAAATGTTTTGCTACCCTAGGGGTAACTCTATTTTTGCACATTTGCCATGAACCCAGTTTCTACATTTTGTGCGCAACACTAAATTGGCCATAACTCTTTTCCCACAAACTCCACACGAAAATATCATGATTTTGTATAGTTCGCCTTCCTACCCGCTTTCCATCACTTTTGGATTTCTGGTGTTGACCTAAACTCTTTCGCTCCCGCGATGATCAATTGATGATTTTTGCGCCTACACTTTTTCGCTCCCGCTAGATCATCAATTGATGATTTTTTTCAAAATTTGAAAAAATCAGTTTATTTAAAAATTGATTTGTGACTTTATTTCTCAACTGATTTCAACAATTTTTTAAATCAAAGGATATTTCACGGCACTTTCGATGATGTTCTATTTGCTTCTATACTAAAAAAATTGACCTATATTACCGGTAGTAGAGTTTTTTACCCCCCTTAAAATTTAATAACCTAGTGTAAACCGGTAATTTAGGGCATAAACAATGTAATAACTTGATAACTGTCAATATATTTAAAAAGCTCAGAAAACTAGCTTTCCAGCAACATATAATTCTAAATAATTGTGGCTTAGAATTAGTTTATAATGGCTGATAAAGCAATGGTATGCGTACACGATTTTTCATTTTTTAATAAAATATTTTCCGACTATATGTCAAAAAATTGCAATTTGTGACAACACTAATTCCTCTGGTACATTTTGGCTATTTTTCCTAAAATCCATCCTAAAAAATTTCTAAAAAAGTAGTATTGTTTATTAGCTGTCTGTATATAAGTTTTCAAAAAAATTGATCGAAAAATGAAGTCTGTGGAATTTTTCATAGGTAGCCGACACCAAGCAAAAAGTTGATGATTTTCTGCAAAAAAGACGGGGATCAACACGCTCCTGTATCATCTTCAGACACCAACGTTTTCTCTCAAACTACATACCATCTGAATGTCGAAGAAATTTCCTTTCCAAAAATGTATATTGTCGCATGGTTCAGGCAAAGAGTTATCCTATAATGACTGTTGAAATTGGTAAATTTCGTTGTCCTAATTTGTTTTCGATACCGGTCAAAAACACTCAAAATTTGGATTTTTGAGGTTTACAAAATTTTAATTTATAGAAAAACTAATTCCTGTGGTCTATTTTGGGTATTTTTCCTGAAATCCATGGTTATTTAGCTGTCTGTATCTAGGTTTTCAGAAAGATTGATCGAAAAATGAAGTCTGTGAAATTTTTCATAGATAGCCGACTCGGAGCTAAAAAGTTGTGATTCTCCTACAAAAAGGGAGGGGTGTGAGAACGTTACTTCATAATGGCTGATAAATAAGTGTCATTTTTGCAGTCGTCTTTGATGGCTTGTCTGCCCCCACTACATGCACTTTTGAACCAAAATATTCTAAGCAAAGATCTTGAATTTTTGCTGAATTTGCAATTGCCAGTAAAAAGCTTTCCATGTTCACCAGTGCACGATTTGCTATGAATTCACGTAGAAAGTAAGCAAAATGTGGAGAGCGCTAACGAAGAGATACTTTCAAGCTGATATAGTAAGATACTTATGTGTCCAATCTATAAATAATAAGCATAATCGAAGTAATGACATACCATTTTCATTAGTGTGGGGCTGTTCATAAATCATATGACATATTATCCAATTAGCAACATCCCTGTCCCATGCGACGCATGGTGACGTTTTGTAAACCCTATTCTTTGCATGTGACGCGTAGTGTAAAAAATAGTACAAAATCATCTTCACTTAGTCGAACTTGCCAAAATTCGAAATGCCCTTTGATTTGTTTTATTTAGAAATTCGAAACGTTGTCAAAGCCAAATTGCTTTTTAGCAGTCAGTTTCTAAGTCCGTGTTTGTGACGTAACAATGGAGCGGTGAAGAATTCCGCAAAGTTGTAGATGTTCGTTAACGTTTTCCTGTCTCGTAATACTAATAGCAACTTGCTTTTGAGAAGTTTCCTTATAAATTCGTGTTTGTGACGTGCAGTGACGCGGTGAAGAATTTCTTAAGTTTGTAGCTGATTGTAAGGTGTTCATGATTTTGTATCTTCAATGTGCATGTTGAGAAACACATTTTCGACGTTATGAAAATCAACCATTTCCACACACTAACAGTGGCATGAAGTTCCGGTCGGAACGGGGCGGCAGCATTTTTTGGGTGACTGCACCTTCGTTATTTAAGTGAGCCTATTTCTTGTCTCAGATTTGCGACTGCATGTATAGCCTTTTTTGTACATTTCTTTGTACATTTGTACATTGACCGATCTTTATTTATATGCCACGCTTACCAACTATTCTGAAACTTTTACAAATAATAACTTTTGCAAACAGTGTGAAGTTTTACGGACTACATTTCTTAGTTGCCTACATCAGCGTATATTATCTGGTGTCCCGACAGTTCAAAGTCGACGATTCAAAGTCGAATTTAGTGAAGTGCCGTAGTTACATACACGATGTATTTAATTTTTTGAACTTGTCGACTTTGAATTTCCTACTTTTTGAATTTGCGACTTTGAATTGTCGCAGAACCAAGTAACCCAGCTTTAATGCAATTATCTGCTACCAGCCATTCAGTAAATTTGCAAAATAATTTTTTAGTTCATATTTCTACAGCAGTGCCAATTTCTGAAAAAAAAATACGATTCATAGAGAATGACTGAGAAACGGAGAATGAAACTTTCAGGATAGAAATCAATGATAGCCTATTAATTTCTGTAGCGGCAAGTAAAGTTAGAGAAGATTTCCACACTTTATTTAAGGTCAAGACGAAAAAACAGTCCCCACTTGATGGAGTGGGGGCGAAACGTCACACTACATACAACACAGTTTAAAATATTGTCACTCATATCTGGAGTCACTATCTCTTAATCCTACCTACCTTGCTACGTTAGGGTATCCTAAATACAACGAGCCTTCCATTCAAGAGCAACTACCATCATAAACTGTCGCTCTCAAGCCCCATGAAAAGCAGCAACCGACTGCACAGAACAAGATATATGTATCAAAAAAATTGGAAAAGAAAACCGGCCGGCTTTACTTTTGCGATTATCCCAAATGTAACTACAATTTTTGCTAGTGGGCACTTGCTTTCGCGTTATTCCTTGAAAAGATGGTGTATTGCAATCAAAATAAAACAATTTACAAGCGCAAATGCAGGAAAGTTGCAAAATTTGTTAAGAAAGATTTTGATGGTAGAGCAGTTTGAAGGGAATGGAAAGGTTTAGCAAAAGCGCAAAATCATTAAAACATAGTCTTTTCTACCACAAACATTAAAACCAAGCATGGACAACATTACCGTACTGATGCAAATTCAACACGTTAACAAAAATATCTAAGTAACATTGGTACAAAGGTTATTCAAACATTTTATTGCACGAAAGGAATCTATAGCATCAAGAATATGTTCTTACGTGAACAAGTTACAAAAAAATTTTGATTTACAATTGACACTAATGCTTGAATGACCCTTAGCGCATTATTTGCAATGGGCCTATCGTGGTAGATGAGGTTTATTTTAGAGGAATAAGAAGAAACCAAAGATAGAAAATAATTTGAGATTGAAAACATGCCACACGTAAGAGAAAGTACCGGTACAAGCGTAGGTTACCACTACTCCCAATAATTCTCGTTTGTGCGGTATGCTTCAAAGCAACAGACAGAGCATTAGGGTACTTTTCACCTGAACACGGTCATTTTCCGGGATGAGCTTTCAGAAGATCTTCCTTTAGTACTAGTCAGCCTTATTTTCTTAGAGCAAACCTTTCATTCAAGTGGCCATGGTTCCTGCTGGAAGTTACCTCAGTGTGTTCTAGGAAGTGTCAGATGCTGACTGAAGAATGAGGGGGAAGAGACCTTTCACATGAATACGAGGTCTCGTTCCAACAAGATTTTTAGTAACCGCCTTCAAGAATGCGCTCAGAAGCATTAATTGGTTGCTAGGTTCATTATTCTGCATAACATAAACCCTATGGGCGTTGACCAAAGCTAGACTTAGCAAATAGAAGTACACTTTTTTCTACCATTTTACGGCTTTTTGGTCGAAGGAGTAATAGCCTACCATTTGGTCACTCTTGTCAATGCCTGCCATATGCCTGTTGTAATCGTCGACAGCCATGGGCTTCTCCTTTAAAACGCAACCTCCTCGCGTTCTCACAAAAACAGTCGTCATCTCTCACGTATGCTTCGTAGAAAGCACATCGCGCTTATCACGCCATCTCGGGGCCCTAAAAGGATAGGCCCCTGCCGACATGCCACCACTGAGCCTCGGGGAATGTTCTGCATCAAAAAGGTCTTCGGCATGCCTCGCCTGCTTATCTGGCATGTTCCCACTGCTAGAGTCTGCTTTGCATACGAATCTCGAAACAGAAGAATCGATGTAGAGTACCGATCGACATACCAGTCATGACCTTTTCTAAGGTAGTTCTGCATTTGGTCGAGTATTATATTGTACACATTTCGGGATTTCTCTTATGTGTGGCATAAATGAGAGTGGCCAGGCTGGTCAGGATAAATCTTCTCACATTTTTTTCCAGCGTAGTCCATAACTTCTATCCAAATCCGGTCCGTCAACCAATATTGGTTTTTGTGAATCATCAGCTTCATTGTTGCTAACATTAAATGAAACATGATCAATGTACTCTTCAATAACCTGTACTGGCTTTTTGGGTTCTTTTACAAACTTCCTACGTATGGGAACCGCGCGTTTCTGCAAACGAGTTTGCGTTGTCGATTCAGAATCAGCGACTTTCACACCGGGCGAAATGTCAAAGTTCGCATCACTCGTGCTCTTTGCGCTCAGCTTTCCTGTCTTTTTTCTTCGCGCTTTGTCTTTCACAGTCCTTTTCGTTTTGGAAGAGCGAGTTCTTTTTGCCGGCAAGGTTTCATTTTCGCTTGACGAATCACCAGTTTCCGCTGGTCGGGTACCTATTCGACATCGACATTTTTGACGCAAGACAGGCTTGCTTGTTATTAGCAAACCAGGTTTGTCTTCAATGTCATAGATATCTTTCGATGGCTGAAGTTGTCCAAACCTGCAATGGTGTCTCCACGTCATCGCTTTCGTCACTAATTGACCACGAGTCACGTGATATGTTTTCTCAAACTTTGACCATTTTTTATAAATTCAAAACATTCAACGTTTGAGCATTCCATTCAAGAGCAACTACCATCATAAACTGCCGCTCTCCAGCCTCATGAAAATGCTTTTAAACAAGGGGGCCAAAAATCACCTTTTGTTGGAGATATGAGTGACAATATTTTAAACTGTGTTGCATGTAGTGTGACGTTTCGCCCCCACTCCATCAAGTGGGGACTGTTTTTTCGTCTTGACCTTAAATAAAGTGTGGAAATCTTCTCTAACTTTACTTGCCGCTACAGAAATTAATAGGCTATCATTGATTTCTATCCTGAAAGTTTCATTCTCCGTTTCTCAGTCATTCTCTATGAGTCGTATTTTTTTTCAGAAATTAGCACTGCTGTGGAAATATGAACTAAAAAATTATTTTGCAAATGTACTGAATGGCTGGTAGCAGATAATTGCATTAAAGCTGGGTTACTTGGTTCTGCGACAATTCAAAGTCGCAAATTCAAAAAGTAGGAAATTCAAAGTCGAGAAGAGCTAAATAAAATGAATTTATCAAAAATACCTGGTACCCAGAATAACAGTATACTTTCAAATTTCTCGGCTGGCCTTTACGAAAGACTGCACACTTCTGACACAAGCTGGTAAAGATAATAGGTTCTGCGACAATTGAAAGTCGCAACAGCGGGACACCGAATTACATGACGTGGTTGCCTTTACATTCGTTGCATTGCTACTTGATTTTATTTGACAGTAGTGCTAAGAAAAGCGTTTTAAAACTCATTCAAACTAAAATAATCTTAAACTCTAGCAAAGTAACAGGCTGGAAGTTAGGTTTTCAATGCTGAACGACCAAAAATAGACGGAACGTAGCTTCAGAAAGCACAAACTGCCAGCACTGATTGCATTGGTATAATAATGTAAAGTAGTGGTTCTCAGTGAATGGTGGTAATCATTAGGTACTATGCAATTCAATGTACTGTGGCTGATAGGAGAATCGTTGCAGTTTTAAAGTGAATGTAATGTGTTTCTATAATAATGGTTTGTCGATGCGTTATGTGTTGGCGTTCACTGTAATGCACACAATGAAGCTGTTGAAATTCGGAAGTATAGGCTATTCTGTTTTGTATGAGTGACAATTTACTTTTGAAAATGTGTTGCAGTTGCGGTTGATGCGTCATATCGTATTGTTCACCGTAGTCGGTGATGCATTAGTCAGCTTTTTGCTTTTGGAATTATGTTGCGGTTGCCGGAATTCGGCCATCTCTTCTAAGGGACAACACTGGATAAAAACGTAAAAACTACTACTTCTACTTGTCAATGCGTCATATGTTATCATTCTCCATAATGAGTAAATAAAGATTCATGAAATAGATGTTTTTTCTACAGTATTGTTGTAGACTATGTGACTTTTGTGAGCTTAGGTTTGTACGAGATTTACATATGGACATATTCTCTTTTACAGTATAATGATAGCTCAGATGTACAAAGACTTTATTAAACATTTGTGTAAACGTCATTTACATGTTTTTGATTTTCTGCTCAGAATGTTCTTGTTTGTGAGCCCTGAGTAAACGCAATAAATATTTGAAACACGATATTCTAGTGCTACCGTGCGTTCAAATAAACTATTTGAATCGTCCGCTATTATTGCTGTGGAGCTGCTCTTGACGGCAAAAACAGCGAGCCGTGACGACAGTCGTTTACGACGACAGTCGTTTGACGAGTGGGAGAAAGTCACCCGAAGCTGTTAAAGTACATTGGTTCAGTAAGCGCAAACGCGTTTGACGTCATAATACCAACTGAGCGATAGCTAAGATTGAGTACGATCTTTGCAGCTTATTTTCGTTACTCCGTATTGGTATTGACAAACCCCTATCATAACACGTTTATCTTTGTAAGCACGTAAAGTGGACACCTTTGCATTATTGGTGATAAAAAGATGCCAATGCAAATGAAAAATTGTTACCCCCCAACAAAAAAGTAATTGGTAAAGATGCTTGTACTTTATCTTTAGCAACAAAATAATCTTTCCAAACCACGTGCCACGTGAATATTGAAGACAAATGCTTTTCAAAAACATGTAATGTTAGATAGTTTGGCTTACGCGTTTCTTTGCAACAACTGATCAAATCGTAGGCCTAAATGCAACATAAGTGATTTGGTGTGTGTGTGTGTGTGTGTTTACCCCTCCTCTTCCTTGGGATGGAGGTACGGCATGAACCTATTCAGGTTCATGCCGTCAACCTAATTGATATTAGGCTAGGGGAAGATGGCAGCCCATTTCGAACCAGTCTTCAGTGACTGGTAGCCCCACCACCAACAAGGCGGACTGCCACTGGTGGGTACCCAAGAGTCGTCTGACATGCTGGGTTAGCAGCTTCACAATTATAATCCGGTGAAGTACGGGTGGGGCCACCTGTCTGCCACATAAAGGTGGAGGCGTCCCGTTAAGTGCCTTGCCCAAGGACACAACAAGCAAGCTTGCCGGCTTGTTCTCCACACTATCCCTTTTTTATGCTGAGCGCCAAGCAGGGAAGCTGTGAATACCATTTTTTAAAGTCTTTTGGTATGACTCGACTTAGGGAATGAACCCCAGGTCTACCGACTACAATGTGGACGCTCTAACCACTGCACCATCGCGCCGGTAATAAAATGATTTGGTAGCTGTGAAATTTGTTCAAAATTAGGATGCTGGGCCTCAGAACAGTGCAATTTTTAGAAAAAGTACACCCGTTAAAAGTTTCAGAAAACTTTTCCACGGTTGAACCGCTCATTGACTTCAACTAGAGGTGTGCAAAAAATAGCAGTTCGTTAAAAAGTAACAGATAATTTCCTTAACGGTTAGTAACAGTTAAGCCAATTGAAAAGTAAAAGTTAAGAAGTAACTGTTATTAACAGTTCACTATGACGCAAGAACTGTCGGGCAAAAGTGATCTTTTCGCTTATCGAATAAAAATTCACATTTAACAGTAGCAGATATTTCAGATAATGTAGCCGTTAGAAGTCTCGTACATTGCACTTGCTTTTTTGTTTTCTCTTATTTCTCGTACCTGCTACTAGCGAAAGTGCTGTTTTCGCTTAACGAATAAAAAGTAGCAGTTAAAAGTAACAGATAAATATTTCAAAGTAGCAGTTAGTAACAGTTATTCAAAAGTAACAGTTAAGCACATCTCTAACTTCAACCGTGTGAAATTTGCAAGGAAATAGTCTACTGTACAAGTTTCGAAACAATTTCAAAGCTAAGCTAATGAAAACGAAAAATTGTTACCCCCAACAAAATAGTGGGGAGTAAAGATGCTTGTGTAACGCAACGGCAGGCACCTGGCTGAAGTCCGGCGTCAAAAGGGTACGTGCTATACGGCGACCAGTCACTTCTATCATGATAGCTACATTCGTAGATTTCGTTCCGGTTATAACTTATCACTGCTGTTGTTGACTTTTGACTTGTGGTTTGTAACATCGAAGTTGCAGTGGCTGCAACATTTGTATTTTATCTTTAGCAACAAAATGATCCTTCCAAACCACGTGAATATTGAAGACAAATGCTTTTCAAAAACATGTAATGTTAGATAGTTTGGCTTATGCGTTTCTTTGCAACAACTGATCAAATCGTAGGCCTAAATGCAATATAAGTGATTTGGTAGCTGTGAAATTTGTTCAAAATTAGGATGCTGGGCCTCAGAACAGTGCAATTTTTAGAAAAAGTACACCCGTTAAAAGTTTCAGAAAACTTTTCCACGGTTGAACCGCTCATTGACTTCAACTGTGTGAAGTTTGCAAGGAAATAGTCTACTGTACAAGTTTCGAAACAATTTCAAAGCTAAGCTAATGAAAACGAAAAATTGTTACCCCCAACAAAATAGTGGGGGGTAAAGATGCTTGTATTTTATCTTTAGCAACAAAATGATCCTTCCAAACCACGTGCTACGTGAATATTGAAGGCAAATGCTTTTCAAAAACATGTAATATCAGATAGTTTGAGCTGAGAGTTGATTGATTATGATTGATGACAAATGTAAATAAAATAGGTCCCAGCACCTCCAAAACTCTCCAAAATTAGTGTGCTGGAAATCAAACTATTAGAAATTTTAGAAAAACAGAGATCTTTGCTACTTTTTGATTATTGTTTGTCGAAAGCTTAGTCTTTTGGCATCATCTGGCGACTATTTTCAAAAAGATTTATCGAAAATTGCAATCTGTACCAAGGTTTGTAGATAGGGTACTCTAAGCAAAAATTGCTTTTCCCCCAACAAAATAGTTGTGTCTAAAGATGCTTATGTTTTATTTTGAGCGAGAAAATCTTGTTTCTAAAATATATATCAAAAGAATGTGGATGAAATTTCCTTTCCAATGATATCAAGCACTAGAGAATTTGATGAAGGCTTGGTTTCATGTTGATTGATCGAAAACGCTGTTCCAATACACATTTTTTCAGCACAGGGCCAAACAATTTTTTACCAATTGGGTGATGGGATTGGGAAAACTTCAAATTGTAGAAAAACGAAGTGGTTTGGCGCTTTTTGACTATTTTTCCTCGAGAGTCTGGCTCTTTGGCATGATGTAACCGCCATTTCCAAAAAGATAAATTCAAAAATAAAGTCTGTGGAATTTTTTGAAGTTGAGTACTTTTATATCGAAGATATCTGGATACCAAAAAGGGGGGGGTTAATTTGCATAAATCATTTTTTTGAACAAAAAAATTTTTTTTGGAGGTTAGCATTATCTTAATCACAATGAAATTTCCTTTTCACTGATATAACATAATCGATATAATAGCTAATGGCCTAAAACCAGTGAATGATAAAAGTAAACATGATTAATGTTTTTTTTATGCAAATTAGCCGTTTTTTGCATCTGTTACAAGGAATTTCAGGACTGCTTCGCGGGAGCGAAAGAGTTAATTTGTTCTCGGAAGCAAGCTCATGTGTCACACTGAATAAATTTTTATTATTGTTGTTCTTGATTTTCGGCCCAGTTTCCTTCTGTTGTTACTTTAATCTCAAAGTGTCGTAACGTCATTGTAAATTATTATACCTTCATTTAATAGTTTTTTTGAAATATTTGCTTGGTGGTGTGTCGCGGAATTTTTCTAATGTAAAGAGTGTGTCGCAGCTCAAAAAAGTTTGAGAAACACTGGTCTAAACTATACAAATCGCCGTAAAGAAAAGGAAAAAAGCTTTGGCGTTTTATTTTAGTATGTTCTATATTTACTAATATATAGTACTAACTACTAACCATCTCAGATAACATACCGAAAAGCTCAAAAAAGTCCCCTCCTTTCCGAATTAACTAATCTTTTGATAATAGAGAACGGTAAATATTAATCAAACACATTTAATGGCCTGAAAGCTTGGCAAATTGACCATGTTATCAACCGAATTTTTACGTATCATACAGTAGAAGTCAGTGCAATACACACCTTCAAATCCATTCTCGGCAAAGCAGCTGATATACTGGGCGGCAAGGGAGGACGGGTGGGAAAGAACACCAACATCGAAACGAATACAGCCACAGCAACAGCAAATTCAAAATAAAGTATGGCGTTGATTTGTTTGCTGAGACAAGAACACATGTTTACTTATAGCCATAATGCACGAAGTCGAAACCTCAACCAAACACTTTTTGATGTCCTTAAAATTTCCTTAGGTTGAATTACAAATCACTAATTACTTCTATTAATAGCATGAAACATATTCTAGGTGGTATTTCTTTGCTTAAAAGATACAAATAATAGTTGCAATGGCACTGAGAACAAAGTAATAACTATTCACTTGACCAACTTAAAATCTAAATTACATCAATGTCCACGAAAAACTAGTCTTTGCGCCAATCAACAGCCGCCTTAACATGGTGGTGCGATCCCTGACCCTATTTGGGTTGGGTCAAAACGGCTGTTGGCCTTTCCGAGAGTCCCAGTTGCTTCGGGCACTCCCCTCTCACAAACCATTTTTTTACCGTGCTGCACCCTGAACGATTGTAGAAAGGCAGCACACTGCTCTGCGATCTGATCGCACCCACTGCTGGTCTGGTATTCTCTTTCCTGATGCCACGCATGTTACCGGCTGCATCATCATTTTTGTCAGGTAGGGCTTATCTTTCTCTGAACTTTCTACCTCCTCTCTTTCTTTGTTTGACCCCTACTCTGATTGTGTAAGGGTCACGTTTTACTAAACAATTCCTCCTCGCTCTCATTTCTTAATGTTTATGCTCCCCCTATTGGCTCTTCTCTAACAGATGGCAGAACCGACTTCTTTTCTACCTCCTTTCTTTCCTCCTCCAGAAATTTCTTCATTCTGAGGTATTTTGATTGCCATCATCCCCTCTGGGACTCAAAAGGTACTTGCGACCCCCATGGGAAGTATTCAATAGGGTCATCTCTTCTGACCTCCTCCCCCTCAATGATCCTGACATACCTACTCTTCTTCATCGCTCCTCTCCTGACATCTCCTTTGCTCCCTCCTCTCTCACCCTATCTTGCTTCTGGAAGGTGCTTTAGGACTTGGGTTCTGATCACTTACCAATTCTTCTAACTGTCCCTCTCTCTCTCTGGTCTTTCATCCCAACAAACGTCTCCCTTCCTTCAATTTTCAGAAAGTTCGTTGGGGTGATTTTGCTTTTTACTTTGACTCTCACTGTCCTTCTGCAGAGGAATACTCATCCTTTTCTCTTTCCTGTGTTGCTGCTCTCTTTACTTCTCTGACACTGAATGCGGCCAAATCTTCCATTCCTTTTGGCCGCATCAAACACCATCCTAAAGCCTGATGGTCCACTGAAGTGAAAGCGGCTAGTGAAAGACGCAAAACCTTTGCTGTCGCTCACAGAAGTAATGAAGATCGCCAGGCTTAAACATTACTGCTTCCCGAAGTGCTTCGTCTGTCATTGCCAAGGCCAAGGCTGAGGCATGGCAGGGGACTTGCTCTTCTCTCACCCAAATCTACCCCTAAACCTAAGTACTCTCTCCTTTGTTCTGTTGCTGGCTCTTCTTCCTCCTCTCCTAACTTCCCCAACTGTTCCTCTCCCAGGGAGTCGGCTTCGGTCTTTGGCAATTACCTAAGATCCCACTTTTCTGTCTCCCAGCCAAAGGCCCTGCACAGAAGGGCAAGAGGCTACGCTACTTTTCCAAGCTCTGTTGAGCCACGTGCCCTGAGGAGTCTCACTCGTCCTTCTACTCTCCCTTCTCTTCCATTGAATTTCTCGTGGCTGCCTCCAACCTCTCCTCGTCCACTACCACTGGCCCACATAAAGTTGCCTATCCCATGTCAAAGCATCTCCTTTGCTCTGGCATAGATTTTCTTCCTCACATTTTCAATCTTTCCTAGATTTTGCATTCCTTTCCTTCCATCTGGAAGATTTCTTCTATTATTCCCATCCACCAGATGGAAAGCCTCTAGACTCTGCTGCTTCCTTCCGGCCTATCTCTCTCACCTGCTGCATATCAAAGCTTTTTGAAAGCATCATACTATCTCGTCTACTCTTCTTTCTGGAGTCTAACTCCATTCTCTCTCCCTGCCAGGCCAGTTTCCACTCTGGACGGTCTACTCTAGATCAAACTCTGTTCCTTGCTCAGTCCATCTTGAATGAGTTTAACAAACCCAGGCCAGGCTCTTGGACGATCCTCTCTACTATTGATTTCTCGAAAGCTTTTGACTCTGTCTGGCACCCCACCTTTTTTCCTAAACTCATTTTGGCTGGCCTCCATACTTGCTTTGCTCGTTGGACTCAATCTTTCCTTTCTGATAGGTGTGCTTGCGTGGTTTTTCAAAAATCACAAAAGTTGCTCCTTTTGAGGTGTTCCACATGGATCCATTTTTGGCCCTGTACTTTTCTCTCTTTTCATCAATGATCTTCCTGGTTCTCTGCCTTCTTCTGTCAAGCTGCTCTTTTTACGCTGACAATCTGGCCATTTGGTCCTCCTCCTCCTTGGTCCCTACTGTGGTAGAAGCCACTCAAGGACCTCTGGTCTGAGTACTGGTGTATTCCTCTCAATCCAAGCAAATCTGAGGCCTCCTTTTTTTCAGTCGATCCCCACCAAGCTAACCTCCAGCCCAACTTCCTCTCACTCAACTCCTGCCTCTGTTTCAATACCACTCTAACTTATCTAGGGGTCACCTTCGACTGCACTCTTTCCTTTTCTAAACATGTATCTTTGCTAAAGGCCAAGTCGTTCCTTTGTCTCTAGGTTTTATGCCGTATCTCTGCTTCCTCATCAAGCCCGTCTAAAGAGTACCTTTCCCTTCTGTATAAAGCTTTTCTTTGGCCCCTTGTCATATATACTTCACCCAGATGGTTTCTTTTCTTAAGCGTTACCAATATCACCAAATTGGAATGCCTTCACCGAGTGGCTAGTCATGCCATCTTTGGCTGCCTTTCATCCTCCCCTATCCCACTTCTTCTCTCCAAGGCTTATCTACCTTCCCTATGACTCACCCTGACTCATTTCGCTCTGCCATCTTATGAGCGGGTTCTTCATCTCCCAACCTCCTTTCCCATTTCAGGTTTGGCCAGACTTGAAGTGAAACCAAGACTGCAGATTGTTCTGAAGAGCTTTTGCATTCACTCACCTGCTTATGTTTCCTTATACTTCTTTTAGGGAGGCTCTGTTTGCTTACCCTCCCTCTCCTTGAAACCTGCCTTCCTTCACTGTGGAGTCCACCATCTCCTGTCCATGCTCCTGCTCTGATTTCCCTCTCCCTCGCCAAGGTGTGACTCTTGCTCACCTTGACTCCCTTATGATCTGGTGCTCTGGACAGACAGCTCGGTTCCTTTTTCTTTTGGCAAAGATGGCTCTGGCGTACTTGCCAACTGCTCTCTCTGTGGAACTGAGGCCACTCTTCCCTTTGCAGCAGGCCCAGTATGTTCAAGTTTTTCTGCTGAAGCCGGCGCCATTCCGCATGCTCTTTGCTGGTCTCAGCAGCATTAACAAGTCTGCTACTTCTCTTCTCCTATCTGACTCTCGCTTTGTCCTCTCCTCCATCTTTCCTTTTACCTCAACCTCTCTGGCAGGAACTGTCTTCTCTGTTCTCTTGTTCTATCAGACTTCAATGGGTCCTCAGACACTCGTTTCTCCCAGGAAATGATGCGGCTGATGAGCTGGCCAGACAGAAAGCCCTACTCGTGCTCTCTGCAATCCCATGTAGTTTCTCTCCACTTATCTCTCGTATCCACTCTTCTCTCTTCTTGGACTGGAGGGGTACTGTTCCATCCAAATTCTTTGACACACAGGTTCCCTCGATTTCCATCGAGGAACTTGTGCTCCCTCATCACACTTGCTGTGTTCTCTCTATCCTTGCTGCAATGGACACAGCCTTCTCTTAAGCTCTTTATCTCTCTAGGATTGGCAGAATCGACAATCCTTCCAGCAGTGCCTGCAGACACCCGTCCTAGGACCCCTTTCATCTCATTCTGCACTATCCAGCTACAAACTCTTTGCACCGCTCGCTCTTCAGCGACTCTCTGTCTCTCTAGAACCTCTGGTCCAGACCCTGGAGAGTTGCTTGGCTTCTGGGGTTCCATGGTCTTCCGCCATGCCTCCATTCCTCAAAAAGAGTTGGGTAACAACAACAACAACTAGTTTTAATTGTTTCTACAACAGACGAGTGCAAACTGCAGTATGCAAGAGGATGTGCTCTGTGGCCAGCGTCCACTGATAAATCATCCAAAAAAACAGGTCTGCAGTTTAAAAACTCCGCCATTTTGAAAATGACAAGTTTATAAAAAGTTTGTACATCTATGTTTTACACAGTGGAACTCAGCAACCGAGTTTTGTGGCCAAACAGAACGAATTCGGCAAAAGCTTTACAGTAAGAGAAAGGAACCTTGAAATTTATGCACCAGTAACTCACCGAATTTCTATCACTTCATGACAGCTACCATTTACATCATGATCTCGAAAATGAAGGCAGTTTAAAGTATTAGTGGAGTTTGTTGATGGATCATCCACAATTATACCAATGATGTATGCGCATCCAGTGCCTATACCATATTGTATGCCAGTTGTAAGAGCAACCTCAACCTTATTCGCAAAAGAAACAAGCACTATCTGTTAATATAAACAGACTGCTCGGTGTGTACTTGATGTAAGATCATTAACCATTAGTCGCGCGTATCTAGGTGTAAGACAAACTAGACGCCGGGCCAACAAAGCATCAAACAAACTAGGTGCCAATGAATTTTAAAATTGTCAACTTCAAAAAAACTTGCAAGCAAAGGGAGCCGTAAAAAATTTTTTAGAATGGTTACTACTAGACCAAAGGTTTTTAAAACTGGGGTCTACGGGGTCCATGGAGGTCCAATGAAAATGTTAATGCAAGAAACATATTTACTTTTTGTTAAAAAAAAGCAAAGAATTTGAATATCAATTTCTTCTCGGGGATGATTTTGACTTATTTCCCTACATATGTTCCCAAAGCCTTATTTTTTAAAAATCTATCGCTTTTCGGCACTGATTTTAACGTATGCACTCATAATTGTTTTATCAAAGAGAACGTGAGGATCTCTTTTGGAAAGAAGTGGATTAGTGGCTCGCCAATTCTGGTCTAGGCAGCAAAGCACGAGCCAGAAACGTAATTAAATGGTCGTTATTGAAAGAAAGTTTAAGTAACCACTGTACTAGACAAATAAAATTTCGGATGTTCAAACATAAAACAACAATTCACACGCATTGCTATCCTGGATTACCATTATTGCCCTACCAATAAATTGTATGAGCTAGGTCGTGAGCAAAAATTGTTCAAGAATAAAGTACGGAAAATCACGACGGTAAGCTTGGCTACACGTGAAATAGTCTAATCATTCAGAATACAACTGATTAAAAGGTTTTCACAATATTCGCTGTAAAATAGGACAATGCGCAAACCTAGCAATCACCTGAGCCGGGAATCACAAAACTGCTGGCAGTTAGTGAAACGTACGAACTGAGCCAAGCGTCAGTTACTGCATTACTTATAAAAGGCATTTTTTCAACAACCCTTGTTCAAGGGAGCCTAGCAGTCTATAAATCGCTGTGGCTCAGTCCAACAGGAAGCTTTTAAAAAAAACCCCAAAGGCTGACGAATACTTGTGAATTGGACATATTTGAATGCTTGGTTTACCGTAATGGAGGAGGTGCAAATCATTTTTGTAGCGGCTCACGTCACTGGAATCCGTGTGTGCAAAAGTTACAATAACAGTCATGTAAAAGTCACAGCCACGACGTTAAAGATGTTGCGGTTCAAATAGCGTCGCAAGCCTCAAACTCATTATTTATCGTTGATCACGCGGTGTAATCAAGGCGTTTTGGGTAGAACCATGACCGCTGTAATAAGTCAATCAGCAACAATCTAATTGTCAACAAAATAAATTTTGTCGCTCACGCAACTCGGGCATATGTGATGTTTATAGTGTTCCGACTTTTTCGCTGGGTAGTATATTCACTTGAGATCTAAGATAGCAACGCGTTTTTATTGTCGTTTTATGTTTGAACAACTAGCAACCGGTGTCTAGTGGTAGGTAGTCTAAAGAATTAGGTACGGGCTTGCTTTACATTGCAGGATTTTCTAAGATTGCAATTTTTAAAGTCATTAGCGCCTAACCCGTTTGGCGTCGAACACGTCTGTCCTAGTTCGTCAAGCCACTAGACTCTAGCGGCTAGTTTTGTATGGCACTTAGATGTGTGCCTTCATAGTTTGTTCGCGTCCAGTTGCACGCATCCAGTTGTTGGGCATTGTTAAATGTAAAAGATTGCGACAACCAGAAAAAAAACAAATTGCGAATTCAATAAAAAAGTGGGCCAATCAAGACTACCACTAATCACTTACATTTAAGTTTAAATTAAGCAAACGCGTTTTCTTTGTAGTTCCACCATTGGTGCTAATCAACATGATCGAGGGAAGGACAGCAAGAGGACAACGACTAACATGGATGAATAACATCAAGCAAAAAACAAAACAACTATTGAGACAAATGGTTACATAAGTAAGACACTGCGAAGAGTTTTCCAAAATCGTGCAGCAACTGCAATTAGTAGAAGCGACTTAATGATGATCATAATTTTTGTGGGTGCATTATCAGCATGAAAAAGTTTCAAAATTCTTGAAAGCAATGAAAAAGTTGACGATTACTTTTGACAATTCTCTTACCCATATAATTAAGAAGAGTCGACACTGCTGTAGCTGTGATTCGTTCGTGAGGAGGAAACCATACATTAGATAAGAGTGGTGGACCAGCCATTACAACGCAACCAGCTATACCATTAAGAAACTGACCAGCGTGAATAAAACTGGAAAAAACAAAAATGTTAAAAACAGCTAGTGTTTTGTGAGGTGCTCATCAAAATCTGCATCGTTTCAAATCAAAACTTGCGTCTGAACAACTTTTCAAAAATATTTTCACATTTTGCACCACCATTTAGTATTCATTTACTAGAAACATAGCTTCAAAAAACTTTTTGTGACACCATCATCATTCGCAGAATTATTGTTCTTTGTATGAAGTAGATAGTTCGTTTTTGTTTCTTCCAGAAATGAGGGCCATCCATTTACCCATCCAGAACAATGGCATGTCCTTTGGCGGCTTATTTCGACACAACAATTCAGCAGTAATTAGTGTTGCATAACCGCCTTTTCGTAAGGCATAATCGCAAAGGTTTTCCCGCAAGCAGATGATAAAAATACTAGACAAAAGATGACGAAGGTGCTGCCATCAATAACGTGCAGATCTTATGCTCTGCTAGAAAATTAATACATTCAGCATTGCAAGATCACTGAGGCAGTATGTTATGAAACACATTTCTACTGTTAATTTAAGAAACTTACTATTTCAAAACTGAAACATCGAAAGGCAAGCAACGTAAGCCAGATCCGACAGCAACCAATGAAGCAGTAAAAAGAGTTGGAAAACGAAGACCTTTAGTGTTTAAGTACCACATCCAGAAAGGCATGGAAACAATGAATGTTATTGGTCCCCAATTTGTTAGCAGTTCCACTTCAGCTAAAGTCGGTAAGAAACATTTGAATTGTTGTATACGTATTCTGAATTTGAATAACAGTAGTCTAACGTCAACTGCTAATCACTGTCGACATTTTTCATTCCACTGATAACCAATGCCTATATACTCAGGTGACATGTGGGTCGAAGTTAAAGACTATAAAGTTTAGATATAAACTACTAACACTAACCTAACTTTAACCCAAATCATAATATTGCGTTGCAAGTGCTTTCTACCTCAAAAATTCTGTTCTGACTATTCTATATTGCATTTGTAATCAAAAACCAACATTGCACATATCCTAATGATTTAGGCCGAGTATTTTGAGTAAAGGTAAAAGCCATTTCTACACATAAACAAATAGTATGTTTTTTTTGATTTTCCTGCTCTTTAACACTTTAGGTGATCCGTAGGCATTTTCATCGGCATAAATCATTCGGATCAGGGTTGCAAGATAGTAATAAAACTCTCACTAAGTATTGATTCAAAAGTCATATATTTTAGCCATGCCTTTAATGCTGTGTTTTAATGCTTTTATAGCAATCAACCAAGAGTTGAAATCAAGAAAATTACTAATCTTTTGTAAATTCTAAACCATCTGGAAACCTTGTTCCCATTTACATGGAAAGAAAATGCTCTGGTTATCACACAATGGTTTATTGGGCTAATTAGTACACAAATATAATTCATTTTTTTGGTTTGTAGGCTTACATCACCCAATCAAAGATTTTGATCATATAAAAGTTTTGTGGTTTTAGAAAGTGACACATTCTTACTTCACAGCTCAGGCGTTGTTTACAACTCCATCTTTCCGCTAATACAAAGCAGTGGGTTTATTGTACAGCCATTGCAATAACAAGCAAGTAGAGTATTGACTTGAAAAACAAATGCCAGTTTGGTGAAAGATTAATGAGATTTTTTCCAGAAACCTGTTTATCTTGAAAGATAGTTCAAGTTGATCAGAAGTGTTAGTCAATGCGAAAGAAGTAATAGTTTGAAGGTTCACACCGACATAAGCCACAAACATTATATTGAAAACAATTTACATGCATTGCAAACAATGCACCCAACCCAATTTAACGAGACAATCCCTGGACGCATTTCATCCTCTTGAACTCCTCAACAGGGCCTGTCCCGTCCCCCAAGCCAACCCCTTCATTTGCAATAACATAAACTCGTTTTCTCCATATGCAAAAGCAAACATGCATCAGACAAACAGCACAAGCATGTTCATGACAGATGGTGAACCTAATGGAGACACTCGGGCTTTTGCTGCAAAATGAGACTCACATAATCTACTGCGATCTTCAGACCAAGTCACCTCAAAACAACACCCTGCTACCAAGAGCTCCCTCACCTTTTGTGACGGCAGAATCCACTCCAACGACCCCACGCAGGTGGAATGATTAATTAGATGATGTTATGCAAGGTTAGTTAATGGTTTGAAGGTTCACACCGACATAAGCCACAAACATTATATTGAAAACAATTTACATGCATTGCAAACAATGCACCCAACCCAATTTGACGAGACCATCCCTGGACATGTTTTGTCTTCTTTGGACTCCTAAGCAGGGCCTGTCCCGCGCCCAAACCAAACCCTTCATTTGCAATAACATAAACTCGTTTTCTCCATATGCAAAAGCAAACATGCGTCGGACAAGTGGTGCAAGCATGTTCATGACAGATGGTGAACCTAATGGAGACACTCGGGCTTTTGCTGCAAAATGAGACTCACATAATCCACTGCGATCTACAGACTAAGTCACCTCAAAACAATACCCTGTTGCCAAGAGCTCCCTCACCTTTTGTGACGAGAGAATCCACTCCAACAACCCCACGCATGTGGAATGACTAATTAGAATGATTAAACAAGTTTATGTTATTGCAAATGAAGGGTTTGGCTTGGGGGATGGGACAGGTTTTGCTGAGGAGTCCAAAGAAGACAAAACACGTCCAGGGATGGTCTCATCAAATTGGGTTGGGTGCATTGTTTGCAATACATGTAAATTGTTTTCAATATAATGTTTGTGGCTTATGTCGGTTTAAACCTTCAAATCATTAACTAACCTTGCATAACATCATCTAAAGAAGTAATAGTTATTTTTAATAACAGTGTGTAAATACTAAACGAGAATCAACACTCAAAAAGTTTTGAAATATAACAATACAATGAACAAGCTGCATCTGTAAACCAAAAAACAAAGTAATTAATAAATATACGCGTTAGCATATCACATACATGATGAAAAACCAAATGCTGTCTCAGACGAT
Organism: Trididemnum clinides; assembly: GCA_963675345.1. NCBI lineage: Eukaryota > Metazoa > Chordata > Ascidiacea > Aplousobranchia > Didemnidae > Trididemnum > Trididemnum clinides. The sequence continues at coordinate 18,866,119 of OY776297.1, read as the reverse complement.
TCATCTATGGGACTCCATGTGTTCCATATAGCTCCTTGTAGTAATCCCATAAAGCCAAAAATTATACATATGTACCATCGATACCAATATACCTTGCATTCAACTGGAACCTGGTGTCCATCTGAACTGAAAGAAACTACTTGAACATGAGGATTGATATTGACTTCAGGTTCTTGAGACTAAAACCCAATCATAATCAATGAACCTTTGAGAAGAGGTAAACCAGATAGAACAGAGCTTAAGAAAAGAAAACCTTTTAACTTACATGAATTGCACAATAATATTTTTTGTATTTTTTTAACGATTAACACCTGTACAATTGAATGAAGCAAAATAAAATTTTGGCAACTTTGCTTGACACATATCAAGGCTATTCTGTCACTGAGTTTTGCAACACGCAAACACTGTAAATATATTTTAAATCAGAAGTGATTGGAAATACCTTATTTTGCTAACCTAAACCATAGACATTGCTTGTCATAGCCTGCTAGAAAAACAAATGAATTTTAACATCTGGTATTCCGTTATTTAAAAGTGCCTCCAAAATACACTATTAACCAAAACAAACAGTGGCATGGACATTCAATGGTAAAGGTATTCCCATACTTGATTCCGAACTTTGAGAATGGAAAAAATAAGGCTCCCATTTTCTTAAACACACAGCATTGATGTGAGAAAGGGGGTGGACAGTTCTTTCCCCTTGGCTACTCTCTAGACTGGGTAGACCTAGCCTACTGTAAAAACCAGCAGTAAAACTTTGTAATCCAAAAACCACATACAGGAAGATATCACTTGAAATTGAAGTGCAATGATTCCACTATGAAGAGATTGAGAAAATTAGTCAAAAACAGTGTTTTGAAAAAATCGATTGCAAAACAATGGCCTTTATGTTGTTTTGAAAAGAAAAATTGGATACATGATGGTTGCTGAAAACAAAATTATTTTATTGACATTATCACAAAGGGCATGTCTCAAAAACTTTAAGAACCCCAGATTTAGTGGCTTCATCACTACTCTCTTCGTAATGAGGCCAGGGTGGGAAATTTGTCAACATTTATGAGCCCCTCACCACTAATTTATTATCTCAGTCATTAGCACCACAAAAGGGGAAGAAAGTTATTCAGACCAAAGCTTTTCAAAAATATTGGTAAATAGTGCAAATCAAAAAAGTAATGTAGGGGATTCTGATGAGGGCTTGGGAGGTGCATGCATGTTGCCAGAGCAAAACTACGTATTTAGGAAGTTACACAGTAACAGGTGCATTGCTCTGCCTTACGTGCTTACTTGGAGCTAATATTAGATTTCCTCACATCTTTACATTATACTATTTGAAGATTACACAAAGGTTAGGACTGTAATAAAGTAACAATATTTTTTCATCAATAAATCTCTTGCAACAACCAGACTCACAAAAACCAAAGCATCAGGCATTAATTAAACGTTGGTATACTTATTAAAACTCATCCACAAATCACCAATACATGCTTGAATAGTGGTGCACAACAGGGGTCTGCAAGTAGTAGGTTGCAAGACCTTACACACTGGATGGTGAAAAATTTAAACTTATCACAATTATTCCAATATATGGACTCATTTTAGTCAGCTTTTGTGGTGGGTACTCAAAATTTATGTCATATTTGTCATAGTATAGCCTTGGTTTTACAAAAATGTTTTTTGTAGTCGCACAATGTTTTCTGTAGTGTTTGTTTCCTACGTCACAGCTGTATTCTACAGTTAGTTAAATATTGTGTCAAGTTTGCAGCAAGCAAAGCCTAATTTCAATAAAAGTGTAGTTTTTTCCAAAATTAAACTGTATTCAAAATCAAACCTAGACCTAATTTGCTGTGTTCTAAACATAGCCAATAAATCTCAATTTGAAGAATAAATGTGAAAATCATTGATTTACTGTTTATGCACCAACTTTTATACAATTTAGTTTCAAGAAAATGCTACAATCAACAGCAGCCTTACCCTTACCTGTTTATTTAAAAACATTTTTCACAAAACTATGCACAGTACTGTTTGGGTTGCAACTCATCAGAACATTTTTTTGAGTAGTATTAAAAAGTATGGGCAGACCCCAACTATCAGAGAATAAAAAGGAAACTTTAAATCATTGGTTGCAAAAAGAATACTATGAAATAGTTAGTTCTAGCGATCACCATCAACAGTAATCTGCATTCTGCCAGGTTTCTCACAATAACATCCATTATCATTCGCAACAAAAGGGTTCTTAATAGTATTTTAGCCTCAACATCAAAATTCCAAAATAGAGCAAATACTAATACTTGCTAATTTGCAATTTTTTTAAAATAAAAACAATGTCAAACATTTAAAATCTATAAATTGTGTTACATACACATAAAAATAATCAACGCTGATTAAAAATCTTGATACCAAATTCAGTTTCTGTACTTCAGGCAGAGACAAAATAATAAAGTTCCTCTGTATTTTTCAGCATTTTACAATTTGGACGACAAATCATATTTAAATTACTGTTAGCATCCATACAAACCAATTGATGTGCAATTGTTTAAAAAAGTCAAACAATGGGCTAACAAAAGGTTGGTTGGTAAATCGCCTTTTGGGATTAGATGATTTACCAAAAGCCTTTTAAAATTACAGAAAAGATTACTTGCAAGATAACAAACCATTCCGTTTGCATTATTTCATCAATATTTATTAAATGAAATATATATTTTAGTTCTATAGCTAATATTCTTTTCAACTTTGGCAGATTTTGGTATATCAACTGATTCACCCTGAGCATTAACGTTATGCTGAAACCTGTAATATCAATCATCAACTTTAAGAGTATTTACAAAAAGTAAATCACAACTAGTTAAAATAAGCAAATTGATGTTCACTGCTGTACCCTACCTTTTTAAGTTGAAGTTTTCTAAATGCTTCATTTATTGCATCGCTGTCTAACAATGGGGATGATTCATCCATAGCAACTAAAAAATTTCAACAAATTTTTTGATATCTTAATTCAGAGTTATGCAGTAATAGACATATGAACAAATAGAGAATAGTACTCAGCAACACAGCAATGCAAAAATTTTTCTAAAAATGAGAAAAAGCACTAATTAAATCAGGCCTTTTAAAATAGCAAAAACATAAAAATGCATAGTTAAACTCAATTCAATTACCTAATTTTAACCTATTGTGTGGGTAACTGTCTAGTTATCAATTTCTGTAAATTTATGTTCTTATGTACTTTCCATACTCAGATACTTTAGTTGTTAGTTTTTCTGTATTTCCATAATTCAGTTATTTCTTGTTTTAGAACGAATTACAGTAATTCTATACTACAGTGTGAATTTTTGTGCATTTTTTTGTATGTTCAATCCATAATTCAGTAATTCCACACTGCAATATAAGTTTCTGAATTACTATCAGTATTGGATGCAAAAATTCCGCAGGTGATCCATGACCCCAATGGTAATCCCAGCTCTGCCACTAACTCCCACTGTCATATGCTAACCAAGCAGTGGCAGTTAGTGGTGGAGCTGGGATTACCAGCTAACCCTAATGCTATCCACGACCCTAATGGTAATCCCAGCTCCACCACTAACTCCCACTGTCTTATGCTAACTTTAACAGTTTAAACCTAACCCTGACCAACCTTAATCAAAACTAACTCTAAGCTAACCCTTAAGCAAAACAATGATCAGACAAAACTAAAAATTCGGAAATACACAAATTCTTACAAAAATATGAAAAAGCAACAACTAAATTGGGCCCATAAATCACAGAAATTTATCAGAGTGCTAAGTATAACTCAACTCAATTATCTAATTTTCCCAATTGGGCAGCTATACTTTTAGTTTTTATGGACTTTAACAAATGTCCTTATTTCTCTGTTTCTGCAAATTACACACATTTTTAATCAGTCTCTTGGTAGTTTTTGTGCATTTCCTTAAGTCAGTAATTTCTTTTTTAGAATAAATTTCTATAATTTCATGTTTAACATAAGCTTCTGTGGTTCCTTGATGCATTAATTGCATAATTCAATTAGATTTCCATATTTCCAAAAGTCCATGAAGATCCGTATATTAAGGGTTGTCCCACTGACTGATGCTTCAGGATTTCCACATTTTGGTGGTATTCATTTTCTGGAACACTTTCTGTGGATTTCCTCATTTTAGTTCCTTCTGAATTTCTATAAAACTAAACTTCTGCATTTTGTTAAGTCCACAGCGATCTAAGTACACTCAGAAAATATTTCAAATGTTTCTGCTTGAATTATCTTAATAAATCGTTTTGCCTTAAAGCACAAAGTTTATAAGTGTAAAACCACCTCAGGGATTCTGAGACGCTATTAGTTCTGCAATTAGGACTACCTCAATTAACAACAGATACAATAATACATGTACTATGAGAACATTTTACAGCCTTGCTATTTGACCTTTACAACTGCAACTGTTTTTTTTTGCAGATGACTGCAAAGGAATCCTATCGCACTGCATTACCTCCAAGACTGCAACATATTGCTGAATCACAAAAAGTGTCAGCACCACATGCAGAATTTGCTTTTGCACTGTTACTCGCACCCTTGACTACTAAACTAGCTGATAAGTAATTGCTTACAGTGACTTCTGCGCAGTTTGGTTTAACTATAAGATCCTGGAATCACAACAGTCGAAATAGAACAAGGCGGATTGAAGTTTCTATTCTACAGAGGTCATAAGGATGAACAAGAATAGAACAAGGAAGTTGAACTCCAAAAACTTTGACCAGTTGCCCACTTGGCATTAAATTAGGGCAGCGAACTCGGTAAGTTTGAGTTCGAGTTTAGCTTGTTTTAAAAGTTCGAGTTCGATATTTTTATTTTTGCGAGTTCAAGTTCGAGTCCTGTGAAAATTTATCAAGTTTTTTCGAGTTCAGAAAATAAAGTGAATGACTTAGCCCAGCGGTTCCCAAACTATGGGTCGCGACCCACTGGTGGGTCGTGGGCGTAAATTCAATGGGTCGTGAAGGTCATTCAAAATTGAAACTACTGCATGCTTTGTCTCAAATAATTTAGAAGTGAATTAACATCTTGAATAAACGTTTGTTTTCACTGTACTTTTTTCCAAGTACTTTAAAGTACATGCAGAATTATGTGGGACCCAAAAATTTATGTTTTAAAAAGTGGGTCGTGACTTAAAAAGTTTGGGAACCACTGACTTAGCCTAAGCACGTTTGCAGTAAAATTGCGCACTCAAACTTATGTTCAAAAATCTGAGATAATAAGCAAATGCCGTTGCCGTAAACCAGGCAATATGTGTATTGTGAATTTGTATTGAAAGCGAAAATTATAAAATAACTTACAATTGAATCACTGTAGGTTTCGTAATTATGCGCTTTCGTAGGTTACGTAGGTTTCGAAATTATGTTTAGGAAGAAAAAGTTAACTGTCAACTGATCACTTTTTCTCTAATGTGACTGTTGACATTGCAAAACTGTAAAATCTAATTAGAGCGTTATTCCCAGTGTTCTTAATGTTTTCATAAAACATTTAGGGTTTTATTCAGAAAGCAGACTTAGTTTAGTTACTCAAAAGCCGAGCTTGCACAAGTGGGCTTAGAGAGGGAGGCTTGGAGATATGAAGAAACTAAACTCAAACGAGACTTTGGAAAGCTAGGCTCAATGTACTGTATTATGGCGTTAATGTTATTGAAAACCCAGCTTAAAAGGAATTATGAAGTTTCCGTTAATTATAATATACTTCGCATCGTCATGTTGGCAGGTGACACGCTGTTCGTTTGTTATGGTACGATACAAATGGAAGTTGTTGTTTGCAAAAAGCTTTGGTTAAAGGGAATACAGTAAGTGGTAGGCCTACAGCATGCTACAAAACCGTGTTACTGATGCTATCTGGGACCCATTCCCAAAATTTAGCAACAGCAATACAAAATTTTGAGTTTCAAGTTAAATTCGAGTTCGGCAAAAAGTTCGAGTTCTTTTGAGTTCGAGTTCGAGTTTCCAGCCCTGCATTAAATAGCACCGACGCGATGGCGCGTCGGCTTCGCAGTCGGTAGACCTGGGGTTCAATCCCCTTGTCGAGTCATACCAAAAGATTTTAAAAAATGGTACCGGTATCTATAGTTTCCCTGCTTCGCGCTCGGCATTTAAGGGAGGTTGTGGAGAACAAGCCGGCAAGTTTGCTTGTTGTGTCCTTGGGCAAGGCACTTTAAGGGACACCTCACCTTTACGTGAAAGAGAGGTGCCCCAGTCACCTCGGAAATAGCAACTTCCAAGCGAGTGCGGACTTACCGTCCAAAACATAGCGATACAATTCGCTTTCTCGTGAATGGAGGATAAATATGGCTGTTGTATTTTTAAATATTCAATGACAATTTTCCACACAAAGTTTCAGTTCAACTCACAACGACACATTAGACTTTAAGAACGTAGTAGAATAAAAATGCTCAGGCACCTGCTTAACACTTTCGGTGCGGAAGGACGTAAATCTACGTCTTTAGCAACAATACGTTGGGTGCGAAAGGACGTAGATCTACGTCCGAGAAAAAATTTCATCAGTTGGGTGCTGGTATCAATTCAAATGCTTCTGCAGGGACGTAAAATCTACATCTTTGTGCTTTGTGAATGATCGACCCATGATTGATACAAAAAACTATGCCACTCATTTGACCGAGCTAGCTCTTCAGACACCTCTGATGATGAAGCTCCACCACCCAAAGCACCTCGAAATGACCCACCAAGTCGACTTTTTGGTGGATTCAAAGCCCACCACATAAATTCGTTTCCAGCAACAGATGGAAAGAAGTATCCACAGCGAAAGTGTAGGTTGTGCACTAAAAATGGTATTCGTAAGGATACTAGATTTTATTGTAAGGAGTGTGGCATTCCACTCTGCAAAGCTCCCTGCTTTGGCGACTATCATGCAAAGAAGAAATATTTTACAACATGATTGTAACAGACAATAAACGTCTTTGATTTTCTCACTTGTTTGACTGTTTATTTATTCGTGCTTTTGTCTTTTTGTGGACTAAGTTTAGCACTAACAGATAGTTTGCAGTGTTTTAGAAATTAGAAAATATTGCTTTGTACGCTTTATCTCAACAACACACTGCGCGCACGTATAAGCGAAAACTGTCCGCCCTGCAGACATGACGTCTCGAAAACATGACGCACCGAAAGTGTTAATATAAAGTGTAAATCTAATTGAAATTGCGTAATTTGGACCGGTTGTTTGCATTGCGCCAGAAGCATGAGCGCTTGTCAGTATGGCTTACGGGGTTTGCATAATTTGAAAAGGCAAGGCGTGCAAGGTGCAAAGCAGCGTTTCCAACATAAAACAATTACATACATAATATAACACAACACCTCCCCGGTAAAATAGATAATGGGGAAAAAACGTTATTGTCCAAATTGTTCGTAGCGAAGTGGAGGTCTTCGGTTTCGTTGAGATCTTCTTGGGTTATGACGTCCATATTCCGGCTTGGGATCAGATGAGGGAACGTGAGGTTGAGCGACTGGCACATTATCAGGAACCGGCAATTTACGTGTAGGAAGATCGCCCGACTCGTCATTCTCAGGTGAAGCATAACGCCAACGAATCTGGTCAATGTGGCGTTTCCATATTGGTCCATTTGGAACAATGCGTACGTGAAAAAGGCGGGTGCCTCTGGCTTGTACGATAGCTCCGGAAACCCAGCGTGGATCGCGGTTTCTTCTTGGACCGTAGTCAAGAGCATAAACCAGATCACCAACTTTGAAAGAACGAATTTTCTTTATAGATTTCTTTGTGAGAGGTTGTTGCAAGGGTACTGGAATCAAAGTATCAATCTTCGTACGGATCTGACGACCATTCAGTAACTTACTGGGAGAGTAACCGCAATGAGTAGGCGTCCGGCGGTACATTAGTAGGAATTCTTGCAAGGCCTGCTTTGGAGGTTTTGAAGATTTGCGTAAGGCTTCTTTGAAAGTTCTAATCAAGCGTTCCGCTGCACCATTCGTCGCAGGATGGTAAGGTGCACCAGTAAGGTGAACAATGCCTCTCCCCTTGCAGTACTGTTGGAACACTTTGGAAGTAAAAGTGGTTGCATTGTCCGAAACAATACCGTAGTATGCGGATATCCGAAATGTGTGAAACTGTCCTCGAGAAGATTGATTGTTGTCTGGGTTGAGACAGACGTTGTTGGGTAAATACACGGGTACTTCGAGTAGGCATCAATCATAACCAACCAGTGTTGGCCCAGAAAATCGATAGCATGATCCACGTGAATTCTGCTCCATGGCTTCTCTGGCATCATGCATGGATGTACAGGAGCTTGAGTAGTTGCCGACTGGTATTGACCACATGTACCACATTGCTGGCACATCTTTGAAATGTCTGAATCCATATTCGGCCAATAAACTACGGTGCGAGCCAGCTGCTTCATTCTCTCAATGCCAAAATGTCCTTCATGGAGAAGTAGCAGAATGCTTTTCCTCAAACTTTCAGGAAAAACCACTCGTGCGCCGTAGAGAAGGCATCCGTAAGAAGTTGTAAGAGAAGATGAAAGTTTTCGAAAATCTTCGACCTCGTCATCAGCAGCACGAACTGGCCAACCTTCACGAACAAATCGAACCACCTGAGAAAGAACAGGATCTTTAGCAGTCTCCTTGCGGAGTGTTTGCGAATCACTCGCCGTAACTTGACGACTCAGTAGTTTAATAGTACAAACAATGTCAACGTCTTGCTCACTTTCCTCCTTGTCAAATTTTACATCACCTCCTGACGGTAATCGACTAAGAGCATCAGCATTGGCGTGATCTTTCGTCTTCCTATATTCTATGTCGTACTCGAACTGACTCAAAAACAACGCCCACCGAGCAAGACGATTTACGGCTAGACTCGGGATTTCTTTGTGCGGACCGAACATTGCAATCAGTGGTTTGTGGTCCGTCACCAAGATGAATTTTCTGCCAAATAGAAACTGGTAAAATTTTTTTAATGCAAATATTATAGCCAACGCTTCTTTTTGTATTTGGCTGTAATTACGCTGCGATTTAGACAATGTTTTTGAGACATTAGCGATGGGTCGTTCGCTTCCGTCTGGATACCGATGAAACAAGGTTGCTCCAATTCCAACATTCGATGCATCACATGCAATGCCAATTGGAACAGACGCATCAAAATGAGCCAGAACAGTGTCAGTTGAAAGCAGCGATTTTAACTTTGTAAAAGCATCATTCTCTTGTTTACTCCAGGTCCACGCGACGCCGGATTGTACCAACCTGTACAACGGCTCTGCAAAGGTAGAAAAATTGGACGGTAAGAATTTTGAATAAAATTGCACAGAACTCAGAAATGAACGCAATGATGCTACGTCCGTAGGGGGTGGCATTGCTATAACCGCATCAACCTTAGGACTTTTGGCAATGCCGTTGGATGTCAGAACATGCCGAAGGTATTCAATACGTGGTTGTGCAAACAAACATTTACTCTTGCGACAACGCAAGCCCTTATTTTCCAACCGTTTTAATAAGTGCTGAAGATTCCGAAAATGTTCTTCAACCGTAGATTGGCTGACTAAGATGTCATCCAAGTATACCGTCACTCCTGGAAGATCGCGAGTCAACTTATCCATGATCTGCTGGAAATGACCTGGCGCTGAAGAAAGCAGTACACCTCGGTGTGTACTCAGGGCCAAACGCTTGCGGCTTTCTGGGGCCAGTCGTATCTGGTTATACGCATCAGCCAGATCAATTTTTGTGAAGCCTGCCCCACCACCTAAACGACGCATTAAGTCTTCGGGTGAAGGCAAGGGATGTCGATGTACTTCCAATTGTGGATTGACCGTAACGGAATAATCGCCGCATACCCGTATTGAAGCGGTACCATCTGGACGTGGAGCCTTTCGTACAGGTACCACTGTTGTACCCCAATCGCAGAATTGTGTAGGTGTCCAGATTCCCTTGGTTATACCTGCATCAAGAGCATGTGATAAGTCCTCAAGCATGGCAAACGGTACCGACCTTGGTTTCTTGAAAATTGGTTTTGCATCAGGTTTGAATTCAATTTCTAGCTCGTAGTCCCGAAGCACTCCAAGTTTTTGTTTGAAGACGTCACCGTACTGTTGACATAAGTTCTCGCATTTCTTCTGTAGCCATTGCAAATTTGGTTTTACTTCTCCAGAAATAGAAATAGTGTTAACTTGCGAAGAAAACATAAGATTATCTACAAAAATATCAAGCGTTTTTATTGCTGTACGGCCTAGTAAATTAAGTTCAGGGCTGTTGCTAACCAAAAATGTGCAATCAGCATGCTTGCCGCTGGCTGGATAAAATACATTTGCAATAAACGAGCCTTTAATGGGCATATCATGTCCTGAAGCGGATTGATATTGCATGTACTGATTGCTCAACTCGGGCTCGCCCAATTCCGACCAAACATGCGTTGATATGAAATTGCCAGGTGTCGCCGTATCCAACTCCAATCGTACTGATTGAGAATTTATCGAAACTGTGCATTCCACCTTTGTCGACCTGTCAATAGAATTCAGTAAATTGTTAACTTGTATGCACTGAACGTTGCGCTGTGCAGTAACCTTAGCTTTTTTTCGACACACGATTTCTAAATGTCCGACAATGTTACAATAACGGCAGGTAGTAAATTTGTGTTTGCAGGCCGGGGCTAAATGATTAGAATTACCACATCTGTAACACTTGCGTGCATTGTCCTTGATTGCAGGGGAGTTCGTTGCAGGTTTTTTCACGAAGTTTCGTTTCTTGGAAACCTGAGCCACTGTTGAAGAATAAACGTTGGATGAAGTGCCGTACACAGTTTCTTTGGCGACCATGGCAGCCTCTTCGGTCTCCGTTGCGACTTGAACTGCCTTTTCAAAATTCAACTCGTCATCATTGATTTTGAATAATGCTTTCAACACTGCTTCATTATTGATTGAACAAATAAAGCGAGTTCGTAAGGCTTCATCCAAAGGGTTTTCAATGTTAGCGAAGTCGTACGTAGCCGCGGCTTGTCTAATGCGAGCAGCCAATTCTTAAACAGTTTCACCAGGTTTTCTTTTCACATCACTCCAGTAGCAAAAACGTTCACGTACAACAAACCTTTTTGGGTGGAATTGATTCACCATATACTGTTGAATTTCGTTCATCGTGAGATCATTTACAGTTCTTGGCGAGGATTCCTGAGCAGCAAGAGTGGAAAGCAGCTTGTAGATAGTTGCCGTTTGATTTGTAAGAAAAACTTTAGCAACTCGAACATCAAGCCCTGAATTTGCCTTCGTAAATGTAGAGAAACGGGACCAGAAATCTGTCCACAGTTCTGTAGTAGAATCAAATGCTTCAAACTTCGGCGTAGTTTGAGGCAAAGCTGTTTCTTGCTGTTGCCTGACAGGAACGCTTGCTTGCAAAGCAGTTGAAAATGTGCTCATCATTTCGAAAAATTTCTCCTGTTGCGAGCGCTGCTGCGTTTCCAACATTATTTTATGTTGGAGACGCTGCTGCTGCTGCTGCTGCGTAGTAAGCAGTTGAATTAAATCTTCGACTGTTGTTGGTTTTGAACCTTCAACGTTTGAACTCTCCGCCATCCTCGTCGCCACTTTGTTGTATTTTTAAATATATAATGACAATTTTCCACACAAAGTTTCAGTTCAACTCACAACGACACATTAGACTTTAAGAACGTAGTAGAATAAAAATGCTCAGGCACCTGCTTAATATAAAGTGTAAATCTAATTGAAATTGCGTAATTTGGACCGGTTGTTTGCGTTGCGCCAGAAGCATGAGCGCTTGTCAGTATGGCTTACGGGGTTTGCATAATTTGAAAAGGCAAGGCGTGCAAGGTGCAAAGCAGCGTTTCCAACATAAAACAATTACATACATAATATAACACAACAATGGCAAATAAAATAAAATAAAGTAATTTTCAATCATAAGGTTCTTGCAGCTTGGAAATTTCATTCAATGATACATAAGCGCAGAAGATCAAAAGCAATGATTCATATCGATTGAAACATTTTTTATGTGCTCACATAGTAAGGAGACAGCAAAAATTGTGATTGAGTTATCAATTTTAGATTGTTTTCTGGCACTCTTGTCACTGTAAAACATGAAAAGCTTTTTTTCAATTAATCCTGTTATTAGAATTACTTGGTGTTCAAATTAAACTCCTTTGGGAGCGACCATTTAGCAGTGCAGGTATAGCTTACTTCTGCCGAAAGAAGTGAAAAACTAGTTTTAAAGTGTTTTTGTAAATGTATAACTATGCACCAATAATCAGTGGCGGTCAAAGATGCTAAAAATCTACTTGAATAAAGATATCATCACTTACTTAAGAAATATTCAAAAGAAAGTAGAACGTACTAATAAGTATTTTTACATTAGTACAAGTAAAAAGTAGTTCAGAATCAAGCTACTTAAGTAGTGAAAGTGAAAAGTAGTTTCATTTTTTGAGCAGTCTTTTTCTGTTTATCTACAAAGTGATGATTTTTGATTGTGGGTGCTCGCACCACATAGAACAAAAAAGAGTTTCTAAAGATGCAAACTTCTCTGCCAATTGCGCTTTTTCTTAATTACAATACCAACCAAGTCAAAGGCTTAGGTGTGTGACAGGCCATGGCGTCAATGCAAAAGAGAGTCCTCCCTTGTAGTTAATGGGTTTAAAAGTGGTACTATTTATAAAACACTCTTGAAAGATGTCATCTAAACCTTTGCATCACGAGTGATACGGCTTCGCAGAGTACTGACAGACCATCCACCAAGTGGATCTAGTATAGATCCCGCAAGTGTGGCGGTCTAAGCTATGCTTTATTGAAAGCCTCTAGCTTCTTGTCGGTCACCAACTGCACTGAAGAGACCTGATAGGTAGAAACAGTGTCACTGTCTGTAGTTTTGCTATGTGCATCGCTAGCCTCTTGCATTACTATTCATCTAAACCTCTTTGTTACAAATGACGCCGTTTCGAGTCATTGCCTATTTTACGTTGCAACACAAATATGTTATACAGATGTTGTAATAACACTTTTGCATGTTGATGAATATAAGTTTTGACGAATTTTTTTTCGATAAGTCCTTCCAGCCTAACCCTCACGATTGTGACGTCATTATGTCATAAAGTTTGAGTTTGTAACAAGAATTCACTTGACTAAATTTCGTACAAATTATATATTACAAGATACCGCAATTCAAGGTTGACCAACTTTGTGCAAAAGAGCATTGTTCCACTGCACATAAGTATGAATAAATTATTTGGAGTTTGTTCATTTTTTCATGTGAAAGTGGAATTTATATTCCTGACGCCAAATGGAGTCTACGATAAACGGAAATCAGGGGCGTATCTAGGGGGGAACTGCTGGGACCCAGCCACCCCCGCTGAGTAAGTGCATAATAGATTTCTCTGGGAAAAACTTTTAAACTTTTTATTACTCACAATTTGTCGTAAACTTCAATATTTTGTTAGATTTATGTACTCAAATTTATGACTTTGATGTGACTAACGAAAACAAGCATGCTAGGAAAGAAATAAATGAACAAACCAGTCACGGTTGCAAGTTTGCAGTCTTGGTACCGATTTACCAAAGTTGATATAAAAACTTTGCGTACAAGCCAGCAGCACTAAGATGGAATAATTAGGTGACAGTTCAAATTGTTCAAAAAAGGACTTCAGACAAGTAGTTTATCTCAAGAACTTTAGTACAGTAGAAGGTACAGAGGGCCTAAGCTACTGTATAACCGGGCGTTAGCTTAGTCTAGAAGCTATAGCCTAGCTGCTAGCAATCAAATATATAGCCGGCAAGTCAATTTACTAAGCTACCAGACCAATATTTATCCTAGGATACTGGTATCAGATTGGTGAAGTAGCGAGCTGAAAGTAGTTTCCTACAAAATCTAAAAATATATTTTCTTTGCAAGTTGTAAGAGCAATAAACAAGTTGTTCACTGGTACATGCTTTTAGGGGACTGCAGAATTTTTAAAAGAAGCGTTAAGACATATTTAAAACCTAAGCAGCGTCGAAGTATGCACATGCTGATGACTTAGCATTGCTGTATGCTTCTCGAGATTGGAAGGCTGTGGAGGACACTCTTAGCCAAGACATCACTACACTTTCAGCTTATCTCCAGACTTGGAGGCTAAAGCTCAGCAATACGGAAACGGTGACGGCGGCTTTTTATCTTAACAACAGAGAGGCCAAACGTGAGCTCAATGTTTACAGCAATGGCAACCTATTGCCACCCTGTCCAATCCAAACGTATCTTGGGGTAAAGCTGGATACGTCGCTTACTTTCCGTTACCACCTCGAGGCTTTGCGAAAGAAACTCTCCATCAGAGTTGCGCTGTTGAGGCGACTTGTGGGATCTGGATAGGGTGCGGGTGCCAAGACATTGCGCATCTCTGTTCTTTCCTTAATCTACTCTACCGCTGAGTACTGCACACCAGTTTGGTGTCGTAGTACGCATACTCGCCTCATTGACAGCATTCTCAATGATGCTTTGCGCATTGTCACTGCATGCTTGCGTCCCACACCAACCGAGGACTTGCCTGTCCTCGCAGGTATCCAGCCAGCTGAGCTCCACCGATTAGAAGCGACACTCTCCTTGGCGAATCGTGCTATCTATAATCCCGACCATCTACTGCACAGACAGTTGATTGGGCAGCAGGATGAGTACCTGGGGAGACTTAGATCAAGACGCCCATTTGTACCTGCTGCGTGGAAACTATTAGGTAGTTTGTCTAAACTGGACATCCGCGTGAAGCAGTGTACGAAGCATAAATGGAACACGGACTACTTGGAGAGTACTTCAAGATCCGTGCTTTCATTCCCAGGGTCAGTTCCAGGCCACATGGAATGAGTCTGCCCAGAACTTATCGGGTAAGCTCAATCGCCTGCGGACTGGTGTAGGACGTTATCACTCGTCCATGTACAAATGGGGTCTTGGTCCATCACCGAATTGCGGATGTGGCGACACTGAGCAAACTGCATATCACGTCATATCTTCATGTCTCATACATCATGTACCAAGAGGAACACGAGGTCTGCAGGTTTTGGATGACACACCTCAATGTTGGCCTAACACCACCACTGCCAGCATCTAATCTGGGCAGCACAGCAGCCCGGGGTGGTAAAAGGATAAACCCTCGGACCTGGCTTTGATTTGTGCTGATCCGGATTGAGTTTAGGTGCTTGACCAAACGACGACGACGAGCGTCGAAGAGCATACGGAAAATATTTTCGTTCTTGACTAAATAAAGATAATAATAAGATTGTAGCAAGTTGCCACCTGATGAGCCGCTTGGCGAAATAGCTATAGTGGTTATATTATTTTATCCTGACGTGTAGTGTTTTCAATTACTTATGTATAGCTCTAACCTTGGGTAGTAATTGGGATATTTAATAAAGGACTAGTTGTTGTTATAATAAATAACTTGTTTTCACATTAGCACCAAAATATTGCGTCACAAAAACAGCCATTGTTAAAAATATTTTCTACTGCAGAGCAACTTTTTGGACACCCTGTATTTTTGTAGGCTGTTTGGTTAACCATTTTTCTGGAAAGGGCGGAATTGAAGTCGTGAGATTTTGGCTGCGCCTCCACCATCCTGTTTCATATACAAACTTCAATCTGAAGATAGTGTTGCTTTAGCAGCCTATGGTTGACTAAACTAAAAGCACAAGCGTATTGAAAAATCACCAAAACGTAAAATTGTACGAGTAGCTTAGCAGTTTTAGTTCATTATTTTCTTCATAATCGAATAAGCGTGAATAAAACAGTATTTGAATAAGGTTAATGTACCATATTGGTGTAATATAAGACAATCTAGTTCCTTCGCACAAGAATAATGTGCTTTTAAGTTAATAGTGACGTTGGTGACCACTCGACTGTAGTATTGAAAGGGTATGGGCCTAAAAGAGTTTTGTGTGATTGCCCTCGCTGCCGTGCTATGGCAAAACAACAGTCTACTATGCTAATTTTTTTTAAAAAAGCTGACAAAGCAAGTGCCTGATTCTTTGCATCCTGATTCGTTGCATTCTTTTCAGAGTGCTTGTCAAGTAGGCCTGTGGCTACTGCCTACAGTCCCTCATATCCAATGCAATACCTCGAAAATTCTAGGCCTATAGCACATCTTTCAATTCTTTTTTCATATGTTTGTTGGGAGTTATCATATGATGCCACTGTACAGATTTATTAAGTTAATGCTGGTTGCACCAATTGTTTTTTTCAGCGGGAGAAACAATATGGGTGTAATTGATTGTTTGTGTGTGTGTGTGTGTGTTTTGTTTTCACGTTTTTTGTAATATGGACTATTGGAGTCCGAGATAAATAAAACGTAGCGTTAAACTGCAGCACTGAGCAAACGCAGAAAACTACCGAAGGTCTAGATACACTAATACAAAGAAAATCAAAGTATTAAATGATGAAATGTAGCGAAAGTCACAGGTTGGAAGGCGAAGCCCTGTATAAGCTGATATAAGCCAAAAAGTTTCAACTGTCTAAGTTCTAAATTGCAGCCCCCGCTCTTTGAAATTTCTGGATACGCCCCTGGTAATGAAGAGTAATAAACCAGCATCGTAAAGAATATTTTGTTGTGTTTGTTTCGCACAAATGGAATATTGATTCATTGCATTCTGCGACAACCGCCACTCATTCACAAGTGATACAGCTTCGCAGAGTACTGACAGACCATCCACTACAGTGGACCCAGTATTAGGTCCCACAAGTGTGACGGTCTAAGCTATGCTTTTTTAAAAGCCTCTAGCTTCTTATTGGTCACTAACTGCACTGAAGAGACCTGATAGGTCGAAACAGTGTCACTGTCAGCAGTTTGCTAAATGGAATATTGTTTCTCCATTGTCTTCACAAAGACAATGCTAATATATAAAAGCAATGCTTAAACGTAGTTGCCAAGTTTAACAATGAGGAATTTACAGTAGCTTATTGTAATGTTAGTAGCCGTGAATCCGCTTGATTGGTCTGTTTGTTTCTTACCCTTTAAGTACAGGTCTTTATTTACGAGTCTATCGTTTGATAGTGAAAAACAATGGACTTTAAATAAGAGCGGAGAAAGATGAAAACAGGCAGAGAGGCTACATGACTGATTTTGCTACCGGATACTCAAATATTTATATCTGAACCAGATAAGGATTTAGAAAGCGTCTATGACCCAAAGCAATCAGATTCTGATAATGTAGTGGTTGCCACTGCCTCTTGTGATAATAGTGATGATGAAATTCCTCGTGCACAGCCAATTAGTGATAATGACCGTGACATCCCGCTTGCGAGAGAAGCTCAGCTGGGCAATGCCACCAAACCAAAACCCCGACATAGCTTCAAGTGACAAAAAAACTTTTAATCGAAACCAGCAGATGCTGACATGGCATCGAAATAATAATTGAGTGATCTACCCCCTCTTAAGGAGCCGAGTGATTACTTTGGATAGTTTTTTAGAAAATGAGCTAGTTGAGCACGTTATACAGCAAACAAATTTATATTTACTCTGTTCAGCAAGAATCCATCTTACGTACCAACCTGGATGAACTAGAAATGAGCTACTCGAGCTACTGCATGTATTTCGGAGTTTTCATAAAAATTAGCAGGTAGGCTATCGACGCAACGTTATATCTGTTACTGCTTACTGTTTATGAGTTGAAATAGGTTTTTCTAAACTCAACAAAATATTTACACTTTAACGGTAACGACAAGGCAATTACCAGTAGAATAGATACAAACTGTGACTGGTATTTATACAGTAAAATCACTGCTAACCATGCTTTGCAAGCCTGCCGAAACGTGGAGCCAGAGGGGAAAATCAGCGTAGATGAACAAATAATTTTTTACTGGGATAAAAAGTCATTGAGGCAGTACGTCACAAAAAAGGCAAAGGAAATGGGAGTTCAAGGTACTAGCATGATGTTGGGTAAGTGAGATAACTTATGACTTCCGCCTGTATGACGGTAAAAGTCCTGCCGTGAACGAAAACTATGCTTACCAGCCAAGAGAACTTTGTGCAACCCTGCCTAAAGTTTTAGATTTAAAAATCTTTTTTGACAATTGGCTTGTCTTTCTTGATATCCAGCTTCAGCTGCGTTCATGGAGTATTTGGACAGTTGGCACGGTGAGGTCTAATCAGTGGCGACTCCGGCACTCGGGCTACTCGACCTGAGCCTGAGTTACGGCTTTGTTAAATTTAAAGTCTGCAAAACAAGTTTAAAACTTTTTAATTTAATTTATAACGTTATAACGTCCTGCAACGTCCATACTTTTTGGAAAATTGATATTATGCACCTTGTTTTTTCAAACGTTACAAATTTGTCAACTTGGTCCACTAAGCTACTAAATAAAAAGACACTATGCATTCATAACCAAAACATTTTGAAACGTTACAAATTTGTTGACTTGGTCGATAGAGGGTTAAAGTCCAAAGAAGAAGCGCATCGTCTAAAGACTCTAAACCACTGGTGCTTGTGGTGGCAGTTGCTTTTTGTGCTCATGGTTTTGTTTATCTCGGGCTCGAGGAAAATAGCCAGACACGCTGTGCAGAGAAATAACGAAAGAAACGATTTTAAAACATTTTTTCAAATCGAATCGAACTCGGGCGTGATTGCAGTTGCTTGAGCTCTAACAATGCAGGCGTTTATTGCGTTGTTTCTGACACTTTTTTGCTTAATTTTTTTTTGAACTCGGGCCCGCGAGAAACAGCCAGAGCTGCAATCAGAAAAAGGTACATAAAAAGAGTAATCTTATATATAAAGCGCAATTCTGTCTAAGTGGCTGCGTATCTGTGTGTCTGTCTGTTTTAACTCCTCTGAAACTGCTATAGGTACAAGCACCAAACTTGGCACGATTGATCACCACCCCGTGGTGAGTGTCATAAGAGTGCTGGTGACATCATGATGACGTCAAAATCAAAAATTTTTTTTTTAATTTTTATTATTTGTCAGAGGACAACCGCTTTTTGCTCAAACGAAAACCAGCTTCCGACTTACCACATTTCAAATGTTTTTAGTTGTTTGGGGTCTAAAATGACGTCACAATCAACGATTCATTGAACATTTAACGATCTGTTTTTTGTGCTTTCTCAAAAAAGTGCTCATCGCAGAAACGCGATTAAACGTTCTTTCAGGAGATAATAATAAGCAGCTTTTGGTAATGTATGTATTGTTGATATTTATCCTCCATTCACGAGAAAGCGAATTGTTTCGTTATGTTTTGGAAGGGACATCTGTACTCGCTTGGGAGTTGCCATTTCCGAGATGCCTGGACCACCTGTCTGCGACATAAAGGCGGAGGCGTCCCGTTAAGTGCCTTGCCCAAGGACACAACAAGCGAACTTGCCGGCTTGTTCTCTACAACCTCCCATAAATGCCGAGCGCCAAGCAGGGAAGCAATGAATACCATTATTTAAAGTATTTTGGTATGACTCGACAAGGGGAATGAACCTCTAGTCTACCGACTGCGAAGCGGACGCTCTAACCACTACACCATTGCGCCGGTTTGCAACAATTAAAGCTTATTTGATTATGATACGAGCACTTCAAGCAATCTAACCATTCTTTCTTCTCTTTTTCCCTTGCACGCTTAAAGTGGGTCTGTGATGTCATAATATGTCTCGTACGATTAAGACAAATCTTCGCTACCGCAGATCATGATATCAAGATGTTTTCAAAAATTGCAATCTTTTTGCAAAATTGGTTTATTGAAAAACTGATTTGTGACCTCATTTCTCAACCGATTTTCAAACATTTTTCAACAAATTAAAGGTTATTTCAAGGCGAGTCCGATAGTGTATAATATCTACAATTAATATTAGTTTTTTACTGAAAAAACTGAACTTCAAGACGGGTGGTGTAGCTTTTTGCCCCTCACAAAACTGGTGAGCTCAGTAAAAACAGGTGACTTTAAATACAAAAGCGTTATAATCAGGTACTAACAATTACTATCCTTCGCAAGCTTAGAAATTTTTCTTTCCAGCAATTTGTGACTCCAACTACCTGAGGCTAAGGATTAGTTTATAATGGCTGATTAAAACTTGCTTGCCATACACCATGTTTCATTTTTGGTCGAACAATTAACCTACTAGAGCTAACAAACTTGCAATTGTTAAACAAAGTAGTACTATGGTACATTTTGGCTACTTTTCCTCACAAGCGTGTTTCTTTTGCATTACTTGTCGACGTTTTCAAAAAGATCCATCAAAAACTTAAGTCTCCAAATGTTTATGAAATGTAGTCTACCGGTTAAAAACACACACAATTTTAGTGCTCGCAGTATACATAATTGCAGTTGTTAGAAAAACTAAGTCTTTTGGTACATTTTGTCTATTCTTTCTCGATAGCATAGATCTTTGGCATTATCAATCAAATTATTCAAAAGACTTATCTAAAAATAAAGTCTACAAATTTTAATATGTGGCCTACTTCAAGCAAAACACTTGGTGATCACCCAAGAAAAAGACTCTTGGGTAAAGATGGTATTTTCATATCGTTTGCAGCATAATGCAAGTGTCTAGCTACATATGATCTAAATGTTAAAGCAGTTTCCATTACAATTGGGCAAGGCTACCGCAGCTGCCAGCTGATTTGATGTTCTGAACCGCGACATTATGAATGGGGACTCCTGCTATTGCTATAACTGAACTATTAGTGCTTCATTTCGTCTCGAGTTAGTTTGCTATGTGCACGGCGGCGTTTATGCCAGGGCCAAGGAACATGCACGCATTCAGAGACGTTAGTTCATATTAATTCGCATACAGTGACGAAAAAGTGGTAAGTAGCAATCCTCATAATAATAATGGCTCAAAACGCATGGTGAAGTCATAATGTTAACTGACATCTCAATGCTTGCACTCTTTAGTGAAAATAGCAGCAGACAGAAAAATTATCCACTATCATTTTGATATCAAACATAAATGGTAAAGCCCATTACTGATATTTGTAAATGCAAGGACATCGGTACAAAACACTAATCTTCACTTGGAAACAGAGAGGTCTGGACCAGGGGCAAAGTTAAATGTAATAAAATCCCAAATTTAAGAAAAGATCAAAATTAAACAATAATAGCGTCAGTCTGTAACACTGGATTTAGAGGGAATGTTTTTGTTTGAAAAGAGCTTAATAGGCGCCTATTGCAATAGATTGTATAACGCAAAGGAAAGCCATAGTACCTTTTCATGCTATGGCCGTATTAAAGCAAACAGCGCAGGCAAAAATCTTAATGTCACCAGTATCAATACGAAAGCGGGCCCACCAAATCGTCGAACATACACCAAACAGCTAATTTCCTTTTAAGTCAAAGCGACTACCATTTGGGCGACGCCATCAATTTTGACTATGTTTCACATACCCTTCCTTACTCTTTTAAAAATTACGAATGGTAGTTTGTGTCATCGTTCTTTCTTTTTGAATACTTCCAGTCTTGATTAGTAAACCAACATGATCACCATTACATATACAGGAGCTATGGCTTACATTTAGTAAAAAATTTTGTTGCGGCTCAAACAAATGTTTGTACGGTGAAGCTGGCGCAGCTGCATTAATTGATACGTTTTAAATCGGCACGGGTGATAATATGGCCTACCGAAAATACATCGGACCATACTTAGGAGAAACAAGTTTTTCTATTTTGCTTGAGAACAGCTTTATAGAGCTAGCGGAATCAAACCTGAAAATTTAGGAAAAGTAAGAACTTATTTAACTTCCATAAGCAAACCTAAACAAGGAAAAACAAGTATAAATCATAATGCGTAGCCAACAGGGACTTAAGAAAGTTTGAGGGCGAAATCAAAATTAACAACGTCACTGTGTTAAATCCTACCACGTGGAACATATTGTCGGTGTTTTGCATTTTATTAGCTTTATAGAGCTACCGGGGTAAAACCAAACATTTGAGGAAAAGCAAGGACACTTTAAATTCCCCAGGGCACGTCAAGCAGGGAGAAAAGAATATGCTACATAATGCGTAGCCAGCGAGGACTTGAGAAAGTGTAAGGAGAAATCAAAAGAAACCACGTCACTGTGTCAAATTGCACCACACAAAAGACATTTTTGATAGTTTGTTTTAGAATAGCTAAATATCAGTAATGTAATCCCTACTTCCAAACTACGGTAAACGCAAGGCTCCCTTGGTTTCTGTCAGCAATGAAGAGAGCACATAGACCTAAGGCATAGCCAGGATCTTGAAATGAGATATTCCATTAGGAAAAGGAGCACATAAAGTCGTGAACATCTTATGTGCAGAAAACACATAAACGTTTGATAACTCTTCATACAAGAACCTGATAGGTAAAGCCGGCTTGGCCGGCTGAACCCTCACTCTCAATCCCGACGTTACTGAGAGGGGCTCTTCGGGTGATGCCGTCATCTATACTATAAAGCAAGGATTTTTTCTTATGCTGCCTGTTATGGTATTTATGTCTATACTCTTTATCATTGTAATAAAATCCCAAGTTAAAAAAAAATCAACATAAAACCATAACCAGAACTAGTTGTAAAACTGAATATAGAGAGAACAATAGCCGCTTTTGTCGCTATGCCGGAAACAAAACCAATAGCGCAGACAAATTGGAACTAAATACCACAAATATGAATAGGAAAAAGGCAGCACCAATTGACAAAATAGGCTTACTATTAAATAAATCTTTCTTTAATTGTGAAAGCAACCACTATTTTGCTGCCACAATCAGTTTTGATTATGTACAATTCCTGCTCCCTAACAAGTATTAAAAATAATTTATGGCAAGATTCTTTGTGAGCATTGCCAGTCATGATTAAGAGAATATGATGATCACAATGTCGTGTAGAAGAATTGTGAAAGTGAAAATTTTCGCTACCGCTCGCACAAGAGCCGGATTGGTGAAGTCGGCTTTGCCGGTCGAACCGAAATACTAAACCCGGACATTACTGATGGAAGGCCCCTGCCGGGAGACGCCGGCAAAGCCGACTAATTTACCAGCACGTGCACAATCGTTTTGTCTAGCTCGGGCTGGAGGAATATAGCCAGACGGGCTGGGGGGAGAAATAACAAAAGAAACGATTGACAAGCATTTTTTCGAATCAAATCTATTTCGGGCATGATTGCAGTGGTGCGAGCTCTAACAATGTGAGCGTTTATTGCGTTGTTTCAGGCAGTTTTGCTTAATTTTTTTTATTGAAATCGTGCACAGTTGATAAAAGCAGGGGTTTTGTTGTAACCGTATAAATAAAGGCGTTTTACAATAGTTAAACGGCTGGATAAATTGTTGCTATTTTTTGTGTTCTCGCTAGTTTTAGTGCTTTGTTTACTGTTTTTGCGATAGCGTAGTGGTTAGAGGGTCCGCTTCGCAGTCGGTAGACCTGGTTTTCATTTCCCAAGTCGAGTCATACCAAAAGACTTTAAAAAATGGTATGCACAGCTTCCCTGATCACGCTCGGCATTTAAGGGAAGCTGTGGAGAACAAGCCGGCAACTTCGCTTGATGTGTTTTTGCGCAAGGCACTTAACGGGACGCCTCCGCCTTTATGTGGAAGACAGGTGACCCAGACATATTGCAAATGGCAACTCCCAAGCGAGTGGGGACTTACCGTCCAAAACGTTAGCGATACAATTCGCTTTCTCGTGAATGGAGGATAAATATGGCAAAATAAAAAAAAAAAATTGCGAAACTGTTAGTGACGAGCCCGAGTAGCCACAAAAAGCTGGAGTCGCCACTGGGTCTAATCGTCTGAGAAATTGCACGCGTAAATTAGAGAAAGAGCTGAAGAGACAAAACCATGGTGCCACCGATTGGCCGTTGACTCAACCTCAGGGCTGGCGGTTGTGCGGTGGAAAAAGCAATTTGGAATCGATGCGTTAATTTAGGAGGGTGAATTTTGTCTTGTAAGGAATAATTTGAGTTGACGCTACTTCGCTCTATGTGTGTATTGATCCCTCAGTAATGTCTAAAACAAGTAGCTTCCGATCACCAGATATATTTTGGCATGGTTAGTAGGTACGCAATCTCTTTGCGGGTCTCAATCAAGCTGTATTGTTTAAGTATAGTTAAGTATTAATGTATTTATTTAAAATATAGTTCGGAATAGTAGGCGGTACAATGTTTATCAAGGAGTGTGCTTGATAGTGTTGGGCCTGGCTTAACTAGGCCCAGCATCATCTACTTGTTTTTCTAACTATAGGTATGAGGTGCTTTAGTGGTGGTTGTGTGCAGTGACGGATTAAGCTTTTTATGGGCCTGGGGCTCTTTGATAATCCGAGGCCTATTTTTCATTCTATTCATTGTACTAAAAACTGACCACAATTGAAACGAAAAACGAATACATAAAGTAATTATTTCGTGTGCACACATTCAAATGACACATTTTCTGGATTTAGACAATGCAAAGCTCTTGATAATGTCATCGGTGTTTATTTTTTCCAAAAGTTCGTTTTCAATGCAAAGTAGAGCCAAGGAATTCAATCTTTTCTGGCCCATAAACGAACGCAGTTGATTTTTTGCTCTTTTTAGAACTGAAAATGAGCGCTCGCTCGACAACTAAAAATCATCAGACAAAGGTACAGCCTGAAAACAACAGATACGTTAGGAAAGGCATGCACGAATTCATTTTCATTTACATGTATGAACCTAAACTTCTGAATATCTTTGCATTCGCTGTTAAAGTGGTGTTGTTTTATCAGTGAAGAGAAATGAATTATCTCCTTAGGCAATGACTCCTCCATATTATCTGGATAATATTGAAGTAACTTTTTCGGACTTGCTTCAATTTTGCGGTTAGACATGGTGTTCAATTTCACCAGAAACGAAAATTTTCTTTGAAGACTGTTGTAAGCTTCTATTCGGGTTTTCATAGACGAAAGAATTTGGTCAATGATTGGCAAATATGAGTCTACTTCGAAACGGCTCGATGGATCAAGTGATGTATCTTCAGATTCACCTTCGCTGTCCAACCTCACTTTTCTTCTTTTCTTTCTTGAAATTTCTTCAGTGTAATGATGACAGCCACCAAATACTTGACCTCTTTCTTCGTATTTTTGAAATTGGGGGTCTTAGAAGTTAAATAAAGTCATGTAAACCATGAAGCAAATTTGTTGCCTTATTCAAAGTCATTTTGCTGTCTTGCAGAGCATGACAGGTCTTTAAAACCGTTCTATTATGCACGACCATATCTCAATCAAAATACCAGTTTCAAGCTTTTCCATTGATGAAGCAATACCCCTGGCTGTTTCTTTAGTTTGATATTTTTCATCATTGTCATTACACATTGCCTTCAAGACTTGAAGAACCGCTTGGTAACCTTTTCTTAGTGCATGTATCGTAGAGCATCATATCCCGCCTCCCGACGTGTATCAGACAAAGGCTTAATTGTTGGACATTGAAGTGGTTTCAGTGCATCGGTAAAGAGATTCCACCTGTGTGTTGAAGCTGAAAAGAACACATAAAGTCCCTGAACAAACATGAAAAAACAGACCGCCAATTGTCAACACTCAGCAGCACATTTTCCTACAAGATTCAAGAAATGTGCTATAGAAGGAATATATTCCGCTTGGTGGGTGCGTTCTTTTATTATAGCTACCATACCTTTATATTTTCCGCTCATGTTAGAAGCGTTGACATAAGATTGCCCTCTGAGATCTTTCAAACTGATCTCATTGTATAGTAATGCAAGAGGCTAGCGATGCACATAGCAAAACTGCAGACAGTGACACTGTTTCGACCTATCAGGTCTCTTCAGTGCAGTTGGTGACCGACAAGAAGCTAGAGGCTTTTAATAAAGCACGCTTCTAACATGAGCGGAAAATATAAAGGTATGGTAGCTATAATAAAAGAACGCACCCACCAAGCGGAATATATTCCTTCTGTAGCACATTTCTTGCTTTATTAAAAGCCTCTAGCTTCTTGTCGGTCACCAACTGCACTGAAGAGACCTGATAGGTCGAAACAGTGTCACTGTCTGCAGTTTTGCTATGATCTCATTGTCTTCTATAAATTCGAAAAGTAAATCAGCTAATTGGTGATCAGTGTGTCGATGGGTGGGTATAAACTTGACAAATCGTTCCACGGGACCATCAGGTAAAACATACCAAAAAATTATTGTTAACTGGTCAATATTTGTGATGTCAGATGTTGAGTCCACGGACAATGAAGGATACTTTGCTTGTTATATTTCAGAAATAATAATATTTAACACTTTTGTTGCAATTAGATCAATGAATTCCTCGCATACAGTTGATGAGAAATACGAAACATGTACCTTGCCTTTGTTTACTCTCTTTTGAATATGCTCAGCAAGGAAAGTATCGTATTCTGCCAACAACTCCAAAATTTCGAGAAAGTTACCGTTTTGTAAATAACCAACCAACTCACTTCTTCCGCCGAAGGCCAGCCCTCTCGATGATAGGAATTTTATCACACTTAAAACTCGAGCCAATACTTTGCACCAACATTTTCTGTCAGATTCCTTTTCTTCTTCCAAATCTTTGCAAATGCTTACTTGTTTTGCTCTTCGAGAGATATATATTGAAGATTCGTGCCTGGCCAGGTCGTATGGTGCATGCTTCCAGTCGCCATAACCAACTGATGCCAGAGTGATTTTTTCAGAATCAAACGCAAAAAGTTTGCAAACAAAGCAATAAAGTTTTTTTGATGAAGGTAAATAGCACAATCATTCGCGTTTTACTTTTTCGCCGTTCAATTGTTCTCGTCAAAATAGCGATTTAGAACGTCGTTTGAATTTATCGCCAGTAAAACATGTCTCTGAAGTAGAAAAATCTGCATCAAGATGTTGAAACTCCAAACTTCCTACTTGGCCGCAGTAATCTCTCAGATGGTAAGAAATTACTCTCCAGCATCCAACATTCATGTCGTGTTGAATAGTTTCTGTTACCCTATGCTCTTCATCCTCAGGAACATTAGATGACTTGGTTTGTAAATTTGGTTCCGATGAAACAATTTTTATATTTGGCTCTGGCTCTGCAATACAGTCACTCGAAGACGAACACAAAGCAGTTGCATTACCGGACGTCGTTTCTACAATGTTGCTTTTTGGTTCGCTTATATGAAAAAAATCAGTCACTTTTTTTGATTTTGCTACAACTTTTTTCAGTTTATCTTCTGCTTCTCTTCTGGATTTCTCCTTTTCCCAACCGCTTTTATGCTTCTTCATTTTTGTTTTTAAATTGGCTAAAATTTTAAGATTAGAAACGTTTAGATTAGTAATATTAGTAAAAGTTTAGTTGGCTACCCCCCTAAAGTGGCTATTCCCTATCGATTTCAAAACAGCCATTTTAGAGCTTTTTGGTTTTAATATATGGGAATCTTCTAATAAATTTCTGTTGTAAAATTTAGACCTTCGTCTACTCAAGAATGGTCTGAATTTATACACTTGAAATTTAGTTTTGAGTAAAATCCCAATTCAAGAAAATTTGCTCCTTGAATATACTTTTCCAATATATTTTTTTCTTAAGCGGTAGTTTCCAAAAACTAATTATTAAAGGGGCCCTTGAAAAGTTATAAATACTTGCGGTGCACTATTTAAGCAAAAAATACCATGAAGTTGTATCTAATCCATTTTCATTATTTAAAATGCAAAAACATTGAATATATTTAAATTAAAAAAAGTTAAAATTTGCAAATAATCATTTCTAAATGTGCCTCCATTTTATATTAATATCGATATATTTTTCAATAACAAAAGAGAAAAAAATGATTATTTTCTTTTATGTTTTTAATACTGAAAGAAAATGTCTTGTGAAATCAATATGAGTTTCATTTGCTATTGTAGATTAATTTGCAAGTAATTTTTTATTTAATATTTTAAGGAACAAATTTCTTTGAATTGGAATTTTACTCAACTGTTCCATCCGCTTCCTTCTGGTCTAAACTATTTGGTAAAATTTCATCTGCTTCCTTCTTCAAATACCGGACTATATAAAAATATACTTGCTTTTATTTAAACTTTTTCTTGCCTCACTTTTCTTACCCAACATAAACCTGTCTGCATTTTTTTCAAAACTTTGAAATAACTGGCAACAATTGAACATGCCAGTCTTGGAAGAAGCCATTGTTACGGAATAATGTAATATTTTGTATTATGACGTCAAAATGTGTTTACATTTTGTTTTGTCATTTTTCATGAGATATGTTGAGCCATGATTTGACTAGCACAGGCCATTGGTAGTGCCAAAGCTCCGTTGGCCTACTGGGGAGTTTTCCCAGCGTTTCCAAGTCCTTACTACGAGGAAGTGGAGTTGGACTTCAAGGACTACATTTTGGTTACAATGTTTTATCCAACGAAAACACAATTAAAATAGTATTTCCTACTATGACACAGTTTTGCTTGTGCTTTGCACGATGACGAGGCCTCTAATGGAGAACGCCTTGCCCATGACACTTCTAAATTACACCTTCACTATTTTTTGAAAGTGATCGTATCATTAACTTGGTATATTGTGGGCCTATTTTGGGTGGGCCTGGGGCTGCAGCCCCGCCTCAATCCGGCCCTGGTTGTGTGCCCATATCAACTTTCGGTTGTGGGAACCCAGCCTGCATTACTCATCTTGTATTGGTGAATAGTCTACGTGGTGCATGCTGTTGGGTATCTTTTGAGCGCTATTGTCAGTTTGCTGTAGAGCAATATTGTGTCTAACGGTTGTATCTGTATGCTGCTGTGATCTGGCACTGTGCTATATTCCCATGCTACTTCATCCCTTTGGCTTGTTTCCTCAAATAGAGTACTTGGAGCATTTTCTGTAGCGAATAATTTGTAAGTTTAAACTGAGGTTCTTTTTTCGGAGAAAATCTTTACTCTGGGCTGTCGCTTCTGAAATCCTTCCCAGGCGATGCAAATTATGATAGGAAGGAGAGTAAAACATTGATTTTTTTCTATTAGGGGGTACAAGCTGCACAATAACTAGTAAAAATCTGGTGATCTAGATTTAAGTGGCACAACATAGTACAGACCCGTTGGCCTAATTCTAGTAATTACCACTTTTTTTTTAAAGTCTGTATGAATGCATGGTTTGATTTTTGTTGTATGCTTTTGATGAAACAGTTATTCAATAAAATTTAAGTGTCGTTGAAATGTCAATGAGACTAATGTTTTTGCTTATCGATAAAAAAACTTACATCTTTTTGATACGAAATTTCATTCTACAAAACTAAAGCCAAATGATGTAGCGAGCTCAAAAATTTGTGATGGAGAAAGGCCAAAATTTTTGTATCTTGAATCATATTTTTCGTAATTTTTTGAGTCCCAACAGAATTTTGTTGGGAATCAGTGGCATCAAGCAAATTTAACAAACATTTTTTAAGGTTTGGCTAACATGATGACATTTTGGAAAATCATTAAAGAATTTATCCTAAAACAAAACTTTAATCACTATTTTGGGCGGGTAATTGCCCTTTTGCTATTGCCTTAACAATAACAGTAGCAGATTTGTTAACAAAAAAACACCAGCTTCTCAAGATAAAAACGAAGGGCAAAAATTTGACACTGTAGAATATTTGAATATACTTTTGGCTCTAAAAACTTTTCAAAAGCAAAATGCATCAATACACGGCTCACTGATAAATCACTAATCGCACCTTGCCTAGTTAGCATTAAACAATAATAGGTCTACCAGTTGGTTTTTAAATTTTGAACCAATACTGGCCCTTGCACAACAAAGCATTTGCAGAAGCATAAACCTTGAATTCAAAGCTGTTGTTTATGCTAGCATAACGCTTTCTGATTTAACCGACATTTAATTTATAACATTCTAAGTAAAAGTTATAACCACCTAAATAGCGTAGCTTTCTTCTCAACTTACTCAAGTAAAAGTATATGTGGTAAAAAATGAAACTACTCAAGTATGTAGCTCGTTGCTGAAAAACCTAATTAAGTAGAACTATTTTGTCACTGACCACCTCTGCCAATATTGTAGGATACTAATCTGGCAATGCAGTCATGAGGTTTGGAAGGGCTGCTACTGATGTCATACCTAGAACACATAAGTCGTACGTCACAGGTTGTACCAGAAACAAAAAATTTCTCTTTGGGAATAGCTGTAAACATATCGTAAAACTCGAACCAAAGGTATGCTTTTTAAGCATATCTTTCTCGGATGTTAAAAAATCCGCTTTGCAGGTGTAATCCATCTTTTAATCACAACAATAAAACAGTTTATCGTTAAAAAAAGATTGCATAGAGTATTTGGTACGTAGACGTCAGTGGTAGATCCTTAGGGAGTGGAGCAGGCCAGTAAGTCTCCCGATTTTGTCGGGAGTTTCTCAATTTGGAAACTTTTTCCCGATCACCCAATTTTAAACTAAAAATCTCCCAATTTAGCTCAAGATTTTTCAATTTGAAAAACAGGCTACTGAATTATGAAGCTATTTCTTATTACTCTCGTTAGCCTTTTTTTATTAATTTGTGGCTTTCTACTAAGTGTTATCAAAAATAGTGATTTTGATTTTCACCGAATGAGCTTTCATTCTTGACCATTGAGACGCAACAATAAGCCTTTAATTTCGGCGCCACCTTCACCACTGTGCTCAATGCATTGCGGTATTTTGAAAAGGCTTCTCGCAAAGGCAGTGGCGTGCAGAGGACTGGTGATGCCCGGGGCCAACTGCTTGATTGCATGCCCCCTCCCAAACTGTCAAGTACTCAAGAATGTGACAATTTGAAATATGTAAATAACAGCTAGTGTTGAGAAAAAACTTTTGTAAAATTAAACTAAAATATTTCAGAGTGTATTTGTTTTAATGTGCTAATTAAAGGCTAAGGCATACATTTATAAGAAAAGTTCATCTGGTGAAGGATATACATCGAGAAACAAGACGTTGCGTTTATGCATGCAAATAATTATTAAATAGGCCCACCAAAATGAACTTCGTGAGGCATAACAGGAGATAGAATTGTCTATTTTTTCTATTGGAAATAGTAGCTGAAATTGTGCAAGTGCAACCATGTAGTTAGATGCATTGCTGTCCTTGATATTTTTGTGAGCTATACATTAAAAATGCTTTAAGGACATTTTTTAGTGAAAGCAGACGAAGAAGTAACTCTTTTTATTAAACTAGAAGATGTGATGATGTGAGCAAATCAATTGGACACTTACACTTTATGATTTCTTTTTCCCATATAAGCTCTCCTATCACAAAATATTTGAACTACCTCATTTTTTACATCTGCTGAAAGGAATTCTTTTTCGATGCCCATTAAAACCAAACTTGTTAGGCATTCCTGTAGCATAGATGATCTTATACATATTTTTATCAATTTCAACTTTGAAAATGACCTCTCACAGCTTGCAATTGAAAATCCGATGGTGAGCAATAACCTATATGCAAGACATAAAGTTGAGAAGACATCCCTCCCAAATTGCATTAAATATTCAAGAGCATGCTTAGGGATTGGAGGGAACTGCATTTCCTCCAGCTCGAAGGAGCATAACAAAGTCAACAATGCCATCGTACAACTGATTGACTGTTACATCTTTGTCACAATAATTTACAAAGTCTAAACAATCCTTTCTTAATTTTTCTCTTTCTTGCTCATGCTCAATGTCAATTGAACTTAAACTCAGGATAAATGAAAATCGATTCGTGAGGTCTTGCAGATGAATACTGCGGTCCTCAATTTCGGTTTTTAATCTTTTCACAATCTCTACCATTACTGCATTTTATTCTTGCTCTGCTGTCAGTTCACTATCTCGTGCTGTTTCTCCTGGCATCATTCTTTTTCTTCTTGGTCGTGCAATTGTTATGTCCCATTTTTCGCAATATTCATTTGCTGAATGTACTGCATAATGCATAATTTCTTCACTTTTCAAATTCAAGATTAGAATAAGGCTTTTTAGGTCACAAAACGCCTCATGGAACCCCATTTTCGGATCCTGCTGACGCTTTTGAACTTTGTCCACTGATTTTAAAATTGGATGCTAGAAATTTAATAAAGATATAAAAGGAAATTGTTGAATAGAGTGTAAAAGTGCTCCTGCATCGGACTTGGTATCTCTAGAATAGTCACCTTCCAGCAAATGGTCAAGGCTTGCAATAACTTTGTCAAGTTCTTTGTACATTACTTCCACAGCATCGTATCTGGAACTCAATCTTGTTCGACATTGTCTTTTCACAGTCCGGGAGATAAATGATTTTAACACTTCTCAACGAAATGCAGATAAAGAAAAACAAAAAAAGTTTCTCCAGAAGTCCAAAAATGTCACAACAACAGAATATACACCACTTGCATGGACACAGGCTAAATTGAGGCTATTGTTTTCACAATTCACTAACACAGATTTTGGATTGACTTCCAAAATTTTTTGTTGAAATCAACGCCTCCTCTCACTCCAGCCATAACTGCTGCGTTATCAGCCACGGCAATCAATGATAAAAATTTTATCTTGCTCCAATTTCTGTAGAATTTTATTTACCAAGCTGCTTGCATCTTTTTGTCGATTTTAAAAAATCCCAGAAATAACTCCTTTATTTCGACTTTTCTATTTTCATCAACATGTATATAACGCAAAATTTTTGAAACTTGTTCTTCGTGACCAATATTTGGAGTTGAATCCAACATTATTGTAAAATATTTTGCATCCTCAATTTCAGAAATTATTTTTTTCTTGATAGTTTTGCCAAGGAGACCGATTATTTCATTCTGACTTCTGTTGGAAAAGTAGATAACACTTTTTGGTTTCTCTTTGGCACTTTGCAAGCGTTCAGCTAAGATTACATCATACTTAGCCAAAAGTCTGATTGTTGCTAAAGAATTTTTCACATATACATTATCAACGATTGTTTCCTCAGGCTCTGACAAACCAGATATTCCTTCTCCTCGATGTCCACGTAAAGCCAGATTCTGTTTTGCTAAATATGAAATAACCTCAACCATTCGTTTAGTTATAGCTTTTCATTTCTACTTTTCAGCAAAAACTTGTTTTTGAAGTTGAGCATCTATCGTAGCTGAACGCTGGAGTTGAACTACAAGGTTTAAGTATTCCCTCATACAAACCTTATGAGACGAGCTTGTTTCGTGATCTTTTATTCGTGGATTTAACTTTCTCCAAGTGAAGAAACCTTTCTTACTAAAGTTTGAAGAGAGCTGATATTTTGGATATAAGAAACATACAAAACAGTAACATGCTTGCCAATATGGAGAGTACAACAACCATTTTCTCGCCACAATTTCTCCATTTGTAGAGACTTTTTCAAACCACTGCTGCGATAAAAATCTCCCACCCTTTTCAGCAAATTAACAACTTTTATTTTGATATCTTTCTGGCCCATGTTGTATTATTGTTATCTGAAACCGGTTGTATCAAATACCCAAATTCGTTTCTTTGCAAAAAAGTGCTGAAATCTCCTTTTTCTTCTCCGCTGGAATCATCATTGACATGGAGACGGGGAAAAAACATTACTATTATTATTGTGTTCAGACTCCACACTAGAAGAGTTCTAGGCTGCCTCGTTATTTCCTGTTTTTTCTACCTCCACTCTACTTCTTTTTATCTATGTATCTAATGCTTCTTTTTGTCGAGACACTGCTTCTTCTTTGGCTCTCTTCTTTTCCCTGTTCTGTGCTCCACTGGTGGCACCTTCCTCTTCAGGGTTATAACGTTATAAAAAAATTTAATTATTACAATTAATATCATTTTATGGGCCTACAGGAACAGCATATCAAAGAAAAGAATAAATAACCAAAAGAGAGTTGACAAGTTTATCACAACCAAAAAAACATGGAGACAGGTATCACATTGTGAACATTTTTAACCTCAAAAGAATGGCCAATACTCTGGAACTACAACTTTGGATCAAGTTTTTGCAAAGTAGCTGTCAACTCATGGTCAGCAATAACAAGCTCATGACGCCACTTACCACTTGATATTCACTAATCTGGGCAATATTTTCCACTAGAACTCTAACCTTGACTTCATAAATGTTGTCTTTAGAAAAATGCTAGCCTGACAGAATTGTTAAACAACCACCATATTTCTACTTATGGAAGTGCAGGTTATCTAGCCCTAGGATTGCAGCTTGCAAATCCATGAAAATAACTTGTCAGATTGCGTTACGACGTGGTAGCAAGCCTGGGCTAGACTACAGTACCAGTAATTTCACCGTCACTCCGACAAAATAAGTTTAGACTAAACTCACATACAGATCTGGTCTGGATATCTGTAGCCTGAGTGAAGCTTAGCTTGAGTAGAATGCATTAAACGTATGGTGAACAAGCTCATCTGATTCGTTATAATGACCATTGTTGACAAACTATGGTCAGTTTAACTGTTCTGAAAATTACTGAAGCTGTAGTTTTCCACATCAGGCACTGAGATAAATAGGTGACGCAGCTTTCAATAGGAAGGTTTTATATGACGTCACACATTTCACGCGAAAAAAGGGGCTGACCATAAGCCGTAATTTATGCTGGAAAGGTATAGGGCAAACACCAACTTTTGGAGTTATTTTGAAAACTAATAAGAAATTAATTAAAAATTGGAATGAATTACTGCAAGTTTGTTATTCGGAAACAAATAAATTTAATCAAAAGCGATTTGGTTGAGATTAGGCCTTTTCAGTTGGCTAGTCTAAGCTTAGTGCTATGTGCCAATTTGCCGAAAAATCTGCCTCATAAGAAGTGCCATCTAAATACCATTTGCTTTTCACTTAAAAATAATTCTAACTTATGTCAATTAAATAGCCGTAAGCACATTAGCAAAATCTGATCGTTACTACGGGTACTGTAAGTTTTTGAATTACCCTTTGCTATAACACAAAAATTTTTAAGGAATAGATAAGGTCACAAAATTACATCTCACAGATCAATATAACTGGTCTGCAAGCATTATTGACAAAAAATTTCAAAAAATTACTGATTTTGTTATCCATCAATATGTAATCAAACATACGACATGCGGTACAGGGAGTCTACCCTGTCATTTTGGGTTTACAACTTTTCAGTATGCTTATGCAACTAAATGTACTGTGTAACCCGCACATTACAGCCAACTTAATCAGTATTCCCAAATATGCTAATTATTTGAATGTGAAATCCTACCAGAAGCTGACTACAAATAAGCCTGCATCTTTAGCCCATAAAATTAGCCTAACTAGAAGCAATCACAAGCAAACCTGAGCACCTCCTACCTTACTTCGACTTCAGATTCATTCCGTAACATCAGTAAAGCCACATATTTTTACGTTCATTTGAAAACTGTCTAGTTTATCCATTTAATTTGCAAAAAAAAATATCACTCCTATTCAATTCAATGCAAAAACACTAAAACTGGTCAGCCACTTTTTTCAAAAGAGCATGTTGATGACGTTTGATCACGTGCGTGCAACCTTTTTATTCAACAAAATTAGTTTTTAAAATTCATATCTGTGAGCACATGGATGCTTTTTTGGTGGAAAAGTCAAGCATCTAATCAGCTAACACTTGCCTGACACCCCTGGTTCTCACATGCAGCATACCAGCTCGCAAAGCATAAGCTGCTTTGGGCACGATCGCTACAAGAAGCAAAGGCAATTGACTTAACTTCGTTTCCCTCGCGTGGAACCGATAAACAAATAAAGCTTTTCTCGTGCGAAAGTTGCGGTGTAGTTACAATCTTAAAAAGAACCAGAATCAGAGAAAATGAAAAGCATCTATGCGATGTAAATAAAGGAATGTTTGGTTTTTGTGCAGTGTTCCGCCAATCGCCATGTGGTCTTTTCAGCGATTTGACTTCATACAGCGTAGTCTCTTGAGAACGTGACGCAAAGACTTCATGGGTAATTTTTTACAAAATTGATTGATATTGTGGTAAATTAAGTGATCTCGTGTTGTTTTGTTAGGAGTTTAAGTAAATATAGCTTCAAATTAGACCCCTACAGCGAACCGAACAATTAGCCCCTACTGAGAAGTAGTAGACGTTATAACCGGGCTTCCTACGGACTACCGGTACTTCTAAAAGCCTTCCTTTGTTGTATTGTCTTTCTTTGGTCTTTTCCCTGTGGTTAAATAAGGCCACATGTTTGACTCATATATATAACAGGTGCATTTGCTCGTATATATATAGTGACCACGTGTATTTTCGCTATTCTTGTCAAAACGTCAACGTGGCGAAACGAGTAGTAAATTTTCGTTTCGATCTGATTATGCTTCGGATTTCTGTTTGGGCCTGAGTGTTGGTCCCCATGTTTAATTGTTATTAAGGCTGTGTGGTAGCCTTTATCGCCGTGAATTTTTGTTCTGCGTACGCTGGGAGGAGCTGCGCATATTTGTGAATAAAACACTGCAAGAAAGCTTCAACCGCTTCCTGTTTTTTGTTTGACGAAGCAGAAAGGATCCGTAGAGCTAATATTACTAGTTCTACAAAGCAACTCTACTGGTTCAGTGCTAAACAACGACGGTACGCTTGGCGCGGGAATCAAAGAGTTGAAACCTGGTGCTGCCGCACCATAAAATCGAAACGTAAACTGCTCGATCGAAGATTGAAAGAATAGATACATAAAATCGAAACGTAAACTGCTCGATCGAAGATTGAAGTTGAATCAACCAGCAAGAGATCAAGGCATCTTCTACATTTTTGAAATTTGTGAAGTGAAGTGAACGTACGCTAGAAGACGCCAGAAGGGGCAAAGCTACACCCCTACAACGAAGGTATTGATATTTGTTGTATTTATATAATCTCAGACTGCTCGAGACGGCTTAACGCGTGTTTAGTCGAAAAATTTAAATTGTTTCTTTGCTGCCCCCCTAAATTGAAAGTATTTGGCTTTCTGTGCATTTCACGTTTGTTAGATATATTACGTGTTTTGAAGTGAATTTTTTTGTGAATGATGTCGCTAGTAAGTGGCGGGCTACAGCATGCCGCAGCGGTTGGGGGTGCATCGGGGTGTGTGACCGAGGGATCGGTTCTCCCGGGCTTGACTAGGGCATCTGGGGAGGAGCATCAGTTACCCGGTGGTAGCGTCGCTTCCACTGAGGGAGGCAAATTTGAACGTGAGGTGCGTTGTCAAAAAAGGTATCTTATTACCCGCATTGGGGAACTTGGTCAAGAGCTTTCATTGTGTACCAATAGGCGAGAAGTTTTGCTTTGCTGGGATAAGCTCGAAAATTTGGGCGAAGACGTGAGCAAATTTCATCAATTGTTAAATGATAATGGAGACACTGCTGCGTCTGCTGATGTGAAGGACAAGGTGGGGCTCACGTTTGAAAGTTTAAAGCTAAAATGTCAGGATAAGATCAACCAAATATTAGAGCAGCCCGATTCCGAGGTGCAGCCAGAGGATAGCGTGTCCAATGTAGGCACAGCCCTTTCTAGAAGTTCTGCTAATGCTTTGATTCAAATCGATTTGGAACTCCAGCGAGAGGAACTTCAAATTGAGGCTAAAAAGGCTCAAATGCAAGCACAGCAAATGCAAGCTGAATTTGAACTGAGGGATGCAAAACTGAGGGCGGAACAGCGTAGGCAAGAAATTTTGGCTACGAGCAGTTTTAGAGAGGGCTCCCGGATCAGCCACAAAAGTAGACTTTCCAGTAGGAAGTTCTACTCAGGCACGGGACCCGATGTGGCCACCATTTTTGGACGTAGCAAGAAGGTGGATAATCAGGTTGTAGCCCCTCGAACTGGAGAGACTGATGTGGGTCTCGGAGCCGCTGGTGACGTGTCGCACTCGGTTGAGCCCTTGTGTGGGATTGCCTGTGGGGAAACCGCGTTATCTGAACCTTGGGGCTCTAATGCCATTTTAAATGATTTTTCCAACCCAGCTGCTCAAACAGAAAATTGTGTAGTGCCTTCAGCTGCGACTAACCCTTTTACACAAAAGCACCCTCCTGTTCTTGGACGAGATGGTTTGTCTGCTAGTGGAGCCGGTAAATGTTCGGGGCCGCCCCGAGCGAAGGTGCCACCAGGATTCGAGTGTGGCTTCGTTCAGGATTCAAGGCCGAGTGAAGTATTACCACCACGTAGGGCCGATTGTCATGTATCTGAACGTGTGCGGGATATGAATGATGTTGTTGTGAGTCGGTTTCCGCAGCGTGGTGACGTCAGAGAGTGCGCTTTAAGCCGATATCCACCACCGGAGAAAAATCGTCAAACCTAGGGAGAATTACATGACGGCTATCAAAACGAATTGGCTAGGAATGCTAGCAATGGCAGAAATAT
The DNA here is from genome assembly GCA_963675345.1 of Trididemnum clinides. Taxonomy (NCBI): domain Eukaryota; kingdom Metazoa; phylum Chordata; class Ascidiacea; order Aplousobranchia; family Didemnidae; genus Trididemnum; species Trididemnum clinides. Next base: position 18,828,059 of record OY776297.1, on the reverse strand, counting down.
CGGTTTCTCGCCTTCATCTGATAATTCGAGCGCAGATCAGCAAAACTGCTTTTTTGAATATCAGAATTGTAAAACCTTTATGGATAAAGCGGCGTTGATTGGCTATGATGGCGCTAACATGCCCTTCATATTCTTTAAAAATCGTATTTATGCGTTAATGGATAGTTGTCCCTTTGAGGGGGTTCGTCTCACTCTGCTGCAAGCAGCTTGTGTTAGAACAGCTGCACAAACAATCGCTAATTTGACATCTGACACGCCTGGCTTGTCGGAAAAAGACAGAATAGAAATGTCTTTAGAAAGATTGTCACAGCAATTTGGTGTCCGTGGCGGGTTTCTCTCGGAACCTGAAATTAGGAAGTATCGCTATGGTAATAAATTGGTCTCTTCGTCCGCGAATATTATGAAAGAGTTTAAAGATCAATTAGATCAATGTCTTCTGTATGCTAGAGCGTATAATCAGCGTGAAAAATTAGAAGGTAGTTTTGTTTTGGATTTGGCTAAAAGGCTTCCCTTTGAAGCTAAGCAAAGGTATTTAGAATTTCTTCTTGACAAATGCGGTACCACAAGTGAGCCCACTTATCAAAGTTTGGTCGATTTTGTAAAACGTGAAGAATTGTGCAAATCCATTGATTTTGGAATAATGTTGTTGGGTGAGTCACAGAGCCATCAGGAGAATAAAAAATTTGATAAAAATAAAGCCACGTGCAGAGTAAGGCAGACCACGGCGAAATCAAACGAGTCGCACTCCTTGACAAAATCATCGCATAGTGCTCCTGTTTACCGCGCAGGTGACAGCCGGAGCCCGACAGGTGGTGGCGCGAGAAATGCACCGTTGTGCATTTATTGTTCTTTAAGTGGTAAGGATCAATACCACTGGTTGTCAAACTGTAGAGACTTTTTGCAGTTAAATCCCAAAGACCGCAGGGATGTCGTGATGAAATCTGGGAAGTGCTTGAATTGCTTGCGCGATCATTTTGTGAAAGATTGCACGCGTGATAATAATTGCCGTAGGTGCGGTAATGCTTGTGATAAAAAGCACTATTTTCTCCTACACGATTACTTTGTTGATTCCGGGCATAGGCCGCCTGAAACAAGTGCTGAACCCGCAGTAACTGTACGCAGTGTCAAAATTGAGAGCGTGAAAGCGGCGTATAATCGTGTGACTGCCGCACGCGTGATGAACCCCGCGACTGGCCACTCAAAGTTGGTGTAATGCCAATATGATCAGGGGTCTCAGCTGACATTTATCGCCAGTAGCTTGGTAGAGGATCTAGGACTAGAGCCGTTTGACACCGCGTCCTTTAAGTTGGATACTCTGGTTGGCGACAAAAATACTTTGGTTAATTTGGTTAAGTTTAATATTCAGTCTTTAGATACTGAAGAGCTGTTTGGTGACGTGACTGCGGCCGTTATCCCCCCTTGGGTAGATGACGTTGAAACCTTGCCGCATAAGCAGGATTTGAGCAATTTGCAACATTTTGACGGTGTAAAACTTGTTACTCTCGACCATTGTGATACTGTCGACATTATTATCGGCAATGACAATGCATTTTTAATGTGTGCGAAGGAAGAGCGCATGGGAGAAAGTCGAGGTGAGCCTCATGCTATATTCACCCCTCTGGGTTGGATGGCTTCTGGAGGAAGATCGCCCTTATATGCCAGGGCCACTAAGGTTCTTAGAGTGCAAACTTGTGTGGCTAATGACGATCTGTCGCAGTGTAAGCTTGACCTGGAAGCCCGTGATAGGGAAATTGCTGCATTGAAGGGTCAGCTTAGGGACTTGGCTGTGCAGAACGAAGCTTTGGATTTATCTCGTACTGACGAAATTGCCAAAGGTTTGGTAGAACCAAATGTTAAGCCGTGCGATGATCATTTTGAAATTCCGCTGCCATTGAAAGCTGATATTGAGCTGCCCAATAATTTAGCGCTTGCTAGAGACAGAGCTATCGCTTTGAGAAAAAAGGCTTTAAAGCAACACGATCTCTGCGAATTTCTTGTGGAAACTATGCAAAATTTGAAATCTAATGGCTACATTAAAAAGGCTAATGAGTCTGTTTATGATAGTAAGCATGAGTGGTATTTGCCATATTTTGTGACATCGCAGGCCAAGAAACGCATTGTTTATGACGGAAAGTCCGAATACAAAGGGGTTTGCGTTAATGAGGTCATTATGACCGGTCCTGACTTGTTAAACCCGCTTGTTCACGTGTTGGCTAGGTTCCGCAAAGGTAAATACGCTTTGATGGCTGACTTCACAAAATGCTTTTTTCAAATTAAATTGCCTGTTGCACAAAGGGATTTATGTCGCTTATTGTGGTTTGAAAACGATGATGTCCATAAGGGTAAGTTAGTTCCTTTTCGTTTTTGCGTGCATCCATGGGGTATAAAAAGTAGCACGTATATTGCTTGCTTAGCCATTAAAAAGATGGTGGAACAAAACCCTAGCAAAGCCAGTGATTTGACGCTTGGTACTGTGTCAAAAAACATGTATGTTTATGATTTTATTTTTTCTGCGGATAGCTTTGATGATGCGCAACTAATTGCCAATGAGGCGATTGCTTTGTTTCGTAGCCGCGGGTTCGAATTGGTAAAATGGAGTGCAAACAAAGAATCTGTGAATGTGTTGGTAGGAATGGATAGCGAATTGCTGGCGCCATCCATTCGCGAAGTAGATTTGGAGACGAATAGTGTCGCTATGCCGTCAGCTAAAACTTTAGGCTGTGTGTGGGTAACGGAGTCTGACGAACTGCGCATCCAGTGCTCGCTAAAGCCTCTGACAAAGTATACTCGTAGAAGCATGCTTAGCCAACTTGGACAAAACTTTGATCCTTTAGGATTTGGCTCGCCGTTTTTTCTGAAAGCGCGTCGGATCTTGCAACAGTTAGCTATAGAGAAGTTTGACTGGGACGAAGAGGTGCCCGAAAGTGTCGTGAAAGAGTGGGAAGCGTGGCTTCACTCGTTAGAAATGTTAAAAGATTTTTCGCTGCCAAGATGGTATTTTTTGAATGCTGATTTGAGCAGCCCTGATGACAACGTTGAGTTCCAGTTGCATGGGTTTAGTGACGCTTCGAATCTAGCATTTTTCATCTACTTACGCAGATTAGTGAATGGTATACCAGCCGTGTCGTTCGTTTTTGGTAAATGTAACATTGTCTTGGCTAATCAGTCTTCGTGGCCCATTGCTAGGAAGGAGCTCGTCGCAGCTTTGAACACAGCGAAGCTATTGAAGCAAGCCTCTGACGCATTGGAAATAACTAATTGCAGTAATTTTTTTTGGTGCGATTCCCGTACGGTGCTACAATGGCTTAAGAACCCTGACTTACGTTTGAATAAGTTCATTACGCGAAGAGTAAACCACATCTTGATGTTGTCTAGTGGGACTGAATGGCGCTTTGTCCTAGTAAGTTGAATGCGGCTGACTTGGGTTCGCGACCGGATCTCATGCGTAAAGCAGAAGCACGTGATTTGTGGATAAATGGCCCGTCACTGTTGCAACAATATGCAGCAGAGCCATTGGTAGAGAACGTAGTTCAAGTTGGAGCGCGTAGAATAAATTTGTCAGAGCGTAGTCGTATCGACGGCATTGACAAACTGATTGAGAAAGCACCTAATTTATGCACTCTGCAAAAAAGAATAGCTTATTTGATTGCCTTCGTCGATTGGTTCCAATGCTGTAAAGTAAGAAAAAATAATTTTATAAAGCCGGTGCTCAATGCTGCTTACTTAGAAACGGCTCTACTAATCATAGTGAAGTTGGTTCAGAACAAGGTGTATGGCAATGTGATTTGTTCGATGCAGGGAAAATTCGCTGATGCACTTGACGAAGTGATTAAACAGTGTAATGTTACCGCTTCGCCAAGCCAGAAAGATCGCTTGAAAGAGTTGTGATCGCTAAAGAAGTATAGGCCTTGTGTAGACGAGGAGGGAAGGCTACGTATAGAAGGACGCTTAAGCAAATCCCCAGATATATCACGGGAAGCAAAGCATCCCTCCTCCTTGCGTCTAAACACCCCCTGACTAGGTTAATGGTATTGTTCTATCACTACCGAGACTGCCATTGTGGTGTGCAACATACGCTGATGTCTACACGACAGAAGTTTTGGGTTGCGAATGGTAATGCTGCTGTGAGACGATATGTGCGTGATTGTGGTGTGTGTGCTATTGAAAGGGCAACGCCCATTAGACAACTCATGTCTGACTTACCGCTGGCACGCCTTACAGCACATAAAAAGCCCTTTTTCTATTCCGGGGTGGATTACCTTGGCCTTCTAAATTATGCAGAGGGAAGAAGCAACAAGAAGGCATGGGGGCTCCTGTTTACATGCATGGCATCTCGGGCTATTCATGTTGAGTTGGTAACATCTTTGTCGCTGGATGATTTTTTACTGGCCTTTACTCGATTTACAGATCTGCGTGGACAGGTCAATACGATCTACTCAGATAATGCAAGCACGTTCCAGGCCGGGTCAAAAAAGCTTCCGGACTTGATTGAAACCAAGGACTTTTACATTTCCCTTAGAAGAAAAGGTATAAATTGGGAATTTATACCTCCGTATGCTCCGGCACAAGGTGGTGCTTGGGAGGCAATGGTGAAACAGTTCAAGATTGTTCTTTCTCACATTTTGGACACCGCGGTGCATAAGCCAAAGTTTGTTGAGTTGTTGACGTACGTTGGGAGTGCAGTTAGGATTGTAAATGAAAGGCCTTGGTACCACTAAGTGACGATCTTAGGGATTTTACTGCTATTACTCCAACTTCACTTTTAACCCCTTACTTGGACCCACATGTAGGAGTTGGACAACCGCATGACCGAGACATGCTTAGAATAGATTATCGCTTTAATTTATCTCTCTCCCAGCAATTCTGGGAAAAGTGGATAGCCTTCTATTTATCTTGGCTGCAGGGGCGGAAAAAGTGTTTGAAGGTATCTGAAAATTTGAAACCTGGGCAACTGGTGGTTGTGGGCTCGTTAGAGGACATATCCAAACGTGGAAGGTACAAGCTTGGGAGGATAGAGGAGGTGATTCCTCAAATTAGAAATGGGAAACCCATAGTGAGACGGGCCAAGGTGGCCGTAACTAAAGTGAATGAAACAACGGGGGAGGTCATAATTGAGTATGTGTTACGGGATGTCTCTCGTTTAGCCCCCGTGGAAAATGCGTAACCGGTAGCACACCTTGAGCGCGTCCAAACGACAGCTGTGGCTAGCTTCCCCGCTAATACAGAAATGTGTAGTAAATTGATCGCAATTAAGTGTTGTGTTTGTATAATAATCAACCATTTTTATTTTTCTTGTGCTTTTTTTTTTGATTTGCTTGCATGCTTAAAGTTTGTGTTGCTGTTATGTATCATGTTCGTATTTGCTCTAGCAAAATGTATTAGGCAACACAGATACCTGTCTTAACTAAAAATCGATTGGCTTTATTTGTTGTTGTAATTATGACATTGCTGCGTCATAATTAGGGGCCGCTATGTTCCGCCAATCGCCATGTGGTCTTTTACAGCGATTTGACTTCATACAGCGTAGTCTCTTGAGAACGTGACGCAAAGACTTCATGGGTAATTTTTTACAAAATTGATTGATATTGTGGTAAATTAAGTGATCTCGTGTTGTTTTGTTAGGAGTTTAAGTAAATATAGCTTCAAATTAGACCCCTACAGCGAACCGAACAATTAGCCCCTACTGAGAAGTAGTAGACGTTATAACCGGGCTTCCTACGGACTACCGGTACTTCTAAAAGCCTTCCTTTGTTGTATTGTCTTTCTTTGGTCTTTTCCCTGTGGTTAAATAAGGCCACATGTTTGACTCATATATATAACAGGTGCATTTGCTCGTATATATATAGTGACCACGTGTATTTTCGCTATTCTTGTCAAAACGTCAACGTGGCGAAACGAGTAGTAAATTTTCGTTTCGATCTGATTATGCTTCGGATTTCTGTTTGGGCCTGAGTGTTGGTCCCCATGTTTAATTGTTATTAAGGCTGTGTGGTAGCCTTTATCGCCGTGAATTTTTGTTCTGCGCATATTTGTGAATAAAACACTGCAAGAAAGCTTCAACCGCTTCCTGTTTTTTGTTTGACGAAGCAGAAAGGATCCGTAGAGCTAATATTACTAGTTCTACAAAGCAACTCTACTGGTTCAGTGCTAAACAACGACAGTACGCTTGGCGCGGGAATCAAAGAGTTGAAACCTGGTGCTGCCGCACCATGCAGTATATGGCAAATGAATCAAAATTTTGTAAATAATAATTTTAGTACAAAAGCTGACACTGCAGAAGATATTCTACGAAACATAATCCCACTATGCCTCCCCAAGCAAGATTGTGTCAGATCCATGCAGCATGTGTTAGTAGACTTACGATATGAAAAAGCATATATTTTTAACAATTTATTAAAATGTAATTTCATACTTTTGAGGCTCCCTTATCTTGGATGCCCGGGGCCTTCGCCCCCCTCTTCACGCCACTGCGCAAAGGCAAGCGCGGTTAAGGTAATCAGTTAAGTGAAACATCAGTATATCAGCTACCGGTAGCCAAAAAGGAAAAGTGCACCAGCAAATTTAAGCAGAGGTGGCTGAAAGATCACCCATTTATTTATAGAAGTCGTAAAAGTGACTTCAAATGCTGTTCCGAGTTCGTTGAGTGCTGTTCCCATTTTGTGAAATGCTGTTCCTGTGGCATAGATGTATTCATGTGGCTCGAGGTGGGAAAACGATCTAACGAAATAATTATGTCAAAGAACCTCAAGAAAAATTATACAGCTCTAGCGGTTTCGAACCCCGATTTTGTGTTAACAGTGTTTTTGACCTCAGTTTTCTTCCATCACCTTATCTTTTCAGCGCTTTTGGTTAATTTCTTTGTTTGAGCAGTTTAGTTAATTAGGGCACATTCTAAGATACTGATTTTGCTTTAAGCATATTTTGAATTGGTTAATTATTTAACTTTGCTTTAACTGCGTTCATTTTTTAAATTGGTTCAGCTCAGTTGGTTCCGTTTTGCTTAGTCTCATTCAGTTGGATATGTTCTATTCAATCTGTAAAATAAATGGATCCATTCCTTTGTTAAATACTTTGGTCAACCAGAAGCAGCAGAAAAGATTTACAGTTTTACGTACGATTGCCAGTCATCAAAACTGTGGTCGCTACACAGCTGCCTGTGAGAATTAAGGGAATTTTTAGTTTGTTTGCAAAATGACGAGATGAGAATGATAAAGTTATTTATGCGGAGACTAAGTTTGTAATCTTCGTGGCGAAAAACAACGAGCCATTCAGTACATGCATGGCGTTCTTATACAGGCCATACCATCGTGTATACTGCAGTCGAAACTGAAAGCGAAGATTTTTGCAAACTTTATGTGCTTTTTTATCAATCATTTTCAGATTGGAAGCAAGATAGATATTTATTGTAACCGTAGCATAATGTGACATATACACTTGACCTCATAGGCAGTCAATGATGACGTCATATGTGATAATGACGTCACAAAAATACAATAAATCTATGCAAATTTCCAAAATTTGGCAAAAATTTAATATAAAACCGTATCGCTTCACTTTTGGGATTAAGCTAGCATCAACGGTGTGGTAGTAGACTGCCTCACAACTCTTGAATTTCCCAAGTAGTGATTCTGCTGAGATACCTCTGCCCTAATGGCGTTTGGATATGCTATAAGTACTGGCAATCACAAAACATTTATCATTTCAAAGGTATATTACGATGGTCGACCAGAAAAAATGCAAATGGTTGGATACATAAGAGTAATAGAACATCCGCAATGTTATAACAAATAAAACTTGCGGGAAAGCATTTGCTTGCTGATGACACTACATGTGTAGCCTACCAACTAAAAGTTTTAATAGACACAAAAATTTTAAAACAAGTAGGAAGACGCCTATCAATTTTAAACACAAACCGAAAAATAATAGCTTTTAGTCGGTACTTTTTTATTTTATCAGAAACTTTAAATCCTGTTATACCTGCTATTTTGGTACAGAATTTATGGTTTACAGTATGCTGAAAATTTGAAAAAAAAATCAAACTTAATTTACGCTTAGCTTAAGCACTTTTTGTCGTGGTTCTTGAGTGAATTTTGGAGAATAAAGACAGCAATGATTATTAAACAAAATGATGGCAAGTCTTGGGGGATAACAATCGCTAATTGACAAATCATAAAGTTCGGCAATAATCAACAGCACATTACATAAAGATTTTCTGCAGCAATGGTGGGCTATTTTATGAAACACGACATAACTGTATATTACCCATTGACAGACGTAATCTCCTGGAATATGCAAACTACCACGATTCAAGTCAGCAGTGAAGCTGCCGTACTTTTCATAATAAAAATGACTGTCATCTTCATTGATTTCTTCTTTATCTTTTGCAATTAAAAAGCCTGCTATGTAAACAAGACCCATCATAGAATCGTCACTTATACTAGAATGCATTTCAGGTAAAAAATCCATTATATTACACATTTGTTGTGTTAATTTGAAAGAGCATTTGTCACAGTAATGACCTGATTCAATTTGATAAAGATCATTGACAGTTTCACTGTTTAACTTTAGAAGCAGCTTTGCTTTAGAAATGTTGAGTTTCTCCAAAATTTGTTGAACAGTTATGAAATATGGGCCACCAGATCCTTGCCGAAGTTTGCTAAATTCTTTTTCCAATGGATCAGTGGAAAAACTACCCAAAATTACATATTCGAATAATTCTTTACGAAGAAGATATTCACTTAATTCAACCAAGCCATTGACAGTTTGCGGCAAACAGGCAAGTGTGTCTCTTGTTAAAGTTTTCATTCTTTTCCCCCCAGTGCAGTGCATATTTTGAATAAATGCATTAAAGCTTTTTAGTTTTTGGATGCTAGTACCATTGGGAGAAGTAATTACTGCTTTTAAGTTATCAAGTGTTTTTTGCGCAGTAAATTTTAAAAATGTTTTTAAAAATGTGAACGTAGTCAAACAGAAAGAACAAGTTATCTTTGGTGAGCCAAGGAAAAATAGTATCAAATTTCTTGAAAAACGCTTGATTTAGTCTGTTGCCGTCACAGACAATTGCAATTACTTTCGCTCCAGCTTCTTTTAAATTTTCCAATAAAATATTAGTTTGTTTAAATAAAAAATCAGCATTTAATTCTTTGACAGGAAGCATTTTACACAAGAACTTTGGACCACCATACATGCAAACAACCATATAACTTAGCACTGTGTTGGCTAGCTTAGTTGAGTTGTTGAGAGCTTGACCAAAAACTTCACGGTTGTCCTGTGGGCTGGCGTGGATGTCCGCAGCAGGCTGGGTTTTATACAGGGTGGCCACAAAGTCACGCACCAATGTTAATTAAAAAAGTTATAGTAGTAACATTTATTCAAATTCAAAGTTCTTTACAAGGATTACAAATGCTCGATATGTTCGCCGTTTGCAGCTATGCACGAGCCAATACGAAATTCAAAGTTCCTGTAGTTGTTACTACTATAACTTTTAATTAACATTGGTGCGTGACTTTGTGGCCACCCTGTACAATCAAATACGGAAGGTGGGTGGCGTGGTCTTTCTTTTCCATAGCATTGCACAGATTCGTAACCTTGAGGCCAGTGTCTTTCACATACAACGGTATGTTTCGAATCCAGAATGTTATCACGTGGGATAACTTTTAACCACTTTTCTCTTTCGTCTTCATCTTTTGGAAGGCGAAAAGTTTTTTCTCTTGATGTACTGTCATAATTACCATTACAATTTGTTACACAACATTTTCTCCCCATTTTCTGAAAGAAAATGTAATTTGGGGGTTTCGGAATTTTCAAAATTTTCTGAGACAGTTCTAAGAAACTGATTTGAACCAGCTGAATCCAACAACTGAATCTAGGCTTACCCATCTTTATTCCTAGCCTCCGAATTTACTTAGGATTACGTTGCCTAAACAAAATGTAGCAAAATGTTACTTAAACCATGGCTAATTTACTGAAAAAAATGGCTTAAAGTCACAATTGCGTAGCAGCTAAACTTGTCCTATTCTTTTAAGTTACATCTCATCCTTAATGTATGCTTGTTGCAGCCATTGCAACTTCGATGCATACATGCGCAGCTATCGTGGCAATGAGATCTAGTTACTAAGTGTCGTATGAGCACGAAGATGTTATAAACCACAAACCAAAAGTTACCAACAACAATGTTAATATGTAAACCGAAGGAAATCTACGGGAGTAGCTATCATTTTAGCAGTGACTACTCGCCGTATGGAGTGCACTCTTTCGACGCCGGACCACAGCCAGTGCCTGCCGTTGCGCTACAATGGTGACCCGCACAAAGAAGCTACATCTCCCCCGATGTAGTTGGACGACAGTGCCTTCAATCAAGCAACAGAAGCCGTCGTTGAGTCGCCGAACCCAAACCTCAAGACCGCCTTCTAAATGAAGTCTTGACGGAAATCTCATTCACTTTGGCCGGCAAGCTTAACTCCCTCTCATCGATGGCGGGGAAGGCATGTTGCAGCCACTGCAACTTCGATGCATACATGCGCAGCTATCGCGGCAATGAGATGTAGCTACTAAGGGTCGCATAAACACGAAGGTGCTATAAACGACAAACCGATAGTTATCAACAACAATGTTGATGTACAGCCGAAGGAAATCTACGAAAGTAGCTATCACGATAAAAGTGACTAGTCGCCGTATGGAGTGCACTCTTTTCAGAGGTGGGCACTTCCGCAAATCCGCAAATTGCGGACTCAAGTTTCTATTTGCGGATTTGCGAACCTAATTTCCTACCGCAAATCCGCAAAGCAATAGGCAGTGTTGCCTGATCCGCGGTAAAACCGCTTGGAAAAAGTGGACGCTCTTATTTTCCGTGTTGGAGGTTGACGTCCGGGAGTTGAAAACCTTTTTTTTTTATTGGAGGTCAACGTCTGGTCGATGGCAAAATTTGACCTTCAAAAATAAAAAAGGTCATCACGAAGAAAAAATAACAGTAAATAATGTGGTCTAAGTTTGCGGAAGTGCAATGTGCATTTGCGGTTGTGGAAGTGCGAAAAGTCACCGCAAACCTATCGCAAACTTGCGGATTTGCGGTTGCGGAACACCTCTTGCAGTTTTGCGGAATTTGCGGCTGCGGAATTGAGTGTAAATTTGCGGTGCCCAGCTTTGAGTCTCTTTTGACGCAGGACCACAGCCAGGTGCCTGCCGTTGCGCTACATGCTAATGAAAATGTAGACCTACAAATGTATACTTCATATGCTCAACATAGCGGTAGCATACTTCATACAACTTTTCCATCTCACTAGGCCTATAAGCTATCGGTTAATATTAAGTTCTGTTTTCAACTAAACACAAAGCACGCTTATAACTTTATATTAGCTAGAGCTAATGGTCAGTTTAACTTTTGTTTGCAACTACTGTTCAGACTACATAAAATTAAAGTACCTGCGCTTTGATTTACAAGTCAACATCATTAAACTGACTACCGTCGATCAAATCTCGAGTTAATGCACTAGTTTAAAATTAAACAATCGTTATCGACATGCAACGTGTGAACATACACACAATACTACTAAAACCTTCTGTCGAGTAACAAAAGAAATATAGTTCGCCTCCAGTTTTCTGTCGCCTGTGCACGATGAAGTGGCCTGTATAAGAACGCCATGACGGAGCGCCATCTGTACATACTCCTACACAGTTTAGCCAAGACATATTATTTTCCTCCATAAAATTATTCAAAGCTTGAAAAACGTCTTCGCCTCTAGTTCTTTAAAGTTCGAGACAACAAAGAAATTCTTCAGTAATTTTGTCATTGTGAATAAATCGTATGAAAACCATTAATTGGGCTAACCCAGCGACATCTGTCGATTCATCCACTTGCAATGCAAACTGTACACTATTTGTTTGGAAAATAGCTTTCATTTGCTGCTTAATATCATCAGACATATCTTCGATACGTCTGCCAATTGTGTTATCTGTCAAAGGAATTTTTTTTACTTCTACCTCAAATTCGGGTCCAAACATCGTTCGTACAATAGCACAACAAGATTCTTTTATAGAACTTTCAGCAATACTATGTGGTACCTTGTTTTTGGCAATTATTTGAGCAACCAAGTAGCTTGCCTCTTGCACTTGATAATTTCATTTTTTTTGTGAATGATAATGATTGCTTTTTGATAGATTTTGAAAGTTGAACAAAATATTCCACAGGCTTTGTTATTAAATTACTATGGTTAGTGCTTAAATGTCGTATTGACTTGTTTGGTTCCATACTTTCATTTGCAAGAATGTCTCCACAAACTAAGTGGGGCCTAGGATTATTTTCATTTCCGACAAATGTAAAACCAAATTTTCAATACTCTGCATTATATAAACGAGGCTTCTCAGTTTTTGGTTTTTTACTCTTAGCCAATGGCTCTTTAACAATAGAAATTTCCGGCCGTTTTCTTAGGCTTTGAAACTGACGCATTTTCCTCATTTGACGTGGAACCTCTCCTTTTCTTAATTACAAACTTTGCCATTTTAAGGGAAAATTATTTAATTTAATTTTATTAATGAAAGCTTTTTGATTAAGTCTATATTTTAAAATAAAACAATTACTGTAATTAGCTTTTAATGTTGAAAAAAGAAATCATAAGGCTTTAACTCCTTACTAACTCAACAAAGATACTGCTAACTTAAAGCGACAAAAGATGCTGCTGTCTTAATGCAGCATAGACAACTTAAAAGCTTTAACTCCTTTCTAACAGAGCAATACAACTTTTTACTAGCTTAAACCCGCAAACTTTGCTTTTTTTGAAATTTAATTATTGCATCATAAACATTCTTATGAAATCATTTTCAATCTATCGATGATTCAATGAAGAGGGAAGAGCGAAAAAGTTTTGCGTTAAATAGTGCACTGTGACTGTACAGATGAAGTAACAGACCTAAAAGGCAAATGTTTTATTATTTAGAAAAGTTATAATAAACTACATCAACAACCATTGATGAATTTATTTTTATATATTGGATTCTCATGCGGTCGCGACACACCTAATAATTGCCTGCGACACCCTAATGTGTCGGGACACACCGGTTGGAAAACACTGGTGTAGACTTTGGTTGTTGCAAACTCCATGTGATTACATCTAGTTGGGGCACCGAGAGTGGCCACGTGCACAAGACTATTGAAGCTTGTCGCGTTCTTTCCAATCTTGATCAGCTTCATATTTAAACCTCCACATTACTTACTCTTATTGCTGAGTGGTAAGCAGAAGATCTGTAAATTCTATTTTTAAAGCTTTCGGTGTGATTTGACAAGGAATTTAACGACTGCGAAGCTGGCACTCGAACCACAACACCGCATTAAAAACGAAAACAATGCAATAAACAGGTAATATGTGAATGCAGTTTATTCAACTGAATAAAGTCAGCAAAACAGCACCAAAATCTACTCTCGCCGAGCAGACAATTCAGGTTCAAACCGAACCCTAAACATTTATGTATTTGTAGAGAAAATCATTCATAATTCTTCCGCTAATAAAAGCCTAACTGACAAAAAAGCAGGTGGTTAGTGGTAAATATTAGCAACGTCGCATTCGCATAATGACGTACAACGAGGCATTGCATGTCAATAAAAATTTCATTAAAATCAACAGGCCAATGATCGAATATATCAACAAAAGCATACAGCACAATAAAACAACGGCTACGAGCATAATTGTTTAAGCTGTGCCTTATCTTAATTATCCGGTCAAAAGAAAACTTTGCGGTTATCCAAGGAACAACTCGTGTTCACACCTGCTTATGGTAACCAGAGCCGCTGTTACACTACATTCCTACCACAAGCCTGCAGCCACGACGAAGAAATAGCCGGAAGTGCTCTTCTAAACAGCACAATTGCTGAAGAAGTCCATGCGGGTATTGAACCGGCAATCCCACCACTACGAGCCAGTGCTTCGGCGCACTGAGCTGCGCTGCCGACAACATAAATGTAGCACAGCAAAAATCAGCAGATGTCGACTCTGTCATGAAGAAACTTGTTCGCAGCATGATCGAGCGAGTTGTGAGCGGTTGGAAGTTTGTGGTGCCAATGAACCTCACGATGGCTACGTTGATGTGCGCTTGACATTTCATGACTTAGCTTGTGATTGAAACGAACTACGCGAACAGTACTGACAACTCCGAAGCGGGTCTAAATGCAGATGTTCCAGTTCAACCGAAAAAAGAATTTATCGTAACAGGAGAAGCAGTGGTGACGCTTGTTGCACATTGGGAAGTGGTCTTGCATGCAGGTAAGTCATAGCCTACAGGTTTAAGTAATCTTGCAAACAGGTAAGTCATAAGGTTATCTTGCATAAATGAAAGTTCGTCTTTGTAACGTTAAGTTACTTACTTTCATGAAATATCACTTTCTTATGTGTCACAAACGTTACCAATCCTACTGTGACAGGACGCTAAAAATAAACACAAGGAGAAAACACAACCAAAAAATATTACGAAGATTTTTTTTTGCTGGAGGCACGCCAGGAACCTCACGACTATATTATCAACAGTTGATTTTGAGTTATTTTTTATATTTGGATTAACGTTTTGAAAAAAATCGTTAAAAGGTGCATGTAAATCATCAGTTCCAATTTGTACGGCATCCAACTTGTCTATACACGCACGAAATTGACATCTGCACACAATAGGTTCTTAGCAGATGCAATGGTAGATTACCGAAAATTATTCATTAAACCAATTATAGTAAATCACCAAATGAAGACACTAATTTAAACGTCTATTACAAACAAATAATTTAGCCATTCCATGGACATATTAAAGGATGGAGGGAGCTGGGCAGACAAAAAGTTTTCTAAAAATTATTTTCTCGTACCTGAATGGTCAAATCTCAATAAATAAACGCTATTAGCTCTTTTGGGAAAATTACCTAGTTTTCTTTCCCATCTAAATACAATGCGGAGTTACAAATGTCGCTCAGTACACAATGCTGCATTATCACAATTGTTTGCACATTTCAACATAAATACCTAGAAGCAGTTTATTGCACTGCATTGCTTATCGTAACGTAACCTTAAATTTGAAAACAACAATTTAATACTGGAAAAACTATAACTCTTAAAAGGCATGTAATTACAATTAAATGAAATTTCATTCAATTTCGAAACCGCTTTGATTGCCGCATATGCTACAAAATTTTGAGATATTCTTTGGAGCTTCACATGTGGTAATTACTGCAGTGCGTAAAAGTCATGCAATAAAAATGGCTCTCTAAAAGTTAAAAGAAAGATATCCACCAAGCATACACCGGATTGCGGGCATTTCCAAGTATAACAAAGAGCCCCATTCCAGGATGATGAAATCCGGGATGACTATGGACGATGGCCATCACTATCAGTCCATGACAACAGCGGCGAGCTCGAAAGTTGGCGCTCTAACTTTCTTTACAATCATTCATCACAAGAGTCAAGATTGTTTTAGAGATTAGTTGACGAGTAGCTGAAGAGGCAGGAGACCGGGAGTGAACTTCTTTTTGACGCTATAGTTCCAAACGCGCCTTTTAAAACGGTCAATAATGACTCCAAAACTATGAGAAAATTGACAATTTGAATCACAATGTTAAAAGCAACAGATGCATTCAAGAGCGACCGAGTATAGCAACCGATTAGCAACACATTTTTAAAACAGTAGTCAACAAAGAAATGATGTCAAAACAAAAATGTAAAACATGGCTTAAAATAAACTAAAAAGCCGATGTTTAACCACAGCAGGTATTCACAATATCGATTGAAAGCTCCCACAAGCTGTAGCTACATAAAGCGATGGTAAATCGTTGTTTAATGTTTATGCATAGGATTAAGGAACGAAGAAACAAAGAAAAGGTAAATGATATAAAACTAACACTGGACACAGCGGATAACGTAGAAAGTACAGCAACAGTACGCGCATACAAGTATAATATACACAAGTGTACGCTAATATGCGTTGAAAGTAAGCCATGGTACGCTGTAGTTTGTTGAAAGTACGCCAATGAACACTGGAGCATGTTGAAAGTGCGTCAACGTACGCTTGCGCATAGTGAAAAATAGACCTCTAGAATACCAGCAAGTTATCTAAAAAAGGGAAATGTCCGATCGTAAAAATCATGGCTTGTTGTTTGGATTTATAGTACCATAGCTTTTAGTCGTGTTCTGATGTGTGTTATCAGTGCGAGTATCAAGTTCCAATCTACGATTCTGTTCGCTGGTTAAGAAAATTAGAGCAGGAACTGATACAACAAGACAAGCGAAGATGATGTAATTGGCATCCAATGCATCTGCAATAAACGGAAGTTATAATTCACTCGGTTAAACTGGTCAAGTTAAATGTGGCTCGAAATAATGATCTTCCATCTGCGTTTCCTTGGAATGAAAGCACGGCACTTAACAAATCAAGCAGACCATGCATCGAAATCTCAGTCTAGTAAGAACATGCTGACCTGGCTATGAGAAAGCGGCAAGCGTGTCAAACCAGTCATAAACACATAGCCAGGCAATGTCACCACCAAGAAAGCAGACTGCTATTGGTAGGTAACCAAAACTCGTCTTTTACGACAGGCAATGCAAGCAGCTTCCAAATTGTTTGCCGGTGAAGCACGGGCACTTATAAGATGGTGAGCATACAATAGAACAAAAGATCACACACAATACATTTTCTTCTCATCGTAACATTAATAGCGGGTCTTCACTACCGGAATAATCAATGATCTTGAAACATATAATGCATGATGTCAGGTGAGCTCCTCTTCTTTTTCGGAATAAAGTTACAAAGCCAGGTTCACACTGCAAACCAAAGAGTGCGCCTTTTTTCAGCATGCGCACAAATTTATGACTTTCTCCAATCCAGATCTTGATCAGGTTTACTGTGTGAACCTGGCACTTGTTTCGCACAGCAAACCCGAACACGATCAGGCTCGTAGAAAGCTTTGAATCAGTTTATTTCAAATCAGTCGTGAAGGGAAAACGCAGACTGGTGGTAGCCCACCTTTATCAACATGGATTACAAATGGCGGTTGCTAAGGTATGGCTTCCTACGACTATTGGGCAAGCTGGGCCACTATTCCAACCCAACGTAGCACAAGAAACTCTTACAGTAAATAGAAGTTAGAAAGGTCGTTTACTGTGCACTTAACAGGATTCCTCCACACTTAGCTGGCGGACGAAGACCCGTGTTGTTGTTGGTTGCCAGACCCCTTCCGAGGGATGGAGGCATGGCGGAAGACCATGGAGCCCCAGAAGCCAGGCAACTCCCCAGGGTGTGGACCAGATGTGGTAAAAAGACAGAGAGTCGTCAAAGAGTGAGCGGCGCAAGACGAGATAGAATAATGCGTTCAAACAGCTTTGATAAGCAGAAGGTGAGAGAGATAGGCCAGAAGGAAGCAGGAGAGTCGAGAGGCTTTCCCATCTTGTGAATGGGAATAATGGAATATGTCTTCCAGATGGAAGGAAAGGAATGTGAAGACCAGGAAAGATTGAAGATGTGAAGAAGAAAATCCAAGCCAGAGCGAGGAAGGTGCTTTAGTATGGGGTAGGCAACTTTGTCTGGCCCAATGAAAGTGGATGAGGAGAGGTTGGAGGCAGTCGCATGAAATTCAGCGGGAGAGAAAGGACAGCAAAAGGACGAGTGAGACTCCTCCGGGCACGTGGTTCGGCGGAGCTCGTAGAGGTAGCCTCTGGCAACACAGGGACTTTGACTGAGAAACGGAAAAGTGAGATCTCAGGTAAGCGGCATAGACCGAAGCCGATTTCCTGGGAGAACAACAGTTAGGAAAGTTAGGAGAAGAAGGAGAGCCAGCGATAGAGCTATGAGGAGAGTGCATAAATTTAGGGTTAGACCTAGGTGAAAGAGAAGAGCAAGTCGTCTGCCATACCTCAGCCTTGGCCTTGACAATGACTGACGAGGCGCGTCGAGAAGCGGAGATGAAAGCCTGGCCAAGAGCTTTAGGATGGTGTTTGGTGCGGTCAAAAGGAATGGAAGATTTGGCCGCATTCAGTGCCAGAGAAGTAAAGAAAGCAGCAGCAGAAGAAAGAGACGAGTATTCCTCTGCAGAGGGACAGTGAGAGTCAAAGTAGGAGGCAAAGTCATCCCAGCAAACTTTATGAAAATTGAAGGAAGGAGGACGCTCGTTAGGGCAAAAGACCAGAGAGAGAGGGACGGATAAAAGAATTGGTAGATGGACAGAACTAAGGTCCTGAAGCACCTCACAGGAGCAAGAAAGGGAAAGAGAAGAGGGAGCAAAGGAGATGTCAGAAGAGGAGCGACTGCCAGAGGAGCGATGGAGAAGGGTGGGTGTGTCAGGGCCATTAAGGGGGAGGAGGTCAGAAGAGATGACCCAGTCAAATACTTCCTCCCCGCAGGGGTCGGAAGTACCTCTGGAGTCCCAGAGGGGGTGATGGCAATTGAAGTCCCCCAGAATGAAGAGATTTCTGGAGGAGGGAAGAATTGAGGGAGAGAAGGAATGGGTTCTGCCATCCGTTGGAGAGGAACGAATAGGGGAGGCGTACACATTAAGAAATGATACTAAGGAGGAGCTGTTAAGAGAGATGGTGACCCTTACATAATCAGAGTAGGGATCGCGCAAAGAGAGGAGGTCGAAAGTTCAGAAAAGGATAGGCCCTGCCTGACGAAAGTGACAACACCGCTGCTAGCGTGGGTGGCATCAGGAGAGAGAATGCCAGACAAGGAGTGGGTGCGATCAGAACGCCGAGCAGAGAATTCAGAAATCAGGAATCCCGAAAGAGGAAGATGAGTTGAGATTGGATTCCTGGATGCAGATAAGGTTGACAGGGTGGGACGAGAGAAAGTGAAGTAGTTCAGTGCTTCTGGCTCGAAGACCTCCAGCATTCCATTGAAGAACCCTGAGAGAGTCAGGGGGAGGAGAGAGGAGACAGAAGGCGTAGAAGGGTGGCCAGAAGCAAGGTACGGAGGTGAGGGGGCAGAGGAAGGAAATATAGAATAAGCAAATGGGGAATAAGAGGTTTGGAGACGAGGGTGGGGCGAGAGTGCAGCATCAGTAGAGGGGGGCTAGATTGTACAGTAAAGGTATACATGTCGGAGAAGTTCGAGGAGGGAGTCACAGTGTTACGGCAGGGGGAGGAGCTCCAGAAGTGAGAGCTGCCAAGCGTTCTGAATTTGGAGAGAGAAAGTTGTGAGCAACTTAGATGGACCCATTTGGAGCAGGTGCAACATTGTATTGACCTACTTCGCCAGGTCACATTTGTAGCGAACTCTGAGCAGGGAAAGATGGGACCAGGGTTGTGATGAACGTTGACGCTCATCAAAAGTAGGAAAAGAATGAGGAGATGAAGATGGACAAGAGAAAAGTAAAAGTGAAAACAGGCGACCGATTTTGAGGAAGCTGTGTGCTGCCCTTCTGCAGTCGTTCCGGGGGCAGCATAGCGAAAAAATGAAGGGGAGTGCCCGGGGTAGCTGGGACCCTCGGGAAGGCCAACAGCCGTTTCGACCCAACCCAAACGGGTTCGGGGATCGCACCACCATGTTGAGGCGGCTGTTGATTGGTGCAGACGAAGACCCGTCGTCATGCCTGACTGAATACTAGCTAAAGCATGAGCTCATATGCATTATACCAGAATGAATAAACTTACTTTTGAGAAAGTCAAGAAGGAACAGCAGCACGAACGACAAGATGTTAAACAACCACACAACGATCGACGTTGAAGTGCCTTCGCATATAGGATAGCCGGCATCAGCTGCCATCTCCATGCCCAGCGGTACGGATCCGTTCATCAATAACCCCAGTATAATGCAAACAGTCCACACTTCAGCTGAAACAATATTGGTATTCGACATAGCACTTTAGAGGAATGTTAAGTCAATAAAACATCGTCTTTTGCTATGTATTCAAGATAGATTAATATGCGACGTATTTTCACCACTTGCAATTGTATCAGGATTCGATGAGAAAGCTGGTCTTTAAATTTTATATCTTCTCCCGGCGAACATAACTGACCAGAATTTTGAACTCTTCTCTAAAGCTGAGAAAACTACAGGAAGGCGTGTAACCAGAAAACTTGGGAAGGCAGAGCAGGAAATTGCCTTTCGCCTTCATGGTGGCGTCATCAAAATTTAGCACCGTCTGAAGTTCAACATTAGTACGGGAGGGCATCTTCCCCCTTGATGTAAGCTACTATGACGGCTTCTACAATTTAATGAAAATTTTAAAAACGATGCAGGAAACTACTACTTGATCGCGTGATCCTTCAGCAAGAGCATAAATGGTTTTCTTGATGGCGTGCCAGACGATAACGATGCCGCAGAGCACATGACACTGGCGTCACGTGCAATCTGACAATACCCTATAATAGAAGGAAAAAAAATAAAATTTCGAATAAAAAGACCTTCGTATGGTAGTAAACGACTAAAAATGTCTAATGCCATCATTACCAGCATTAGGAAGGAAAGGGTCAACTTTAATCCAATTATTTGCGATTACAATAAAATACAAAAACATGAGAAGAGCGAGGGCAAAAAGTACGGTTAGCATCAACTTCATTCTTCCTTTGAGTTTGTCCGTAAACCTAACAAAAAATTAGGAAAACAGTTACCACAAGGCAGTAGGCAACCACGGTTAAACAGAAGACACCAAAATTTTAGAAAACTAGTTACAAAGGTCCTCAAAAATGTTAAAACAATGGCTAAACATTCAACCATGGGCTTCAAATATCAAAACTGGAGAAACTAGGCTCAGCCTTTAGGCCATTAACCTTCAAAAAATTTATCACTTTTTAATTTACTGAACGTGATTGCAAAGCTTGAAAACTAAACTGTTTGAAACAACTTATGCAAACTTACCAACTAACCAGAATTCCAATAAGACTTCCCGCTGTAGTCATAACGAAACCGAGAAGGCCAGCTTGTGACTAAAAATGGAAACTTACTTAAAAGATGTATTTACAGAGTAACATTGGGAGCGGCGTAACTCAGATCGCTTTTTCAGAATTACAACCTGAACATTTGAACAAAAAACCTTCACACAAACGCGTGAAGTTACCACATACAGCTGAAACAGGAATTTTATACGCTCAAGGATTTGTTCTACATAGTAGCGCAAAAGGATAATCCAAAATGTAAATATAGCTCACGTAACGCACATAATTCTGTCAAAACTCTCATCCACTGCATTTAAATGTCGAACGCATTGAATGCATAGCAGTGATTTTTAAGCTTTGCAGGGCGCAAAGCTCTGTAAAATAACAACGATAAAACAAGACACATCTCATGACTTCTTGTTATTAAAACCTATTCAACTGAGATAATGAAGTGTATTTTCATAAAACGCTTGACCTTCTTTTTCGAATCACCAGTTGATCAACACAAATGCAAACAGTCGTTGATCTACCTGATTGATTCCGAAGGAAAACGCCCACGCCCGATACGCCGTGTCTACATTTAAAGATAACACAACAAACCAAAACTTTTTTAACTCCAAACCGCTTATCATATACCACCAAACAGTGGAATGTTATGAAACATACTGCGTACGATAAAGTCGTCACATGCAGTGGACTTTAATACTTTTGATAATACAAATCGTATTTACTTGATTGATTTTGAGTGGCTTCAACACAATCGGCATTACTCCAGTCCAGCCGCTCCAGGTTCCTATGACCAGTGCCATGACCGTTGCTACAACCCAGAATTGACGATGTTTTCGAAGTTCCCACAAGCCAGCCTTAAATATTATCAAATTTGAAGGAGAGGTACTGCAATAACTCTAGATGAACAGTGCTGGATGACTTAAAGAGAATTAAATCGTCCCTCACAAATATTTTACAAAAAAAAATGTTGCTGTACGTTCTGTTCTACGCTAACCTACACAAACGAAATCGAATAAGTGGTCTATGGATTGATGAAACACTTACGGTAAATCGATTTTGCTCGATTTTCATACACTCTAACCTTTTTAGTATCGAAATGATATTATCAGTAACAGTTTATTCAGCTGTCAGTTAACAGTGTCTAAACTATACAAATTGCCGTAAAGAAAAGGAAAAGCTTTGGCGTTTTATTTTAGTATGTTCTATATTTATTTTTCTAAATAAACAAATACAATACTATCCATCTCAGATCACATACCCAAAAGCTCAAAAAAGTCCCCTCCTTTCCGAAATTAACTAATCTTTTGATAATAGAGAACGGTGAATATTAATCAAACACATTCAATGGCCTGAAAGCTTGGCAAATTGACCATGTTATCAACCGAATTTTTACGTATCATACAGTAGAAGTCAGTGTAATACACACCTTCAAATCTATTCTCGGCAAAGCTGCTGATATACTGGGCGGCAAGGGAGGACGGGTGGGAAAGAACACCAACATCGAAACGAATACAGCCACAGCAACAGCAAATTCAAAATAAAGTATGGCGTTGATTTGTTTGCTGAGACAAGAACACATGTTTACATTAAACATCAACATATTTACGGCCATAACAAACGAAGTCGAAACCTCAACCAAACACTTTTTTGAGGTCCCTAAAATTTCCTTAGGTTGAATTGCAAATCACTAATTAACTTCTATTAATAGCATAAAACATATTCTAGGTGGTATTTCTTCGCTTAAAAGATACAAATAATAGTTGTAATGGCACAGTGAACATAGTAATAACTATTCGCTTGGCCAACTTAAAATCTAAATTACATCAATGTCCACGAAAAACTAGTTTTTGCACCAATCAACAGCCGCCTCAACATGGTGGTGTGGTCCCCGATCCTGTTTGGGTTGGGTCAAAACGGCTGTTGGCCTTTCCAAGGGTCCCAGTTACCTCGGGCACTCCCCTTCATTTTTTCGCTATGCTGCCCCCTGAACGACCGCAGAAGGCAGCACACAGCTTCCTTAAAATCGGTCGCCTGTTTTCTCTTTCTCTTTTCTCCTGCCCTTCTCTTGCTCATCTTCGTCTCCTCATTCTTCTCCTACTCTTGATGAGCATCAACGTTCATCACAACCCTGGTCCCATCTTTCCCTGCTTAGTGTTCGCTACAAATGTGACCTGGCGAAGTAGATCAGTACGATGCTGCACCTGCTCCAAATGGGTCCATCTAAGTTGCTCACAACTTTCCCTCTCCAAATTGAGAACGCTTGGCAGTTCTCACTCCTGGAGCTACCGCCCTGATGCGACTTGGCTTTTTCTAAAGATAACACTGTAACTTCCTCCTCGGGCTCCTCCAGCTTGTACACCTCCACTGTTCCATCTGGTCCCCCCTCTGCTAATGCAGCACTTTCACTCCACCCTCACCTTCAAACCTCTTATCCCCCTTCTGCCCATTTTGTATCTTACCCTCTGACCCCTTACCACCGCCTCTTGCTCCTGGCTGTCTGCCTACATCTCCTGCTTCCTCTTCCCCCTGACTCTCTCAAGGTTCTTCAATGGAATGCTGGCAGTTTCCGAGTGAGGAGCACTGAACTGCTACACTTTCTTTCATCTTATCCCAATGACCTTATTTGTATCCAGGAAACTAACCTTAACTCATCTTCCTCTTTCCAGATCCCTGGGTTCTCTGCTTGGCGATCTGATCACACCCACTGCTGGTCTGGCATTCTCTTTCCTGATGCCACGCATGCTACAGGCAGCATCATCATTTTTGTCAGGTAAGGCTTATCTTTCTCTGAACTATCTACATCCTCTCTTTCTTTGTTTGACCCCTACTTTGATTGTGTAAAGGTCAACATTTCACTAAACAATTCCTCCTCGCTCTCATTTCCTAATGTTTATGCTTCCTCTATTCGCTCTTCTCTGACAGATGGCAGAACCGACTTCATTTCTACCTCCATTCTTCCCTCCTCCAGAAATCTCTTCATTCTGGGGTATTTCAATTGCCATCATCTTCTCTAAGACTTAAAAGGTACTTCCGAGCCCATGGGAAGTATTCAATAGGGTCATCTCTTCTGACCTCCTCCCCCTCAATGATCCTGACATACCTACTCTTCTTCATCGCTCCTCTCTTGACATCTCCTTTGCTCCCTTCTCTCTCCCCCTCTCTTGCTCCAGGAAGATGCTTTAGGACTTGGGTTCTGATCACTTAGCAATTCATTTAACTGTCCCTCTCTCTTTGGTCTTTCAACCCAACAAACGTCCCCCTTCCTTCAATTTTCAGAAAGCTTGTTAGGATGACTTTGCTTTTTACTTTGACTCTCACTATCCTTCTGCAGAGGAATACTCATCTGTTTCTCTTTCCTGTGTTGCTGCTCTCTTTACTTCTCTGACACTGAATGCGGCCAAATCTTCCATTCCTTTTGGCCGCATCAAACACCATCCTAAAGCCTGATGGTCTACTGAAGAGGAAGAAGCGGCTAGTGAATGATGCAAGGCCTTTGCTGTCGCTCACAGAAGTGATGAATATCGCCAGGCTTACATCACTGCTTCCTCGGTCATCGCCAAGGCCAAGGCTGAGGCATGGCAGGGGACTTGCTCTTCTATCTTGCCCAAATCTAACCTCAACCTATGTCTCTCTCCTTTGTTCTGTCGCTGGCTCTTCTTCCTCCTCTCCTAACTTCCCCAACTGTTCCTCTCCCAGGGAGTCGGCTTTGATCTTTGCCGATTACCTGAGATATACTTTTCTGTCTCCCAGCCAAAGGCCCTGCACAGAAGAGCCAGAGGCTTGCTACCTTTCCAAGCTCTGTAGAGCCATGTGCCCGGAGGAGTCTCACTCGTCCTTCTGCTCTCCCTTCTCTCCCATTGAATTTCTCGCGGCTGCCTCCAACTTCTCCTAATCCATTGCCACTGGCCCAGACAAAGTCCCCTATCCCACGATAAAGCACCTTCCTCGCTCTGGCATGGATTTTCTTCTTCACACTTTCAATCTTTCCTGGTCTTCACATTCCTTTCCTTCCATCTGAAGACTTCTACTATTCCCATCCACCAGATGGGAAAGCCTCTTGACTCCCCTGCTTCCTTCCGGCCTACCTCTCTCACCTCCTGCATATCAAAGCTTTTTAAACGCATCATTCTACCTCGTCTATTCTTCTTTCTGGAGTCTAACTCCATTCTCTTTCCCTGCCAGGTGGGTTTCTGCTTTGGACGGTCTGCTCTAGATCAAACTCTGTTCCTTGCTCAGTCCATTTTTAACAAACCCTGGGCCAGGCTCTTGAACGATCCTCTCTGCTATTGATTTCTCAAAAGCTTTTGACTCTGTCTGGCACCCCACCCTTTTCCATAAACTCATTTTGGCTGGCCTCCCTCCTTGCTTTGCTTATTTGACTCAATCTTTCCTTTCTGATAGGTGTGCTTGCATGGTTTTTCAAAAATCACAACAGTTGCTCCTTTCGAGGTGTTTCACATAGATCAGTTTTTGGCCCTGTACTTTTCTCTCTCTTCATCAATGATCTTCCTGGTTCTCTGCGTTCTTCTACCAGCTGCTCTTTTTACACTGACGATCTGGCCATTTGGTCCTCCTCCCCCTTGGTCCCTACTGTGGTGGAGGCCACATAAGGACCTCTGGTCTGAGTACTGGTGTCTTCCTCTCAATCCAAGCAAATGTGAGGCTTCCTTCTTTTCAGTAGATCCCCACCAAGCTAAACTCCAGCCCGAGCTCCTCTTACTCAACTCCCACCTCTGTTTCAATCCCACTTTAACTTATCTCTGGGTCACCTTCGACCGCACTCTTTCCTTTTCCAAACATGTATCTTTGCTAAAGGCCAAGTCGTTCCTTTGTCTCAAGGCTTTAAGCTGTATCTCTGCTTCCTCATGGGGCCCCACTGTAGAGTGCCTTTCCCTTCTGTATAAAGCTTTTCTTTGGCCCCTTCTCACATATGCTTCACCCAGATGGTTTCCTTTCTTAAGAGTTACCAATATCACCAAATTGAAACGCCTCCTCCAAGTGGCTAGTCATGCCATCTTTGGCTGCCTCTCATCCTCCCTTATCCCACTTCTTCTCTCCAAGGCTTCTCTTTCTTCCCTACCACTCACCCTAACTCATTTCACTCTTTCATCTTATGAGCGGGTTCTTCATCTCCCAACTTCCTTTCCCATTTCAGGTTTGGCCAGACTTGGAGTGAAACCAAGACTGCAGATTGTTCTGGAGAGCTTTTACATTCACTCACCCGCTTATGCTTCCTTCTACTTCCCCTAGGGAGGCTCTCCTTGCTTGTCCTCCCTCTCCTCCTTGGAACCTGCCTTCCTTTACTGTGGAGTCCACCCTCTCCATGCTCCTGCTCTGATCTCCCTCTCCCTTGCCAAGATGCGGCTCTTGCTCACCTTGACTCTCTACTCCCTTATGATCTGGTGCTCTGGACAGACAGCTCGGTTCCTTTTTCTATTGGCAAAGATGGCTCTGGCGTACTTGCCAACTGCTCTCTCTGTGGCACAGAGGCCACTCTTTCTCTTTCAGCAGGCCCAGTATGCTCAAGTTTTTTTGCTGAAGCCTGCGCCATTTTGCATGCTCCTTGCTGGTCTCAGCAGCATTAACAAGTCTGCTACTTCTCTTCTCCTATCTGACTCTCGCTTTGTCCCCACCACTCTATCCTCTCCTCCATCTTTTCTTTTACCTCAATCTCTCTGGCAGGAACTGTCTTCTCTGTCCTCCTGTTCTATCTGACTTCAATGGGTCCCTGGACACTCGTTTCTCCCAGGGAATGATGCAGCTGATGAGCTGGCCAGACAGGGAGCATTACCCATGCCCTCTGCAATCCCTTGTAGTCTCTTTTCTCTTATCTCTCATATTCACTCTTCTCTCTTCTTGGACTGGAGGTATACTGTTCCATCTAAATTCTTTGACACACAGGTTTCCTCGATTTCCACCGAGGAACTTGTGCTCCCTCGTGACACTTGCTGTGTTCTCTCTCGTCCTTGCTGCAATGGACACAGCCTTCTGTTAAGCTCTTCATCTCTCTAGGATTGGCAGAATCGACAATCCTTCCAGCAGTGCCTGCAGACACCCGTCCTAGGACACCTTTCATCTCATTCTGAACTGTCCAGCTACGAACTTTTTGCACCGCTTGCTCTTCGGTGACTCTCTGTCTCTCTAGAACCTCTGGTCCAGGCCCTGGAGAGTTGCTTGGCTTCTGGGGTTCCATGGTCTTCCGCCATGTCCCCATCCCTCAAAAAGAGTCCAGTAACAACAACAACAACAACTAGTTTTAATTGTTTTTACAACAGACGAGTGCAAACTGCAGTAGGCAAGAGGATGTGCCCTGTGGCCAGCGTCCACTGATAAATCATCCAAAAAAACATGTCTGCAGTTTAAAAACTCCGCCATTTTGAAAATGACAAGTTTATAAAAAGTTTGTACATCTCTGTTTTACACAGTGGAACTTGAAGTGTGTAATAATGTTTCAGCAACCGAGTTTTGTGGCCAAACAGAACGAATTCGGCAAAAGCTTTACAGTAAGAGAAAGGAACCTTGAAATCTATGCACCAGTAACTCACCGAATTTCTATCACTTCATGACAGCTACCATTTACATCATAATCTCGAACATGAAGGCAGTTTGAAGTATTAGTGGAGTTTGTTGATGGATCATCCACAATTATACCAATGATGTATGCGCATCCAGTGCCTATACCATATTGTATGCCAGTTGTAAGAGCAACCTCAACCTTATTCGCAAAAGAAACAAGCACTATCTGTTAATATAAACAGACTGCTCGGTGTGTACTTGATATAAGATCATTGACCATTAGGCGCGCATATCTAGGTGCCAGACAAACTAGACGCCGGGCCAACAAGGCAAAACAAACAAAGTAGATGCCAATGAATTTTAAAATTGTCAACTTCAAAAAACTTTCAAGCAAAGGGAGCCGTAAAAAATTTTTTAGAATGGTTACTACTAGACCAAAGGTTTTTAAAACTGGTGTCAACAGGGTCCATGGAGGTCCAATGAAAATGTTAATGCAAGAAACATATTTACTTTTTGTTTAAAAAAAGCAAAGAATTTGAACATCAATTTCTTTTCGGGGATGATTTTGACTTATTTCCCTACATATGTTCCCAAAGCCTTATTTTTTGGAAATCTATCGCTTTTCGGCACTGATTTTACGAATGCACTCATAATTGTTTTATCAAAGAGAACGCGAGGATCTCTTTTGGAAAGAAGTGGATTAGTGGCTTGCCAATCCTGGTCTAGGCAGCAAAGCACGAGCCAGAAACGTAATTAAATGGTCGTTATTGAAAGAAAGTTTAAGTAACCACTGTACTAGACAAATAAAGTTTCGGATGTTCAAACATAAAACAACAGTTAACACGCATTGCTATCCTGGATTACCATTATTGCCCTACCAATAAATTGTATGAGCTAGGTTATGAGCAAAAATTGTTCAAGAATAAAGTACGGAAAATCACGACGGTAAGCTTGGCTACATGTGAAATAGTCAAATCGTTCAGAATGCAACTGATTAAAAGGTTTTCACAATATTCGCTGTAAAATAGGACAATGCGCAAACCTAGCAATCACCTGAGCCGGGAATCAAAAAACTGCTGGGAGCTGGTTAGCATACAAACTGAGCCAAGCGTCAGTTACTGCATTCCTTATAAAAGGTATTTTTTCAACAACCCTTGTTCAAGGGAGCCTAGCAGTCTATAGATTGCTGTGGCTCAGTCCATCAGGAAGCTTTTAAAGAAAATCCCAAAGGCTGACAAATACTTGTGAATCGGACATATTTGAATGCTTGGTTTACCGTAATGGAGGCGACGCAAATCATTTTTGTAGCGGTTTACGTCACTGGAATCCGTGTGTGCAAAAGTTACAATTACAGTCATGCAAAAGTCACAGCCACGTTTGACATGATGTTAAAGATGTTGCGGTTCAAATAGCGTGGCAAGCCTTAAACTCATTGTTTATCGTTGATCACGTGGTGTAATCAAGGCGTTTTTTGTAGAACCATGACCGCTGTAATAAGTCAATCAGCAACAATATAATTGTCAACAAAATAAATTTTGTCGCTCACGCAACTCGGTCATGTGTGATGTTTAGTATTCAGACTTTTTTGCTGGGTAGTATATTCACTTGAGATCTAAGATAGCAACGCATCTTAATTGTTGTTTTAAGTTTGAACAACCAGCAACCGGTGTCTAGTGGTAGGTAGTCTAAAGAATTAGGTACGGGCTTGCTTTACATTGCAGGATTTTCTAAGATTGCAATTTTTAAAGTCAGTAGGGCCTAATTCGTCTGGCATCGAGCACGTCTGTCCTAGTTTATCAAGACGCTAGACTCTAGCGCCTAGTTTGTATGGCACTTAGATGTGTGCCTTCATAGTTTGTTCACGTCCAGTAGCGCGCATCCAGTTGTTGGGCATTGTTAAATGTAAAAGATTGCGACAACCAAAAAAAAAAACAAAATTGTGAATTCAATAAAAAAGTAGAACAATCAAGACTGCTACTAACCACTTGCATTTAAGTTTAAATTAAGCAAACGCAATCTTCGTAGTTCTACCATTGGTGCGAACCAACATGATCGAGGGAAGGAGAGCAAGAGGACAACGACTAACATGGATGAATCACATCAAGCAAAAAACAAAACAACAATTGAGGCAAATGGTTACATAAGTAAGACACTACCGTGAAGAGTTTTCCAAAATCGTGCAGCAACTGCGATTTGTAGAAGCGACTTAATGATGATCATAATTTTTGTGGGTACATCATCAACACTAAAAGGTTTCAAAATTCTTGAAAGCAATGAAAAAGTTGACGATTACTTTTGACAATTCTCTTACCCATATAATTAAGAAGAGTCGACACTGCTGTAGCTGTGATTCGTTCGTGAGGAGGAAACCATACATTAGATAGAAGTGGTGGACCAGCCATTACAATGCAACCAGCTATACCATTAAGAAACTGACCAGCGTGAATTAAACTGGAAAAAACAAAAATGTTAAAAACAACTAGTGTTTTGTGGGGTGCTCATCAAAATCTGCATCGTTTCAAATCAAAACTTGCGTCTGAACAACTTTTCAAAAATATTTTCACGGTTTGCACCACCATTTAGTATTCATTTACTAGTAACATAGCTTCAAAAAACTTTTTGTGACACCATCATCATTCACAGAATTATTGTTCTTTGTATGAAGTAGATAGTTCGTTTTTGTTTCTTCCAGGGATGAGGGCCATCCCTTTACCCATCCAGAACAATGGCATGTCCTTTGGTGGCTTATTTTGACACAACAATTCAGCAGTAACTAGTGTTGCATACCCGCCTTTTCGTATGGCATAATCGCAAAGGTTTTCCTGCAACCAGATGATAAAAATACTAGACAAAAGATGACGAAGGTGCTGCCATCAATAACGTGCAGATCTTATGCTCTGTTAGAAAATTAATACATTTAGCATTGCAAGATATCTGTGGCGGTATGCTATAAAACACATTTCTACTGTTAATTTAAGAATCTTACTATTTCAAAATCGAAACATCGAAAGGTAAGCAACGTAAGCCAGATCCGACAGCAACCAATGAAGCAGTAAAAAGAGTTGAAAAACGAAGACCTTTAGTGTCTAAGAACCACATCCAGAAAGGCATGGAAACAATGAATGTTATTGGTCCCCAATTTGTTAGCAGTTCCACTTCAGCTAAAGTCGGTAAGAAACATTTGAATTGTTGTATACGTATTTTAAATTTGAATAACAGTTGTATAACGTCAAGTGCTAATCACTGTCATCATTTTTGATTTCACTGATAACCAATGCTTACATACTCAAGTGACATGCGGGTCAAAGTTAAAGACTATAAAGTTTAGATATAAACTACTAACACTAACCTAACTTTAACTCAAATCATAATATTGCGTTGCAAGTGCTTTTTACCTCAAAAAATGTGTTCTGACTATTCTATATTGCATTTGTAATCAAAAACCAACATTGCACATATCCTAATGATTTAGGCCGAGTATTTTGAGTAAAGGTAAAAGCCATTTCTACATATAAACAAATAGTATGTCTTTTTTGATTCCTGCTCTTTAACACTTTTAGTCATCCATAAGCATTTCCATCGGCATAAATCATTCGGATCAGGGTTGCACGATAGTAATAAAACTCTCGCTAAGTATTGATTTGAAATTCATATATTTTAGCCATGCCTTTAATGCTGTGTTTTAATGCTTTTATAGCCATTAATCAAGAGTTGAAATCACGACAATTACTAATCTTTTGTAAATTTTTAACCATTTGTAAACCTTGTTTCCATTTACATGGAAAGAAAATGCTCTGGTTATTACACAGTGGTTTATTGGGCTAATTAGTTAACCAAATATAATTCATTTTTTTGGTTTGTAGACTTACATCACTTAATCACAAATTTTGGTCATATAAAAGTTTTGTGGTTTTAGAAAGTGACACATTCTTACTTCACAGCTCAGGCGTTGTTTACAACTCCATCTTTCAGCTAATATAAAGCAGTGGGTTTATTGTACAGCCATTGCAATAACAAGCAAGTAAAGTATTGACTTGAAAAACAAATGCCAGTTTGGTGAAAGATTAATGAGATTTTTTCCAGAAACCTATTCACCTTGAAAGATAGTTCAAGTTGATCAGAAGTGTTAGTCAATGCGAAAGAAGTAATAGTTATTAAGAATACTTTTGATAACAGTGTGTAAATATTAAATGTGAATCAACACTCAAAAAGTTTTGAAATATAACAATACAATGAATAAGTTGCATCTATAAACCAAAAAACAAAGTAATTAATAAATATAAGTGTTAACATATCACATACATGCTGAAAAACCAAATGCTGCTTCAGATGATTCATCTATGGGACCCCATGTGTTCCATATAGCTCCTTGTAGTAATCCCATAAAGCCAAAAATTAAACATATGTACCATCGATACCAATATACCTTGCATTCAACTGGAACCTGGTGTCCATCTGAACTGGAAGAAACTACTAGAACAGGAGGATTGATATTGACTTCAGGTTCTTGAGACTGAAACCCAATCATAATCAATGAACCTTTGAGAAGAGGTAAACCAGATAGAACAGAGCTTAAGTAAAGAAAACCTTTTAACCTCCATGAATTGCACAATAATATTTTTCATATTTTTTTAACGATTAACACCTGTACAAATGAATAAAACAAAAAAAAATTTTGGCGACTTTGCTTGACACATATCAAGGTTATTCTGTTACCAAGTTTGGCAACATGCAAACACTGTAAATATGGTATAAATTAGAAGTGATTGGAAATACCTTATTTTGCTAACCTAAACCATAAACATTGCTTGTCATTGCCTGCTAGAAAAACAAATGAATTTTAACATCTGGTATTCCGTTATTAAAAAGTGCCTCTAAAATACACTGTTAACCAAAACAAACAGTGGCATGGATATTGAATGGTAAAGGTATTCCCATACTTGATTCCGAACTTTGAGAATGGAAAAAATAAGGCTCCCATTTTCTTAAACACACAGCATTGATGTGAGAAAGGGGGTGGACAGTTCTTTCCCCTTGGCTAATCTCTAGACTGGGTAGACCTAGCCGACTGTAAAAACCAGCAGTAAAACTTTGTAATCCAAAAACCACATGCAAGAAGATATCACTTGAAATTGAAGTGCAATGATTCCACTATAAAGAGATTGAGAAAATTAGTCAAAATCAGTGTTTTGAAAAAATTGATTGCAAAACCATAGCCTTTATGTTATTTTGAAAAGAAAAATTGGAAATATGACGGCTGCAGAAAACAAAATTATTTTATTGACATTATCACAAAGGGCATGTCTCAAAAACTTTAAGAACCCCAGATTTAGTGGCTTCATCACTGCTCTCTTCGTAATGAGGCCAGAGTGGAAAATTTGTCAAAATTTATGAGGCCCTCACCACTAATTTATTAGCTCAGTCATTAGCACCACAAAAGGGGAAGAAAGTTATTCAGACCAAAGCTTTTCAAAAATACTGGTAAATAGTGCAAATCAAAAGAGAAATGTAGGGAATTCTGATGAGGGCTTGGGGGTGCATGCAAGTTGTCAGAGCAAAACTACCTATTTAAGAAATTACGCAGTAACAGGTGCATTGCTCTGCCTTATGCGCTTACTTGGAGCTAATATTAGATTTCCTCACATCTTTACATTGTACTATTTAAAGATTACACAATGGCCAGGACTGCAATAAAGTAATAATATTTTTTCATCAATAAATCTCTTGCAACAACCAGTCTAACAAAAGCCAAAGCATCAGGCATTAATTAAACGTTGGTATACTTGTTAAAACTCATCCACAAATCACCAATACATGCTTGAATAGTGGTGAATAACAGGGGTCTGCAAGTAGTAGGTTGCAAGACCTTACACACTGGATGGTGAAATGGATGGTGAATAAAAAGGAAATTTCAAATCATTGGTTGCAAAAAGAAGATTATGAAATGGTTAATTCTAGCAATCACCATCAACAGTAATCTGCATTCTGCCAGGTTTCTCACAATAACATCCATTATCATTCACAATGAAAAGGTTCTTAAAAGTATTTTAGCCTCAAAATCAAAATTCCAAAATAGAGCAAATATTAATACTTGCTAATTTGCAATTTTTTTAAAATAAAAACATGGCCAAACGTTTAAAATCTATAAATTGTGTTACATACACATAAAAATAATCAATGCTGATTAAAAATCATGATACCAAATTCAGTTTCTGTATTTCAGGCAGAGACAAAATAATAAAGTCCCTCTATATTTTTCAGCATTTTACAATTTGGACCACAAAAACATATTTAAATTACTGTTAGCATCCACACAAACCAATTGATGTGCAATTGTTTAAAAAAGTCAAACAATGGGCTAACAAAAGGTTGGTTGGTAAATCGCCTTTTGGGATTAGATGATTTACCAAAACCCTTTTAAAATTACAAAAAAAAACATTTGCAAGATAACAAACTATTCCGTTTGCATTATTTCATCAATATTCATTAAATGAAAGATATATTCTAGTTCTACAGCTAATATTCTTTTTAAATTTGGTTAGTTTTGGCAGGTTTTGGTATATCAACTGATTCACCCTGAGCATTAACGTTATGTTGAAACCTGTAATATCAATCATCAACTTTAAGAGTATTTACAAAAAGTAAATCACAACGAAATAAAATAAGCAAATTGATGTTCACGGCTGTACCCTACCTTTTCAAGTTGAAGTTTTTTAAATGCTTCATTTATTGCATCACTGTCTAACAATGGGGATGATTCATCCATAGCAACTAAAAAATTTCAACAAATTTTTTGATACTTTTAATTGAGTTATGCAGTAATAGACATATGAACAAATAGAGAATAGTACTCAGTAACACAGCAATGCAGAAATTTTTCTGAAAATGAAAAGCAATAATTGAATTAGGCCTCCTAAAATAGCAAAAACATAAAAATGCATAGTTTAACTCAATTCAATTACCTAATTTCAACCTATTGTGTGGGTAACTGTCTAGTTATCAATTTCGGTAACTTTATGTATTTCTGTACTTTCCATTCTTTAGTTGTTAGTTTTTCTGTATTTCCATAACTTAGTTATTTCTTGTTTTGGAACGAATTACAGTAATTCTATACTACAGTGTGAATTTTTGTGCATTTTTTTGTATGTTCAATCCATAATTCAGTAATTCCACACTGAAATATGAGTTTCTGGGTAACTACCAGAAATAAATGAAAAAATTCCGCAGGCTATACAGGACCATAATGGTAATCCCGGCTCTGCCACTAACTCCCACTGTCTTATGCTAACTTTAAACCTAACCCTGTAACCCTAACCAACCTTAATCGAAACTAACTCTAACCTAGCCCTAAAGTAACACAATGATCAGACCAAACTAAAATTCGGAAATACACAAATTCTTACAAAAATATGAAAAATCACCAACTAAATTAGGCCCATAGAAATCACAGAAATTTTTCAGAGTGCTAAGTATGACCCAACTCAATTATCTAATTTTCCCAATTGGGCAGCTATACTTTTAGTTTTTATGGACTTTAACAAATGTCCGTATTTCTCTGTTTCTGCAAATTACACACATTTTTAATTAGTCTCTTGGTAGTTTTTGTGCATTTCCTTAAATCAGTAGTTTTTTTTTCAGAATAAATTTCTATAATTTCATGTTTAACATAAGCTTCTGTGGTTCCTTGATGCACTAATTGCATAATACAATTAGATTTTCCCTATTTCCAAAAGTCCATGAAGATCTGTATGTTAAGTGTTGTCCCACTGCTTCAGAATTTCCACATTTTAGTGGTATTTACTTTCTGTGGATTTCCTTATTTTAGTTCCTTTTGAATTTCTATAAAACTAAACTTCAGTATTTTGTTAAGTCCACAGCAATCTAAGCACTCTCAGAAAATATTCCAAATACTTCTGCTTAAATTATCTTAATAAATCGTTTACCTTAAAGCACAAAGTTTGTAAGTGTAAAATCACCTCAGAGATTCTGAGACGCTATCAGTTCTGCAATTAGCATTACTTCAATGAACAACAGAAACAATAATACATGTAATACGAGAACATTTTACAGCCTTGTTATTTGATGTTTACAACTGTAACTGCTTTTTTTTGCAAGTGACTGCGAAGGAGTCCTATCTCACTGCATTACCTCCAAGTCTGCAACACATTGCCAAATCACAAAAAGTGCAAGCATCATATGCAGAATTCGCTTTTGCACTGATACTGGCACCCCCTCTGACTACTAAACTAGTTAATATGTAACTGCTTACAGTGACTTCTGCGCAGTTTGGTTTAACTGTAAAATCCTGAGCGGAATTACAACAGTCGAAAAAGACCAAGGCGGATTGAAGTTTTTATTCTACAGAGATCTTAAGAATGAACAAGAATAGAACAAGGAAGCCGAACTCCAAAAACTTTGACCAGTTGCCCACGTGGCATTAAATCAGGGCAGCGATTTTTATATCGAGTTCAAGTTCGAGTTCTGGTTTAGCTTATTTTACAAGTTCGAGTTTAAGTTGGAGTTCTACATTTTTATTTCTGCGAGTTAAGTTTGAGATCGAGTTCGGTTAAAATTTATCAAGTTTTTTCGAATGCAGAAAATAAAGTAAATGACAATGCTAATATATAAAAGCAATGCTTAAACGTAAGTTGCCAAGTTTAACAATGAGGAATTTACAGTAGCTTATCGTGATGTTAGTAGCCGTGAATCCGCCTGATTGGCCTGTTTGTTTCTTACCCTTTAAGTTCAGGTCTATATTCACTTGTGTATCGTTTGATAATGAAAAACAATGGACTTAAAATTAGAGCGGAGAAAGATGAAAACAGGCAGAGAGGCTACATGACTGATTTTGCTACCGGATACTCAAATATTTATATCTGAACCAGATAAGGATTTAGAAAGCGTCTATGATCCAATGCAATTAGATTCTGATAGTGTGGTGGTTGCCACTGCCTCTTGTGGTAATGGTGATGATGAAATTCCTCGTGCACAGCCTATTATTGATGATGACCATGACATCCCGCTTGCGAGGGAAGCTCAGCTAGGCAATGCCACCAAACCAAAACCCCGACATAGCTTCAAGTGACAAAAAAACTTTTAATCGAAACCAACAGATGCTGACATGGCATCGAAATAATATTTGAGTGATCTACCCCCTCTTAAGAAGCCGAGTAATTACTTTGGACAGTTTTTTACAAATAAGCTACTCGAGCACGTTGTACAACAAGCAAATTTATATTTACTCTGTTCAGCAAGGATCCATCTTGCGTACCAACCTGGATGAACTAGAAATGAGCTACTCGAGCTACTGCATGTATTTCGGAGTTTTCATAAAAATGAGCAGGTAGGCTATCGACGCAACGTTATATCTGTTACTGCTTTCTGTTTATCAGTTGCAATAGGTTTTTCTAAACTCAACAGAAAATTTACACTTTAACGGTAACGACAAGGCAATCACCAGTAGAATAGATACAAATTGTGACAGGTATTTATACAGTTAAACCAATGTTAACCATGCTTTGCAAGCCTGCCGAAACGTGGAGCCAGAGGGGAAAATCAGTGTAGATAAACAATTGGTTTTTTACAGGAATAAGAAGTCATTAAGGCAGTACGTCGCAAAAAAGGCAAAGGAAATGGGAGTTCAACGTACTAGCACGATATTGCGTAAGTGAGATAACTTATGACTTCCGCCTCTATGACGGTAAAAGTCCTGCCGTGAATGAAAACTGTGCTTACCAGCCAAGAGACTTTGTTGTCAAACTTTGTTCAACCCTGCCTAAAGTTTTAGATTTAAAAATCTATTTTGACAATGGGCTTGTCTTTCTTGAATTCCAGCTTCAGCTGCGTTCATGGAGTATTTGGACAGTTGGCACGGTGAGGTCTAATCAGTGGCGACTCCGACACTCGGGCTACTCGGGCTGAGCCTGAGTTACGAAATGAGGGAAGGCTTTGTTAAATTTAAAGTCTGCAAAACAAGTTTAAAACTTTTTAACTTAATTTATAACGTTATAACGTCCTGCAACGTCCATACTTTTTGGAAAATTGATATTATGCACTTTGTTTTTTCAAACGTTACAAATTTGTCAGCTTGGTCCACTAAGCTACTAAATAAAAAAACACTATGCATTCATAACCAAAACATTTTGAAACGTTACAAATTTGTTGACTTGGTCGATAGAGGGTTAAGTCCAAAGAAGAAGAGCATTGCATAAAACACCAGTGCTTGTGGTGGCAGTTGCTTTTTGTGCTCAACATTTTGTCTATCTCTGGCTCGAGGAAAATAGCCAGACACGCTGTGGAGAGAAAAAACGAGAGAAACGATTTTAAAGCATTTTTTCAAATCGAATCGAACTCGGGCGTGATTGCAGTTGTCTGAGCTTAAACAATGCAAGCGTTCATTGCGTTGTTTCAAACACTTTTTTGCTTAATTTTTTTTTGAACTCGGACCCGCGAGAAACAGCCAGAATTGCAATCAGAAAAAGGTAGATAAAAAGAGTAATCTTATATATAAAACGCAATTCTGTCTTTGAGGCTGTGTATCTGAATGTCTGTGTGTCTGTTTTAACTCCTCTGAAACTGCTATAGGTACAAGCATCAAATTTGGCACGATTGATCACCACCCTGTGGTGAGTGTTATAAGAGTGTTGGTGACATCATGATGACGTTATAATCAAAGATATTTTTTAATTTTTATTACTTGACCTAGGAAAACCGCTTTTTGTTCAAACGAAAACCAGCTTTGGACTTACCACATTTCAAATGTTTTTAGTTTTTTGGGGTCTAAAATGATGTCACAATCAACGATTCATTGAACAATACGTTTTTTGTGCTTTCTCAAAAAATACTCATTGCAGAAACCCGATTAAACATTCTTTCAGGAGATATTGGTAAGCAGCTTTTGGTAAAAAAACTTTACAACATTTAACGTTTATTTGATTATGCTACGAGCACTTCTTTTTTTAGCACTTCAAGCCCTTTAAGCATTTTTTCTTCTCTTTTTCGCTTGCACGCTTAAACTTGGTCTATGATATCATAATATGTCTTGTACGATTAACTCAAATGTTTGCTACCGCAGATCATAACATCAAGATGTTTTAAAAAATTGCAACCTTTTTGTAAAATCAGTTTGTTAAAAAATTGATTTGTGACCTCATTTCTCAATGGATTTTCAAACATTTTTCAACAAATTAAAGGTTATTTCAAGGCAAGTCCAATAGTGTATCACATGTACAATTAATATTGGTTTTTATACTGAAAAAACTGAACTTTAAGACCTGTTGTGTAGCTTTTTACCCTTTTCAAAGGTGATAAGCTCAGCAAAAACAGGTGACTGTATAAAAAAGCGTTTCGATTAAGTACAAACAATTACTGTCCCTTGAAAGCTTAGGAAGTTTGCTTTCCAGCAATATGTGACTGCAATTACTTGAGGCTAAAGATTAGTTTATAATGGCTGATTAAAACTTGCTTCCCATACATCATGTTTCATTTTTAGTCGAACAATTATCTTACTAGAGCGAACAAACTTGCAATTGTTAAACAAAGTTAGTTCTTTGGTACATTTTGACTACCGTATTTGCCGGACTATAAGCCGCACCACATTATAAGCCGCACCTCACCAATTTTTCCCAGAAAAAAACAGTAACGTATAAGCCGCACCGGACTATAAGGCGCATTTTTAAAGCTAGAGAAATATTCAAGCATTTTATAACTTGTTATGAACATTATGACGAAACAAGACTATCTATTAGCAAATGGAAACTTAAAACGTGAATTGAATGGACTGGTGTTCCTAGCCATTACTAGATTCAGGTTTTTAAAAATTTTCTGGTTTTAAAAAATTTTAAGATTTTAAACGTTAACTTATAAGCCGCACCTGACTACAAACCGCACCCCTTAAATGAAAACACATTTCAAGTTTTTAAGTGCGGCTTATAGTCCGGCAAATACGGTACTTTTCCTCGCAAGCGTGGTTCTTTTGCATTATCTATCGACGTTTTCAATAACATCCATCAAAAACTGAGGTCTTCAAATGTTTATGAAATGTAGTCTACCGGTTAAAAACACTTAAAATTTTAGTGCCTGCAGTTCACACAACTCCAATTTCTAGAAAAACTAAATCTTTGGGTACATTTTGTGAATTCTTTTTCGATAGCATGAATCTTTGGTATTATCAATCAAATTATTCAAAAGACTCATCGAAAAATGAAATCTACAAATTTTAATATGTAGCCTACTTCAAGCAAAACACTTGGTGATTACCCAAGAAAAAGACTCTTGGGTAAAGATGGTCCTCTCTTATTGTTTGCAACATAATGCAAGTGTCTAGCTACATATGACCTAAATGTTGAAGCGATTTCCATTGCAATTGGGCAAGGCTGTCGCAGCAGCCAGATGATTTGATGTTTTTAACCTCGACATCATGAATGGGGTCTCCCGCTATTGCTATAACTGAACTATGAGTGCTTCATTGCGAGTTACTTCACTATGTGCATGGCGGCGTTTATGCCAGGGCCAAGGAACATGCACGCAGTCAGAGACGTTAGTTTATATTGATTCGCCTACTGTGACGAAAAAGTGGTAAGCAGCGATCCAAATAATAATGGTTCAAAACGCCTTGTGAGGTCATAATGTTAACTGACATCTCAATTCTTGCCACTATTTAGTGAGAACAGCAGCAGACAGAAAAATTATCCAATATCATTTTGACAGCAAAGATAAATGGTAAAGCTCATTACTGATATTTATAATTGCGAGGTTAGGCCTATCAGTAGAAAACACTAATCTTCATTTAACAGTAGGTAGGTCTGGACTAGGGGCAAAGTTAAATGTAATAAAATCTCAAATTTAAGAAAAGATCAAAATTAAACAATAATAGCATCAGTCTGTAACACTGGATTAAGAGGGAATGTTTTTGTTTGAAAAGAGCTTAATAGACGTCTATTGCAATATGTTGTTGACTTAAAGGAAAGGCAAGGCCCTTTTTCATGCTATAGCCGAATTAAAGCAAACAGCGCAGGCAAAAATCTTAATGTCACCAATATTAATACGAAAGCGGTCCCACCAAATCGTTGAACATGCCTACCACCAAACAGCTAATTTCCTTATAAGTCAAAAGCAACTACCATTTGGGCGACGCCATCAATTTTGACTATGTTTCACATACCCTTCCTTACTCTTTTAAAAATTACGAATGGTAGTTTGTGTCATCGTTCTTTTTTTTTGAATACTTCCAGTCTTGATTAATAAATCAACATGATCACTATTACATGTACAGGAGCTATGGCTTACGTTTAGTAAAAAATTTCGTTGCGGCTCAAACAAATGTTTGTACGGTGAAGCTGGCGCAGCTGCATTAATTGATACGTTTTAAATCGGCACGGGTGATAACATGGCCTAGCGGGGTTAAATCGAATTATACTTAGGAGAAACAAGTTTTTCTATTTTGCTTGAGAACAGCTTTATAGAGCTACCGAAATCAAACCTAAAAATTTAGGAAAAGCAAGAACTTATCTAACTTCTATGAGCATACCTAACCTAACATACCTAACAAAGAAACCTAAACAAAGTTTTTCCTTGTTTAGCATACCTAAACAAGGAAAAACAAGTATAAACCAAAATGCATAGCCAACAGGGACTTAAGAAAGTTTGAGGCGAAATCAAAATTAACAACGTCACTGTGTTAAATCGCACCACATGGAAGATATTATTAGTATTTTGCTTTATAATAGCTTTATAGAGCTACCGGGGTAAAACCAAACATTTGAGGAAAAGCAAGGACACTTTAAATTCCCCAGGGCACGTCAAGCAGGGAGAAAAGAACATGCTACACAATGCGTAGCCAGCGAGGATTTGAGAAAGTGTAAAGGGAAATCAAAAGAAACCACGTCACTGTGTCAAATCGCACCACACAAAAGACATTTTTGATAGTTTGCTTTAGAATAACTTAATATCAGTAATGTAATCCTTACTTCCAAACTACGGCAAACGCAAGGCTCTCTTGGGTTTGTATCAGCAATGAAGAGAGCACATAGACCTACGGCATAGCCGGGATCTTGAAATGAGATATTCCATTAGGAAAAGGAGCACATAAAGTCGTGAACATCTTATGTGCAGAAAACACATAAACGTTTGGTAACTCATCATACAAGAACCTAAGAGGTAAAACCGGCTTGGCCGGCTGAACCCTCACTCTCAATCCCGACGTTACTAATATGGGCTCTTCGGATGACGCCGTCATATACACTATAAAGCAAGGATTTTTTCTTATGCTAATATGCTGCCTGTTATGGCATTTATGTCATTTACGTCTATACTCTATATCATTGTAATAAAAACCCAAGTTTAAGAAAAAATCGACATAAAACCATAACAATTTGTAAAACTGAATATAGAGAGAACAATAGCCGCTTTTGTCGCTATGCCGGAAACAAAACCAATAGCGCAGCCAAATTAGGAACTTAATACCACAAATATGAATAAGAAAGGGGCAGCACCAATTGGCAAAATAGGCTTACCATTAAATTTTTTTTTTCTTTGATTGTGAAAGTAACCACCATTTCGCGGTTACAATCAGTTTTGATTGTTATGTACAATTCCTGCTCCCTAACAAGTATTAAAAATAACACCGTATAACACATTTTTGTTCCCGGGTTCTAATTGATATTTCCTGATTGGTTTCACCCTAAAATTACGAATTATCAACATAATTTGATCTAAACATTGATTTTGTTGTCAGAAGAGCGATTTATTCAAAATTGCTCTAATTACTCTATAATTGCTTGACATGTTGCCTAACAGCTGACCTCACACTATAACAGATGAAATATTTGGTGCAATAGGCCGGTTATTTTTTAAACGAAATGACACACAAAGTACAAGATCTTAGCACATGCAAATAAAAGTAGCAGCACACTATGTGTAGATGGGGTGCGGAGAGGAGGGAGTCAAGGAATAGAAACCCAAACTGAGATTACACTTGTGCAATATCAAGAACTAGTAATATTAATGAAAATTAATTCCATGGAAGGTCATTAATGTCGAATCTAACATTTCAAGTTATGTTCTGGTGTTAAAAATAATGTTCTGCATCAAAATATCCACTTAGCACAGACCATGGTTCTTGTGTGAAATACTGTACACAATTTAGTTAAAAGTGTGTTGTTTTCCGGCTTTTTCGTCTATACTCCAAATCACTTTCCCGAATCAATCCCTAAATGTAATCTCCCATCATGTTTTTGTTATATTGTCGTTGATATCGGCTCTCAAAATCTTTAATGTCCTGATGAAACCGTTCACCATGTTCTTCAGAATATGCGCCCAAGTTTTCTTTAAACTCATCTAAATGGGCATCGAGCATGTGGATCTTCATTGACATTCTACATCCCATGTTACCATATGAATTTGCCAAGTTGGCAACAAGCTCGGCATAGCTGTCCTCTTTGTTATTTCCCAAGAACCCTTGGACAACAGCAGCAAAACATATCCAAGCATCCTTTTTAACAGCACTTAGTGTTTCGAGAAACTCATCAGACTTTAAAATCAATTTTACTTGGGGTCCAATAAATATGCCACCTTTAACTTTGGCCTCTGAAAGTTTGGGAAACAGGTTCTGGAGATACTTAAAAGCAGCACCATCTTTGTCCAACGCTTTTACAAATTGTTTTATTTGACCAAGTTTAATGTGAAGGGGCGGCAACAAAACTTTCTTTGGGTTAATTAGTAAAATATTTTTGACATTTTTCTCTCCAACAACAAATTCCTCACGTTTTGGCCATACTTGCTTTTGATGGTGGGCTTTGGTATCTCTGCTATCTCAAAGACAAAGGTAGCAGGGATATTTCGTGAAACCCCCCTGCATTCCCATCAAAAAAGCTATCATTTTAAAATCACCATTAACTTCCCGGTTATACTGATCATATTTCAATACGTTCAGCACAGTTTTTACTTTTTCGTAAGTTTCTTTAAGATGGACTGAATGAGCAAGAGGAAGAGATGGGTATTTGTTGCCATTATGGATTAGAACTGCCTTGAGACTCTTTGATGAACTGTCAATGAAAAGACGCCATTCACTACGGATACAAGGAATTCCAATTGAGTAAAAAAGCCCACTAACATTGTTGCAAAACCAAATTGCATTTTGCATGGTGAAAAACTGGAAAAGCTTTGGTGCCGTTTACGTTGCTCAGTAATTTGAACAGAGTCATCAAGCAAATTCCACTGCTTAAGTCGTGACGTTAACTACTCTGCATTAGATTTGGTCAAACCGAGATCTCTGATCAAATCATTGAGATCTTTCTGATTGGGATAATAAGGTTTTTTCTTTTCTAAGTTAAAATTTAGGACATAGTCATCAATTGTTATATTATCCTCATCAGTAGCGGATTCATCAGCTGAGACAGGGTCTTGAGAACGAGTAGGAATGGGTACTGGCAGTTGATTAGAATGTGGCACAGGAGCAATTGAGGAAGGAATACTGGGATAAACAATTGCAGGAGCATTCTTTCCAGTTCGACGTTTAGACGGATCAACCATACAAAAGTAGCAATCATTTGTATGGTTAGTTGGTTCACGCCATATTCTTGGAATGGCGAATTTCATTGCTCTTTTTTCTCCTCGATACCACCCTGAAAAGAAATACTGTTGTCACTAGTTAAGTCTCGGCTTTTTTATCATAAACAGTAAACACACAACAGTTCAAATTCAATAGCAGAATATTAACAAGACTTACCTTCCAGAGTTTTTTTGCAGTAGTCACAAGCAAAATGTGGAGCCCAAGTCCTGTCTTGGTCTCCAACAGGCATACTAAAATAAGAATTATAAGCTTCACACATCTTTGCAGATGCTAGAACAGAGTGTTTCCTTGCTCTGGTCTTGATAAATTCTCTACATATGAAACAAAATGCATCGGGAGAATGCTTGCAGCTACCCCTCTTAGACATTTTCAACAACAAATACCAGGCAGATGATGACTATTTTCAAGAAATAAGCTTAATAATAAAAGTATGTAATGGTAAAAACTAACCTGCAAACAAACAACAATTAAAAACGTACGGTACTGTGCACAACCGTTGCTAAAAAGTGGATACAACAACTTCCCATATGCTGTTTATATTGCTGGTTTCAAGTGGTTACGATCGATAGAGAGCGTCTTATAAGCGAGAAACAAAACAACAAAGCGAGTCCTACAGACGCGAGGCTTCCGAAGGAAGCAATGCTATTGAGAGATATATTTAAATTTACAAAGCCATCCCT
Source organism: Trididemnum clinides (assembly GCA_963675345.1). NCBI lineage: Eukaryota > Metazoa > Chordata > Ascidiacea > Aplousobranchia > Didemnidae > Trididemnum > Trididemnum clinides. Next base: position 18,783,456 of record OY776297.1, on the reverse strand, counting down.
GGACGCGTTTCGTCCTTTTGGACTCATCAGCAGGGCATGCCAAGGGCCGAGAGGTCCCCCCAATAGCATCAACGTTGACTCTTAAAAAACAGACTAACATAAAGCACAAGACTTACGTGCCGTTTACTATTGAGCGAGTTTCGTTTTGACGTAGTTCTAGCCGCTCGACCATGGACTGATACTGATATCCTTATGCGAAGTTGATCGCACAAGCAGTGACTATGCATGAAAAGGTCTTCCAAAGGTTACAAACCAAATGCGGCGCCCCAAGGCATTGCTGGCAGCACGTGGTGCATGGCAGCAAAAAATCGGCGCGCGAGGAGGCCAGATCCAAAGACGCAGGTTCGAATCCCTCAGGCGCGTCGCGCCAGCACTGACTTTTAAGAACGCAATGCACAAATACTTTTGGGCTACTATATCTCAATGTATATTGTGTGATTACAAAATTTCGCTCTATTAACTACAAAAGCAAAGTTTAGATCATGTTATATTTATTTGTGTTAGTTTCTAGGTGTAACCAATTGGGAAATATCAATTAGAACCTGGGAACAAACAAAAAATTTTTTTTGTTACGCAGTGTAATTTGTGCCGAGATTCTTTGTGAGCATTGCCAGTCATGATTAAGAGAATATGATGATCACAATTTCGTGTACAAGAATTGTGAAAGTGCAAAGAATTCATTAACTTTTCGCTACTGCTCACTCAAGAGCCGGATGGGTGAAGCCTGCTTGGCCGGTTGAACCGAAATACTAAACCCAGACATTACTGATGGAGGGCCTCTGCCCGGCGACGCCGGCAAAGCGACTAGTTTTCAAACACGTGTACTGTCGTTTCGTCTAGCTCGAGCCGGAGGAAAATAGCCAGACTAGCTGGGCAGAAAAATAACGAGAGAAACGATTTTCAAGCACTTTTTCGAATCAAATCTATTTCAAGCGTGATTGCAGTTGTCCGAGCTCTAGCAATGTGAATGTTTATTGCATTGTTTCAGAAACTTTTTTACATAATTTTTTGTTGAAATCAGGCACAGTTGATAAAACCACACGTTTTGTTTTAACTGTATAAATAAAGGCGTTTCACAATAGTTAAACGGCTGGATAAATTATTGCTATTTTTTGTCTTCTCGCTAGTTTTGGTGCTTTGTTTACTGTTTTTGCAATATTTTGCGAAACTGTTAGTGACGAGCTCGAGTAGCCATAAAAAGCTGTGGTCGTCTCTGGGTCTAATCGTCTGAGAAATTGCACGCGTAAATTAGAGAAAGAGCTGAAGAGACAAAACCATGGTGCCACCGATTAAGCCGTTGACTCAAACTCTGAACTGGCCGTGGTGCGGTGGAAGAAATAATTTGGAATCGAAGCGTTAATTTTGAAAGGTGAATTTTGTCTTGTGAGGAATAATTTGAGTTGACGCTACTTCGCTCTATGTGTGTATTGATCCTTTAGTAATGTTTAAAATAAGTAGCTTCCGATCACCAGATACATTTTGGCGTGGTTAGTAGGTACGCAATCTCTTTGCGGGTCTCAATCAAGTAATTCCAGATAGAACAAGCTGTATTGTTTAAGTATAGTCAAGTGGTAATGTATTTATTTAGGACATAGTTCGGAATAGTAGCCGGTGCAATGTTTATCTACAAGTGTGCTTGGTAGTGTTAGGCCTGGCTTAACTAGGCCCAGCAACATTATCTATTTGTTTTTTTAACTATAGGTATAAGGTGCTTTAGTGGTGGTTATGTGCCCATAGCAACTTTCGGTTGTGGGAACCCAGCTTGCATTACTCATCTTGTATTGGTGAATAGTCTACGTGGTGCATGCTATTGGGTATCTTTCGAGCGCTATTGTCAGTTCGCTGTATTGTGTCTAACAGTTGTATCTGTGTGCTGCTGTTATGGGGAAATGAAACGTCGATCACGTCGGACTCCAAGAAAGAATATATTTCAAATCATAAACGCAACGTCGAAGCACGAATGAAATTGCGATGAGTCTTGAAGCGAATTTAATTGAATTGAATTTTTTCAAATGAATGAAAAAAACAATGCCTCTCTTTATATGCTTGTTTACTAGGTCACTCCGCCGCACGTCAGACGGAACCACGCCTGGCCATACAGTTTAGTCACCCAGTATTGTTGCAACATGATATGTAACTATGGTTATTCTTTTTTGACCAGTTTTAGATCAACGAATGATTTACAGCAACGATACACAGTACAACAACGAGCGTACGAACAGAACGAGAATGTTATGAGTCACCCAGATGATTTCAGCAAAACATCAATGATCCAAAGTCCGTATCTCGCAAGGTCGCCATAAAGGCTTGCGATAACTTTTTCAAGTTCTTTGTACATCACTTCCACAGCATCGCATCTGGAACTCTATTTTGTTTGACATTGTCTTTTCATAGTCCGGGAGATAAATGATTTTAACACTTCCCAACTAGATGTAGATGAAGAAAAAAAAACAAATAGTTTCTCCAGAAGTCCAAAAAATGTCGCATCCACAGAATGTACACCACTTGCATGAACACAGGCTAAATTGAGACTATGGTTCTCACAATTCACAAACACAGATTTTGGATTGATTTCCAGAATTTTTTGTTCAACGCACTCCAGCCATAACTGCGGTTTTATCTTATGTTTGGCAACGGCAATCAATGATAAAAATTTTATCTTGCTTCAATTTCCGGAGAATTTTATTTACCAAGCTGCTTGCATCTTTTTTGTCGATTTTAAAAAATTCCAGAAATAACTCCTTTATTTTTGATTTTTCTATTTTGATCAATATGTACATAACGCAAAATTTCTGAAACTTGTTCTTCGTGGTCAATATCTGGAATTGAATCCAACATTATTGTAAAATTTTTCGCATCCTTAATTTCAGAAATTATTTTTTTCTTGATAGTTTTGCCAAGGAGACCGATTATTTCATTCTGACTTCTGTTGGAAAAGTAGATAACACTTTTTGGTTTCTCTTTGGCACTTTGCAAGCGTTCAGCTAAGATCACATTATCCTTAGCCAAAAGTTTGATTGTTGCTAAAGAATTTTCCACATTTACATTATCAACCATTGTCTCCTCAGGCTCTGACAAACTAGATATTCCTTTTCGATGTCCACGTAAAGCCAGATTCTGTTTTGCTAAATATGAAATAACCTCAACCATTCGTTTAGTTATAGCTTTCCATTTCTACTTTTCAGCAAAAACTTGTTTTTGAAGTTGAGCATCTATCGTAGCTGAACGCTGGAGTTGAACTACAAGGTTTAAGTATTCCCTCATACAAACCTTATGAGACGAGCTTGTTTCGTGATCTTTTATTCGTGGATTTAACTTTCTCCAAGTGAAGAAATATTTTTCCTTGCTAAAGTTTGAAGAGAGCTGCTGTTTTGAATATAAGAAACATACAAAACAGTAACATGCTTGCCAATATGGAGAGTACAACAACCATTTCCCAATTTCTCCATTAGAAACTTTTTCAAACCACTGCTGGGATAAAAATCTCCCATTCTTTTCAGCAAATTGACAACTTTTATTTTGATATCTTTCTGGCCCATGTTGTATTATTGTTATCTTCAAGTTATCTGAAACCGGTTGTATCAAATACCCAAATTCGTTTCTTTGCAAAAAAGTGCTAAATCTCCTTTTTCTTCTCCGCTGGAATCATCATTGACATGAAGATGGGGAAGAAACATTACTATTATTATTGTGTTCAGACTCCACACTAGAAGAGTTCTAGGCTGCCTCGTTATTTCCTGTTTTTTCTACCTCCACTCTACTTTCGTTTGTCGAGACACTGCTTCTTCTTTGGCTCTCTTGTTTTTCCTGTTCTGTGCTCCACTTGGTTGCAATTTCTTCTTCAGGGTTATAACGTTATAAAAAAATTTAATTATTAGAATTAATATCATTTTGTGGGCCTACAGGAACAGCATATCAAAGAAAAGAATAAATAATCAAAAGAGAGTTGACAAGTTTATCACAACCAAAAAAACATGGGGGCATGTATCACATTGTGAACATTTTTAACCTCAAAAGGGTGGCCAATACTCAGGAACTACAACTTTCGATCAAGTTTTTGCAAAGCAGCTGTCAACTCATGGTCAGCAATATCTTGACAGCAATAACAAGCTCATGACGCCACTTACCACTTGATATTCACTAATCTGGGCAATTATTTTCCACTAGAACTCTAACCTTGACTTCATAAATGTCTTTAGAAAAATGCTAGCCTGACAGAATTGTTAAACAACCACCATATTTCTACTTATGAAAGTGTAGGTTTTCTAGCCCTAGGATTGCAGTTTGCAAATCCATGAAAATAATTTGTCAGATTACGTTACGACGTGTTAGCAAGCCTGGGCTAGACTACAGTAATTTCACCGTCACTCCAACAAAATAAGTTTAGACTAAACTCACATACAAATCTGGTCTGGATATCTGTAGCCTGAGTGAAGCTTAGCTTGAGTAGAATGTATTAAATGTATAGCGAGCAAGCTCATCTGATTCGTTATGACCATTGTTTACAAACTATGGTCAGTTTAACTGTTCTGAAAATTACTGAAACTGTAGTTTTCCACATCAGGCACTGAGATAAATAGGTGACGCAGCCTAATAGGAAGGTTACATATGACGTCACACACTTAACGCGAAAAAAAGTGGCTGACCATAAGCCGTAATTTATGGTGGAAAGGTATAGGGCGAACACCAACTTTTGGAGTTATTTTGAAAACTAATAAGAAATATAAAAAATTGGAATGAATTATTGCAAGTTTGCTACTCAAAAACAAATAAATTTAATTAAAAGCGATTTGGTTGAGATTAGGCCTTTTCAGTTGGCTAGTCGAAGCTTAGTACTATGTGCCAATTTGCCAAAAAATCTGCCTCATAAGAAGTGCCATCTACATACCACTTGCTTCTCACTTAAAAATAATTCTATGCCAATTATATATCCGTAAGCACATCAGCAAAAACAACCATTAACTTATCATTACTACGGGTACTGTAAGTTTTTGAATTGCCCTTTGTCCAGCAGCCTTGGCAATAACACAAAAATTTTTAAGGAATAGATAAGGTCACAAAATTACATCTCACAGATCAATATAACTGGTCTGCAAGCATTATTGACAAAAAATTTCAAAAAATTTCAAAAGATTTTATCCATCAATATGTAATCCAACATACGACATGCGGTACAGGAAGTCTACCCTGTCATTTTGGGTTTACAACTTTTCAGTATGCTTATGCAACTAAATATACTGTGTAAGCCGCACATTACAGTTAACTTAATCAGTATTCCCAAATATGCTAATTATTTGAATGTGAAATCCTACCAGAAGCTGACTACAAATAAGCCTGCATGTTTAGCCCATAAAATTAGCCTAACTAGAAGCAATCACAAGCAAACCTGAGCATCTCTTACCTTACTTTGATTTCAGATTCATTCCGTAACATCAGTAAAGCCACATATTTTTACGTTCATTTGACAGCTGTCTAGTTTATCGATTTATTTGCAAAAAAAAAATATCACTCCTATTCAATTCAATGCAAAAACACTAAAACTGGTCAGCCACTTTTTTCAAAAGAGCATGTTGATGACGTTTGATCACGTGCGTGCAACCTTTTTATTCAACAAAATTTGTTCTTAAAATTCATATCTGTGAGCACATGGATGCTTTTTTAGTGGAAAAGTCAAGCATCTAATCAGCTAACACTCGCCTGACACCCCTGGTTCTCACATGCAGCATACCAGCTCGCAAAGCATAAGCTGCTTTGGGCCCGATCGCTACAAGAAGCAAAGGCAATTGACTTAACTTTGTTTCCCTCGCGTGGAACCGATAAACAAATAAAGCTTTTCTCGTGCGAAAGTTGCGGTGTAGTTACGATCTTAAAAAGAACCAGAATCATAGAAAATGAAAAGCATCTATGCGTTGTAAATAAAGGAATTATATGTTTGGTTTTTGTGCAGTACATAGCAAATGAATTAAAATTTTGTAAATAATAATTTTAGTACAAAAGCTGACACTGCAGAAGATTTTCTACGAAACATAATCCCACTATGCCCCCAAGCAAGATCTTATCAGATCCATGCAGCATGTGTTAGTAGACTTACGATATGAAAAAGCATATATTTTTAACAATTTAATAAAATGTTTTTTCGTAATTTTACTCTTTTGATACCCACTTACCTTGGATGCCCGGGGCCTTCGCCCCCTTTTTCACGCCACTGCGCAGAGGCAAGCGCGACTGAGGTAATCAGCTGAATGAAGCATCAGTATATCAGCTACCGGTAGCTGAAAAGGAAAAGTGCACCAGCAAATTTAAGCAGAGGTGGCTGAAAGATCACCCATTTATTTATAGAAGTCGTAAAAGTGACTTCAAATGCTGTTCCGAGTTCGTTGAGTGCTGTTCCCATTTTGTGAAATGCTGTTCCTGTGGCATAGATGTATTCATGTGGCTCGAGGTGGAAAAACGATCTAACGAAATAATTATGTCAAAGAACCTCAAGAAAAATTATACAGCTCTAGCGGTTTCGAACCCCGATTTTGTGTTAACAGTGTTTTTGACCTCAGTTTTCTTCCATCACCTTATCTTTTCAGCGCTTTTGGTTAATTTCTTTGTTTGAGCAGTTTAGTTAATTAGGGCACATTCTAAGTTACTGATTTTGCTTTAAGCATATTTTGAATTGGTTAATTATTTAACTTTGCTTTAACTGCGTTCATTTTTTAAATTGGTTCAGCTCAGTTGGTTCCGTTTTGCTTAGTCTCATTCAGTTTGATATGTTCTATTCAATCTGTAAAATAAATGGATCCATTCCTTTGTTAAATACTTTGGTCAACCAGAAGCAGCAGAAAAGATTTACAGTTTTACGTACGATTGCCAGTCATCAAAACTGTGGTCGCTACACAGCTGCCTGTGAGAATGAAGGAAATTTTTAGTTTGTTTGCAAAATGACGAGATGAGAATGATAAAGTTATTTATGCGGAGACTAAGTTTGTAATCTTCGTGGCGAAAAACAACGAGCCATTCAGTACCTGCAATAGATTTTCAAAAAAGGATCAGCGACATGTCTCCGGGCAATAAACTGGCCAAGAAGTATGGAGCTGGAAAAACCAAAACTACACCAATTAGGAAAGTTAAGGGAAATCATTTTTCAGTTCTGAAGAAACCAAATGCGCTCAGTGTGTGTTTTGAGGAGATAGCTTTTGGGTGGCTCTTAACCAGGGATGTGGAAGCGGTTATTTTTCAAACGCTCCCGCTTCCACACCTATCGCTTCCGCTCCCGCTTCCACCGCTTCCGCTTCCACCAACAAAAAACGAAAAAACGACCGTTGACAATTTTTTTTAACTTTTGCGGGTCGGTAGCCTGCCTTCTCCTACACTTTATTATTTTGAGAAAACAAAAACCTTCATTTATTGCTATTACTTTACCTACTTCGCTCGAGCTTATTGTTCCAAACTACTCTGTGTTTGTTTTTCGTAGATATTAGAACTCGTGTTGAATGTAGAACAGTGCTTTTCAATCTTTTTGTCATCGCGGAGCCTCTAATGTACTTTCGCGTTTGTCACGGAACTCCCACTAACCAAAATTTAGAAATCACAAATTGCTTGCAAGAAAATCAAATATTTCGTTACTACAATTCAAAAAATAATTAAACACTTCAACAAATAGACAGTTATTACAAGTTCGTTCCCTACTTACAACTACTTTTACAACAGTTAACCTAATGCTTCTCAGATCTAAATCCTATGACCACATATCACAGCTCTCGACAATAACCTGTCGTCACAACAACAAATTACACCGTATAGCGCTGATTTTCCCTCTCTATTCTCAACTAACTCTGACTTCGAGTTAACTTTAACTCTAATCATCATTACGGACTTTCTGTCCGTCCCCAAATACGTATTGACTCCGATCTTTTTGGATAGTGAAGTGCGAAATTTCTGTCGTAAATATAGTATATACATGTAAAGCGAGCAAAATTGAACTGTACCAATCAACAGCCGCCTCAACGTGGTGGTGCGGTCCCCGACCCGTTTGGGTTGGGTCAAAATGGCTGTTGGTCTTCCCGAGGGTCCCAGTTACCCCGGGCACTCCCCTCACACAAACCATTTTTTCGCCGTGCAGCCCCCTGAACGACCGCAATAGGGTAGCACGCAGCCTCTTTAAAATTGGCCTGTCTTCTCCTGCCTTTCTCTTGAATGTCTTCTCATTCTTCTCCTTCTCCTGATGAGTGGCAACGTTCATCTAAACCCTTGTCTTGTCTTTCCCTGTTTAGTGTGCGCTGGAAATGTGACCTGGCGGGGTAAGTCAGTGCAATGCTGCACATGCTCTAATTAAGTTCATTTAAAGTGCTCACTACTATCCTTTTCTAGATTTAGAACTCTTGGCAGCTTTCATTTCTGGAGCTGCCCTCCTTGCTTTTTTGGAGATTCTACACCTACCTGCACTGTGGCTTCCTCCTCGGACTCCTTCAGCTGGTATACCTTCACTGCTCAATCTGGCCCCCTTCTGCTAATGCAGCACTCGTACCCCACCCTCACTTTCAAACTTCTTATCCTTTTTCCGCCCACTTTGTATCTTCTCCCTCTGCACCCTCACCACCGCCTCATGCCCCTGGCTGTTTCTCTTTACCTCCTGCTTTCTTTTTCCCACCCCAGCTCTCTTAGGGTTCTTCAATGGAATGCTGGGGGTCTCAGAGCCAGGAGCACTAAACTACTACACTTTATTTCGTCTCATCCCGTTGACCTTATTTATATCCAGGAATCTAACCTCAATTTATCTTCCTCTTTCCGGATCCCTGGATTCTCTGCTCTGCAATCCCATGACACCCACTCCCGATCTGATATTTTTTCTACCGATGTCGCAGACGCTAGCGGCGGCGTCATCATTCTCTTCAAGCAGGGCTCATTCTTCTCTGAGCTTTCCACCTTCTCTCTTTCTTCGCTTGGCCCCTACTCTGATTATGTAGAGGTCAACATCTCTCTAAACGGCTCCACCTCGCTCTCATTTCTTAATGTTTATGCTCCCCCCATTCGTTCTTCTACGAAGGATAGCAGAACCAATTTCTTTTCTCTCTCCATTCTTCCCTTCTATGTGGAAGCGGAAGCGGTGGATGTTTCGCGCTTCCGCTTCCACAAAAAAAGTACCGCTTCCACCGCTTCCGCTTCCACATCCCTGCTCTCAACAATTTTGTTTTTGTGTCTTCTTCTTTGTCATTCTGTCACGAGAATATGACCGAGGCGTTACGCACCTACTCGCTTAGAATTTACCATTTTTTCCGCTTGACTTTTCTGGTGTCTTGTACACTTTTCTGTTTGAAATCCACCAAGTAGGTACAATCATCGTAAAACATCCTATTCGAAGATACAGAAAAGCAATTTAGGTGCATAAATAAAAGTCGAACTAAGATTTTGCAATCAGGGTCGTTGCATTACAAAAGCACGGATCAGGCATAACAGCATCAATTTAGGTGAAGAGTAAAGGCGCTAAACATAAATGGGGGTCTAAGTGGTTAAGCTCCAGAGTTTGGCTTGTTCATAAAAAATATTTTTTAATAAGACAGTTTTTAATGTTGATAGGTGAGGGTGGGGGAATAGGGTAAGAATGCATCCTCCCACCAACCTATTGTTTGTTTGTTTGTGGTTACTCCTCCTCTTCCTCGGGATGGAGGTACGGCATGAACGGCAATTCAGATTCATGCCGTCAACCTAATTGAAATTAGGTTAGGGAAAAGATGGCAGCCCTTTTCGAACCAGTCTTGAGTGACTGGTAGCCCCACCACCAACAAGTTGGACTGCCACTGGTGGGTACCCAAGAGTAGTCGTCTGACATGCTGGGTTAGCAACTTCGCAATTGTAATTCGGTGAAGTACGGGTGGGGCCACCTGTCTGCCACATAAAAATGGAGGCGTCCCGTTAAGTGCCTTGCCCAAGGACACAACAAGCAAGCTTGCCGGCTTGTTCTCCACATTATCCCCTTTTATATGCTGAGCGCCAAGCAGGGAAGCTGTGAATACCATTTTCTAAAGTCTTTTGGTATGACTCGACTTAGGGAATTAACCCCAGGTCCACCGACTACGAGGCAGACGCTCTAACCACTACACGATCGCGCCGGTCCCACCAACCTATCGCAGTATCACATTAGTATATTTGCATGTTTGTTTATAATTCCAGAAACATTGTTTCAAAAAATGATATTCCAAAAAGTTGATTCTTCTCCCCAAAAATGTTTTGCTTTCAAATAAAATAAAGGACAATGACTTTTTACCCATTTCAGTCGGATTTTTTACTAAAAAATAGTTGCTGTTTGCCGAATGTCTGGTATTATATGAGTGAGTATTAGAAAGAACTAAATTTTGATTTATATTTGCGTCAAGATTTTTATATAGCATGAACATGGTCTTGCCAATTTCAAAATAAAATAAATATTTAATTTTTAGAAAATTTAATTTGTAAAAAAGCGGTGTGGTATGGCACAATAAAAGCTTCGAGTTATAATTTTAATGATACGCTTATGTAATTTTTCAAGTAGATAAAGAGCAATTGCAGAGGCCAGACCCCATATGCTTATGCAGTATTGGAGATGAAAATAGATTAAACTGTAATAAACTGTTTTTAACGTAGAGATATCAACATAATTTCTAAGCCTTGTCAATGCCCAAGAGTCACTTGAGAGTTTGGTACATAAATGTTGCATATGCGGCTTTCAAGAAAGTTTATTGTCCAATATAATTTCAAGATACTTTATCTGATCAACCTGTTGTAGTGAGTGCTTTCCTATTGTATCATTATATTTATGTTTTTGTCGGATGTGTTGCCTGAAAATAGCATATATTTTGTCTTATTATAATTTTTTTTTGCTTTATTTGCCATATTTATCCTCCATTCACGAGAAAGCGAATTGTGTCGCTATACTTTGGACGGGAAGTCCACACTCGCTTGGGAGTTGCTTTTTTCGAGGTCTATGGGTCACCTGTCTTCCACATAAAAATGGACCTCCAAGGCTTGTTCTCCACAACCTCCCATAAATGCCGAGCGCCAAGCCAGGAAGCTGAGGATGCCATTTTTTAAAGTCTTTTGGTATGACTCGACAAGGGGAATGAACCCCAGGTCTACCGACTGCGAAGCGAATGCTCTAACCACTACGCCATCGCGTCGGTCAATTAATTTAGGGATACTTTATTGATTTTTAAGCAGTAATCAATCTAGGCTAATTCTTCATTCACTGCAGTATGTAGTGATTTTAAGCATTTGTTTGACAAGGTTAATACAGTGTCATCAGCAGAGTTTAGTATTGAGGTTGGAGGCCAATGACATAAATTATAGATAATAATGGGCTTAGGGTTGAGCCTTATGGCACGCCACAGGTCACTAGAATTTGTCTTGATTTACAACTGTGTATTGATACCTGTTACAGAGAACTTTGTAAAAGCTGTAGAGATCTGGCTGCGCATGCATTGCTAGGTCCGGGCATAATCGCAGCTAGGAGAAGTGCAAACTAACTCAAAGTCAAGCACTTAATGGGCTAGGTTGTGGTTAAAAAGTATAACAGGGTTAGAAATCAATAATGCAAAAGTAAAGGATATACCGATATTCAATATTTCACGTACAAATAGAAAATATTCTGAAATCGATATCACTGTTAAAAAGCAAAGAATAATGATCATAATTGATATCGATAGTTTTCAAATTATACTGCTCATAGTTATTTTATCTTTTGGTCACAGAAAAATTTTTGCAGTTAAATATACCACAATCTTGTGTTCAGCCTCGAATTGGAGCCGCCTGTACTACCAGCACTATACATTTTAACACAAGACCTGATGGCACAGCAAGAAAAATCGTCCTAGTTTGTTTCCCAACGGATAACATGATAGACTCTTGGCGATGTAATATTTACGATCTGTTGATTATTAAACTAGTGTTGAGTTATGATTACTGATAAAGTTGTATTCAACATTATTACTATTCCGTCTCACAATTCCTGTTGAATATTGTGTCGAACCTTATTAATTGTAAAATTTACTAGCCACCATGTGGGGCTAGGGAGCTGTTTGTATTGTAATTTGTAGCGCGGCGCTAATTAAGTTCTTCCCTTGCACCGTAAGTTGCTGTAGAATGTTCTAGATGTCAGTAAGTTATCTAGCCTTATTCCGATAATTAGGGGTTAATGTGTTTAGGAATTTAGCTAAAACGTTTTCATTGTATATAAATATGTGTAAGTATTTTCTCTCTACCATATAGTTGTTGAATTGTTCATTCTAAATTTCGATTTGTCAATCACAATAAAGCTCATTCAAGATAATCTGGTTTTAGTTGTAGAGACAATGAAAACTACCAATTTCCCCATAACAGATAGAATCATCCAAATACATGTATTGACAATGTCCTTATCAAAGTTTAATGAATTATTACAATGCAACGTCTTCTTTGCCCGGTTTCCAACCAATTTTTTATGAACTGCGACCAGTGAAATAGGTTAAGTAGCCGCACTGAAAAAACTTACAATGCTCATCACACAGATACGTTACTCATTCACACTAGTCATTCAAAAATTTCTTCAATGCGAGGATTACTAAAGTGGATCCATATCAATAATGCATCATAGTATTCCACGTATCCAGATGTAAAGTTTATAGAGGTTGTAGACTCGTGCGCTTCTACACCCAAAAACGCTCTTTAAAAAAGTGAGCATTTCAAAATGCCAATGGATCACACTGCGACGTTTTGATGTTTATTCTTTTCCTAAGTGGAAGTGCCGTTATATCGCCGAGCTAAATGGCAACGCAGTATCGTATTTTATGTAAAGGCGTTTTATTTCTCCATATATAAAAAACTGATTGTTAACAAAATCCCGGTCTATCTGCAACTTTAACTGCGTCTCAGTTGTGACTAGTTATCAATTCGCTACCTTTGCAAAAAAGGAACTACTTGCAGCCACCTTCTGGGTTCTTAGCAGATAAAATGTTACTGAAGGTAGATTATTATACTAATTATTGTGAATCTTCAATTAAAGACTAATTTTGAAGTCTATTAGCAAAAACAACTCAGCAATCTCAACTATTTTCCCGTACCTGGATGGTCAGGTCTCAATATACTAACGTTTTTTAATTCTTTTAGAGGGGGAGAATTACTTCCTGTTTCCTTCCCCACCTAATACGACCTAGAGTTACAAATGTCTCTCAGTAAACAGTGACGCATTAATGGCCATGAAAAAGAATTGAAGTCATAATTGTTTACACGTTTCAACTCTTATATTTAGAAGCAGTTTATGCACTACATTGCTAAAGGTAACGCAAGCTTAAGTTTTAAAGAACAATTTAATATTGGAATAACCAACTTTTTGTTAAAGGCATATTACCACAGTTTATTGAAATTTTATTCAATTTAAAAAACCGCTTTAATTGCCGCATATGCTACAAAATTTGAGATATTCCTTTATATATTTAGCAGCAGTTTATTGTACTATGAATTTAATACTGGAAAAACTATATCTCAATTAAAAGTCACGTTATTACGATTAAATAAAACTTAATTCAATTTCAAAACCGCTTTAATTAACGGTTGTACCTTAAAATTTGAGACACTCTGCTGAGCTGAAAATGTGACAATTGCTGCAGTGCAGAAAAGTGCGATAGAAAATGCTCTCAAAAAGTTAAAAAATAGTCTTCCACCAGTCACACTGCTGATCGCATGAAGCTCCCTATAACTACCCACAACTGGCGTCATTGCAAACCATGAAAACAACGGTATATTCGAAAGATGGCGCTGGAACTTTCTTTACAACCATTTATCAAGAGAGTGTTCATCAAGAGAATATTATAAAGGGTGTCCCTGAAATCGCGCACCATCCTAATCTGCGTTTTCACATTTGATACAGATTTGATTTTTATAAGAAACTAAAAATACAAGAGTTAAATTAATTTTTATGTTTGAAAGAGCTGGGACGACACACCAATCTGTAGCTCCAGAATCCAACCTTAATCGCCTTGAGCGAGAGCAACTATTAAGAATAACAATAGCAACTGAGTGCTAAATGACAACAATAACAAGGATGCAATAACTACTTGAGTGCCCGAAAATCAGCACTAAAACGCTTGAGAGAAAGACAGTTTCATATAGAGAACTGATGCTTGTTTCATTGCTATAGGTGCACAGTTAGAGCATCTGTTATTATTTTGATCAATAAAACCGTTTTCTGGGAAAACCTTGATGGTGCGCGACTTCTGGGACACCCTGTAGAGACGAATTGCTAAAGCGGCAAAAGTTCGGAGGTAAACACCTTTAATGACGCCATAGCCACATTGTCCCATTTGCGTCATATTGAAACAATAAACAATAATGATTGCCCTAAAACGAAAACACAAGAAGTCGAATCAAGATGATAAAAAAACAGTGAAAGCATTTAAGTAGCGGTCAAAGGCGCACACTGATTAGCAACATGTTTTTAAAACAGTAGCGAACAAAATAATATCAGAAAAATGTTTTCATAAAGATGGTGTAAAATAAATCAAAAAGTCAGTGTTTAGCAACAGCAGATACTTGCAACAGTTCAGTGAGATCTTCGATCCATAGCACTCACAAGCTGTAGCTACATAAAACCAAGGTAGATCGTTGTGTAATGTTTATGCATAGGATTAAGGCAGAAGAAACAAAGAAAGATAAATGATACAAAACTAACACTGGACACAAGCGGATAACGTAGGAAGCACAGCACAGAAACAGTACGCGCTCTTTCGTACAATATATACAAGTATACGCTAAAATGTCTTGAAAGTAAGCTATCGTACGCTGTAGTTTGTTGAAAATACGCCAGCGTGCGCTGGAGCATGCTGAAAGTACGATAATGCACGCTTACGCAAAGTGAAATATAGACCTATAGTAACAGTTCGTTTCTTATAATAGCTGAAATCCAAATGCTTAATTTAGTCCTAGCTGTATGACTTAAAAACTACAACCGGCGACAGGGTTTAAATGCCTTAATACATAATGGAGCTGTCTCTTAGCTGTCGTTGCTCCCACGACACCCTTGGGCAAGGTGTAGCACATGATAGCCTCTCCTGTTAGGGTCACAACATGACAGTTCTTTATTTTTACTGGATTTTGCGGTACCTTGTACATACTGTGTGTGCTTTTTTTTCGTGTGTGTTTTACTTTGGCTGCTACCTTACAGGTGCGATGGCCATGCCACTATCTTCAAATTTAAGCAAAATTTTTTTTATGTGCATGTATTATGTATCGTTTTGCCATCGTCTCCTTTTTTTGTCTACTACTGTGGAATATATTTTCTACGTATGCTGATTTAAGTAAAAATAAAAAAATGATGGATTGATTAAAATTAAAAAAAGGGAAATGTCCAATTGTAAAAAATCATGGCTTGTTGTTTGGATTTATAGGACCATAGTTTTTGGCAGTTTTCTGATGTGTATCATCACTGTGAGTATCAAGTTCCAATCTACGATTCTGTTCGCTGGTCAAGATCAGAGCAGGAACTGATACAACAAGACAAGCAAAGATGATGTAATTGGCATCCAATGCATCTGCAATACACAGAAGTTATAATTCACTCGGTTAAACTGGCCAAGCTAAATGTGACTGGAAATGATGATCTTCCATCTGCGTTTCTTTGGGATAACAGCAGGGCACTTAACAGATCAAGCAAACCATGCATCGAAAACTTACTTCAGAGAACTGCAAGAATAGCTGCTTCAGCGATCACAAAAAGTAGAGTGGTAACCTGACATTAACAGCTTAAACAATGTTGTTGTTGTTGCTACCCGACCCCTTCCGAGGGATGGAGGCATGGCGGAAGACCATGGTGACCCAGAACCCAAGCAACTTTCCAGAGCCTGGACCAGAGGTCATAGAAACAAAGAGTCGCCGAAGTGCAAGTGGCGCAAAGATTCCGTGCTGGACAGTGCAGAATGAGATGAGAGGTGTCCTGGGACGAGTGGCCGCAGGCGCTGCAGGAAGGATTCTCGATTCTGCCAATCCTAGAGAGATGAGAGCTTAACAGTAAACTGTGTTCGTTGCAGCAAAGACGATAGAGAACACAGCGAGCATGACGAGGGAGCACAAGTTGCTCGGTGGAAATCGAGGGAGCCTGTGTGTCGAAGAATTTAGATGAGACAGTACGCCTCCAGTCCGAGAAGAGCGGATACGAGAGATAAGAGGAGAGAGACCACAAAGGATTGCGGAGGGCACGAGTAGCGCTTCCCGTCTGGCCAGCTCATCAGCCGCATCATTCCCCGGGAGAAACGAGTGTCCGGGGACCCATTGTAGCCTGATACAACAGGAAGACAGTTCCTGCTAGATCTGGCAGGGAGATTGAAGTAAAAGGAAAGATTGAGGAGAGGACAAGATGGCGAGAGTCATAAAGAAAAATGGCAGACTAGTTGGTGCTTCTAAGACCAGAAAAGAGCTTGCAGAATAGCGCAGGCTTCAGCGGGAAAACATACTGGGCCTGCCGAAAAGGGAAGAGTGGCCAAAGTGCCACAGAGAGAGAGAGCAGTTGGCAAGTACGCCAGAACCGCCCTTGCCAATAAGAAAAGGAACATAGCCGTTTATCCAGAGTGCCAGATCGTGAGGTGGGAGAGTCAAGATCAGCGAGAGCCGCACCTTGGCGAGAGAAAAGGGGGATTAGAGTGAGAGCATGAACAGGAAAGAGTGGACTCCACAGTGAAGGAAGGCAGGTTCCAAGGGAAAGAGGGAGGGCAAGCAAGAAGAGTCTCCCTAGAAGAGCTAGCAGGAAGCATGAGCGGGTGGGTGGACGCAAAAGCTCACCAGGACAATCTGCAGAGCCTTGGTTTCACTCCAAGTCTGGCCAAGCCTTTAATAGGAAAGGAGGTTGGGAGACAAAGTGCCCGCTCCTAACATGACAGCGAAATGAGTCAGGGTGACTCGTAAGGGAGGTAGAGACGCCTCAGAGAGAAGTGAGATAGGGGAGGACGAGAGGCAGTCGGAGAGCGACTAGCCGCTCAGCGAAGGCGTTATAATTTGGTAACGCTGAGAAAGGAAACCATCTGGTTGAAGCACATATGAGAAGGGACCAGAAGAAAAACTTTATACAGAACAGAGAGGGACCCCATGAGGAAGCAGAGACGCAGCGTAAGGCTTTGAGACGAGGAAAGAACTTGGCCTTCAGCAAAGATACATGTTTAGAAAAGGAAAGAGTGCGGTCGAAAGTGAAACCAAGAAAAGGAGTGGGTGGGACTGAAACGGAGGTGGGGCTGGATGTTAAGCTTGGCAGGGATCCAATGAGAAGAGGCCTCACATTTGCTCGGATTGAGAGGAAGACACCAGTACTCAGACCAGCGTTCCAGTCGAATCGGAGCTCCTTGTGTGGCCTCCACCGCAGTAGGGACCGAGGGAGAGGAGGACCAGATGGCCATATCGTCAGCGTAAAGAGAGCAGCTGACGGAAGAAGGCAGAGAACCAGGAAGATCATTGATGAAAAGTGAGAAAAGTACAGGGCCAAGAACGGATTCTTGCGGAACACCTCGACGGACTCGAAAGGAGCGACTTTTGTGATTTTTAAAAAACCACGCAAGCACGCCTATCAGAAAAAAAAAAATTGAGTCCAGCGAGCAAAGCAAGGAGGGAGGCCAGCCGAAATGAGTTTGTAGAAAAGGGCAGGGTGCCAGACAGAGTCGAAAGGTTTGGAGAAGTCGATAATAACGAGAATTGTCCGAAAGCCCAGCCTGGATTTGTTAAACTCATTCGAAATGAACTGAGAAAGGAGCAGAGTTTGATCGAAAGTAGACCGTCCAGGCGGAAACCGGGCTGGCGGGGAGAGAGAATGGAGTTAGACTCCAGAAAGAAAAGTAGACGAGATAGAATGATGCGTTCAAAAAACTTTTGAGACGCAGGAGGTAAAAGAGGAAGGCCGGAAGGAAGCAGGGAGTCGAGAAGCTTTCCCATCATATGGATGGGAATTCTTCCAGATGGAAGGAAAGGAATGCAAAGACCAGTAAAGATTGAAAATGTGTTGGAGAAAATTCATGCCAGAGCGAGGAAGGTGCTTTAGCATAGGATAGGCGGCTTTGTCTGGACCAGTGGTAGTGGACGAGGAGAGGTTTGTGGAAGCTGCAAGAAATTCAGCGGGGGAGCAAAAAGACGAATGAGACTCCTCGGGGCACGTGGCTGGGGTGAGCTCAGAAAGGTAGAGTAGCCTCTGGCTCTTCTGCGCAGGGCCTTTGGCTGGGAGACAGAAAAGTGGGATCTCAGGTAATCGGCGAAGACTGAAGCCGACTCCCTGGGAGAGGAACAGTTGGGGAAGTTAGGAGAGGAGAAAGATGAGCCAGCAGAACAAAGGAAGGAGTTCTCAGATTTAGGTGAGAGAGCAGAGCGAGTCGCTTGCCATGCCTCAGAAACTGGCTCTGGCGATGACAGACGAAGCACGTCGGGAAGGCCGAGATGTAAGTCTGACGATCTTCATCACTTCTGTGAGCTGCAGCGAAAGCCTTGCGTCTTTCACTGGCCGCTTCTTCCACTTTAGCGGACCACCAGGCTTTAAGATGGCGTTTGATGCGGCCAAAAGGAATGGAAGATTTGGCCGCATTTAGTGTCAGAGAAGAGAGCAGCAGCACAGGAAAGAGACGAGAATTCCTCTGCAAAAGGACAGTGAGAGTCAAAGTAAAAAGCAAAGTCATCCCAACAAGCTTTCTGAAAATTGAAGGAAGGGGGACGTTCGTCGGGGCGAAAGATCGGAGAAAGAGGGATGGTTAGTAGAATTGGTAGGTGATCAAAACCCAGATACTGAAGCATCTTCCTGGAGCAAGATAGAGCGAGAGAGGAGGGAGCAAAAGAGATAACAGGAGAGGAGCGATGAAGGAGAGCATGTATGCCAGGGTCATTGAGGGGAAGGAGGTAAAAAGTAGATGACCCAATTAAATACTTCCTCCCCATGGGGATCAGAAGTATCTTTTGAGTCTTAGAAGGGGTGATGGTAGTTGGAAGTTCCCCAGAATAAAGAGGCTTATGGAGGGAGAAAAGGGGTCGGTTCTGCTAACTGCCGAAGAGGGAATAGGGGTAGCATAAAGATTGAGGAATGAGAGCGAGGAGTTGTTTCGTCAGATGTTGACCCTCGGTGGTTTTTCAACAGTCTCCTCTTACAGCAGCTGAGCAAACAAGGTTACAATGCTAACTTGTTGAAGAACGAGGAACTTGCAAAGATAACAACCCAGCAAGGTTGTTTGTTGCGGTAACAAGCCAGTTACCCCCCCGGTCATATAACCCACGGGCACTTACCCCCTAAAACATTTACCAGCTCAACCACAGAGGCGAAAACATCGGATACAATATTCAGTTGTAGTTTTATGATGTTTTAGTCTGTTTTTCCGCCGAAGTTGTGTGTTAATAAACGCAATTATGATTAGGAGCTTTTTTGATTGGGTAATTCATTTTAGTATACCTTTATTTTATACTATATAATGGGGGGTAATTGTCCTAGGGAGTAGGTTTCCTTGGGGGTAAATGTCCGGGGCGTATGGGTCCTAGAACCGTTTGTTGCACACTTGGAAATGGCATCAAATGGGATTTATTCAACACTAGGTGGCAAACAGGGAGCCGAGCAGTTGCGGTGGCTTAGTCTAACTAAAGACTAGCTGAAGAGCATGAGCTCGTAATTGTACATGAATGTATGAACTCACTTTTGAGAAAGCCTAGGAGGAACAATAGCACAAAACACAAAAGGTTAAGCAACCACACAACGATCGACGTTGAAGTGCCTTCGGATATTGGATAGCCGGCATTAGCTGCCATCTCGATGCCCAGTGGTACGGATGCATTCATCAAAATGCCAAGTATAATGCAAACAGTCCACACTTCAGCTGAAACAACATCGATATCAAAACAGTGACTTGGGAAAAATAGAAGATCAACATAGCACAGTTTTACGTCATGTATTCAAAGGTAGACGTGACTGACATGGTGCATTTCTACCACCAAGCACTTGCTTGGAAATCAGGTTTTGATTACAAAGGTAGCCTTTATATTGCATATTTTTTTCTTGGCAAACACAAACAAAATTTTTGACTTCGTATTTGTCTAAGGTCCAGAAATCTTAAGGATAGGACAAATGAAGGAGGAATTGACTTTTTGCCTATCATGATGGGGTCATCACAATTAAGAACTGTTGCAAACGTAATACTAAAAGGGGGGAGGGCAACCACCCTCCTCTCTTCTCCCCCGGGTGTGAAACTACTACGACAAAAACGGAAAATACAGAAATGATGTAAAAGCTATTTCTTGACCACAAAACCTGTCAACAAGAGCATATAAGGTTTTCTTGATGGCGTGCCAGACGATAATGATGCCATAGATCCACATGACACTGGCGTCACGTGCAATGTTGGCAGCAAGCTATCACAAAACAGTTAACAATAAAATTCGTTGCTAAAAAGTTTTCGCGTTGTACTGCTCTAATTAAAACATAATTACTAATCCATCATCACCTGAATTTGGAAGGAGAGAATCAACTTTGATCCATTTATTTGCCACCACGATAAAATACAAGAACACGAGAAGACCGAGGGCAAAATGTATGGTCAACATCAACTTAATTCGCCCTTTCAGCTTGTCCGTAAACCTAACAAAAGATTGAAACACAATTACCTCGAGTGGGTCCACAGTTGATGATAAAATTTTAGGCGCGGAAATTTCACAAACCGCTTTTGAAGGCTCTTACAGTACTGACGTTTGCGGCAAGTAAATTCATATTTCCTAATTTTCAAATATTTGTTCAAAATGAACGTGAGACAGTTAGCCCGTTAACGCCATAAACCTTTGAAAATTATACTGACATGAAAGTCACTGCACGTGATGGTAAAGCTTGAAAAATGAGCTGTTTAAAACAAACTATGCAAACTTACCAACTAACTAGCATTCCAGCAAGACCTCCCACTATATTCATAATGAAACCAAGAAGACCAGCTTGCGACTAAAAATAGAAACTTTACTAGATACTTATCAACAAATTAACCTAGGGTGCCGCAAAACTTAGTCGCTTTTTTTCCCATTTAAGTCTGATGAATTCTTAACCTTCACGCAATAATCCCTCAGGAACCCGTACAATTACCACAAAAAACTCAAACCACAGTGTTGGACAAAAAAAGATTTATTGCACATTGCAACGCAGAGCGCTTATCCCCGATGAAAACATAGCTGGCATGGCCCACATGTGTCGTTAAACTCCCATCTATTGCATTTAAATATTGAATGCGGAGCAATAATTTTCAAGTTTTTTTTTGGAGCGCAAAACACCACAAATAGCACGGAATGATACACCACATCCTTTACTGGTAAAAATGACGTGACTAAAGTCCAGCAAAAATTTAATGAAATTTCACAAAAGACTTGACTTGAGCCAATGCCCGAAATCTACTTAACTTTTATTATTACGCTTTGACAAAACAGGGGAGAATATGCTGGTGTTTTATAAAAACACTGTGTTCTAATAAGTTGCAACATCCATAGGCCTTAAAAGTAAAATAACATAGAAACGCTTTGATGAAACAAAACTGTATTTACTTGACCAATATTGAGTGGCTTCAACACAACTGGCATTATTAAAGTCCAACTGTTCCATGTTCCGATAACTAGAGCAATCACCGTTGCTACAACCCAGAATTGGCGATGTTTTCGAAGTTCCCACAAGCCAGCCTTATACATTATTGAGTTTAAAGTAAGGTATCGTGCACAATAGCTCTAGACTGAATGGTGCTGGATGACTTAAGAATTTCGAATGTTCTTTTCATTTGGTATATTTCATCGCAAAAATCTTGGCGTAAGTTTTAATCTAAGCCTTTAAACTTTCACAATTTAACATAAACAAACAGCATTGGATAATTGTCATGCACTTAATTCGTTAAACACAAAAATCGACTAATGTTTTAAATTTTCATAGTTTCTGACATTTTACAATTTTTGAGCATCAAACGGGTGATCATTAGCATTTGCTTATTCAACATACTAAAAGCGATACAAGAACAAAACACGTAAGCTTTAGACCACTCACGAGGACTCTTATCATTAGTTAACAGCTTGGAAACTTTATTAATAAAAATTACCCGACAACCTCCCCGTTAAGGGGCGACAAGCTGCGGCATTTCATTTTTGTACTCTTACGTTTATTATGCTAAATACACTAATACTAATCAAAACCGTTCGAATACTTAAGAGCTAGAAAAAGTTCTCTCCTTTCCGAAATTATTTAACCTTTTGATAACAGCGTAGTCTACTGTATACTTCAATTAAACACATTTAATGGTAAAGAGCTGGGCAGACTGGCTACGCAATTATGCAGATTCATATACATGTATATCATATAGCAAAACTTAATCAAAGACACACCTTCAAATTTATCCTAGGTAAACCTGCTGATATACTGGGCGGCAAGGGAGGGCGGGTTGGAAAGAACACCAACATCGAAATGAATATTACCAGAGCAACAGCAAATTCATAATAAAGTATGGCGTTGATTTTTTGGCTGGGAAATGAACACCCATTAACGTTGAACATTAACAATATTCATAGCCATAACAATCGAACTTAAGACCTCGAAAAACATTTTCTAAAAGAAACTAAAATTTTTAAACATTAGATAGCAAATCACTTATCAACTTCTATTATTAGCAAGACACGTATTCCAGGTGGGACTTCTTTGCTTAAAAGATACAAATAAGTTATAACAGCACTGAGAACACGGTACAACTACTTGTTTGGCATACTTGAAAACTCAATTACACCAATGGCAATACAAACTAGTGAAGTTTTTTTCTACAAGAGGGGGGGGGGTGCAAACTGCGGCCTGCGGCAGCAGGTAGAGGTCCGCGACTACAAATGGATTATCCAAAATATAAAAAAGTCTGCAATTAAAAAATTCCACTCGTTTGACGTTAATCCTTGAAAACTATGACAGTCAGTTGAAAAACTTCACTCCTTTTGAGGCTTACCTCAAAAATAAAAAAGATCTTGGAAGGAGCTAGTGCAGGGCCTGCGGTATCAAACGGTAGACCAAAATTGGTTGGCTTGCAGAAGAGCATGCACACTATAATGCACACGCACACTACTTGAAGGCACACTATAAGAAAAAATTTGTTTGAAATAGATTAAAATGTCTGCACAGAGCAACTCACCGAATTTCTATTATTTCTTGACATCTGCCATTTGGATCGTGATCTCGAACATAAAGGCAATTTGAAGTATTTGTGAAGCTTATTAATGGATCGCCCACAATAATACCAATGATGAATGCGCATCCAGTACCTGCACCGCATTGCAAGGCAGTTGTAAAAGCAACCTTTTAAGCGGCAAAAACAAGCGATGTACAAAGGTGTACACAGATCACTAGCTGGACACTGAATGTAAAAAATGATTAAGTCAAAATAAAAAAAAAGTTGCAAATTCTACTGCAAGTTGACCAATTTGAATTACCTTTCTGCTATTGGGTAAAAACCACCTCTAATTTCCTGTTTTGAAATCTAAATTAATCAAATGCATATTTTCCATGGGTACAGCATTAGCACTAAAAAGTTCAAAATTCTGGCAAAAATTGATTACTAGTGATAGCAATTCTCTTACCTATATAATTTAGTAGAGTCGACACTGCTGTAGCTGTGATTCGTTCATTAGGTGGAAACCATACATTAGATAAAAGTGGCGGGCCAGCCATTATAACGCAACCAGCTATTCCATTGAGAAATTGACCAGCGTGAATAAAACTGGAAAATACACCAAAATATTTGGAACAGCTAGGCTTTAGTAGAGCGATTATCAAAATTCACTTTCTTAAATAAGAAATAATGCCTTGACAGCTTTTACAAAATATTCTAAAGTTCTGCACTATCATTGTTGTATTTGTATACTAGAACAAAACTTTAAAAAACTTTTTCCGAAACAAAGACAATTCTTTTGCTACCCCAGATCTATGACATGTCCTCTGGCTTTATGTTAAAACAATGTGTACAGGTTCACCATCACTAATCCGGCAATCAGTTATCCGGCACTAATTTGACCTAGAAAACAGTACCTGTACTGTAATTTCAAAATTCCCAGGTCACCGCGCCAGCTTTGTACTGTACTGTACCTATTAATTTACCTGTATTTCATTAACATTTCACCTGTTTTTTCTTTATTGACCAACTTGGACTGATTTAGAGGATACTTTAATTTTAAGATGAGGTGGTTAGCAACTGCATTTGTGTATTCTAAGATAATAAATGGCTAATCTGGCAATCCCCAGATCGCAATAATTACCGATTAGTGATGGTCAACCTGTACCAGCAATTTGTTAGTTTTGTTATCAATAACGCGCATATCTTGTGCTCCTCTTGAAGCGTGATAAGCGTGTCGTGAGGCATAGCGGGATAATAGCGGCGGTATGTAAAGTCATTACTGAAGGCCGTGACATGAAAACCTTTAGGCCAAGCAAATATCTTTTTAAGACTAGTCTAAAGTTCTGATATAGTAGTGCAATAGCAAATTGGAAACATAGCTACATAAAAAAAAGTGTCAATTTTAAGCTTTTATCTGCGACCACAACAATCAATAAAACTGCACAGCCTGCAATCAACATTAAAAAGTACGAGTCATAAACAACTTTTATTGACAAGTATTTGAATGATGAAACAAAAAAAAATTTAATAAAATTTGACCAAACAAACAGCTGCAAACAAAATCATTTGGTTGAGCGCACCGTAACTGATTAAATTCCAAAACCTTTTGTCCCTACAAAAGGATTTCATCAGAATAATCCTTAAGCATTTCTTTTTGTTTACCAGTGTTAGCATGTTGGATACAATTTTGTTTGCAACTACCCAATTGGCTCAATCTAGAAAGTAAAGGTTACTCTATTTGAAAATTTATCAAACTCCGCAAACTGACATCACAAAACATATTTTTATTACTAATTCAAGAAACTTACTATTTTAACAAAGAAACATCATCAAAAGGCAAGCAACGTAAGCCAGACCCGACAGCAACCAATAAAGCTGAAAAAAGAGTTGGAAGACGAAGACCTTTAGTATTCAAGAACCACATAAACAAAGGCATGAAAACAATGAAAGTTATTGGTCCCCAATTTGTTAGCAGTTCCACTTCAGCTGAAGTTGTTTAAAAATAATTGAAATTATTGCAAATGTATTCTAAATCTGAATAATACAAGGGTAGGCAAAAAAGCTTAAAGGCTGACCAAGGAATTATGACAAAGCAATGAAAATTTGCACGTGTTAAATTCAATCTTACTTGATCCCGACTTGTTTTGTATTTTTCCACGTAAAGCAACATTGGATTAGTAAATAAGTTGTACAAAAAATAGTGCGAGATAGGGTTCTGCTAGGTGAGTGCCACAGCTTTTAAAACCTGATGAAAGTTTAAAGAATGATCAAGATGCAGGGAACTCCGAAATTTTTGAAGCAGATTTGAATGCTTTTTTGGACTTTTTCTAACCAAAGATAAGAGTTGCATCAAACACAATGAGCCAAAGAGAAAACGGCACTTTATGCAATGAAAGCACACGACTTCTCCTGCTTCACAGAATACCAAAGTGGTGTCATCAACAAGAAAGATAAAAGCATTGGTTTTTTGAGATGCAAAAGGCATTGTGCAGATTCACTACCATCAGAAAGGTAAAAAATTGTCAATGGAGAGAGAGAGAGATCCCAATGTCTAATGCTTAAAATCCAGCCTGGTTTCTGTTAGCAGAGGTGGAAGGATTTACCGCATGATCCTCGAAAGTTTATCAACAACATCACACCACTTCAGTCTGACAATCGCATCCTCCTTTTTTAGTCCAATTTCTTCCACTTGTTTAACAATCTGCCTTCACCACATCATTTTTTGATCGACCACACCCTCTTATCCCAACCACTTCAAAATCCGATATTCTTGCTTCAACACATCTCTCACAAATAAATCCTTTTGTCAGAATTGAAGTCACTCTCTTCATCTTGACATATCTACCACACACCCATACACCACATTTTGTGCACAGCACTAACTTGCCATTATCTTTTGAGCACTTGGCATATGGATTGACTTTGCTCTCTAGTATTTCTTGTTTCGAATGACATACCATTAATTTGGTCTTCTTTAGCTTAAACTTCAGATCCTTGCTCTCAAATGCCTCTTCATTTCAAAAACTTTTCTCTCAAATTCTACATACTTTCACTTATTAAAACCAGGTCATCTGCATACAAAATTTCATTTATCAAGCCTTCTATTGCATTCTCTGTGACTACATCCATGACAATTGCAAACAGTAGTAGCAACAACACAGATTCTTGATGCACACCAACCTGCAACAACAATTCTTCAAATAACTTTGATCCCACTCTAACTTTCGTCTTGGCCCCACAGTAGAGGTTTGTCACTGCTATTGCAATTATTTTTGGTAAACCTTTCTTTCTCATTGCCCACTCTATCACCTTCTTGGAACTCAATCAAATGCCTTGTCAATATCCACAAAACACATTTATATCTTTCTTTCTGCATATTTTTGTTGCTTTCTTTTCACGACAAACAATGTGCCTGTTGTTCTCTGCCTGGCATAAAGCCAAATTGTATTCCATCAACATTGACTAATTCTTGAATCCTTCTTTTCAACACTCTTTCAACGATCTTCATAGCATGCTCTAACAATTTTGCTACTCTGTATGCATTACAGCTTCTTACATGTAAATTTCCTTTGAAAATCAGCACTAACACACTCCTAAGCCATTCATCTAGCATTCATTTTTCGTCCAACACACATTGGCAAAGTTCCATCATCACAATAATCCCCACTTTTCCAATGGCAGATATCATTTGTGCACATAATTCAGAGGTTCTAGCTGCCTTTCCTGGTTTCATTGCTTTTATTGCTATCACCATTTCTTTCCGGGTAACCTTTTCCATCCACCATATTAGCTTCTGTCATGTGATGCTAATTGATCTCTTAATTCATGATCTCATTGTAAGATACCTTACTTGGCTCCAGGTTAGCCCGATATCCTACATAGAATTGCAAAAAAAACATGCCGGTTCACCCTTAACAACAAGATGAGTTTATTGTGTCACTTTCAAGTAACAGGCATATTAGGCAGATAAACAGAAGCAGTTTCTGAAAGCATAAAACAAGATTCAACTCCAAAACAATCCAACACAAAGCACAAGACTTACATACCGTTTACTTTTGAACCAGCATTACTTGATGTTACTGCTAGGTGTAAAAGTATCAACTAAACTGAAAACTGAAATCATTACATGAAATTGGTCACACAAAAGTTAATCGGGCAATAGAAAAAACGTTTCAATAATTACACTAAATGTGGCGTTTAAGGCACGCGTGACCACATGATAGTAAGTCTTGGCTTGAATGACCTGGGTTCGAGGCTTAGAAGAATTAGATATGACGTAACACTGATGCTTATGATTTTTCTATATCCTTTTTCTGTATTTTTCACGAAAACCTATCTTTACCTCTCATGCATCTACTTTCAACATCCTTCCCATGTTTTTTCATAAAATTCATTAGTTTAAAAACGTTATCTGGTTTTGGATCAGATTTGTTGAATCTTTCTCAGGTACATTCGGCATAGAATTAGCAACTGCTTTCTTTGTTCAATTACTCTTTTATCTAACCTTGTTTTCTTTAGATCGATTCACACATATTTTTTTCTGCATCACTTTATTTTCACTTATTGCATCCTTCACCTCCTCGTTCCACCACAGTGCATCAGCGTGATTCCTTCTATCCTTCTTCTTTCCACCCAATTCCAAACAAGCCTTCAAAATACTAATTTTAAAAGCATTCAATATATTGGGTGTGTCAACAAACATCAACTAACTCCTTAACTCTTTCTTGAAATTTCACTCTCATATTGTTTTCTTTCTACTTCCAAACCCTTCTTCTAACAGTTTGTTCATTCTCCATTACTTTCTTTAGCCTATGCCTGTTTCCACCAGCTGATGTTGCAACTCCCAGGGAATTGCTTTTGCATCTTTTAAATTGCTTTTACCGACCGACACAAAATCAATCACAAGGTTTATTTCCACCCACAATGTATATTATTTTCCTCTGCTCTTCCTTTGCAAATCATGTGTTTGCCACACACAACTCCTTTACATCGCATAACTCCAGCAATCTTTCCTCTGGCCAAATCCATATTCACCATGTACACCCTTCAAAACCATCAATCCGTCTCCCAACATCTTCTTTAGGGTCACCCAGACCAAGAACCATTTCACCAGGGTTTCGTAAATCCCACTTACATGCAATTTCATTATAAAATTGATCCTTTGCACAGTCTGATCATCCTACCTGGGACCCATATGCACTTATCACTCTCATATCTTCCTCCTCGA
Source organism: Trididemnum clinides (assembly GCA_963675345.1). NCBI lineage: Eukaryota > Metazoa > Chordata > Ascidiacea > Aplousobranchia > Didemnidae > Trididemnum > Trididemnum clinides. The sequence goes on along the minus strand of OY776297.1, from coordinate 18,755,130 downwards.
AAACCAGCACCATTGTCATTACTCTTATCGTTTTTTCTTTTGTACTTCTACAACCTATTTGCATGGTTTTTCATAAACTGAAATTTCAACACCTTAGAATACCATGCAAACTTGCAGAAGTAGCTTGAAAAGTAATCAAATTGAAGCAGCCAGGAAAGCTGACAAATCTTTTCCTATTAGGACAATGCTCCTACACACAAGTCTGCGTTGCAATGCCATGGGTTTGAATTGGTGGTTTCCTTCATATTGTCTTAATTTTGCACCCTCAGATTGTTTTCTGGTTGCAAACATCAAAGATGTTTAGTAGGATAGTGGTATCACATGAATGATGGCATTATGTCCATAGTAGAAAACTACTTTAAGAATCAAGTAAGACTTCTGCAACACCGTTAAAAGCGCGTTGAACAGAAATGCATTATGTTAAAAAAAATAAATTGAATTTTGTTTAAATTCATCTATTTTATCTTAGTTAGCCCACAAGCTTCTCAGTCTACCCTTGTAGTGGTGAGAAGTAAATAGTCATTTTATATCAGTTGTTGTTATTATCACATCCATGATGTTGACTGATAAAATTGCTTTTAAGTTTGACCACATTACACTTTAGGTAGTTGATGGTAGTATTCTTTGGCACTTCAGAATTAATACTAATAAAACATCAATAAGCATTGTCAATTGCCTAAAACATCCCTCACTTTGTATTTTAACTAGTACTGAACACGTGAGTGTCTCTTTTCTAAAAATAAATGATTGAAGTGTATTGTGTTATCAAGTGCTGGATTTTTGTTTCGTTCTTTGTTTGGTCAACAAATCAAAAAACTGTATGAGTGTGTGTGTGCAAAACAGTGAAACTTTGGGTCAATAAAAAACAGTAAATAAAAGTCTTATCAATTTAATGCTGGTCTATTTTGCTCGTTTTGCACAAGTGACAAGAATAAGTAAATTTGCTTTAAAAGAACAGTTTTATATATGTATAGTTATTGTAATCTGTTATTTTATTTTGCAGTGATCGTTCTATTTGTAAATCTGAATAATTTGTAGCCTTAACTTGCTGAGCTGTTTTCGAAAAAAAGACTTTTTCTTTCAGATTTATAAATAGATTAGTAACTCACACGCCTTGCTGACGTCACAATGACTGTTTACGTGACTTTCCAGCATATTCTAGTGATTCTTGCTTCTCGAAGATTTTCCTTTTTATTATCATTATTACCAATTACGTAATTTACTAATCGTGTTTTTCCTGCGTCTGCACGTATAAGGCCGCAAGATTTTTTTTTATGCATTCAAAAATTCATTCAGAGGGGACAGAAACAGATAGTAGAGTGTAGTAAAAAGGCGCTGCTCTGTGGTAATTGTTATGACAGGAATCAAGCGATTATTTTGGTGGTTTTAGTTTTGGTTAGTCTTTGGTATTTATACACTAAAGTGCTTTAGTTTCTACATTTGACAAACGAAGGAATTTGAAGTTTTAAAGTGGTTTGTGAATATATTGTTCTGTTCGTGATCAAGAAGTGCATGGATTAAAATATCTTAGTGGAAGCCAATCTTTTTCCTAGCTATCAAGTTGCAACCAAACTTAATTATTTGATTGATACTGCAAGCCGTGTCAATTTTAATAAGAAAATTGAGATTGAGATAAAACAAAAATTCTATTGAAACGCAACAACAAGTAATCAGTGACCTGCCAGACAGGAGTCCAACTCAGGATTTCAAGATTTTACATGCAATTGCACATCACGCTAATGATCAAAATAGAAAACATCGTTGTTCTAATTTTGACCAATAAATCATTTCTATAGGTAAATAACATTAAAACTGAAGTCAAGACCATAAAATTTAGATGTGATGTACCAATGCTAATTAAATTTCAAAACTAATCATAATACAGCACCACCAATGCTTTTGACAACTGAAATTTTGCTCTAACAATTCTATTTTGCAATTGTACTAAATAGCACCAATAACGTCATTCAAAACTAATTAATTTAAACTAAATATTTTGAGTAAAAATAAAAGCAATTTTATCAAATCAAACCATCTACTACGTCTTGATGCAATTTTCTCCCTTTTTTTAATATGTGAAGCAATGCCACAGCATTCCTATCAAGGTTGATTATAGACTATTCATGTGAAAGTTTTCTGTGGCACTAGAAAGAGAAGACAGAGCCAGTATGCTGCTGTATATTTTCTATTGGGATGTTTTGCTTAACACTGTTAGGATTATCAACTAAAATACTACAACTGATTAATTTGTAACTTTATAAACCAAGGCCAATTATGACATTTAACCAACTAATGCTAACTTTTTAACAACTAAATTTGCAGTTATTATCAGTTCTTCATTAATAATTAAATTTTTATGCCATGAATGATATAGTTGGTCTAGGTTTATAAATTTTTGAAGTAATTAGTTGTACTAATTTAGTTGACAATGCTAACAGTGTATAAGTAAATGTTCTAGTCAAATACGTACTGAAGCTTATTGCCACTGGTATTTTTGCTGTGAATCATCAGCTGCCAACTGTTTACTCACAGTATATTCTTATTTCACAGCTCAAGTATTGTTGATAACCCCATTTTTTGACCAATACAAAGTGGTGGGTTAATTTGCAGCCATTGCAATACCAAGTAGTAAAGTGGTAGCTTGAAAAACAATATCAGTTTGGTGAAATGAGGCTGATGGAATTTTTTAAGCAATTTATTTCTCTTTGATAGTTGGATAAAGATGATCAGAAAAGTCATCAACTGTGAGGAAGGTATATAATCACTTATGATAGCATCATGTGAAAGTCAAACTGATTAACACATGAAGTTTCACAAAGTTGCAATATAGAGAATTATTTCCATCTGTAAAACAAAACATGCAGATACCAATAAACGTAAATAGTAGCATAATACCTACATGATGAAAAACCAAATGCTGCTTCTGAAAATTCATCTATGGGACCCCATGTGTTCCATATAGCTCCACTTAGAAATCCCATAAGGCCAAAAATTATACATATGTACCATCGATACCAATATACCTTGCATTCAACTGGAGCCTGGTGTTTATCTGAATTGAAAGACACTACTTCAACTTTACGATTGATGAGTTCAGGTTCTTGAGACTGAAACCCAATAACAAATAATATAGCTTTTTAAAAAGTAAACTAGATAGAACAAGGATTATCTTAATTTCACCTCATGCTATCTTGCTGTAGTTTTTTGTTTTTTTTTGGTGACCAACCCATCTAGAATCAAATGCAACAAAATGAATATATTCACTTTAACTTTGCTGATCATATGCCAGGCTTACCTAGTTTGGCAACAAGCAAACACCTTGACTATGTTTGAAAATAGTAAGAACTATTTTGAAATTGCTTCTTTTGTTCAATTTACCTATGAATATTTTTGTCACAACCTTCTAATCTAGATAATGATAATTTATTATCTAAAAGTGCCTCCATGATATGTAGCAAACCAAAACAGTTGCAGTAGCAAACCAAAACAGTTCCAGCACCAAACCCTAACCAAAATAGAGTAGTACAGGTAAAGAAAGTCCCATACTTGATTCCAAGTCTTAAAATGGAAAGTTTAGACTCCCATTTTTTTGAGCCCACAACACCAATGAAACTAGGAGAGCTAATTCCTTTCTCTCAACCCTTTTTTCAACTTGAATGTCTAGCAATGTTGTTGTGCCCAGGGTATGAGAAGCAGCCGATTTGTAGAAATTCTAATACAGTAGATATTTGAATTTGAGTTTCACAGTCAAGAGGCAACTGCTTTTACCACAAAACCATAGAGCTCACTGAATAATAAATCATGAAGGTTATAGAACTGTGCTTAGCCATACTACTACTTATACAGGTTGGTTTAGTGTGCGTGACTGCTAGAGCTTCAACTTTGATGTGACAGTTGGCAATATATTTTTCCTGGATGTTCTACCTTTGATTTGCAAGTACAGATTAGGCTTTACATTAAAACATGTATTATCAGTAACATACTGTATTTAGAGTAAATGCAGACACTAAGAAAGTTAGTCATCAATAAGCAAAGTAAACAAACTGATTTTTAATGTTGTACTGTACTAGTGTACCTTTTTAAAGGATTTTTCAAATTCTTGGTGTATCACATTACTGTCTAACAAAGGGGATGACTCGTTCATTGCAATTACAAAATTCCAACAGATTACCTGACATCTGTAATAATTTTAAATATATCAACATCTGAACAATCAAACAAAAATAGTTTCAGCATTTTTTGTTTAAAAGTTGACATTCCAAACATTTGTGACAAAATTAATTTATCAAATTGCTTTGTCATAAAAATACAATGCTCACAAAAGCAAAAACACCTCTGTGACTTTGAAACTGCCAATTTTGCAATCACAACTACATCACTGCAAAATAACATTAAAACATTACTTGACTGTGCTGCTGCTCAAAATTTCCAAAAATCCCTACAGCAACTAGCCAGAAATCTCTACTTGTTCCTATGATGTTCCACTACTGGCATAAACTTCTTTGCTTTAAAGTGTTGAGCAATGCACAAAATGTAATCACATTCAGACCAATGGCCACACCAAAATACTTTGATACACAAACGTCATACCTAAACTATACCTACATGTTCAACTGAAGTGTCAGAAAATGACTGAACAGAAGTGAAATGAAAAAATTGCACACTTTTTTTTATATCACAGCTACAGTTATTAAGGTTGGCTATCATCTTTTATCGCAATGCAGGGTTGCCAGAGAAAAATTTTGGTACTTGTGGGTTATCTGTCACCACTTTTTTTCACCAGGTATTAAATTACTATTATTTAACTGTATATATAATGTTTAAGCCTAAAATGAGTTTGGAAGGCAGTGCACACTGAAGGGGCAGGCCCGGTATGTAAATGTATGGGGCAGTGTACAGGGTTAGGTTTATTAAATTAAAAAAAAGTGGTGACAAATAACCCATAAGTACCAAAATTTTAAAAAGCACCTAAACCAATTATAAATTAACCCCCAAACTTATTTCTCACTAGGCCAAAAATACACCTGTGCACCCAACAATATATATCAGACTACAAAAAGTAAAGCACTTTTTTCACATAACTGATTTAGAATCCACAAATAGACAAAACTAAAATACGAGAATTAACAGAATCATAGAAATATGGAAAAACACTAATTACAAAAATAGCAGAAATATAAAAATGCTTAATTAACTCCAATCAATCATCTAATTTTACCCAATTGGGTGGTTATACTTTTAGATTTCATCAACTTTTGTATTTCTGGGATTTTGCTACTTCTTCACTTACTAGTTTTTACATATTTCTGTAAGTCTGTGCTTTTGTTTTTAGAATGAATTTCTGTAATTCTATATTCAAATCAAAATTACTGAACAACTGCACCAATTCAGTATTATCTGCAAAGCAAAGTAGAATATTACAAACTACTGATAAATATTGATTGAGGCCAAGCGCAGAGCTACAGTACTTTTATCCACCACGCCTCCAACCAAAAGCATTAAGTAGAGGACAAAAGGCAATACCTACATCTAACAAATGTCTTTAACCTAATTAGCTGATCCCCATATTGAACTATTTGTGGAACAAGATGTTTAAACTAAATTTTTGCTGTGTTGAGGTAAGAAAGTAAGGATAATCTTTGAAACTTTTTTCTAAATTGACAGCATTTCACCCAAACAATTTATTTTGTATGTTCTGAAACAGTGAAATACCGGTAAGCACACTTGCTACAGGGTGACACAAAAAAAACGGTCATCACCTAAAGTTGAATAACGTTTGAAATAATTAATCAATTCTTTCCATTTTTCAGATTTACCAATAAGTATTAATGTTATAAGAGTCTACCAAATTTGACCCTCGAGATGCCATGGACTACGGAGCAAAAGATATTTATAGTTGAGGCATATTTTCGGTAGAAGTCTATCCACGCAGCTCAATTGCAATTCAAAGAACGGTTTAGATGTCGTGAATTTCCTGTTCATTCAATGATCTGCAGATGGGTCAACAAGTTCAGAACCCATGGGACTGTGCATAACCTCAATCGTATAGACACTAGCAGACAATCATACTCTGGACGACCGAAATCATCAAGGACACCGCACAACGTTGCTGCAGTCAGAGACTCTGTTGTCCGCAGCCTAAGCAAGTCTGTGCGTCGGCGAAGTCAGGAGCTTGGAATCAACCGAGAGTCTGAGCAGAGAATTTTGATCGCAGATCTCAACCTGTATCCTTACAGGATACAGATTAAACAAAAGCTTACACTTGATGACATGAGGAAGCGCATGATCATGTGCCAGTGGTTTTGCGACAAGATTGACGCTGTGCCAGACTTTCTTGACAATGTCTGGTTTTTGGACGAGGCACATTTTCTGTTGTTGGGTCATGTGAACTCTAAAAACAACATCTTCTGGGGAAGCACATCCCCTGAGCACTGTCTGCAAAGGCCATTACACTCTCTGAAGTGCACTGCCTGGGTTGCCATCTTCAAACATGGCATCATTTTTTTGACTTGAGTTTCCAATGCTAAACTTAAGGATTAGCCAATGCCATTTCATTCAATCCACGACGGGTAAATTTTATTAAAAAGCTGTGAAAACATAGATTACCTTAAATATCCGTTACATAATTTTGGTCAAATTTTCTCATGTATTTAGATTCTAAACTTCCCTGTCCCAATATTTTTTGTGGTCATAAGACTTTTCTTTGCCACACCACTAATTAAGGCAAGGCATTTTAAAAATTTATGATCTTGCCAGTTAAGCTACCGAAATATTGTTTACATCAGATATTTTTCAACGTTTCTAAAAATATTTACTACCTATTATTCTATACTTTGTCCATTCACTCATAACATCAACACAAAGCGCAATGTATGTAGTTATAGTCGAGCTACAAACTACCGTGTTGGCTGTTTAGTTTTCTGCAAAATGCTCAAGGCAGGGAGCGCCTTACCATGACTAACTAAATGCTTATCTGTTCTTTCCCGCACTTGCTCTTGTCCAAGATTAGGCTAGTTATTGTAGCGTGTCGCACTCGCGCCTCACACTTCATCGAGTTGCCATGCCAAACATCTTTTTGTCCGTTTTTTTTATTTTTTTGCTAGCCTGCTTTCGACGTCTGAGCATCTTGCTCCTACCGTTGTGTAAAAATTCTTGTTTTTGCTGTACGTGCTGTGTATTGATATTTGAAACTTGGTGTGTCCCCAGTTCGACGCCCAGCCAGTTTACCGTTACTGTTATATCCGTCAATTAGACGATTTTACTCTAACTTGCTTATCAGCACTGCTTGTTCAACTGAAGAAGCAATCTACCTTCAGGTTAGTAGCTACTTGGCAATTTCTGCTTAAAGAGTATCGTGCACCTATAGTTCGCACGCCTGGCCATCTATAATTACGCCAGGAATCTTAGCATAGTAGGCTTCCTTCAATCTTGCTGTAGACTGAGATCAAATATATTGCTTATGATGATCGGTTTAACTATAATAGTCTGTGTAGTGGTTAGTGACTAGAGTATTTGTCCGCGCTGGCTACTTCTTTGCGCAAGATTCCTTACGTAGGAGATTAGTGAATTGCAACAGCAGGAAGTTTAAAGATTATTTTGAGCCATCCCTAGCAGTGTGGCAGAATTGATCAAAAATTAATATCGCATTGAGTATTATTACTTTATGAGTCTAAAATCACATACATTTATCTTTCTTTTTTTACGTAGGGCCACAGATAATATTGATTTCTTTTCTTCTCATTGTAGCTCGATGATTAGCTTGCCTTCCAGCAGCCATTTTTGTATGTCGCTTGGTAACTTATATTCATTGTGACGTGTGCAGCTATGGCGACTTTACGGGATACAAACTGTGGATCATTGATGTTTTGCTGAAATCATGTGGGTGACTCATAAACGTTTTCGTTCTGTTCGTGCGCTCGTTGTTGTACTGTGATCGTTATTGTAAACCTTCCGTTGGCCTACAAACGGATCATAAAAGAACATACATAGCTATCGATCATGATGTAACAATACTGGGTGACTAAGCCGTATGGCCAGGCGTGGTTCTGTCTGACGTGCGGCGAAGTGATCTAGTAAACAAGCATATAAAAAGAAGCATTGCTATTTTCGTTCAGTTTTTTCGATTAAAATTAAAGTTCAAAGCTCATTGGCTTCAATTCAATTTGATTCGCTTAAATTCAAATCACGATTCGTGCATTCAACATCGTGTTGTGATTAAATACATTCGTTCTTGGAGTCAGACGTGCTGTGGAAATCCGAACTCCACAATTTTCGGGGTCACCAAAATTGTGAAAGATAAGTTTTTTGTTTGTTTGTTTACCCCTTCTCTTCCTCGGGATGGAGGTACGGCATGAGCCGCAATTCAGATTCATGCCGTCAACCTAATTGAAATTAGGCTAGGGAAAAGATGCCAGCCCTTTTCGAACCAGTCTTGAGTGACTGGTAGCCCCACCACCAACAAGGCGGATTGCCACTGGTGGGTACCCAAGAGTCGTCTGATATGCTGGGTTAGCAACTTCACAATTGTAACTCGGTGAAGTACGGGTGGGCCACCTGTCTACCACATAAAGATGGAGGCATCCCGTTAAGTGCCTTGCCCAAGGACACAACAAGCAAGCTTGCCGGCTTGTTCTCCACATTATTCCTTTTATATGTTGAGCGCCAAGCAGAGAGGTTGTGAATACCATTTTTTAAAGTCTTTTGGTATGACTCGACTTATGGAATGAACCCCAGGTCCACCGACTACGAGGCAGACGCTCTAACCACTACACCAACGTGGAAGATAAGTTCGTCGAGGTCACCAAAATTGTGGAGTTCGGATTTCCACAGCACGTCTGACTCCAAGAACGAATGTATTTAATCACAACACGATGTTGAATGCACGAATCTTGATTTGAATTTAAGCGAATCGAATTGAATTGAAGCCAATGAACTTTGAACTTTAATTTTAATCGAAAAAACTGAACGAAAATAGCAATGCTTCTTTTTATATGCTTGTTTACTAGATCACTTCGCCGCACGTCAGACGGAACCACGCCTGGCCATACGGCTTAGTCACCCAGTATTGTTACATCATGATCGATAGCTATGTATGTTCTTTTATGATCCGTTTGTAGGCCAACGGAAGGTTTACAATAACGATCACAGTACAACAACGAGCGCACGAACAGAACGAAAACGTTTATGAGTCACCCACATGATTTCAGCAAAACATCAATGATCCACAGTTTGTATCCCGTAAAGTCGCCATACAGCAACCTCGTTCATGGTGACATGTGCAGCATTTTGTTGCCGACCATATGGTAGGAAATTTTCTGGTCTCCTCCTTGTTGGACGTCTTGGCGGACGACGGCATTGTTTTATTATGCCTGCCATCACTGCATGGATGTTACTGTTTGAACACTGATGCAATAAAGAATACTTATAGCCTACCGTCGTGCTTCCTTTCATCTTGACTGTTGTAGCGCCTGTAGCGCAACGGTCTTTCCTTTAGCTGGCAATACAGCAGACAGTAGGTGTTTCTTGAACAGCACGTGTTGTCGGAAAAAAGAGCGAATAATACTGTACAGCGCTTATATAGTTAGTCGGCGTTATGACGTCACAATACAAATATGGGGAGCGAAGGCATGGCGTTCGCTACAATCCTCCACCGCCCCCCAAAATATTTAAGCAACTCAGCGAATACACAAAGCATTTTTACAAAGCAAATTTACAGCACAAACACAAAGCAACACAAAGTAAATTTACAGCACATACGATAGCATTTACAAGGACTGATTTCGTGCCACAACAAAACATCATGAGCCTATGGCAATTTGCAAGGGTAACGATCAGTGCTTCTGAAATTAAGGTGTGTAATCTGTCAGGTGAATAGGCCGTCTCACGGATCGGCCAGTGCGTGTCGTGTATGTTGTGTAAGTGTCGCGGTCGAAAGTGTAAGGAGGTTGTGTCGAAGGAGACATTGCAATGGAGTTGGTAAGAGTGTCTTGGTTTAGCGTGTCGAGACTTAATTGGGCAGACTTTAAGCGATCAATAGTGACTTTGTCTGTGTGCGTGCGGAAATCGATGATGAAGTACTGTTCTCTTTTGTCCAGCACTTTGAACGGCCCCTTGTAAACAGGATGCAACGGGGGTTTATGACTGTCTATTCTTAAATATACGTGGGTTGTTTCCGGCAGAAAAAGCGCTTTTTCAACGTACGAAGGACGGTTGTGTTGACGTGGGGAGTTATAACGCACGGACGCGATATATTTGGCAAGATTATTCGCAAATAGTGTGTGTTCAAGGCGTTCATCTTTCGATTCAAAAAACTCACCAGGTAGTCGCATAGATTCTCCAAATACCAGCTCACAAGGAGAAGCGTGGCATAGGTCTTCTTTTGGAGTGTTCCGCAGGGCGAGTAATACCCAAGGTAGATGATCGTACCATAAAGACGGATTGCCTGTACAACGTAAACTTGATTTTAAGGTTCGGTTAAAGCGTTCCACCATGCCTTGCGCTTGAGGATGGTAAGCAGTGGAATGATGTAACTGGCACCCGAGGTACTCACACATTGACTTCCATGTCGATGACGTAAACTGGGTTCCTCTGTCTGTGAAGAGATGCTGTGGGCAGCCTACCCACGCGACCCAATGTCGAATAAATGCATCGGTACATTCCTGAGCTGAGATCCCGACCATGGGTATTGCATTCATAAAGCGTGAAAAACGGTCTACGATGACCAGCAAGTAATTATAATCATGACTCAACCCCAGAGGCCCAGTAATGTCTACATAAACGTGAGTGAATCGTCCCTGAGGGGGGGGAGTAACCGTTTCCAATGGAGCAACATTATGGCGAACAATCTTTGCTCGGGCACACTGTTGGCATTCTCGAGCCCATTTGGTAATATCTCGCCGCATGTCAGGCCATACAAAAGACCGTTGAATTAACTTCCTGCTGGCCATAATTCCGGGGTGTGATAAGGAGTGGTAAAACTGAAAAATCTTATGGCGCCAACTTTGAGGCACCAGAGGTCGCAGTCTACCAGCGGACTGGTCACATAAAATGGTGGTGTGATGTTCGGCAAGGGGAATTTGTTTCAAAAATAGCGACGTTGTGTTGTTTGACAACAGCTCCATTAAATCAGAGTCGTTTTCTTGAGCTTCTGCAAGCTCCAAAAAGTTAATGGTGGCTGACGTAGTGGGTAGAATAGCATTTAGTTTTGGCTGCACAATCGGACGGCTTGGTAAGTCAGCCACGTTGGATTCTCCCTTGACATATTCGACTTGGTTAGTCATTTGGGCAATATAATCGAAATGCCGGTGGTGCCTAGGTGTTAAGGAACTCGAGGTGTTATGGAAATGACGCACAATTGGCTTGTGGTCGGTGCGCAAAACAAAATCCTTGGCGTCAAGAAAATGACGGAAGTGGCGAATCGAAGAATAGCATGCTAGCAATTCACGATCAAATGTTGACCACTGGCGCTGGTTTCGAGTAAAAGCTTTTGACCAGAAGGCAAGAGGCTCACGATTTCCATTTCGAACCTGTTCCAATACGCCTCCCATAAAATCTCCGCTGGCGTCGGTGACCAGTTCGAGTTTGGCGGTGGGATCCGGAAAAGCTAGCAAGGTCCTTTTCACCAACGCGGCCTTACTCAATTCAAAATAATGTTTTTGGTTTTTACTCCACAACAACGGTCGATTATTCGGAGATTGAGCTACTAAGTCGTGCAGTGGCTGCAGCCATTTAGCGCAGTTTTTGACAAACTTACTATAAAATTGATACATTCCTAAATACCGTCGTAATTGCCGTTTGCTACGAGGCAAGTCCACATTTTGAATTGCAGCCACTTTAGCTTCTGATGGAGCAACACCCGTACTAGAAACACGGTAACCCAGAAAAAGCAGGCTGTGAACAGCAATGACACACTTACGGGAGTTGAGAATCAATCCGTGGTCTCGCAGGCGACGCAAAAGGGTGTGCAGAACCCGTTTATGTTCCTTAAGGTCACGCGTCATCACTATGATATCATCGAGATAACAAAAAACATTACTCATTCCAGTCACAACTTCGTTCATTAAGCGCTGATAATATGCGGAACTAGAAGCGAGGCCCATCGGCAAATATTTATAAGAAAAGTTCCCGAGGGGGCACGTAATTGTCAATTTATGGCGATCGGATTCCTTTACAGGGATATTATAATACGCGTCTTTTACATCAAGAGAAGAAAACCAATTACAGCCGTGTGCCAACGACACGAAATCATTGATGTTGGGCAAGGAATGTTTTTGAACTTTGAGGATTTTGTTCAGTGCCACTAGATCCGCGCAGAGTCGGAATGAACCATCTTGTTTTGACACCATAACAATTGGGCAAGACCATGCGCTTTGGCTTCTTTCTAGTATCCCTTGGTCAAGTAATCGTTTTATCTCGGCCTGAAGCCCACGAAACCTTTCTGGGCTTAATTTGCGCGAGCGGGCAGTGACGGGTATTTCGGTAGTAGTCTCTACTGAGGCAATAATCGAGTGTCTAATAATGCGTGAGCGGCGGGAAGGGTCGAATACCTCTGGAAATTCAGATTGGAGAGTTTGTAAAAGATTGGCATCAGGCGGGGTGTCACTAGAAGTTAAGAAGCCATCTTCGCTCTCCACGGAGTCATGAAAAGTGGCACGCTCCACTTCTAAACATTCAACCAACTGTCTAGCTGTTAAATTTACGGTTAAGCCATGTCTTGTCAGGAAATCTGCGCCTATGATGCCATAAGCTAAATCTACAACATAAAAATCAAAAGGTAATAAACGTGACAACCCCAAGTTTAAGGTGGCTTTGAAAGTGCCAGTGATTTGGATGTTGCCGCCAATGGTAGGAAGGGTTTTTGAGGGACTGGGTTGAATAGAGGCTGTGTTTGTGTGTGACAATGGAAAAATGCTGCATGATGCGCCTGTGTCAATCAGAAAACGGACACCAGAAGACTTGTCTATTACAAAAAGTAGGGGATCATTAAACGCTGCCCCATTACTCCACTCCCCTATGCCGTGAAGTTGGGGCGATCGTTTTTTGACATGGACAAACGTCCGGGACGATATTTGGCACAACCATGGCCAGTACAGCGGTATGCTCTGTCTCCATAGGTGCTATGGAAATAACAAAGGCTTTTGGCTGCTTGTGTGTTTGTGTGTGAACTGGTGTCGCAACTATGTAGGTTGGGTCTTTCTGAAGGGGAACCAGTGCCGCCGGGAGGAAATGAGTTTGAATCCAATGGAGGCAGGTTATGTAAACGATGCCGAATTGTGCTATCTGCCAGATTATTTACACACTCTTGTATACTTTTTAAACGACTTTCCAAGAGCTCGTTGATGACGTGTTGATTGTGAGGGGGCGGGGAAACAGGGATACTTGACAGTGTGTGCGCAGAGCTAAAGGCATGGAGTCCCTGTTTACATTGCAAAAGTTGGTCAGCATGCTTGACAAACTCGTCAAGGGGTAAATGTTCATAATGATACAAGTTCATTCGTACGTCTACGTCAACGGAATTCAACAAGCAATGGCGAAGCAGCTCTGTTTGGAAGTTTGATTCAGGCTCAAAAGCGTCGCCTAGGGTCGTTTTAGGTCGCTGGAAATAATCGAGCACTGAATCGTCACCACGTCGGCGAGTGCGCAAAAGAGCAGAGACACTGTCACTTGTGGTACTGGAATATTTTTTCAACAGAAAAGCTTTTAAACTGGAGTAGGGGCGGTCATTTGGGATATTTTGCAAAATGTCTGTTATTTTAGGAAACACAGCGTGGTTCTTTTGCAATGAATCGAGAAGCTTAGCGTACTTGGTAACTTCGTCTGAGACATTTGCGTGGTCGAACAATATTTCAGCGGTTTGAAAATATCCACGTACATTACTATGCCAGAAATCAGGTAATCGAAACGGTTCTACGTCAACCAAGCTATTTAGAGAGTTAGCAGCGCTTGCTAGTCTGGGTCTAGGCAAGGGAATGGGGGTCGATTGATGACGTGAATTACATGACGAAAACTGCTTGCCTGAAATGCTAGTGTCGCCACTCGAAGATGAAGCGTGCCTACTGGAACTAGCTGATAAGCCTAATGTATCGGGTCGATGCCTTTGTAAATCGCGAAACATAAAATAATATAGGCCTAGCATGCATGCAATCGTTATTAGGCTTACAATCACAGAACTGCTGTAAAGCAGGAGCACATATTCAAAGTCCATTGTACTGTTCATTTGAACTCACTTCACTGCTCTTTAAGTTTCCAGTTTGATTCCAGTTTTGAATTCCAAAAGGCGTCGGGGTCACCAATGTAGCGCAACGGTCTTTCCTTTAGCTGGCAATACAGCAGACAGTAGGTGTTTCTTGAACAGCACGTGTTGTCGGAAAAAAGAGCGAATAATACTGTACAGCGCTTATATAGTTAGTCGGCGTTATGACGTCACAATACAAATATGGGGAGCGAAGGCATGGCGTTCGCTACACGCCCATTTTAGGATCTCAGTCAGCACGCCCCAGCCAAAAAAAGAAAAACCACACATTATTATTTTTGCATATTGCACCGTTATTTGTAAGTATTAGAAACCCAAAACCTCACAAATTTCCCTTTCTTTAAAACGGCCTTTTTACCTCAAAAAATGCTTGTCATCCACCAGCAATAATTTAATGTGCTGCTAGTTTTCTGATACTGATAAAACCATTGCGACCTCATAAAAATATCGATAGGATAGACTGGTCTAAAAATTTTTGCTCATCAAAACTTGTACCAGGCCTTTAACCAGCCCATGAAAGCTTGACACTTCCGTGTGAAAATAATCAATGCAAATATAACCTTTCCTTATCCTACTTTCGAACTAAAATTTTTGTCCAAGATATAGGCTTTTTGCTAGAAATAAATTAATCCTGCTCTGGTACCATGGGGTCAATATGACCCCAGGTTTATTTGATAGGCTAAATACAGAGCTGGGCACCGCAAATTTAAACTCAATTCTACAACTGCAAATTTCGCAAAAGTGCAAGAAGTGTTCCGCAACCGCAAATCCGCAAGTTTGCTGTAACTTTTCGTACTTCCGCAACCGCAAATGCACATTGCACTTCCACAATCTTAGACCATAACATTTACTGTTATTTTGTCTTCCCGTGATGATCTTTTTATTTTGGAGGTCAAATTTTCCCGTCGACCAGACGTTCACCTCCAAGAAAAAAAAAAGGTCATCAACACCCAGACGTTAACCTCCAACCTAGGAAATAAGGTCGTCCACTTCTCAAACGAATTTTACAGCGGAACATGCAACACTGCCTATTGCTTTGCGGATTTGTGGTAAATTTGAGTTTTTTCACCGCAAATATTTGCGGTAGGAAATTAGGTTCGCAAATCCGCAAATAGAAACGGTAGTCCGCAATTTGTGGATTTGCGGATTTGTGGACCGATTTGCTGAAGTGCCCACCTCTGGCTAAATATTCCAAACTTTGAGATTATAAGCTTTCATCTCGCTTTGTATTTTCTTTGCAGGCTCTTGTCAACTGTTTCTACTTATTCAATCTTAATTTCAATGTTTTCTTGTTTGTAAATTTCACATTTTATTTGTTTGAGATCATATTGACCCCATGAAAGAACTATTCATATTGTTAATTGTTCTTCAAGCTAAGCACAGATTGGTGACCTCGCAAACACCTCAAGTTATGAAACAATTCATTTGCAGCTGTGGAATTTTACCAGAAGCACCTCTAGCTGTTAAAAACATCATCCAGTATTGTCCATCAGGGCGCAAGAGATGCTTCCTTTGTCCGAAATTGAAGGGCAAGAAGTACAGACTCAACTGCACTAGATGTCATAACACCACTTGCGAAGAACACAGCAAGATGGTCTGTAACCAGTGTCAGAAATAAAATATTCGTGTATTGTGCACTCCACTACATTTTTCAAGCAATAGACACAGACTGATAACAAATTGAGTTTTTCTACTGGTGGCAAAATGTATTTTTAATAATGGGGTCATATTGACTCCAAGGTACTGCTAACGTGATTTTTTTCATGGTACCATAGGAGGGTTAAAAAAGGGCAAAAATTCCAAAGCCAGGACAAAACAAAAATCCAAAAAGTGGCACTTTTAGAGTAAAAACATACCAAAACTCTGTAAGATTGTGGTTAGGCTATTGAATGTGTTCCAATTTTTTCAAAATTTTTGAAAACTCTCATTTCAGCGTTGATCTCCAGACGTCGTTATGTTGTTATTTACAAAAATAAAAAAGGTTTTGGTTTTCCAAACTGTCCAAATTTCCTAAAATCTGTTGAAATCTTGGCTTGCTACACTGCTGCCAGAATATTTCACCAAGTTTCTTAAATGAAAACATCCTAAGATTGGTTTCAAAACTCTCGAAATTCCATAGATTTCACCAAAATTCTCACAATCGGTTTCAAAATTTTTTAAATATTTTGTGAAAAAAATCTCAAGAGGTCGCAAAATTGCCAAAATCTTGGAATGAATTCCCAAAATTTGCAACTTCGGTTCAAGAACTGCAAACTTGTTTAACTGCAACTTTAGCATATTTTCTCGTTGATGTCGGCGCTAATTTTAGTGAAGAGCCCAAGTCAAATGAACCGTTACTTGATTCTGGGGAGCTTTAATATGTTTTTTTCAGTCTTATAAAAAAAGATGAAAATGTTCAGAAAAAATCAATAAAAATCAAAAAAATAAAACTAGAAGTTTGGTGCAAAATTTCTATCGGTTTTGTACAATAATTACAAAGATATTTTAAAACAAAAACTGCCTGGTTACTCAAATATAACAAGGTTTTCTATCCACTAAGTAAGTGTTTTCCAAACTTTTTTGTCTGTTGGCACAGTAGAAAAGCTAACTAAATTTCGCGGCACAACAACCCCATAAATCTATTTATACTGATCGTGAATAGTATTACCGGTGACAACGAAAAAGACGATTTCTTTTTTTTTGGAAATCACCTGTTGTTCAGGCAACATATTACGATCTCTGACGTTTTCGACCATTATTTCATGGCAGCATTTACTCAATTTTGTCTGAAAACTTGTAGACATATTAAACATTAAAAAAAACACCCGCAGCACACCTGCAAATCTAGCGTGCCGTTGTATACAGTTTGGAAAGTACTGCCCTAAGTTATCTATATTGCAGAGATGAGCGGATCTAGGTTTTTTCAGATCCTGATCCGATCCTAATCCGAAACACTAAATCCTAATCCTAAATTTGGAAATTGTTAAATCCAAATCCTAATCCTAATCATGAAAATGCAACTTTTGAAATTGATTTCAAGTCTTACTTCATCTGATCACTAAGAAGTTAAATCCTGATCCTATTCCAAATTTTTCAAAACTCTAAATCCTAATCCTGCTCAAATCTTCAAATCCGCCGGATCTAGATCCTAATCCGTGCTCATCTTTTCTATATTGTAACTTGATCAGTTGCCTAGTTCTCTGTAGTAGTGAAGGTTGAGTGTTGACCAGGCGGCGCTTGTTCGCTATTTTATTAATTTATTTCTTATCAATCAGCTGACAAGTGCGCAAAATCATTAAAAAACTGATGAATTAAACTATTAAAAAATTAATTTTGGGTAATTTCCATCCAACTTTTTAAAATGCTGTTGACCGCATAATACATAATGTAATACTGTACAGTGATAGCCACTGCCAAGTTTTTAGTACGAAACAGTTTGCTAAGTGCATCCCTGGCCTCTTGCATTACTGGATGCTGTTTGTAACATTGTAACTTACAATGCACTCAAGGTTGTCCCGTTCAATGCTCTGTTGATTTGTAGGTTTATAAATTAATTGTTTTAATTAATTAGCCTGTACAACAAATGTGGAGCAAAAACAGATTCTTCAAACTAACATTATTCTATAATTGACATGTCAAAATATTCTGACGTGGCAATTCAAGCTACATGTGATGATGCTGCAACGTGTAAAAAGTAGGTGAAGTAAGGTTATGTTTTAGTATAAAGCTTGATTAGTTGTACAGTAGATTTTGCTTAATTGGGCCACATCGGGATAAGCACCATTTGGCCCGATTAAGTGGCTGACCCGATTATCCAAAGTCTTGCAGTATCTGTGCCAGGGTTGTCCTTGATGCACCAGTTATCTCAGCTAGCTGGCAATGACTAATGTTTGGAGGTTGCTCTATAATTTTTGGCAGTGGCTATTTTGCCGTCGACGGCAATTTGCCCTTGGAATCTATTTTGCCGTGATCATTCACGTGTGTTTATATACCCAAATTTGCTATTATCGCACCAGTGACTCTGTGGTGTAGTGGATAGAGCGCTGGTCTTGAGATACCAAGGTATCGGGTTCAAATCTCAGCTGGCCAGGGCTTTAAAAGAAAGGCAGTGTACACTGAAGGGGCAGGCCTGGTATGTAAATGTACGGGGCAGTGTACACTGCAAGGGAGTGTGCAGGGTGGGGGATAGAGACCTGGGGGTGCAAAATTTTTTTTTTGGTTTTTAAAATTGACCAATCAGAGACAACCAAAAGTCACATGTTTAGTACGTCATTAAGAATGACCAATCACAAACAACTCACGGCAAAATAGTCTCTGAGGGTAAATTGCCGTCGATGGCAAAATAGCCACTGCCATAATTTTTCTTAGGACAACAGCCCTTTCAGCAATTGTTAATTCTTTTTGTGGCATCTCTGCTTGGGACTTCACAAAATTTGCAACAAAACACAACAATTACCATGTCCAAGGGCATGAAATGACAAAATAATTTGCGCCTGTATTTTTCAATTGTTACATAATGTAGTTGGTTTTGTGATATTAAGTTCTATTACATTACAAAGGCGGTTTTGCAATTAAACCAGTGTATGTCTGACTGCAGTTGTGGCCCGATTAAGCGAAATAGTGGCCCAATTATGCAGATTAACGTAGTGCATTATCTTTGATTGGATTTTGTTCTTAACAATTTGGTCCAATTAAACAGCTGACCCGATTAACTGGCAGCCCAATTAGGCGGAATCTACTGTATTGTACTCATAGATTTGTTTCCATCTGGATTTTGTTTGCTATAATGATTTTCTAAAACTATTTGTGATACTACATAGCTTGAAAAATTTTCTTGTACCCCAGGCATTGTAAAAATGGTAAAGAATGTTATTCTTCCAAAGTATGCATTAAGAAAACTAAACAATACCTTAAATCTCATTTAACTAAACACAAATGAGCTATTTGATGTCAAAGGCCAGAGCAATCCGCCCTAATGCAAATGTGTTTTGCAGTTTAATAGTTTAATTAACTGGAGGATTTCCTGCATTTTGATTGGTTAGACTTCTTAGTTTCAATGTCTCATTGCTGAAGCATGATTTATTGATGTGTACCTCAATGTTATAAATTGCATGGATAGTCATTGTTTTGTATGTTTGTTGACATATCATTTTGGTGAAAGCCATGATATTGACTTGTTCTTACCATTTATTACACATAGAGTTGCTATAGTTTCTTCTCTGAGTCAATATGTTTGATACAATACTCACTATAACATGACAACTAATTAATCTTGCTTTTATCAGCTAGTTAAAATAATCACAGTGTTATTTGGTTGACTTTTGTAGCTCTTTCCCTGGGTTGGATTGCCACCAGAACAGTGTTCCCTTTAAACGCAAAAAAAGTGCGAATTTGCAAAATTATGTCCGGTGGATTCGCAGTCAAAATTCAACAGTGCATAAAAAAAGTCTGGCAGTTTTTGGTAACTTTTTCATTTTGTTAAAATTTTTGCAATTTTGTTAGCAAAATCTTAACCAACTGTTAAATGCATGGGAGACAGTGAAAAGAAATCCAAGTTAGGACAGATGCTTTTTTAGAGCAGTGCAACATCTCACCCAAACATCGCACGGCTGTGACGCAACATTGAGTGACAGCGACTTAAATATCGCGCATGCCTTTGCCTCACTTTTTTCTGTTACAAATTATCTCTCCAGCAATTAGCCTGAAGTAAATTCAATTTTTTTGTTTAGTTTTTCCCAGCCGATTTCAGTCGTAGATAAAGAACAGTAATAGCAAGCAGCTCTCAAATTTCAGTTTTAACTCAAGACATCATTTTTTGAGGAAAGTTTGAAACTAAACTTGCTTAAAATCTTTATGTTTTCCTTACGTTTCAATGCTAACTTCAATCGTGCTTGTTAAGATAAAAAAGCACATAGTTCTTGCTTTCAGTTAAGCACAAAAAACACCATTTTTGAGGGAGTGGTTCAGTTTTTGTACATTACGAATAAATAACCTTCTTTTACTTGCCATTTATAAACACTAGAAATAAAAAAGAATACAACTTCCAACCAATTTAGTTTTGAATTCCCTTCAAATACTTTCCAAACTGAGATTAAAGGTTTGCTTGCAACTGCAAAAACCTGTTGTTTAATTGATTACGATAAAAAAATGTTAGTTACCTAATTATTTATCATAATCAAGCAACAGTTAAAGTTTGCAAGTAATTTTTGTTGTGTCGTAGTCATAATAACCTACCTAACATCATATTACTTCATAAAAGTTCTTGTTCTCATGCTCATGTTGGGCGTCGGCAAAGGGTTAATTTTATTTACGCACATTTTTCATCTGTCATTCCATTTCATCTGTAATTCTTATGAATCACTGTTGCAAAGGCTGTAAAGTTTGAGACCAAATTTAACCACAATTAACTTACTGAAGAAAAATAGCCAGGTATTTCGCCGCCGTCTTATAATAACCGATAGGCTAACTGTTTGTGAACATTTTGGGGCTGACATAGTCACGCTAATTATTACGTCACGGAAGCGCATTGTCACAGTTTTGACTTTCCTTTCCTTGCAAATTTGTCTGGCGGTTTTCGTACGTTTAATAGCAATTTTGCACTTGTGCCGGCGGTTACGCACTCACTAAAATCTTAGAGGGAACACTGCACCTGAAGCACTGATTTTTTTCTGTTGATGCTTGGCATATCTGCAATGCAAAATGGTAATAAAGCAGTACTTTTATAGTGCTTGCTATATATGCTATTTGGCATTATAATCCTTACAATTTTTTTTATTTGTGGTTGCAGATTCTACATTTGGCCTTAACTGTGTAGTCATATACCGGTACTGAATTTAGTGTTCTGCTTTTTCATTCATTCTTGAGTGCCCAATTTTAATATTTATATTTTTGTGATAGATATGCAGTTCAAAAGGGATATTGGAATGATCCATTTGTTGCTCATATGGTTCATGGTATTACTCCTTTGAAACAACCAGAAATTAACAGAGGTATAACTAGTTTTTAATGATATAGTATTAAAGGTAAATCTACTTTTGGCATGAGATAACACTCTGAATACTTGGTTCTCAGTCTTTTGATGAAAAGTGTCACACTTTGTTTATGGTGTCATGCTGTCAACAAAATATTCAACCAAATTTTAGGTAGTAGATACCATTGATTTTTAGCTTAGGCAAGATGTTTTGTTTATGAAGTGATATCTATCATTGCACTCGCCAATTGCATGATCTGGTGAATGTTAAATTGTTCATGCTATGATTTTGCATTGGTAATGTGATTTTTTGCTGCTCTAAGCTGTTCTTGTTGGTATTTTGCTTTTTACCTAAAAAATGATTTTGCTGACACAAAACTTTTGCTTTGTAGGGAGTTGACACATGTATAAAATATCATAAGTTTTTAAGCAAAAGTTAAAGTGTGTTCAATTGGCAATTGAAATACAGTAAATGTTTATGTAAACAGAAATAAGTATTGATCTTTAATCGTTAATTTTCTTTTTTGAGTCCAGTCAAAGCTTTTGGTACACTTCCTTTCTGACATAGTTTATGATGTCATTTGCACATAGACTTGACTAGAAACTTACTTTTTCTCAGGTTATTATGCCAGAACGGAATCGATATGGAAATTACTGTGCGATTTTATTTCAAGTACCAATAAAAGCTGTCAAGTAGTGAGTCTTGGTGCTGGGCTTGATACAACATACTGGCGTTTGCTGGAAGTCACATTGCTTCCATCTTCTTTCATTGAAGTAGATTTTCCTGATATTGTTAATCGAAAAATTCACTGCATTTGGTTAGTTTTTGCCTTAACAAGTCTAATTGGTATTTAAGTGAAAAATACGAGCTTTTAGTTTTTCACATTACTAATTGTCTCATGTAGACATTTTAGATCCATTCAATTGTTGATTCCAGGTCTGTGGACCTGAACCATGTAGATTTTAGTTTATTTTCAAGCCACTTGTCATTAAAATTTTAAGTTCAAGTGTAAAGTGGACTTGTAAGCAACATGCTGTGATGCTGCAAGTTGTTGTTATGCTCATATTTTCATTGCAAGTGTTTTGTTAGACTGAGCCACCATGATGGGTAAGCTGCTTGACCCCAACTCCTGTCTGCCACATGAAGGTAGAGAAATCCCATTTTGTGTTTTTTTTAAGGTCATAACTAGCAAATTTGCCAGATTTTTTCTCAACACAAGGAGTGTGCAAACTGCCGCCAGTGGAAGCATATGACTTGTGGCCTGCAGCTACTGAGTAATCATTTCCTCAAAAGGTTTGGGTTTAAAAACTGTGCCTTTGTGGTGTTCAACAACTGCCCAGTTGAAGTTGCTCTCTAAAGAAAATGAAGTTTGTGGAAAGAGTTTGCATCATCCAGTTTACAGTATCATCCAATAGATTGAAATCACAAACCTATCTGCAAAAAATTTTGCATACCTCTACATTATTTTTTAATGCTGAGCACTGAACAAAGAAGTTCCTAATTTTAGTTTTAAAATGTTTAGCATACATAATTACAGCATGTTATATATAAAAGCTAGATTTTATGTCCATTTTTTTCTTGTTTTGCAAGGCACGGACTTCTGGTTCAGTGTGTGTCCACCACTTTATTGTCCCATTCAACCAGACTTTTTGAAGTGACACATAGGTAGAAGCTCTGAATGTCCTTCCTAACACATTTGCAGAGGATTTGAAGTCAATCTTTACTGTGGTAGCCAAATAGATTTCATCATAAGTTTTTGTTTTTATTCTAACACTTTATACGATTATGTATGCTTCATTGTTTTATGGCACAGTTTTCTAGATAGTCCTTTAGGTTTTGTTTGCTCTGTTTGGAGGCTGTGTACAGTTCTAATTTATGTTTTACCTAAGATTTCTCTTCTGTGGTGCATGACAAATGCAGAAAAATAATTATTGATAGTTGTTTTGAAATTGGCTTTTTATATGCTTTAGGAGTGAAAATACGGTAATCTTGCATTAAATGCAAGCTTAACATATTTTTCTACTTTGCAGCAACAAAGTTCCATTACATTCTTGTCTTGAAGACTTTTCAGTGCAGCAAGGTATTTAAAGATTACCTTTATGGAGAAATATATATATAGTAATTATAGTGGTTTTTTTGTTGGGTAAATTGTGATTTGAATCGTGTAACATTGAAAAATTGAAACGAGCTTTCATTTTGTGCTCATCAATGTTTATGTCATGTCAAATGTAAAAGAGCAAAAGCAAGCAAAAAATTTTTCATTTCAATAATTGTAATTATTGAAAATAACTTGGTGCAGTGTACAGACTAAAAACTAAAAAGTTGATTTTCTACCTTTTCCCATGTTTTTGCAGGACTAGGCATGCTGATTCCGTTTATGCATGGTTCACACAGAAAGCCTTGGTGGTAAAACTACATGGCTATCTTTTGTCAGTAATGCCTTACTGGGCTGAAAAGAAAAAAACTGTTGTGGTTTATTAATATTACCATAAAAATGTGCTTTTAGTTTCAATTGTAGTAAAACGCAGTTGCATAGGAAATAGATTCTCCTTTTCAAGCGATTTAACTGTCAATGGGAATCAGTTGGCAATGCCAAGTTTCAGACTGGAGATGACAATGACAAGGACAAGGTGCCACTCTCAATAAGAGATTGCAAATCTAAGATTTTGAAATGGGCAAAACTGATACTTAAGCAGAAGGACCTCCGTGGTGATTATTGTGAGCTACTTGAAATGTCAATTATTTTTCGTGGTAATATTCTCTTTCCGGGAATCCATTTTCAGGCCCCTGGACCAATGCACAGAGCTGGATAGTTGGCAAAAGTCATTTACTCTATGAAGATCTGGATGTTTTGTGGCCAGTTCAAACTGACAACTAATGAAGAACACAGCCTCCACGATATGTGCATCTTTACAATTAAAGTTTATCTGAAAGCTTGGATGGAAGCATCATTTCCAATATCTGTGCCATGAAATGGTCTAGGACTTGCCAAAACATAAGATTACCATGACAAAGGAATTGGGGCAACCACACTGAACAAATTCTCTGGTCACCTCAGGTACCTCTTTGAGGAACTAGTAGCTTTGATTTTTTTTTGACCAAGAAATGCCAGATAATATGAAGCGACAAATAGTTGTAACACCTGACAAAACTGGAAATGAAGATCCTCCCTCCCAAACGTGCCCTGAGGAAAGACTTTTCAAACAGCTGCTTTGCTGATTTTGTAACAAAAAACACATGTCACTTCTTCTCTAAAAATGAAAATTGATCAAAAGTTTTTAAGTGAGGACCCTGGTTCATGGAATGATCAACCAGGCTATTTGATGACCAGAAAGTAGGTACAAGGAATCCAAGTCACAACTGACACTGCAGAGCTTGGGATGGCCCTTATTCAAGAATACAACTGGCTTGTAACGCATGATGAAGATCAGCTCCAGTTCCTCATGCAGATTCTGACACAGCATGGGTGTGCTTTTCCTGACAGTAATTACACTACTCACTGGGCAACAATGAGTGGAGTGACACCCATGATACCCCTGCTTTGCTAATACTCTGTAAAGAGAGTGATGCAGATGTCAACAAAGTGGCTATTTATAAGAAATTTCATTGCTCATGTGCAACCACTAAATGTTCTTCTATCTTGGAGTATTTTACGCAAAATAGTTTTAGCTTGAAAGAAATGCAACCTCCTCTGTTCCCTTGGTATTTTTACTGTTTAATTTTAATGCAATTAAGGATCCCCCTAATCAGTACATTATCACCAATATGTCAGCTAATGTTTAATAATCCAAGTTTTCACAGAATATATAGGTAGCAGGGCATTGAACCGGCAGACAGCTTTAGGCAAGTCCGAGTCTGACTTGATTGCCCTAGTCCAAGTTCGACACCAAATTTTACTCAAAAATTAGTCATATTTAAGATGCACCCTCACAATTACAAAATGCATCCTCATGATTGAATGTAAGTGGTAGTATCACCTCTTGGTATATTATGTCTAATGTACAAGAATTTCCATTTCATATTGCATTTAACCACACTAAACTTAGACTTGTCTGCAAAAACTGCCAATTTAAGCCCGAGATAGAATCCACAAGTACAATGTCCTGAACAGAACAATACTGCTTTTCAGTGTGACACTACATAAATGACATAACAAGCAGCTCAAAGGTACTGTAAACATAGTCTCAAAAAAATCAAGTATACATTACGCATAAAACCTTACAGTTATGGATATTGCATAACAGCTATGCAAATTAGAGGTTCTATTTAATTTTAGTACCTTTTAGAGTATGTTAAAAGCACCCTGTTTAAAAATATGTTGAAAAGTACATGAGAATACTCTTTGTTTATCTAAAAATGCACAGCAACAAAAGTTCTGCTCACCCGGTTTTAATGTTACAAAAAGAACTTAACAGTTCACACACCCACTTCATGATACAATCATCAGGAATTAAAACAACCTTAGTTTAGACCAGTGGTTCTTAACCTTTTTGGTACTACACCTCCCTTGAACGATGGTTCCCAGCTTTACGCCCCCCATCCTTATAAATTAATATAAAAGTAGTGTTTCAATTGCATTTCATCAATATACTGTCTTTTTTCCCTACCATTTTGATTATCTAAAATTCAGTGGTTCTTAACCTTTTTGGTATCGCGCCTCCCTCGAGCAATAATTGCCGAATTTTACGCTCCCATCTTTAAAAATTAATACAAAAATACAATTTCAATTGCATTTTATTAAGAATCATAAATCAGTGAGACACTTGACATTGTTTCTTGGAAACTAGCTCATTTATACGTGGTTTAATCCCAGACAGTGCACACCACAAGTCTCCTTCAACTTCCAGCTTGTTTCTACACTTGGTTTTGATGGCAACTAGTGTAGAAAATGCAGCTTCACAAAGATAAGTTGAGCCGAACATAACTAGAACATGAAGTGCCTGGGTAGAAATAAGAGGGTAAACAGGAAGGTATTTGAGCCAAAACGCCTCAAGCTCCAGCTCCTTAAAGTTATCCTTGGCTGTGGAGTTAAATTTTAACTCAAGAAACTCTGTTTGGGCTTCATCAAAAATTTTGTCTACTTCGCATTGAAATGGGTTTCTGATGAACTTCCACGCTTCTCGCTTCTCATCAATGTCGGGAAAGTATTTGATAAATTCCTCTTTTAAATCAAATAGATGAGTTTTTATTTGTGTCTTTAATTCAGATTTGAGGTTACCGTTATTGAGAGCAGAATCCAGGTTACTAAAGCTTGCTGGATTCCCCTGTTTAATTCGACTCTGCCAGAGGTCAAGTTTGGACATAAAAGACCACACAATATCATAATGCAATGTGATATTGATGTTTTTTCCTTGAAGCTGAAGGTTGAGAGCATTCAACGCCTGAAATATGTCCACAAGATAAGCCAGTGATTGTTGAAAGCCTTGGGATTGAAACTTTTCCAATAAGTTTCTCTTCTTCCTTGAATCGAGAAATACTGCAGCTTCTTCTTTTAATTCATGAAGCCGTTTTAGCATATTCCCCTCAGACA
Organism: Trididemnum clinides; assembly: GCA_963675345.1. Classification (NCBI taxonomy): domain Eukaryota; kingdom Metazoa; phylum Chordata; class Ascidiacea; order Aplousobranchia; family Didemnidae; genus Trididemnum; species Trididemnum clinides. Next base: position 18,728,399 of record OY776297.1, on the reverse strand, counting down.
ACAATCGGACGTTTGTGTGAAACAATAGAGCAACATGTTCAGATTCCATATCTTGACACAGGAGCTTGATCAGACGACTGTTAAGGGATCCTGCTTTGATATAATCCACGATTTCAATAGATAAATCCAGGACCTCTTTCATTTCGTGAGGCAAAGTTCTTGATGCTAAAGCTTCACGATGAAGTATGCAATGCATACCTATTACAGAAGAATTTTTTTCTTTTACCCTTTTAATAAAGCCAGACTTCAGACCAGTCATAGCTGGAGCTCCATCTATACACGCTCCTGCTAATGATTCCCATGATAGTTTGTTTTCCTGAAAAAAGTTTGCCACAACATTAAAAATTTCGGCTGATGTTGCACGACCTTTCATTTGATGGCAGAAAAGCATTTCTTCTTTTATTGTGTTCACTGACAAGAAACGAGCATATAGCAGAAGCTGAGAACAACTTCCAATATCAGTCATTTCATCGCATTGTATAGCAAAGAAAGGAGACTCTTTTATTTGGTCGAGAATTTGATCTTTGATGTCTTGAGATAGTTCATCGATTCTTCTTTTAACTGTATCATTGGCTAATGCAATTTGACAAAGCATATTTGCTTTATCCTTGCCCAGTACGAGTTCTGCTGCTACGATTATACTAGGTTTTACAAGAGATTCTCAATATTATGACTTTTCTTATTCTTTGCAATCAACATGGCGATCTCGTAAGAAGCCTCAACAACATTCAAAGATCTTTGCTGAAACGTCCCACTCATGTCTAACTTAGCTTTCTTCAAGGAATGACTTTTCATGACAAAAAATGCTTTAGGCTTATCGGCTAAAGCGGAATGGGCTGTGGTCAAATGACGTTTCAAGCGAGAGGGACGCATTGCATCATTACTAAGAGTCTTGTAACATATTACACACTGCGAGACTTCTGTGTCACCTTTTAGCAACGATACAAAACCAAATTCAATGTAGTCATCAACATACTTTCTTTTTTTCGTTGCCATTTCAATTATCTTACTTTATTACTTATCTACGCAGGCACTGCAACATGATAAAATATAAATTTAGTTTACATATATACCGCTCTACTGTTTTAACAAACTGACTGATAGCTGCCTTAATCCATAACACAGTCTAGTCTGCAGTGTAGATTTGCTACTACTGATCAAAATAAAGTAACACAATCGATAGTTTTGCTATTTTATGACATCATACTTAGTTTGTCAAGCAGGATTACCATTAATGGCAGGCTACAATCACTCACAAGAATGTCTCGGACAGAATTTAGCTTTAGGACCTTTGGTGAAGCAAGCATTTGCACACTGTACTCTGTATGTTTTAGCCAGGGTAAGAAGAAACGTACTTTGCACGATTAAAAATTTGAAACGATTTTTTAATTTTAAGACACAACAGACCTAAAGTAACTTCTGACCTGGAAAAACTGAAGAACATGTGCAGAAAGTTAGTTTTGTTTGCAGAGCTCGGAATACCAAAATTAATAAAAAATGTGTTGTAAATGCATTAGGGCTCGCGCCCCCCTAAAAATTTGCATATGCCCCCCTGGGGAGGTGTGCCCCCCCAGTTAAGAACCTCTGGTGTAGACTGTTCAAATATACTTTATGTTTTCTGTAATATTGACGAATATTGCCAACACTGCTAGCGGCTTTGCTAGCTACATATAGTATTCTTAAACCAGATCTCCCTGACTGTCAAAGTTAATGTTACGCAGCTCTTTGGAACAATGTTGAAAATTGTTGGTGGTTTTATCAAATAAGGTTTATCTTGTAGGCTTGCGTTGGTAAATTTTGCATGAGAAGACTAATACTGTAAAGTTTTGCCTTAATCCACTATTTGGGAAGTTGTACATGGAGACCCATTTAAATCGTTGTTGCCTTTACACAATGACACACAAAACTAATGACATTTTTCAGCATACTCTTAACCTTCATCAAGTACGAAAACATTGAACTTTAGTCTGTAAATAGCGAAAATCGATGCTTGTAAAATTTCACTCACGGCCATACTAAAGGTCTTAACAGGCCGTGTTCATTCATAATTACAAACTGTTCTGACCATTGAACTCACAGTAAATCAACTTTCATAGTATGTCTGCAACATCAATTTTAGTGCTCAGGCATTGCTGCTAGATTGATACTATAAGTGTTAAATGCTTCATTTTATTATACTTGCCTAAGTGGTTAATTTTTGCTTTGAGCAATCAAAGGCGAGGCGTACAAACAGTTTAGACTTGGGACGATAAAAAATTTAATTACTCGACTCTACATTTCAGGTTTCATCAGATTTTACTTTATTATCACAACATCAAGCAATATGTAGTAGCAATTATTACAAGCCTATGCTGTGGCAAGAACATACTGACTAGGCCTCAATGATATATGGTCTATTTAATGCGGAAAAATTCAACTTGTATCAGCTAAGCTATAATATTTAGTCCCATATTTCTTAATTTTTCATGAGAAAGTAGCTTTCGAAGCTTGATCACATACAAAAAATAAGTATTATCTATCCTTGACTGCAAAGTTCATCTAAACGACTGACAGTAAAGTTGAAAACCTCTACAAGCCAACTGCTTTAAAGTATTGATACATTACTGAATAAGCCGCTTGCTTTCATACGGCTGCTGTGTAGCCTAAAAGCTGAATTTCACATCAAAATAGGTAGAGGCTTTACAGCTACAACACTAGACTTTCTGTGGCCTAAATTACAGTCCAAAGCGTTTTTTAGTGTACAAATAGCAGAGCTGAAAATTTCCACAAGCTGACTTCGTCCAAGCGACGTTTTCCATAAAAAAATTTTTGATTTCATCTAGTTTTACCTATGTGCACTTTGTGACTAGTTCGTATAATTTTTCTGCATGCTATGAGCAACACAACAAAATCAAAGCGGATAAGTCGAAGTACGCTCGTATTATAACTTTTCTTTTTTCGGCGAAGCTCTTGCCCCTGCTTTAACCTTGTTCTATATCACGCCAGGCGTTGCAAATTTCTGCTGATGCTTTCTGTGTGAACTGGGTTATGTCTATCTTTGCCACTGCCCACTCGCTTTCGAACCAGACTTTTCACTGGAGCAACGCAGCCCAGATTCCCTTTCTGATGAATATCAATGATGCTTCTGTGGAGTTCCGAACTCCACGTCTTTCGATTGCTACCGCATCTTGTTAGCTACAGACAGATTAAAGACCAATTAAACACACGGAATAAATAATATATAATGATCAAGGCGAGCAGTTCCATGTTATTGGTTAGACGTGTAAGTATTGCATCGATCTTTGTAATTCATAACCTATTGTTTGATTGATGGTTTGTGCTTTGCGGCCATTTTGACGAATACTTTAAAACTTTTGTTTCTGTTTTTCAAATTTTACCAATCGATCTATCTTTTTAATTTCAAATCTCCAGACGGTAGTGCGCACTGTCAAGGGTCAAGCTCCGAATAAATAAATATATTTGTTGATTGATCTTGGTTATCAAATACCAGTGTATGAATTAGCAGTTCGGCCTATGTTTTTAAGTATATGATAAGACCAACTGCTTTTACTTTATTACTTGAGTAGTTTGCTGTGCCAAGTACTTTCACTGTATTTGTTTCTTGTTAGACCCTACATGTCTTCACTGTGGTAGTTATCATCTTATTCCTGCTGATTTGAGAGATTTATCAACATTTGAAGATAAATTGAATAAATGTCAAATAGATTTCAGGTAACTGTAACTTCATTGGTTGTGCTTTGTATGCCATCATATACAGAAACTTGCACTTGTCGATTCAAGTTGTTGTCGCTATATGTTGCCATTGCATCGGTCTCTAGTGTAAAGGAGGTGCAGACCGCTGGCGGCAGCCACAGTGCATAGATATACTACCAAATATATTTGTATTTAACTAGTATTGATGATACGGAATGTTAATACCATGAAGATAAGAACTTAAAACAGTAAACCTCGGATAGTGTGACTATAACTTCGTCACAGCTCTTACTTGTAGATTGTTAGCACATTAGTAGAAAGCGATCTCCCTACTAACATGGATACCCGATTGCGTTCCAGCGGGTGGTAGGTTTATTGAAATATCACTGTATTTGATTGATAAGCGTTAGTTTTATTATCTTTCAGCCTTCCAACATTGTTCTTAGCCGAGTGCGTGTTAATTTACATGGAGCCATCACAGTCTGCGGCCATTTTTAAGTGGATTGCCGACAAGTTTTTTAACGCTGTTTTCGTTAACTTTGAACAACTGCACATGGATGACGCATTTGGTAAAGTCATGATTTCGAATTTAAAGGTACATCTATAATGTTCCTATTGTTTCGTAAGCCAATAGCCTTTGCCGAAATACTTATAGCGCTACGTTTTCTGGATTTTGTTGCTGCACTTATCTGGCACACTTTAATGACAAGTCCATGAAAGTAATATCCACGTTAAACCAGTCCTGCAAGAAGTTTTGCGGCCTCTGGTGCAAGCTATCTTAGTTGGGTGTTTGTAAAACCTAGAGCAGCTTAACCACTCAAGACGCCATAAGACTTGATGGTGTGATCTTTGAATATTTGCTTTAGAGATGTTCTGTAGTAATCCACTGCAAGTGGTCTTCAGCTCTAAACGAAACCGGAACTTGTAAACACTGGCTTAATTTCATTTGGCACTGTTTAACTGGCACTAGTTAAAACCGCTTTAGCGAAGCAACATTGCTGAGCTTGTCCGCTTGAAGTATTAAAATCTGATTTTAATTTGCAAGCGAGAGGTCATGAGTTTAATTCCAATCGGATTCTGTGTGGTTGTGCTTTGTGGCAATTATTTCTCCTGCTTTGTAGTAAATTTTGTGTTAGAAATTCACTGCCGAACGTAGTACAGACTCCTTTGAAGCGGATCTGTACTTAGTAGATTTTTCCATGACCGCGGAATAAGGATGTCTAACTGACTTCAGTTAATAGTGACTTTAACTTTGTCAATCAAAAAAGCATCATGATGAAGATTACATCTTTCATTTTTTTCAATCAGGCTCGTCAGTGTCTCCTTGCTGGCGCATCTGCTTGTACCACTCTTGCAGTGCAAGAAGATAGGTTTTTGGAAAATGGCTGGCAGCAGGTTTCATGCAAAGACATGTGGGCAGTCTACAACAGCTTACCAGAAAGAAGAGTGAGTTACGTTCATACCTTACCAGTTTTTGTATTCTGACATATTCATGTAACTTACGTATTGCTTTATTGTGCTTCCGTGGCTAAGTAGCTACTAAAATACCGGTAGCACTGTAAAAACTTGACTTTCGACAACGCTGTGTTAAGCAGAGCATGAATACGCAGCGGTACATGAAAGTATCAGGTATACTTTGGATTTTGGTATTTAAAACTTAGTACTTTTTATAACTGACTTTTACCACTACAAACCTTAGGCTACTTACGGTTGCACCTGCGATCATCCGACCCAAAGCATCTCTTGCTTTGTTCGGTCCCTGATGTCTTCATTTTTTCCTTTCAGCTTCTCTTTCATATACGGCTTTTGGGACCTACCTGAATTTCATTTTTAGATTTTGTTCCTATTAAACCGGGACGTTTAACATCCCCATCAAGGGCATCTGATATTGAACCTAAAACTTCGCCGTTGCTGTCTCCACGCGTACAGACTCTTTCAACAACTTGTTAACCAACTCAATGTGTTTCAGAGAATAGAGAAAATTGAATTTTTAGACGAATCTGAAATCTTGCAGCAATTATTGGAGCACTACTGCTTAACTGTGGCATTAAAGCTGACATCAGATTTAGGTATACTCTGTTTTAATTGTTGCGTGCTTTTTTTTGTTATAGATTTGCAGTAAGACGAAAGTGGTGCTGAGCAGATAGCATATAAAGAGTTGTCAGGCTTTATTCAAAGTTGTCATTTCTTCTATTTTTGATTGCTTGATATTACTTACGGCACGTTAATTATATTGCTTACCACTATTATTCGCTCAGTTTGTGTTTTACCGCGAAAAACCAATAAAGCTGCTCACATTGTCGGCAACGTGGTCGAATTGGTTGGACCGCTGCTCATGGTACCAATCATTATTGCACCTCCAGAAAAAGCACTTTAGCACAATTTCAACTGCTAAGTTACAGTGTTTGTGTAAACATTATGCTGTGTCGGCAGGATTGGTACCTTCCAAGCGGGTCTAACCACAAAATTACTCCAAGAGTAAGGGACAAGTTGAGTTAAATGCTTTATCGACCAAAGCTGTGGCATGTCAAAACATGCACCTCTCTTTTTTACTCTTCTAACTCTAATCCTAAATCAATCTTTATTTGACGTCTGGTGGCTTGTTCTGCTACTTCTTCATCTCTTCCCGACTTTGCTAACTGCTTCTCTGCCAGCAAATCGGCTACTGTTTGTCTAGCAACGTACCTGACTGCAACCACCAGAAACAACTGCTTATAATTGAAAATTCTTTATTCTGCTTCTCAATCAAAAGCTCTACGAGGCCGAGCCAGAGGGTACTGATCTAAACTCCACCGGGCCTCTGGTCTCCTGCACTCTCACTCTTTTTTTGTTCCGCTTCTACTTGCAGAATTTTAGGCAGCTGTCACCAACTTCTTTTCGTTCTCTGCCACCGATCCAAACAGTCACGTATTATATGTTGAAACGTTTTCTTTTCTATGGTATTAATCTTCAAATATTTAATTTCTCTTTATCTTTGCATTCCTTCCTTTCATCTGGAAGATTTTATATCATTGCCATCCATAGAACGAAAAATCTCGAGATTCTCCTGCTTCCCACCTACCTACCTATCTGTGCCATTTCTTGTGTCTCATTCTTTCTCTCGCCAGCTTTTTACTTCCAACTTTATTTTAACTTTCCGTGAGCCCGGCCCCCACCCTGGTTGGTTTACTCTTGATCAATTTTTTTTGTGTCACTCCATCTCGGATTTATTTCGCGAACAACTTTAGGCTGTTTCATTTTTTCACCATTTTTGAAATTCAAAATGCCTGAGGTGCTTTATGGTGGTATTTGGGGAGAAAAATTGACACCCAAAATATTTTGGGATTATGATGTCATATTGATGTAATCCACAGCGTTTAAATATTTTGGGACCCGAAATTTCGATATTGTGAGGTATCTCCGGAACCGCTCATCGTAGGTGGACAAATTGTCAAAATGTGCAAAAGGGTCGATTTCCTACATCTGTTCAAGAGAAATCAAAGGTCTATCTGCATCAGAAAAAAAGGAATCCGAAAAAACTATTTTTTATGTATTTTGACCTACTATTTGAATGGTCTACTGTGTTCTCAGGTACTATCAGGCTATACATAGATGCGGTACATTGTTTCTAACTGACTTAATGTATGATTTCTTTTCTAGTTTTTAACACAGTTAGCACACATCACAGTTTCACAAAGATTTAATTGGCAGTAACTTCAAAATTTACTAATGTCCATGTTGCACAAGTAAGCTCACAAACGCAAATCGGAGCCGCTAAATTTGGTCGGTGCGTCTCGGACGTTTATCTGTATAATCATCTTCAGTTTTGCAATTCTTCTTTCAGTTGATCAGTTGTGGCTGTCGATTGATTTCCAGAAGATATGGGTCAATCCAATGCAAGGAGCTTTCTTGCTATTTTGCGAAAAAAAGTGCTCAAACGAATAGAGTAAAGCAATCTTGTAGTTGCGAACGCACATCCACCATCTCGGGCAAAGACTCTTGAAGTTTTAACTGCTTTAGCGGTGTATGGTGCCACTTCTCAATGCAACATTTTTCCAGGAATGCCATTGAGACGTATGTTCCAAGTAGTAGCTTATTACCAAATTAGTAATATCTCGAACAATTTCACGATGAGCGAAGAGCAAATTACGTTGAAAAAGCGTGAGAAAGAGACCTTCTGGAGCATTTGGATGCAAATGGATCATCGCAAAGGAAGGAGCATATACACAAAGGATGTATGAAACTATCTTTTTCAATTGGTGCTTTTGATCGGAAGTTAAATTCCCAAAGTCGAAGATAACTTCTCGAAGATAGCCATTTGCTGTGGTGATCCATTGAGAATGGCATATTTTTTCTTGTCTATAAAGCAGCAAATTTTGTAGATTCTCTGATATTTCTATTATTATATAGTAGCAAGCTAAAACTAGTGTATATAGCTGCGAAACTGATCTATTCTATTTTGGTTTTGTTGAGAAAACCAATCTGGTTTAGCTTTCAAGTGGACTTCAGTGATTCTTGTCACGGATTTTTAACTGATCTCGTGGAACCAGAGTTTCAGTGTTTGGCTTGTCCAGTTTTGAAATGTAATTCAGCACAGTTCCAGATTGCATTACTTCAGGTCTCTTTTTCATCCCTTCAACAAAAGTAACCACATGATCAAAATAAATCTCGTTTACACGGAACATGCATTCCAAGCTCTGAATGTCATAGCCTACTTCAGTATTAAAATGATCAACAACGCCATTAACTATAGCCTTTTTTCCAGTATTTAGAGAGGTGGTATCGGACATGACAGTGCATACTTAAGAAAGGTAGTTATTGCAAGCTTTAGAAATGGTGTTAATATGTAGTTCTGCATTTACGAACGTATGTTTGGGGAGCAATTTGACAACCATCACACTTTCGTGCTTCTGATCACATCTATTAGTAAATTGAACCTAAAAGATATAGCGGTCCATGCTAAGCACCACACGTCCATTGTAGCATAATTGAATGGCAGTCGTTGTATTTAAGAGACTTGTTACTCTCTGTCAAAGCTTTTCTACGCGCTTTTAACGATGGCGATGTACGATCGAGGCAGATGCAGCTATTTGGTTTTCACCGAGGACTGAACATAACTGATTTGACTGTTGTCATATAGATGTCATCCAGCGATCGACTAGCGTAACAAGCTTTTATCGATTACTGAATGTATGTATAAACTTTTTCATACTTTTCTCCAACAACTTCTTTGGGCATGTAGTCTTCGTCCCTATTCCAGTCGCCATTATCATCATCCCTACCCCAATTGCTTTCACTGTCGCTCACCTCATATTTCACTTTTGTATTTTTTTCCTTAACTTTGAAGGCACAACAAGATCAGATAAGCTGGCGCCAGATGTACATGGTCGTTCTTGTCTGATAGCCTCTGGCTTCCGCTTGAGATTTGTTTTTCTAAATTCTTTTTTAGCATGGCTGGTATCTTCTATACCAACATTTCCTTGATCTAGAAGGAAAGAAATTTCTTTCTCTGCGATGCAGTTTCCTGCATCGCAAGAACAAAGCAGTTTTTTTGTGGTGAATCACAGGATTTTCCCAAATATGGCATTTGCAGCTACAAATGTCAGATAAGAGTTGCAACCACTCCTGATCAACTTTACTTCCTCCTCGTTTCAATTCTTTCTTTGTAGCCGCGTTATATTTCTTTATTACATCTTTCAATTTGGCTACAATGTGTGCTTAGAATAGGAAGACTAGCTTTTTTTTTACACACCAACTATTTCACGCAAAAGTTGCTCTTTGATGTTATTGCAACGAGGTAAATTCCTTAGAAATTTAGGATTGGTGTCACTCAACTTCTTAAATAAAGATATAGACCAACTACGTCTGAATTTAAAGGCAAGACACTACCTTCAAGCTTCTTTGCCTTCTGTAAAGATTTATTAACACTTGATTTCAACGTCATTCTCACTAAAACATCAATAAAACCGCTCTTCGGCTCTCTAGTGGCTTTTATTGCGTCAATCCAGCTTGCAAAGTGGAAAATACAACTACGTATTGGAAAATAACTGAACATTTACTTAAAACTTAAAATTACGTAGTCGGTCGATTTGGCAGTAGAGAGCTCAATGATAGAATCAGAGCAATAAAATTATTTTATTTTATTTTATTGCTCTAATTCTATCATTGAGCTCTCTACTGCCAAATCGACCGACTACGTATCGTTGCTCCTTGCCTTGCACGTTGAGCTCTTTCCACGATTTGCCAGCCCATACCACCAGCAACATGGATAAAAATTAAAATTAAATATTTTTTTTAAATGACCTTTTTTCTGGTGCAGATAGACTTAACTTCTCTAGAACTGGTATAGGAAATCGACCCTTTTGCACATTGACAAGTTGTCCACCTACGATGAGCGGTTTCGGAGATACCTCACAATATCGAAATTTCGGGTCCCAAAATCTTCAAATGCTGTGAACCACATCAATATGACATCGTCATCCCAAAATATTTTGGGTGTCAACTTTTCTCTCCAAATACCACCACAAGGCACCTCAAGCATTTTGAATTTCAAAAATGGTGAAAAAATGAAACAGCGTAAGAGACCTGGTACTCGGACCATTCTCGAATACTATTGATTTCTCAAGTTTGGCATCCGGCTCTTTCTCACGAGCCTACGAGCTTATTTTTGGTGGTTTTTGTACCATTGTGGTGAACTTCTTTCTTTGTGGTAGAGGCGTTTGCTTATTGCTTGTGTTCTTAGCCCTGTTTTGTTCTCTTTTTTCTGTTTCACTGTCTTCTACTGTTAGCTTCTCTTGTGATACTTGGGCCGTTTAGTCTTCTTCCTCTGTCCATGTAGCAGCAGAAAAGATGCTATGAGCCCTGGTTAGACTGGTGAGCTGGTGTCTTTCTCTCAACCTGAGCAGAAACCTACTAGTTGGAACTCCATCATGCTAATCTCCAACCTCGTCTTTCGCTGCTCAACTTCCCGCGTCGCTGCAACTTCACTTTATCATTTCTTGAGGTTACTTTTGAGCGCACGCTTTTCTTTTTTAATTTAATTAATTTTAATTTTTTAATTAATCTCCGCTAAAGGACAAGTTTCCCCTATTTCTCAAGGCCTTACGCTATATGTCAATTTCCTATTGGAGACCCTACTACAATTCCCTGTTTGTACCTTACAAAGCATTTCTTTCGCCTTACTCATATTGCTTTGTTCTCTCTTGCTTTTGCTGCAACAAACACATAATTCTTTTGGATACTTGTCGCCCAATAGTTTAGAATCTTTCGTGCTTCGCTTACGATCACCAGACTCGGTACTTCTCATTTTGTCTTGTTTTGCTGGAGGTCTAGCGGCACATTTTTTCGCACTGTTCGTGTAGGGGCTCTGGTCTAGACCGTTGCAGACTGCTCAACTTTTGACGCTTGATAGTCTTTTACCAAGCCTCAACCCCAGGAGGGGGTCAGAAAACAACAAGTTGAGTTGAATGAGTAATCATCATCACCGAAATCTTATTGAGAGTAAAGTTGTAGCCTCGGTTAAAAAAGGGTGCTTTGCGAGTGAACAAGCACAGTTTATAGGCCTACGTCGAAATATGTCACATAACTTGATGCTTTTTGTTCAGATTTAAATGTTTTGCTGAGATGAATTGATGCAGCTTTGAAAACACTCACCTGTACTGACTGATGTTCATCGTTGGCAAATAATTATTTGGTTTAACGGTACGGGCAATACACAATTTCGCGAAAATTGGCTCCAGCTTTTATTTCTGTTGAAACTAATTGTTTTTCCTTTTGTACAATTTTATTTTTAATAAAAGGCAGAAAATTTATTTAAGTTAATCTGCGTAAGCGCCTTCAGATTTTAACTCTTTCGCTCTCGCGATCATCGATTGATAATCTCGTGTTTTCAGTGTTTACCTCAAATTTTTTTAAATTGAGTTACAAAATTAGTTTACTAAAAAATCGATTTGAAACTTTATTTTTCATCCGATTTTCATAAAATTTTCAAAAGATCACGCTTATTTCCTCACGCATCGGAAGATGTATAATTTGTGCCCTAATTCTTGGATTTTTATACCCAAAAAGGGTAAAAAAGACCAACAACCCAGTTGCAGACGACAAAATCGGCCAAATTCTCAGCACGTGCCAACTATGCTAAAATCAATTTGAGATTACATCTTTACCACAAAACCAAACCCTTTATCATTAACACAGTCTGAAAACTACTCTTTTGGGGCATCATTTGACAAAATTTCAAGCGATAATAATAAATTTTACGTTTTTAAATTTCCAAATTTTTTACGGGTCTCAAAACCCCCCCAAACAAATTTGAGTGGTAAGTAGATAAAAGTAAATTTAGTGCATAAAAAATATGATATGTTGCTAAATACCGGTCTCATTTGAAAGCTTAGGAAATTTGCTTTCCAGCAATATATAACTTTAAATAGTTTAGACTAAGTGGTATATGATATTTACTGATCAAAAATGAGTACTGTACATCATGTCGGTTCAAAACCGCCAACATTTTTTGACTTACCTTCACTAAATTATAATTTTTAGAAAAACTACACCCTTTAAAAAGATAAAATAAATTGCAAATGTTTCACCAATAAAGTCGTCATTTTGTATCGAGTTTCCAAGGAGACAAGAAGCGAAATACCAGTTTAAAAGCTAACAGAAGTTTGGCTTCTCTAAATCAAAGTTTGCTGTATCCCCCTTGTTTCTCAAGAAATGGGAAGGGTGTAAACAAGCGGCTGTTTCATCGTCAGTGACAACATATTCTATTTAAACTTAATATTTTCTGAATCTTGAAGAAATTCGCTGTTCAAAAATACATAATGCTACATGGTTTAGGCTAACCTCTAGCAGATAATAACTGATCATATTTTAGGTACTGAATTTAACTACCAAAATTTGGTACCGGTCAAAAAAAAGGTCATGAGCCTCAGAAAATTGCAAATTGTAGAAAACCTAGGCTCTTAGGAAAGTTTTGAGTGATGTACCTTGAAAGCTTATTTCCTTAGCATCATTTTGCGACCATTTCTAAAAAAAATGGTTGAAAATAAAATCTGTAGTGATCTTTGAGGTGAGGGTACCTCTTTAATTTTGAAGACAACTACCCCCCAGTTGGGGGGGTTAATTTGCATAAAATTTGCATATTCAAAAAAAATTTTTTTTTCTATTTGAAATCCTCAAGAAATATATATTTCAACGATATATCACACTTAATGTAGAAGTAGACAGCTGAGTAATGATTTACAAACAAACTTGAGGTACATAATTATGATTAATTATGATTGATTATGACAGTTTTTCGCGCTGCCACCCTCACTTTTCACGCGGGAGCAAAAAAGTTAAGTTTTTGTTTGTGACATTTGGGAGCCTATGTTCTAATTGGAGATCCTAACAAACAACACGCGATGAAATTTGTTTGCCTAAACTTCAGGAAAAACGGCTATGTGCTTTGCGCTAAAATTGTATCAAACTTGAGCCGCTACAATTGATGGATTTAAAATTGAGAAGCTGATTTTAATTTAGGGTTACCATAAACCACTAAAAATACAGGTGGGTGTTGACAAATTCTCATGTAGGAGACGTTTTACTAATTGAAGATAACACAAAGCCGTCTTGTAAAGACTTCTATTCACGGAACATGTGGTTTGAGAAAATTTCAGCACAAGCCAATTTTCTTATCACTTGAACTTTTCGCGAATTTGATAAGTATTATTGTAAAGGAAGATTTCAATGGAGGTACACCCTATTCATTTGGGCCTAATCTGGCTGTAGTACAGTACAGTAATGGCATGCTGTGGTAGTACAGTTGTAATTTATGCTATGAAATGACCAGCACACTAGAAAGAAAAATAGCCGATGCAATATTCGAATTTAGTTTTAGTGTTATGAAAAGCAAGTGCCATACTGCAATTCAAACGCCCAGCACGGAATTTCCTTTGTATTTGTAATATTTTGATGACAGTTTTTTTGACGCTAGCACCGTTGCCTGGCAAGATGAAAATTTTTTGGTGTTGTCAATGCTCTCGCTCCGTATAATGGTATGAGCACATTCGCTGCGGCACGTTATAAAAAACGCGATACCGACTGGCGTCACCGATATCAAGCTGGGAAGCTCACATTCAACGTAGCTCAATACCTTGAATGCAATTCTGTAGTGGAATAACCATTTCACTTCAATATGGAGAAGCACAGGTAACGTTTGTTGCATACAGGTAAATCCTAGCCTATAGAAATAAGTAATTTGCAACATGTACCGGAAAGTGATAAGGTTATTTTGCGTGTAGGGAAGTCCGCCATTCAGAGGTTATGTTAAATATGTTGCATGGAAGTAAGATATATAGGGATAAGAGATGTTGCACATAGGGAAGTACGTCATCGTAGTCTTTTTGTCACATATCGTGAAGATTGGTTAGTGATGAGGGTATATCAGTGATGTTGCAATAGGTAAACCAAACTCTAAATCAAAGGCGTTGCTTACCTGTATGCAACATTGTTACCAACCCCCTGGTGCTTCATAGCTACATGTATTTTAGACTGTATGGTTGTTATTCTTCATACTCGCATTACGGTGGCGCTGAGCATAACACCAGCTGTCTGTATCAAATTTTTGTAGGTTCTGCTTGAATAAACTTAATGTTGCTTTTTCTAAGTTCGATGTTGTAGAATCTACCAAGCCGTGGGAGCAATCGTAAAGTGACTTACCTTTTCTAAAAGTTCAAGTTCAGCTGCACGATTTTCGCAAGTGTCAGTGCTATGATCAATCGATGTAAATAACAGTTAAGCGACGCTCTTATCCACTTTACTATTTCATTGTTGATGGCATTCATTGTAGCAGCAGTTATTTAAAGCGCAAAAATCATCAATTGATGATCGCGGGAGCGAAAGAGTTAAGGTACGTACGGCGACGAAACAAACGTACCGGTCACATGTAACACAAAAGGTACAATAATAATCTAATAAAATGCTTTCGAATTTAATGCTGAAGGTATTATAATTAAATTATAAGTTCCAAAGGTTGTCATAGGTGAAGAACGGTAACAAGCTCTCCATGTATAGGAACCAAATATGCGTGGCGCGCATCCCCGACAGCCTTTGACAAATAGACAACTAAGTATGCAGCTCTGAGCTTGCTTGCATGGCTGAAAAGTAGTGCTTTGGGTAAATGAGGCTCATCAGCCTAGAAAAATCGCTCATCTGGGTGAAAGATAACTGTAATTTCAAACTTTCACTGTCTAGTGGCTTTAGGCTACCGACTCATAGGAATAGCTTCGAGAGTCCGATCTAAGAAAAAAATTTGAAACCGAGATCCCTAAGGCAGTCCGAGACTGTTCACAGCAACGTTTTGAAAACTTTTGCGACGGAACTAAAACCTTTTGTAGGCCTAGCGGCGATTGCTCTTTCAATAGCGAGGAGAGAAAAGTATGCCGCAATGGTACCAACTAGCATTGGAGAGGTCAATACAGCTTCGCTTTGCAACGTCCACACCACGACAAGTAGTAATCCCCCGGTCTGCATATTTAGTCGGCCTAGAGTCAAACGCCACGGTCTGTTTGCAACGATGGGGCGAGTCAAATACCTAGAACTCGACTACGTGGCTCATTTTTCCGTTGCTGATCAATGCCTGCTATTTTCGTGGACAAATGAATGGTTTCATAAAACCTGCCAGTCTTGGCATGACAGCGCAACAACTTTGAATCAGGCAACGAATTTTTACTTCAGGGACGGCATTACATTGTTTAAAGATTGAGATCCCAATTTCAAAAACTGTATGGAAGGGTTAAAGTATTGAGCGGTTGTCATAATATCATCAAATAAACTTCAAGAAGATAGTAAAAGTGGGTCTGGGGACTATCATTTGATTGAGCAGATTTAAAGTAGGCTAGATGCAAATTTGCTTACCTTTGACCACATTCTTTTGTTTATAAAAATCTAAATTGTGCCTTTCGATGGTTTCAAAGCAGATTGTTTCTGGAAAAATTAAACATCACTGTTAACTTCAAATTTAAGAAAGTGCTAAAATATATCGCCTTGCAATTATCCAAATGATCTAGAAGAATCACTGGCTGTGTAGATCATGCATTCTTTTGCCATGCTGAACTAGTATAATTGTAACAGAGAACGCAGCTTAGAAATCAGGGCCGTTGAGAGGGGTGGGGAAAGGGGGTACAGAGTAACCAGGCCCGGGCTTCTTTTGGGGACCCCCGCTGTTGTAATACGCAACGTGGATTGGCTTTGGTTGTCACGCATTTTGTATTGGTCCACGCATTTAGACCGAGCCATTGCTACAACGATCAAAATTAGCAGTTGGCTGAGTTTGATCTCCAAAAAAAAAGGTCACCGCCCTTTAATCACTACATCTGCGGATGTATTGCCTCGCAGTACAGGCAATTTTAGCCACAATCCTTCTCTGCAGAGATGATCAGACCTTTTTCGGAATTTTCAGACTTTATCAAATTCTTGTTGAAGGGAGCCCGGAATTAACGTTGATACCGGGCCCGGACTGTTCGCTAAACGGCCCTCATAGAAATTCAAATGCTTAACATTTATAAATGTATCTCTAGTAATAAAAAAGTTTTGCTGCTTCACAATTTCTCATCATTTTGGCAAGCGCTCCTTTTCTGTGCTCATAAAAATAAGAAATTACCAGCCAGTGCGTTTTCTTACGGGACAACAAATTTTTGAATTCTTTCGCTCTTCTCTGCGTTAAACACAAACTTTTAAAAAAAAACAGACGTCGATGATGCTATTAACAGCTTTGCTTGTCGAAATTCAGAAAACATGCCATTTGAATGTGTTTAGTAAGTAAACATTTCTACAGGTTATTTTGCGTTATTTTCTTTTAATTATAGTAGCCTATTTACTGAACGGTAATAAGATATAAGCCTCCAACTACCACGTAGCCCCAGGCTCAGAAAAATTTTTGATCCGACCCTGACGGCAGATGCTGGGCTTTTCAATCAAGTAACTGTTCAAAATCGCAAATTAGCTCTCAAACAGCTTGAAGCAGGCAATACTCTAGGACCAGACAACATTTATTAAGATTGCTTTTAGAATTGGGCAAAGGTTGTCGAAATAGCTATCCTCTTTTTTCTAAATGCTTCCGCGGCTGTCATCTTTCAAAAGGATAAAGAATATGGCTAATAAAGTTGAAGCTGTTCTGAAACAAGGGAAAAACAGATGAAGACAGAAGTCACCCCCTATAATTCTTTGCTTTGTGTATACCTTGATTTATTTAAACGATAGTACTGTTGCCTTTTGTGGAAGCCTACCAGGATCCCAAAATGAGTTTATTTCATGCAGAACTAGAGTCAATCGAGTCTCGCAGTTAACATCAACTATAAAAATGGACAAAAAGCACGGCGGGAAACAGCCACTGCTTTTATTGGTTCAAATACAGCTTATTTCGCGAAGGTATCAGGACTTATAACTCCAACTCCTGCCTTTCATTCTCGACACAAAAATGGCAGCCTTCATTATTGAAACCATAGGCAATGATCGATTCAAATTACACACGTGGGACAGTCAAAAAAATCAACTACAGAGAGCAAGAAAGACACCCAGCGAAAACTGAAGATTACCGTATAAAAATTTCAAATCTCCTTTTGTGGGACTCCAAAATACTTGGAATGAAATAACGAAAAAGATCAATGACTTTTTAAAAACACCTTCCTTCTCTGCGTCAAAAGATAGTATCGCAATTAGCTTAAAAAGATACCAAGGCTAAGTGAAAGAACCTGGGGCACATTTGCAAAATCACTGCAAACGTGTATCCTCGCCCTGGTATGTATCCGGCTGAATATTGCACACCAATTTTTCTTAAATACGCCAAAGCAGATTGCAAGTTGGAAAGGTTTTGATTTTGTAATGTCTTATTTCGAAGCTTTTCGACACTCGCAGGCTAAGTGTTTGGCCCAACGTGGCTTCGGTGCGATTTTCGTCAATTTTGTTAAGTACAAAATTGACGAAAATCGCACCGAAGCCAATAAGTACAAGAGCGTGAAATTTGTTACCTTTGAGTGGTTTCGATGTTTCAAAATTTTTACATCAACCAGAGGTAGGCAACTGTAGTTCGTCGTTTAGCCTCGTAAGCTTGAAAAGACTCGCTCGACAAATTATTTCCACCATATCAACTAAGAAAGACCGCTTGGCCACCCAAAAACCAACTAAATGTGTTTCAATAGCAACTAGACTTTATCAATGCTTAGCAACAACCCGGCTGTAATTTTAATATTCTGACGAGGGCGATGTTGGTGTGCCGAAAACGTTCAGTTCCAAAATAAAATGTTCAACATATATCGTCTGCTTATTTTTGCTATTTCTTGGCATGAAAAGAGTACCTCTTCACCGAAATTTTATTATGACCAGTTGAGTCAACGAATGCAGGTGAAGATCGTAAAGTTTATAACAAATTCTAAGAGCTGCTGTCAACATAACTCTTTGGAAGAAACGCGGTTTTAGCAGGTATTTGTGAACTGTGTTCAACTAGCACTCACTTGAGCTATGTTACACAATCGGCAACACTTTTGATCCCGCGATCACCAAATGAGGAGTTTTTTGAAAGTCAACATAATTTTTACAAAATCAGTTTACTTAAAAAGTGATTTTTAACCCTATTTTTCAATCGATTGCAAAATTTTTTTTATAATGAAAGCTTAGTTTAAGCCGAGTCTCAAAGCTTTACTCAATACTTGTACTTTTACTATTTGTTTTCTTACCAAAAAATTAACTTTAGGACTAGCATTGCTATTTTTAACTTCAAAAAAACAAAAAAGAGAAAGGTGAGAAAAACAATTAAGTTTGTTATATAAAAAATGTCACCAGGTGCTAACAACCAATATCGTTTAAAAGCTTAGAAAGTTTTCTTTCCGACAATAAACTGTATAACTCCAAACAGTTAAAGCTAAGAGTTATTTTATAATGATTAATCAATTTTAGTTCCTTTACATCATTTTCCACTTGTAGTACCTACTACACCTCAAAAAATGCAAGTTTTAGAAAAACTAAGTTCTTAGCATAGTTCTTTGGGAGCATGCTACGGTCATTTTTAAAAAAATTTGTCAGCATTACACCTCTAATTATTTTTAAAGCTGATGAAAAACTGGTGCCCTTCCAACAAAAAAGGAAGGAATGGGTAAAGATGTTCCTGTTTCGTCTTTAGCAACCGGGTGTTTGTTTCAAGGTACATACCAGCTGCATTTCGAAAAAATATCATTTTTCAAAGGTCTAAAATTTTAGTTAGTAAAGTATAAGACTTTATTTTGTAATATTCAATCATAAGGGTAGTGCAATAGATTCCAAAATCTTTTAAAAACGTCCGAAATTTGGTTGTTGGGCATTAAAAATCGCAAATTGTAGAAAAACTGAGTCATTTAATACTTTTTGACTACTTTAACTCCAAAACATGGTTCTTCAACATTTTCTATCAGCCATTTTCAAGAAGATCTATTAAAAAATGAAGTCTGAAATTAACTTTTGGGGTTGGGGTACTTCAAAACAAAAATTGGTCTCCCCCAAAAAAGTGAAAGTAAAAATGGCTTAATCATTGATTTTTGTGAAATCACTCGATTTTTTTGCACGTGAACAGAAATTTTCACGGGAAGGGGGAAGGAAGTTTAGCAGAAAGGAAAGTGGGACTCTCCACATGTAACACCAATAAAGGAAACTTGCTTGTTTAATAAATGCCACGTGATCACAGAGTAAAATGTTATCTATGCTACAAAGCGCAATTGTCTGTATGTGCGTGCGTGTGTCTGTGAGAGTCTATGTGTATTTCAACTCCTTCAAAACTACAGAACTCACGAGCATCAAACTTGGTATAATGGATCATATGGTAATAAAAAAAAAATTGTCATGATGACGTCATAATGGGGTTAATGACGTCATTATGACAATTTCTTTTTATTACCAACTTCCAACTTCACCATTTTTTATTTTTTAGAATGTCAAATGACTTTATAATTTATTCAAAAAGTAGTGATTGTAGAAACACAATTAAATAGTTTTTTGGAAGATATTAACAAGATACTCTAGATAAAAATAAATCTAGAACAGTCTTAGCTGAATTTACAATGCAACAAAAGATTCTTTATTTAAGCAATTTAAGCCTTCTGGGCTTGCTTTTTTCATTTGTTTGCTTGCTTGAAACTTGCTATATGACTTCATAATACCTCTGGTACGATCAACACAGTCTTTTGCTTGCAGAGATCATCATATGATGTTTTTAAAAATTGCAACATTTCTATAAAATCAGTTAAATTAAAAGCTGATTTCTGACCTTAATTTTTAACCGATATTCAAAATTCATATAACAAATTACCGTTAATTTCAAGGCAATTCCGTTAATATATGACATGTATCGTTACTATTAGTTTTTATATAAAAAAACTAAACCGGTAGTGTAACTATTCACTCACTCCTAAAAAGTGGTAAGCTAAGTAAAAACAGGTAACTTTATTCTATAAACATAATAATGATAAGGTACTAACAATTAGTGTTGTTTGAAAACTTAGGAAATTTGCTCTCCAGGAATTTATAATTCCCATTGGCTAGGGCTAAGGATTAGTCTATAATGGCTGATCACAAATAAGTTGCCAGACATTACTCTCCATTTTAGTTAAAAAATTTTCCTGCTACACCTAGGCATCTCGCAAGTTTTTGAAAAAGTTAGTTCTTCGGCGCTTTTCCACTACTATCTTCGCAAGCATAGTTCTTTGGCATTATTTATCTATCTTTCCAAAAGATTCATCAAAAAATGAAGTCTTTACAACATTTTAAAGAAATTTGCCAGTCAAAAACACTTTAAACTTTGGTGACTGGGCTTCATAAACTTGCAATTTCTAAAAAAGTAAGTCATGTGGTAAATTTGGTCTTTCCTTTTTCAAAATCATGATTCTTCGGCAATATCTATCAATATTTTCAAATATACCCATCAAAAAATCAAGTCTCTAAAAATTTTTAAAAGTAGCCTACTCCAAGAAAGACATCGGTGATCCTCCTACAAAAAAAAGGGATAAAAATGGTCCTCTTTTATCTTTTGCATCAAAATATTATTGCTCACCCACATATCGTGTAAATATTTGAGCAATTTTATTTGCAATTATGTGAAGCCGGCACAGCCGGATGATTTGATATTCTTATCCTCGACATTATTGATGGGGGCCCTGCTATTGTAATAACATAATTGTGAGTGCCCCATTTCGGGCTAGTTTGCTCTTTGCTTGGCTGCGTTTAAGTCACGACCAAGAAACATGCGCACAGCCACAGGCTTTAGGTCATACAAATATGCATACAATAATGAAAAATCGTAAGTAGTCGTCCAAATATTTAATAGGTTATTTCTGAAAATACATATCAATAACTTTAGCGGCCCCCTCCCTACCGCACAACTGTGAAGTTATGCTTCCATGCACTTAATAAAATAAATGATTAAAACTTTTTTAAATCGTTGGCTATTTTAGTTGTGAGCAAGTTCACCTTTTAAGTACCAGACAAGACAAGCAAGGAATAGCCAGGAACTTGAGGGAGAAATGTAAGTGGCTAAGCGCAACCCACCGCAATGTTTTTTCAGGCTTAATCGATTCCCATCACATAAACGGTACTTCTGATTTTGAAGCGAGGATTGCATATGACTACAGGAAATTAACTTTCTACTACTGTTTTCACAAATACCAATTGGATGAAGCCGGTGCAATTGGCTGAACCGATATTGTTATCCTTGACATTATTGATGGGGGCCCTGCTATTGTAATAACTTAACCACAAGTGCTCCATTTAGGGCTAGTTTGCTCTTGGCTAGCTTCGTTTAAGCCATGACCAAACACCATGCGCTTAGCCAGAGGCTTTAGGTCCTACAAATGGGCAAACAACGACGAAATAGTAGCAAGTAGTGGTCTTAATAATCAACAAAAGTTGGTGAAGTCGACGAAACCGACTGAATCGGTGATAAAAACCCGACATAAATGACTGGTAGCTCTGTCGGGCGACGCTGGCTAGTGTTGCAATATAACATCGACGAAACAACTCTTTAAAAATGAAAGAATTACTGAAGACCGTACTATTTGTTTTGTACTCGACAGTATGGCATTTGTTTTAGGCATTTTGATTGGTCAAAAGATTTTTGTGAACCTAACCAAAGAGAAAAGCAAATAAGAGAAATGATAGACTAAAGGTCTACTTTTAAAAAAATATGCGCAGGAATTGTGCAAACAGTTTAACCAGCCTATTATTTTTTTACCAAGTACAATAGGCAGCACTAAAATATGGAAATGCAAACGTAGGGAAATTAAAAGACTAATCTTCAATCTACCTTACTTATCAATTATGGGGATGCATAGTATAACTCAATTCATTTGTTTAATTGCTATATTCAATTAAATGGTTGTGCTTTAGCTTTTCATGGTTTTAAGTATATTTCGGTATGACTGTGATTTGTCCTTTTTTGTTATTGGTTTTCAATATTTTCATAATTTAGTAATTTTATATTTCAATTTGAATTTCCGTGATTCAGTAATTCTATATTTTATCATCACTTTCTGTAAATCAGCATTTCCGTTTTTTTTGAGCGGTCCCCCACAATTTGTAGGCTACATGCAACGAATGAAAATTAATGTAAATTGTTTCTGATAAGTGATCACTCAACATCCACCAATGAAGCGTTTCTTTTCATTTCAGCTAGATGGTAAACAAATTTTCCGGTTCACTTATGTTATGCTATTTATCTTTACTTTCTGAATTGAGGTGAAAACGTCGATAAGAGCTACAAATCTCACTTTGTACTTGTTTTGTTGGTTTTGCTCTTAGAAGAATTTGAAGAAAAATACAACATAATTGAAAATTGTAGGCTTGAATCCCCACATTATTTATTGACGACCTCCCCAAATAAAGTTCTGAGCGTGCTCTACCTATAACAAGAGAGAGGCTGTGATTTGAATCGCTGGCTCAATTGCTTAATAATTAATTCAAAACCATGACTCAGACCTACCTGTTTTTATCTCAGAATTAATTTTGATAGATTAGGCTACTACAAACGTTGTAGTCTCACTTCTTATGTTAATTTAATTCTCCATTTCATCACTTTACTATCACAATCAGCAATGTAAACCACTCGATCTTCCGGCTATTGAAAACTGGACAAAGCTGTCAGCTAAATGCAATCTACTGAAAAAAGATAGGACTATTAAACACACGGTAGGCCAACTATTGCATAGCAGATTTTCATCTATGAAATGAAAGCTTTTTACTCATTGCTAAAATAGCAACAAGCTGTCTAAAGTTTTACGTTTCAAATTATGAATGGTTTTTGTTGATTATTTCAAATAAGTTTAGAGCAAATCGTTCCTAGAATAAACAATTCGCCAATTGACTAAGACCTCGGAGCACTCAGGGAGCCCTGCGCTATTTTGGCGACCTTGCATATAATTCGAAATAAGAGAAGAGTGGCTTCTGTTCAAGTCTGCTATTTATTTTTGTTTTGAAAAACATTTTTTCCTCTAGACGCGATCAAAAGCGAGCACTAAATTATTTACCAAGGGTTTTTGGGTCTCTCAATTATGATCAAGGACTTAGCCAGGGGGGCATGCCTCCCCCAATTCAACCCAATTGTGATGTTTTTTGTATACATGTATGTACGAGGGTAAATCAAAAAGTTCTAAGACAAATAACATAAATTCAATATTTATTGAAGTTGCACGATTATTTTTCTACATAAGATCCACCTAACTCAATACACTTTTGCAAGCGATGTTTCCATCGAGAAATTCCTTCTTGATAGAATTCTGGAGTTTGTCTAGTCAACCAGGTCACAGCCTCCCTCTTTGCTTCATTTATGGATTGAAATCTTGTTCCTTTCAAATGCTCCTTCAGTTTTGGAAATAGGAAGAAGTCACAAGGAGCTAAATCAGGACTGTAGGGAGGGTGTGAAAGGATTTCCCAGCGAAACTCTCGTAAAGTTGTCGTTACAGTCTTGGCCGTGTGTGCTGGAGCATTGTCATGATGGAACAAAATTTGACGATGAAGCTTTCCTCGTCGCTTCTTGGCCAATGCAGTCTTTAGCTTTCTCAAAACTTTTTCGTAATAACTTGCAGTGATAGTTTTCTGTCCTTCAAGAAAATCTAACAAAATGATTCCATCTTTATCCCAAAAAACAGTTGCCATGATTTTTTGAGATTTTGCGGTATTTTTACTGAGATTGAATTTATGTTATTTGTCTTAGAACTTTTTGATTTACCCTCGTATGTGTGCTATTTTCATGGTCGAATGTCGATACCAGTGATGATAACCTGCATTTTGTGTCTCATTCTCGACTTTAGGCTGTGAAACCACCACTTTGAAATCTGTAAATTTTGTTTGTTTATGATTTATAAACTTGACGTAAAATAGCCCCCCAATCCAAAATCCTGGCTATGTCTATGATTATGATTTAACTCACTTGAAGTTCTATGTCCACCTAATCCAGTCTGCACTACAACCACATTTCAATATGTTAGTCTCAAAGGGGTTAGGTATTAGGTCAACGCCTAATGGTTTTCAAATGATTGCACCAGATGACCTTCCTAGTAAATGCGCTTTCCTGCTGTTAAGTTAGTTCCTTCCGAAACCACCCAACTACTATTTTGACTTCACCGAGTGCATTTATATGCTTACTATCATCTCACAACTCTACTCATATAGGCAAATTTCAGCCTCTTAGTTTTAAAGGGAGTGCAAAAGGCCTCCTGAGGACCAGGTACTAGTTGTAGCTGAGAGAGCACGCAGGTATGGTAAATAAGAGACGAATAAAGCTACAACATGAATCACAAAAAACTAATTCTGCTACAAATGCTGAATCGTCCAGTAGGCTTCAAGGTCAAATATATAGCAAAGACTGTTGGTAGTTTACATATCAAGTAGATCAATGGTTCTAAAATTGAAATCCGAGGATCTCTAGGAGTCTTTGCGGGGTCTGCACAACTTCATTTAGTTTTGAATCACAGACTTAGTTTCTTCTTTGGTGATGCAAATTCATCGACTGTTAAATCATATTAAGCAATTTGATTCCAAACATTTCTTCTTTTTCTACACTTCTATAATCTGGGTTATTTTGCAATAATTTTGTCTTTTTTGCAGGTTATCGTGATCAAGAGTCGCTGTGCGTGAGCTGTTTTCAGTCAGTAAATCAAAAGACTGCGTAAAGATTACTTAACTCAATTGACAATTTGTGTAGCAAGTATAAAAATTTATTTTAATGTTGTAGTAATTGTTGTACCGCGTCTTTTTAATTTTTCTTAGTTCAAATATTAGTGGGAATACGTCATTATTTCAAGAAAGTAAAAGAGGTCCGCAAGCAAAAAAGTTTTAGAGCCCTTTGGATAAATTCTGTTAAATGCTATCGATTTTTTGGAAAGAAAACAATCCGGACGCAATGAGTATACTCAACAATAGTTGTAGCCACTACGAATCAATCTCACTTGATGGCAACCAAAAACTCTTGCAAATCAAAAGTTTTTTGTATATTTCAACCCATTGTTCAATTTTACAATCAGAATATTGTTGTTCTTTGTCATTAGCAAAGCTATTCGTGCTTGTCTCGTAACACTGTGGCAGGATCAACTGATTGGTCACGACAACACTTTAGTTATGATTTGTGTTTGAAGTTAATTATTTGATTAAAAAGTTGAAAAAGTCAAATAGTCTTAGTCACAATCACCAAGTCACTTGCTCTATATTTCAACGATAAATTAAATATTGACATGGTAAGGTTGATTACAGATTGAAACAAACGGAGCCTCCATATAGTAGAGAGAAAAGCAATGCTTGTCTACTGACATTGTTTACTTTTTAAGCACACTATATCAAACGCGCTTGCGCGTGTATTTTGATGAAAAATAGAGTCCATTCTATTTAAATCTGATGCAAATGAAATCACAAGTTGGCATTCGTGAAATTCAGCGACAAAAATAAGGACTAAATGTACTGGAGAGCCTTTCTTTATAAATCAATTTCAAAAAAGATGTCAGTGGTTCTAATAAAGAGACGGAATGCATTGTTGTATCCAACCAGCATCACTTTTGACTGTAATAATTTTTGATTCAGCTGACTACAAACCGGCCCGTAACAGAAAAAATATTATCTGTGGAGAATGTGTTTTTTCCCGGGTCATGTTAAGGTCATAACACACTTAAAAACTGAAATAAAACCAAAATTGGGTCTACGACACTGACTTGAACGCAAACCATGGTTAGCGTACCAGTGTGATTTATAAAACATTGAAATATTTAAACGTTTTTTGCAAATCAAGTAGAGCAACCGGAACAAGATGAAAAGCGTTTTCTCTTCTAAATGTCTTAAATATAGGTAGAAGACCTGCTTTTTCGGGAAAACTTTAATTCCGAACAATTCCTGAAATACTTTCTTTAAACTTTTCAAACAAAATTTTGTAAGATATTGCCATTAAATCTTGCTCGTTTCCAGCGGCGTAGCAAAGGGAGTGCGGTCCGCAAAGAGCGGGGACTTTAAGAGAGCAGCCACTTTTGACAGGAGCAACATTTTAGCTGTGTCTGAACACAAGATTCTAACACCGACTTTTATGATTTGCACTGGCGTAACACCTTTTTTGTGAGGATGTAGGGTGCTGACTGCATGCATTCGTTTATGATAATATGCTTGATCGGAAGTGGGAGGGAATTTTTTCTTGCTCACAGAGTGGCCAAAGCCCACGTTACACCACAGCTCGTTTCACGTGTTATGATAAGGTTGCACTAGCGCTTCCAGTGAAAGCAGGTGCCAATACGATTACTGTGCAAAGGTGTTAAAGATCTTTTATTCTGTATTTAAGATACGTGTTTTGGGCCCTGAAAATACAGGATAGAAACCGTCTTTAAAAGTTGTTTACGATTTGAAGTAAACTTGTGACGATACTAAATCAATAATTCACACCGATGCTCTTCAGTGCAAAGTTTGTTTATTGGTGGCGTTGCCTTTAATCTCACGTAGTCAATTAACCAGCAAATATCCAACACAAGAAGGAGTATTTGTCTTCAAGATTTGACAAATTAATGAGTTTCCATTTTATTGAGTCACAGCAGCCGACAACAAGTTCTTTATTTCCGTGTAAATATCAATCTTTTTTTCTTACAGGACCACAAAAACAAACAAACAAACAAACTGCCATTGGATTCAAAATACTTCCACTTCCTAAGTCGAGTCTCTAAGTTGCAGATGAAGCACCACGTGTTGGAAAGTTCTTCGCGGTTTCTCGTTCATTCTTCGCGGTCTCTCGTTCATTTTTCGCAGCCTCTCGTTGATTCTTCGCGGTCTCTCGCTGATGTAAGAAAAGATTGCAAGCTTTCATCAGAATAGACGGACACTGTAGCATGAAAACTTTCAACACCAAACGTAACCATAATCTAATTAGGGGAGGACGAGAATGCTTGTCATCACGACGTTACCATTATTTAATGTTTTAGTGACGAAATGCAATCTTTTGCCTACCGGTACGTACTTCCCAGGTTATGATGCGTTGCTGTTAATTAGTCAAAACGTCCGCTTCACAGCCAGTAAACCTGGTTTTGATTCTCTTGTAGAGTCTCACCAAAGACTTTCAAAACCGATTCTTCTCAATATCTCGTGCTAGGTGCTCAGCAACAGGAGTAATGCGAAAACAGAATTGGAAAATCTAATTGGCCTGGGGCCACATACTACGCTCTACCTACCAACACGAATATTCGGTATGCATAAGTTTGCTATACCATGCTCTTAGGCGCAAATAAAAATGCGAATATGGGTGGAAACATTTTTTTATTTGTTCTTTCATTCGGATTTTTTCACGAATATTATTATAACTTTACATATTAAAATTTTTTTATTCGTACGAAGAGCTCCAATTCTGGAAAAATCCTCATAAATATAAGTCACGACTACGAAAGGCCACTCGTAAACTTCCCTAAGAATTTGACTGTGCATGTGGGAGGAGGAGGACCGGTTGCTATCTGCCTTCAAAATTACTGTAAGGTAAGCAATGTTTTTTGGTTTTACTTTAAAATAATGACGACGAAAAAGATTACGATGCGCAAGACCAAAAAAAAATTTTTAATTATAAAGCGAAAACGGAATCAGTATCACAATTCCGATCGAGAAAAAAAACGAAATTTTGGAATTGTAAAATAATAAAGGATGAAATTTAATCATTTGGTGAAGCAGTTGATTCAACTCTGGTGGATTAGGTGTTTTCATTTCTCAAGACGTTAGCTATCGTAAGGTTTTAAAACTGCAGCAAGGACGTCATGCAGGTTTCACAGGCAACTGTTAGTCAAGTGCTAACTGTTTTTATAAATTCTATTGCAAGTAAAGCCACTCTTATCGTTATTTTTAAATAGCAGTATAATTGTTGTGTTATTGTTAATGGTTTATTCTACCGTACTCGATGACGCTGTTGTCCACAACTTTACTTTTGTAAAAGAATGTTTTTGCAATTACAAACTCGAGGATTTTTTTCTTCCTGTGGTACTAAATGAACATTTTGGTATAAAGCATTGTATAGAGTTTTTTCTCTTTGGAAAGCAAAACATACATTTTTATACAGTAACGAAAATGCAGATTTTTCTTCATGTTATTCTTTGATCGACCTTTTCTTCCAAGTTGGTCCAAACAAGTTGTTGGCTTGAAAAAGTTTACGAGCAAAATTATTCCATAGTTTAAGATTTGAATATACTGTAACTATGAGGATGTGCGAATAAGAATAAAACACGAACGGCCTACGATCACCAAATATTCGTGTTCGTACGAAGAGCATAGTATGTAGCTCCTAATCATAATCATAATTAAAATGTGTCCTGATGCTAAAAACTCATGCAGTTGAAAAGTACGAAGCGATTTTTGATGCTACGTAATCGACAAAATAAAACAGCCTAAGATAAACTAAATTTTTATGTTGCTGCAAATTTGTATTTAGCAAAAATGGCGAAGATAACGATGGTGCCTCTTCTTTTTTATCTCGCTACTTCACAGTGCATCACGTTTTTGCTTTAGTTACAGCCGTTTACAAAAAAAGATAAATAAATAAGGCTAATATAGCTTGCCAGACAAATCAAGAAGTTTCACAAAAACAAAACAAAAACAATAATTATGAAAAACTCCTAAACGACAAAATGGCAAATTTATTGGTCATGTTTTAAGAAACGGAGTACAAGAAGATTTGGTTACGTGGCAGAAAAACTCATCGTCGTCGAACACGTGGCCGACAAAAATTGAATCAAATATAATAGCGGAATTCTGTCTGTAAGTGGGTACGTGTGTACTTACGTGCGTGCCCTTTAACTCCTCCGAAACTACTGGACGCAATGGCATGCTTGGCATGATTGATCACCCCCGCAAAGTGAGTGTCACAAGGAGGTTTGTGACATTGTCATCACATCGTAATCAAAGATAATTTTTAAAAAATTTTATTTCTTGACAGAGGACAACCGTTTTTCGCTCAAATGAAACCCAGTACCCCAATTTACAAAATATTTCATCCCTTTGGGGTCTAAAATGACGTCATAGCTTACGCTTGATTTCGCAATATGTTCTTTGTATTTTTTTAATAAGTACTGATCGCAGAAACGCCATTAAGCTCGATGTATTGCTTTTTGCGTTACCAGAGAAGCGGAATATATGTCTCATATTCTCCAAAACAATACACAATATTATGGCCAAACAGATAGAATTTACTTCAAATTTTTTACAAAAACTACAAAGTCATTATTTGGAAAAATTCTAAACTATTGACTTTGTTGTTCATGTGTTATGGACAACACGTGTTTAGGCCTTAGCACAGCGATTTGATAAAAAACAACAATGTTTCCAATCCTTAACGCTCTTCATTGTGCATGTAGTGCCTAAATGTTTATCAAAATAATGCATAGCTTTATAGAAACTGAAAACTTATAAAGTTTGTGTGAAGAAATATAAGTATAAACCTTTCGGTCTGCATTTTGGCGTTGTACTGTATTTATCTTTACTTCGAAATCTCTAAAGCCAAAATATTACTTTGAGAATGCGTTTGATCAAAATCAAATAGAATCAAAGCGATTTCATTCCTTTCTGCAGTAAATTACCAATTTATTGCCCGATTAATTTCAACTCAAAAAAGCAGCCATTTATGAACTAGAACGTGAGAACTTTATGAATAGACCTATCTATCTATAGCTAGCTGCAGAAAGTATATACTGTACTTCTTTTTCAAGCAAAATTTAATCACACATATACTTACATGGATGCAAAACCCAGGGCTGCCGTTAAAATAAGTGAAAAGGGAGAAACTTTAAACCTTGTTGAAATGCTGAAAACTTCTTTTCTTTGAAGTAATCTTCTTTTATGTTTTAGTGTTCGATTGAATCGGACTTCTACAAACCCGTCGACAGAAAATTTTGAGGCCATAACCCAGTTTTTGAATTCACAATACACCCTTAAGCAAATTAATTGAAACCCATGATGTTTAAGCAAAGTTTGTCAAGTTAACTTATGATGTGTCATGTGGGTTGGTTTATTTTTAAATAAAGTTTTGAAGTTAAGTTCTTGTCAAATCTAGGTCTCGTAACAATGGCATCAACTCATCATGACTTGCATTGTGGCGTTATAAACCTGTCGGTTATTTAAACTACCACATAAAAATCTTTAATAACTCTTGGTTTACTTGCGACATTTTCATAATTTTATGCATTGTAATTTGAACAGAAAGCGTGAAAAGTATTGACTTCGCATCATCACACAAAGAAGTCGCAAAGAAAGATAGCTAAAGCTGTTGGCATCAGTCAAGCAACAGTGCTCAGGTTTATTAAGAAAGTTCAAATTGGAAAACACTCGGAGCGATAACAGGAAGGGTTAGTGAGGAAGGAAGAAAAAGACAACGCCGAAAGCGGATGCTCACTTGCTTAGAGAGAACTAATTAAATCCAAGAAAACCAAGTTTTCAATTGCAACAAGATTTGGCTTCTCCTGGAGTATCACTTGACTCCTCAACTGTGCGCAGGCGGCTTTTAGCGCTTGGTTGCAAAGCAAGACGATTGATAAAAGTAGCTCTTGACCACCCAAATGAAAAAGAAACGCTTCACTTGGGTCAAGAAATATAAATATTGGACGCGTGAATAATGGCGTCAAGAATCGTCTTCAGCTGAGAGCCACTTTTTAGTCCTGAAAGTAAGAAGTCAACATGTTCGAAAAACAAAAGGAGAGCCTCTAAGAGCTTGTCATATTGATCAAGCTGTCAAATACCTCCCAAAGAAAATGTTTTGGAGGTGTTTTAGCTATTATAGGGTTGGACCAGTCGTGCCTATCGAAGCTATGATGAATTAAAAAAAAATATACCAATGTTCTCACAAAGAAAGTGGCATCAGAAGTGACAAGAAGATTTTCATGTTTGAAAGTTTTTCAGCAGGATTTAGCACCTTGCCATACCAGTCGCAAAGCCAAGAAAGTTTTTGTTTTGCATAACATTTCTGTGTTGGATTGGTTTGAGAATTTTCCCGATTGGAGTATCAAATCTTTGGAGTATCATAAAACTTCATGTGCGAAGGAAAGATTATACCACCACGGTTAAGCTGATAAAAGCCATGATTGAGTGCTGGTATCGTAACCCTCAAATTCAAAACATTTGCAAGGAATTAGTCGATTCTATGCCTAAACGAGTAAAAACGGTTTTAAGTAGTCGTGGTGGTCGTATCCGTTACTGAAAACTGTACTTGAACAAATGCGTTTTTTCGTTGTAAAAAGTAATCAGAAATGTGATTTTTTTTGTTTGTCTGCTGGTGATTGAATTGATTTCCACAAGAGTTAAGGTTAACTTCAAAACTTTGTTTTGAAATAAACCGATACATATTATGACACACCACAAGTTAACTCGATAAATTTTGCAAAAATATCAAGTGATACAATTAATATGAACAATTGTGTAGCATTAAGGTTTTTTATTTTATTGTTTAGAATTCCTCACAAGTTTTATAACAGAATGTAAGTGAGAGAGCTCTTATCAAAGCAACTGGCATTCAATAAATGATTTCAAAATTAGATTTTTGGGCGAACAAGGCTAGGCTCTCAATATTTCAGAACCTCGAAATTGATTGTGGGCTATTTGCGTAATCTGTTATTTTTAATCGCTTGTGTCAGGTTAATCCAATCGTTTGCTCGTAACATTAACGATTGGACCATTCGCTGCAAGTAGAAACAAATCGTCGTAAATAGATTAGAACACCAACACAAGCTGATCAAATAAGCGATCTGTGATGGATGCGTAGAACGCACTCAAATTTTGTTCCTTTTGGCCTTTGTTTTATTACTTTGCAAACAGAAATGCATTTTAATGCCATTTCATGTGGCATTTCCTGAGAGTTTTGCTTTTGATCAAGACTTAGTAAAACATCGTTAAGAGCTGATTACTGATATTGGGTAAATGATTGTTTAAAACCGACGATATAGATAAGCCTATACTGTACAGTAGACTGTATCTAAACAAACAACATTAATATATTTGAACCTTGACGTTGACAGTTAACTTTCTTTTCTGATTCTAAATTAAGCTTATAAGAGTAGGAGTCGCACACCGTTTGTAACTTTCACAACCCTGCCAACAACAGCTTAGGTCCAAGGTGGAGAGGGCAACAGTGTGTACTGTCGTCTCGGTTACTTCTTCAACGAAAAAACACTTACGATATCTCAGTTTGCAGTGCCTATAAGTGTAGCAAAAATGGAACCTACTTGAAGCCAATGGTACAAGAGTGCTTGGGAGCATGCTCTCTTAAAAAAACGATTTGCTTCATTTTCTGTGCAGTAAAAATTTGGTTAATTCTATTACAAATAAATGTAAATCTATATCAATGGTTCTAAACCTGGGGTTCGCGAAGCCCTTGTAGATCCATGAGAAGGTTTCATGGGTCCATAAGTGTTGTGGTGAATTTCAATAAAGCTAAAAACAATTGATTTACTTGATGCTTTGTCA
Organism: Trididemnum clinides; assembly: GCA_963675345.1. Taxonomy (NCBI): domain Eukaryota; kingdom Metazoa; phylum Chordata; class Ascidiacea; order Aplousobranchia; family Didemnidae; genus Trididemnum; species Trididemnum clinides. The sequence goes on along the minus strand of OY776297.1, from coordinate 18,695,786 downwards.
AACTTTTAATCGCATCTTTGATGTATAGCACAATTAACTACGAGCTTGGATACCAAAGTGTGGGTAGTGGGAGCGCCTGCAGTTTTACCAAATTTGATATCCCAAAGAAAAGTCTTTGTATCTATCGATCGGTCGAAAATCGTTGGTCAGCCCGGACCTTAAAGATATTGATCTCCAAAAAAGAAAAAGATCTACTTAACCACCGGCCAAATAAATTTGTTTATCAACATCTTGAATAAATTAACAAGGTCGAAAATTCTTGTAGACTTAAATGGCGACTTCAAAACAGAATTCAGGCAGGGGTCTGGTACTACAAAAGTCTCAGAACTACTGATCTATGCTACAAAGCGTAATTCTGGCTGTGTGTATGTGTTTAAACTCTTCCGAAACTGCTGGGCTCACAAAAATGAAATTTGGCAGAATTTATCACCATCCCTTGGTGAGTACCATAAAGAAGTTGAGGACGTCATGATGACATTACAATTGAAAATAATCTTTTAGATTCGCATTTCTTGACAAAGGAAAACGGTTTTTTGTTTAAACAAAAGCCAGCACGGGACTTAACAACCTTTAGAAATTTCATCTATTTAGGAATTAAGAGAGCGTTATAATTAACGATTATTGGAATATTTGTTTTCTTTATTTCCTCGAAAAATAATGATCGTAGAAACTCGATTGAAGGTATTGTATTTACACTTCTCAGGGTGCTTCTGATGAAAATGATTTAACAACAATTTAAGCTTTATCGACAACCCAACAAGCGATTGACCATTTGAGCAAGTTTTTTTGGGATGCTTTTTACCATTTTTTTCTTGAACTCATTAAAAAATGATGTTTTGTCGTAATTTTGAGTGCTCCGCGCATAAAACTAAATAGAGAAACAAGGAATTTTTCATGCTACGCCTGCAATCTACGCCTAATGGAAATCACGTGTGGCAAAGTGGAACAGAATGCCGAGTTTAAACGTGAATTCTTTCAAGATGTACAACAAATTATTCTTTTCTTTAGCATAAAAATTTGGTCGTTGGGTGGGTTCTTTTCTAAAAACATGACCTAACTAAATGCTGAATTCCAGTCTTGGGGCCACTTCGCCCTTCCCTAGCTTTGTTTATGCCGGCAGCAAAAAACATACAAGCAGCTCGAGACTTTAAGTTTATAACTAGGCATACAAAAACAAAAGCGATCCAAGTAGTGGACGTATCACTTCTTTGCTTAATTCCTCTAAATGCATCAATCTATTCAGTGCCCTTCCACAACTTGAATTTATGCACCTGTGCACTTGGTCATATCAACCCATAAAGCTTACGAAATCATTTACTGTTTGTAAGCAACCACAGTTATAATTTAATAGTAAGGAAGTTGGCATTATTTACATATCTTATGACATGCAAAATTTGAGGGAAAATGTTGGTCATTATTCTGCACAACTGAGTAAAATCATAGTAATCAAATTACAATTGAGTCTATGCAAAGAAATGTTTTTGAAATTTATTAAGTAAGCCAACCCGATGATCGGATGCAAAACAGTTGGTGAAGGTGCAGCCTCTTTGGCTCTATTGCGGGACCAGGGCTCGTAAATGCAATCAGGGGACTTGGTGTCACAACTATCATTGCGATGGGATTGAACCAAATCGTAAAATAAGCTTACCACCAAATCACTTATTTCTGTAATCGTAAAACAAAAACCATTTAGAGCTCGTCTCCTAGTTTGACTTCATGCTTCCATACTCAGTGGAGTCTTTCCAAAAAAGACGCTTTCATCTTGCATCGGGCGTGAATTTTCAATTAAAAAATTTAGATCCCCAAATGACCAAAAAGGCCTTTACTTATTTTTTCAGTACAAATTTCCACTTTAAACGTATAGAGCTCCAAAAAAAAGATTTTCGCCATGTACAGTGAAAATATTTATCAACTTTTTTCTTATTGAACTTGTTCTTACAGCTTTTGAATGCCACTACTGGATATACACATTGGATGAAACGGATAAATTTTGTAAAATAATGGAGAGTTTGTGAGTAAAACTAGTCTTAATTCGTAATACCGAATTAGGAGCACAGAGGCGATGCCACCATTTGTACACACTTTTCGTAACTGATTTAGAAATATTAATAGTACGTGTGTATAGCAGATCAGCTGATATTTCTAACCGTACATAACTGATTTGTAGCTCTGCCGGACAACCCGCAAGAGTCGGTTAGTCGTAGATATTTTTTTAAATTTTATCTTCCTACTAACCGACTCTGCCGGCGTCACCCGCAGCGGTCAGTCAATGACGACAAGGTTGAGGGCATAAGTTTATCTGGCAGCACCGGCTTCTCCCAATGAGCAGTATCGAGAACAGTGATGAAAAGTTGGTGATTTTTTGACGTATCAATTAACTTTTCAAAACCATCTATTCACTTTAAAAAGTTATTTTTATTTACATGTACTTTAAAAGTTATTCACTTTAAAAAAAAATTTTAAGGCATAAAGTTATCCGCCGTCCCCCTCATATTAATCCCGTTACTGTTTCTTTAAATGAATGAGAGGGTACAATTAAAATTAAAGCATGGGGGTGCCAATGACAGAATAGGATGCTACATGGCAGGTTTCATAACCTAGTGTACTACGCTATCTAATTGTTTTTGTGATCGTGAATACGCTTGTGGGCGCTGTTTGGTGCACAGGCATAGCCAGAGAGAAAAAGGGGGCACTCTTTCATCCAAATTTTTTGCCACAATTTTTATCGGCTCATAAAGTATTTTTTAAGAAAAATAGCAATAATGATTTCCCTGATAGGGTGCGATTTCATACAAGAGTATTGCTGTCTATTGGTTTTCCCACAACCATTTCCTGGTCCCTAGCTACGTTTCATGTTCCCTGCATATACGTACCCAGGAGGAGGGTAAAAGATATAATGCCTCCTTCTAAATTTTTAGCCCTATTAAGATATTTTTAACCTATATAGCAAAGTGCTTTTTTGCACGCAATTTGATTTTACGCAAAAGGCGGAAATGGCTTTTTTCCCACAAACTTCGGATTTTATTAACGTTCCTTTAATATGCTTTCATCAAAAAACCAAATTAAAATAAATTTATTTGACTAAAATCAAAGGTACATTAAAGACAAAGCCATTTTATTGATCTTTTAGGCTGCCAAATTGACCTTACTATTAGAAATTTATGATCAAATTTACTCTTTTCGGAAAAAAAAATTTTGTTTCTAGGGGTCCTTAGAAACTAGTGTACTTCAACTAAATGTAAGCTGGTCTTACCCACGCAATAGGTGCACGATAAATTATTTAAAATATCACAACCTCGATCAAATTCTGTTTCTGCTCCTTAGTCCAAAAATTTTGCCATATTTGTCATGTTGGCAAATACAACAAAAGTTTTGGATTAATATTATGATAACCACGCAGCATGATGATGTCACTTTACATTATGACAAAACAGAATTGTATTTAAAGCGGTTAAAAAAACCTTAAAAAAAGGAATTGCTTGTTGCGATGCCAATAACGCTCAAATCGTTGAAAAAGTTTTTTTTTTATCAGAAACAGGTGTTCAATATCTCTCGTATAATAGCGTGTTTCAACGGAAATAAAAAAATATAGACAACAAACTCGCAAAAAGTTTATTATAACATCATCTTATCTCCTAAAAAGTTACCAAATTTTGCATTTCAACAAGTCGAGTGTTGGCTCTTGTTTGAGTAAAAAATTGTTTTTCTCCGCGAAGAGATGCAGAATTTTAAACTCTGTCTTTGATTGTGTCGTCAGCGTGATGTGATTCACCTTCTTACGACGCTTATCTCGAAGTAGTGATACAACGTGCCGAGTGTCATATGTTCATGCGACGAGTAGTTTAGGAAGAGTTAAAGCGCACGCATGTAAGAACGCACGTACGAACAAAATTCTCTGCTTTTTTCCAGGTTTATTGCTTGCTAATTAAAGTGAATTATGTTTTAATGCAATTTTATTCGTGCTTTCTGAGCGTCAAACAGACTTCAACTTATATTCCGCCAATTGATGTAACGCATTCATGCGACAAAATCTATCTCAAGAACAATAGAGTTTTGACAGAAAGCAGCAGCAATCGATAAAAACTGCTTTACCTTTCTGGAGAGGACGTAGATCCATTGTTACAAGTCATAAGCCGGGAATTACTTGTTCTAAATTACCTGCACACGTCACATCATAATAATGACATGTCCAACATTAATCTTATTAAAATTGCTTTGTTTCGTATGCTTAGTTTGTAGGCTAGTTTATTTGTTCAATTGGCTACATTCTTCACTTTTTCAAGAGTAGACTATCATGATACTGTTTATAATGCAATCTCGGATTTCTGTTAAAATGTCTCATGCTTCGACCAGCAGCAAATTGCATTTAATTTCAATTTCATAGTAGTTCTTCCTCCACAAGTGGGGTGTTTAAAAATATTGTGGAAGAGATGATATCATAATTCAAGAAAAAACAGATGTAAATGCGAAACATATAAAAGAAACACAGACCCATATTGTCTACAACCATGCATAGTCTTCATCTTGAACCCAATTTTTTTCTTGAGAAGCTCGCAGGAGCGGCAGTCCTTGGAATTTCCTATAAACCTTACGTTATTCGGCTACATCTACAATAAATCAGTTTCCTGGAAAATAAATAGACCTACATAGAGCATAGAATTTTCGGAGAATTGGTGATTTGTAAAGTTCAGAGAAGCGTTTCTCACATTTTCTACCAAAGTGTGATGCGTTGTACATGTAATTGTAAATCAAAGCGTTTAAACAACCTTGATAATTAAAATAAGACTATAAACTATGATTTATTCATTTCGTTACAAATTCAAGTGTATTTCATACTTCCCAGAAATAATTTTTGGGCTTTTTGGTTAATGGCATATATCCATTATTTTTAACAAAATATAGAATTAAAAGACGATTAATTTTTAGTGAATTCAAACAGAAACACAATTTTTAAATACTTTTGTACCATTTAAAACAATTTTTATATGCGCTACATTCACTTGATCAGAATCAATTGAATGACTTTCAAATATCTTTACCAAAGGCAACATTACGCCAAAATGCAATCACCGTTTTCAAAAATGCAAACCGCAAACAAGGATCTGGATGCGAAGGTGCTTCAAGATCCTAAGATGCTCGACCTGTCCTTATTTAATGCTGTCCATATCCCAAAACTTCCCATGTCTCTGATTGGAGCGTGGATGTTCCGGGGTCCCTGAGCTTGCAAGGCGACATGCAGTAGAGAAATGACTCGAGGTTTACAAGTAAAAGAATCTGCTGAGATGTTGTAAAATGCAACGAAAAGTCTCAGAAAGAGTATTGTCAACTTCATTCACCTAGGAAAACGCAATGAGGTTTTTTGGCTTCAGAGATCATGAGTCAAAAAGAACTGTGCAATTCGCACAAGCTATTTAATAGGAGTGCCCTAACTTACTGCATAGTTAGGAAGGACGTACCTTAGTAATTGATTTTGAATGGCATTGTGGAAGAAAATCAAAATGCTTTGAAAGAATTTATCTACGGTAAACAAAAAGATTCTCAAAAACGTTACGTTAGTAAGATAAAATCTTCAGTAAAAAGTTGTATATTTCGGTGGGTTTAACTATACATTCCTTACTTTTAAAAGTACGTTTTTATTTGCTTTTGAATGTATTTTGAAAACAAAAGAAATTCATTCAAAAAAACACTCAGAAAATACAAACGCAAAAACTTCACTCACTGAATTGATAAAAAAAGCTGATTCTCAGCTTCAGCACCAGTAAAGCAATTTAGACTCTGGTATTATCTTGTTTGTTTTCTGATTTTAGTTTTTTTAACGACGCATCAGCAACGGGTGTGTTTTACTTTTTATATTTTTTATCAAAGTATCACAAACGATTACGGGAAATAAATAAGCATAAAAAGTTTACCTACACCAATTAATACCACTAATAAAATTACTATCGGTAAACTCCAACAAATAAGAATAGGCATGTAACCGCCTAATCATACATCGAGCTAAACAATTCTAGTCGAACTGAATGTAACAAAATGGAGATTGACGCAACCGAATTGTTACTTTGTGAACAGTTGTTGTTAGTGAATAAAAAACGAACTTAACCATCGGAACCTTGCATTGCCATAACAAAGAAATTATTATCTTGTATGAAGTAATTGTTAACCTCACTTATGTTGCAAGCACAGTGCTAGAAATGCTAAATTTCGGTGGGAATTATAGGCCAGAACAATATTTCGAGAGGGATGTGGACAATTTAACGTTTAGAACTATGTCTTTTTTTGTAAAAATAATTACTGATTGCAGATCCCGAAAGAGTTTTTATTAACAAGTTTTGTTGACTCATATAACAAATTTGAGAGCCATTTCAAAAAGAGGTATGCACAATAAAAAAATTAACAACTTGTAAGTTCTACGCATTTTTTCAAACGTTTATACATATTGCACTCACAATCTGCAAAAAAATCAATTGCTTTGTCTACCCAGTAAAAACAGTTACATCTTGGAAGTTGGTGAAGTTGCTTATGTTGTACAAAGAATAAGCATATGTTTTTTTCGGCAGACGAGTTCGAACCTAAAATTGGCAAAATAGGTTACTGATGAAGACAAAGCACAATCACCTATGGCAGTGGTTTTATGTAATATTAACATGGTTGGCACAGTGACCCATAGTGTTTCGTAATAAGCTACTAATATTGGGGATTTGAATCTGGAGTAAAATCACTATTAGAAGTAAAATTAGAGTAACCATGATAGCCGTCAGGCTGAGCTGGATGAATTTGCGCGGCCTGGCCTTGACATGCAGGGGACACGGAGGCCTGATCATAGTGTCCATAATATGCAGGTTGCCTACTACAGGAGGTTTGGACCACGCGCGTATGATGCGTGTTTTGCATATGCTGTTGGTGTTCGTAAGGATTTCCAAAACTTGGATTTGGAATGAATCCATTTTCTTGATTTAAATTTGCATAGGAAGGGAGACTTGAAGATACAGAGTAATTTGGCTGGTGGTTGGAAGTTTGGGCGCCGTCACTTGGTTGCAATGAATTCATTTGTTGTTGGTAGGTACCTTCAGAGCATTGAGGTTGAGTTAGGCTATTTACTGGTGAATTGTTTTTGGATGATTGGATGTTTTCTGCTCCAGCAAAAAATCCGGAATGATTTGGATGGTGACTGAATGTATGCGGAAACTGCACAGATTGCACATCATATTGCATTTGTTGGTTCAGTTGATAATCAAGCATCTGAGATGATCCAATTTCCGGACTTGTGCTTGCGGAGGAAACACCTTCAGATCCGGATGTGTGACGTATTGAGTTCAACCAGTGATTTGAATTTGTATAAAGTTGTGTATTGTGCGAATATTTGGAATTTATTTGTTCCCATTGTTCCCGCTTCCAAGGTATCTCCCAACGCTCCTGCATCATCGTCATATTTTGGTCAAAATTTTTCACGCCCTTTAAGGATTTATTTTTTCGTTTAGGTTTATATTTATAATCGGGGTTTTCTTCCATATGTCTTTTTCTTAGTCTTTTTGCTTCTTCTATGTATTCTTGTTTTGATTCTGAGCTCATTTTTTTCCACGTTTTTCCAAGCACTTTTGAAATCTCCGAGTTGTGCATTTTGGGATTTTTTTTTGCAATTTCTTTTCTTGTTTCTTTGGACCAAACCTAAATATAATGTGATAAATATGACTTAGTGAAAATGATTTCTTTTTAATTTATAAAAATATGCATTGACTATTGAAAAATATTAAATTTAGAAATTTTTGAATTGATCTATTATTGCTTATCACTCATATATAGGTATTGCACTAAAATTAGGCAATCTGCCATAATCTTTTCGTAAAGTTTTCTTTATTGCTGGCTAAAACTATAAAAAGCATCCTTCAAACAAGTTTTCGAAATCATATCCGAGTTTTACTTGAATAGGAGGGAGCATGGAGGGTTGTTAAAAGCGGAGATTAGTCTCTAACTATTCAAGTTCAGATGTCGCGTCTACATGCCACCTCGTGCTCTATATCATCAGAGCCGTGAATCTAGCCATCTTTTGACTCTCTCACAGAATGCTTACCTAATGCGTCATAGCTCTGCATCAAAACTACGCGTTCAAGTTTAAGCATTAGTGTAAGTTGCGAAACAGCAAAAACCAAGAGGATAGTACTGTAACTTGTTAGTTAAAGTTTAATGAAGTCGTTTTCGCATTTTAGCGAAAAATATTGGTCCAGTATCGGATGTTACAGGCGCTGATACCACCATCAAATACCACTGCAAGATTGTTCAATACAAGGCCGACAACGCCTTTCCTCCACAGCAACTAGCTGCTGGGAAAAGCAAACTATTTTTCCTTCGGCGTGCTAAAGCTAATAAAATGCCTGGAGATGAAAACCTAAATGCACTGTAGTTTCATTTTTCAGATATCTTGTATCGCAATGAAAAACAGAAAACAAACCAAAGTTTGCTTTTGGACAAGTGCACACGCAGTTTTGTTTTTGCGCCCCCTCCTCCTAAAAGTAAAAAAAAAATTGAAATCAGATTGATGGTTCCATCATTGCACAACAGTTTTTTAAACACGTTATCTCGAAAAAAAAGTTAACAACCTCAATGATTCTTGATCAAAAATGCTCAATCAAAGAACCATAAAATATTCAATTTAAGCAAATATTTTTATGTTTCCTGTCATTTATTATTATTTCTTGCAAGATGAAGAGCTTGGTCAAATTCTACTCAGAGCTTGCATCCAACTAATTACGACCCTTCAGCCGGCATAGTAGATTTCGAAAGCCTAAGTCATGAGCTATTATTTAACGAATCATTTATTCCAAGCCAGTAAATTATCTGCGCTCAAGCAAACAATTATGTCGGCGACAAATGCAACAAAATTTGAAGGTTTTGTGTCTTGTGTATTTGACTGGAAATGATTGCCTTCGTGGTACACCCATAAAAACGGTTTGGTGTCGTTAAGTTAAAGGAAAACTGTGATGAGATTAAAACAAACTCATGATAGTGTCTTTTAAAGTTGTCAACTTTAGTTAGTAGTGATTGGTGTTGGCTGCAGATCATGTGTTCTATGCCTTTACAAACTGATGTACACTGCTGTGGTGGAAATACATTGTGGCCGCAGTATTGGAAGTTCCAAAGCAGATCTGAGCATAAGTTGCTATTTGATCTATTGTAAAATGTTTGAGGGTGTGTGGAAAATAAAAACATAGCTTATCAAAATGTTCCTGAAGTTAGATTACGAGTTGGAACCCTATTGCAGAATAAAAAATCATTAGATCACATTTATTTATCGAGGCAATAGATTGAGGATGCTTTGATTTTCCATAAAAAATGCGCTTAAAAATTGTGACTTTATAGAGTTTTACTGGCCAAAATTTATCTCAAACAGCAATCAAATATCACTGCATCATTATTCAATACAATGCCAAATGCCTTCACAGCAGTACGCTTGCTGCTGGTAAGAACAAACTATAAGTTATTATTTTTTTGGCGTACAAAGAGCTAACGAAACCGTTGTAGATCAAACCTAAATGTAATACAGTTTCATGGTTTTTATCAATTTTTGTTGAAACAAGTAGCAAGAGAAAAGATCCAGCTTGGCTTTAAACAGGTGCATTCGATGTAGGTTTTTTTCCTCCTCGCCACCTTCCCAAGCGCAGATTAACTTGTTTGAAAATTCCTACGTCTCACACCAACCTTTGTACATGAGACCCGAAAAAACAGTCAGCAGCCCCACGCGTCCTGACTAGCATTCAAAAATTAATGAGCTGAAAGGTAAGTCGTTTGAATTAACAACATCCAAAGCATAACGCCACTTCCTTGCCTCACAGTTTCAAACACCAGCCATCAGCCTGTGTTTTGAAAACTTTGATTGCTTTTAAACTGATTTTTGATTAAACTTGCGTGTTAAAAAGATTGGTCAAAATCAAAACCTTAATGAAATCTGGATTCTTCTACCCACAACACTACGCATGAGGATTTACAAGCAAGTATTCAACGAGCAGTCTGCGATTTTGCTGCCATCAAGCGATGAATTATTCAAGCGACAAATGGATTAATACAAAGATTATCAACCTTTATTCTCTCGTTTACCCCTTGGCAAACTTCAAAAACAAAATTTACGCCCTAAATTTTTTTATATTTTTACTTCTACAAATGCTTATTGTAGTAGGTAAAAGTGAGGATTTTTTGCTAATAATCCTTACCTCCAAGGGGTAAATTTACTCCCGGTTGAGAACCCTTGGATTAATATTTGTTTTGTGTATTTGAGCGACACTGATTGCTTCACGTTGCACTCGTAAAACTGTTATTTGATCAAGTACATAAAAGCAGTTAAGCGTAACAACAAAGTCGTAATAGTGGCTTATTAAGTGATCAATATAGCTCGGCCAGATAGCCTAAGTCGCTGGCTTCCAAGCATGTGTTCAGCGCGGATGCAATTTCTGAATTCTTTTGATCTTGTCAAAAGATATTTTAAATTAAAATTTAGTGTTATGTTACTGCTTAGGGTGGAAATATTTTGTTCCGGCAGTGCTGGAAAACTGTAAAACCGATTTAACACAAGTTGCTCAATTTTAAAGTAATACAAGAGGCCAGCGATGCACTTTGAGCAAATTGCAGACAGCGACACTGTTTGACCTATCCAGTCGGTCACCAACTGCATTGAAGAGACTTGATAGGTCGAAACAGTGTCACCGTCTGCAGTTTGTTAAATTTTGTTCCATGAAGCTTCGCGAAGATGTGGGGGTGATGGGAAGATGAAAGTATAATCCAGATTCCAATCAGATATTCGAGTAAAGTGAAATCAAAATGTTTCCAATGTTCGCCTGGAAGGTGAAACCCGATAAAAAGCAAAAAAATTATTTGCTTGCATTTTTGGGGTTTAGTAATGGGCCAAAATGAAGGTGGTTTAATAGTTTTTGAGAATGGGCGTTTTTATCTACACGATTATCCGATTTGTAAATCTACACCTCTGACCTTGGATTTTTTTTTTGAAAGTTAAAACTTTCTGAATTTGATTAGTACGAAAGAATCTACAGTACAACTGATTTAAGCAATAAAATAGATGTATATAGAATACATATTTGACAGAATGAACTGCACTACTCACCATGAAAGCATTCATCGGTCGCTTGATATGGTTTTGATCTTTCTTCCATTTTTTGTCGGCTTGACCGGAATAATATGGAGTTCTTTGACGGGCCAAATGTACCATTTGCTGGCTATTTCCATCAGCTTGTCTTGATGTCACTAAGAATTGTTTATAAAATTTGTCGTCGTTGGTCGTTGCCGGTTCTTCGCCATTAGCCAGACCGGCGCAACGGCGTAGTGATTACGCCTTGTGCGTTAGACCTGGAGTTCATTTCCCATATCAAGTCATACCAAAAGACTTTAAAAATGGTATTCACAAGTTTCTTGCTTGGTGCTCAGCACAATGGGGTAGCGTAGAGGATAAGCCAGCACGTAATCTTGTTGTGGCCTTGGGCAAGGCAGGTAAGGGGATGCTCCGATGTTAGTGTGGCAGACAGGTGGCTTCGCAGTTCTATAACAATTGAAACTGTCGTTGTTGGAGATTGCCAAAGAATTTTATTAAATTCAATGAAATCAAATTATTGTACTAAAATAATATTGTTGAAATTTAATGAAACAGCTCGTAAATGCGACTATATGTCCACAGTTTACTGCCTTGATGTGGCAAAACCCAAAAACTATTTTTCAAATATCATCCCTTGATTTCTTTTTGTTTATACGAAGCTGCTGACCAGCGAACGCCAAGAAATGAAAAAAAATTTGTTCAGTTGTTACCCTGTTGAACAAAAAAACAACAAAGTCAATAACTTGAAAAACCATGATTTTTGAAGTAACTTAGTTTTGACATATCACGGCAGTAGGTCTCCGAATGTCCACCTTACTGCTGTTTTAAATCATCTTCCAAAGAAAAATAAAACATCTTACTTTTTGAACGATCCAATAACTTTTGCTTCTTAGGACATACAGAATTAGTTCTATACTGTATTTACTGAAATTACAAATACCTCACTGCAATATTTGGTCTCCTAAATAATTCAATTTTGTCACAATAAAATTCAAATGCAACTAAATTCAAAGTTGCTAATTTTTTTTTAATTTGGGTTTATAACAAACAAAACGGTATTTTTGATTTAAGTTTAAACTTACTGTTCTTTTACCGATATGAAATCAACGTTTTACTTTCTTGTACGGTTTTTCAGTCAGATTTTGCTGGTTGTTTCTTAGATTAAAAGACTTTGACAATAATACCGCTCGACAAACAAATCTTAAAATGTCTCTTTTAGTCGAATAGCTCACTTATTACTGTTCCACAGCTGGCCAGGCGGTGGCTTGTATTGGAGAAATTCCTTTTTTCTTTTTGTTCGACCCAATGAAATCAGCTTTCTAAATCGGACAATTTTATGCTTCTGCCTATGAGAGCGACAACGTTTCTTCCTTATCGAGTGCACTAGTTTACAACTTTATGCAAGGCAATGATAACAACCGATCTGAAGCAATTAACAAGCAACTTGTCGACGCTAAGGAAATGTTGGTCAACATTGCGCTGAAAGCAAATCGGTTTCATAAGCTTGCACCTGTCATTCAATAATTAACTTGTATCTCGAGTTTTTACAATTCTGACGTCGCCAAAGCCAACAGCGCCAATTTAGCTCAAAAATCGAGGTTATGAAGCTGTGAGTTAACTTAAAGTGAAGCTTACTTATAGCGTGCACTTCATTTTGATCCGAGTGCAGTTTTATTGTGGTAAAGCGGGTAGGGACGTGCTCTGAAGCTTGACAATTGCCTTATTAGAGTTAAACAACGTTACCAGTATGAGTTAAAATAAAAGCCTTTCAACCTCATGGTTTAAGTCTTCGCTTTTACCCAAGTACAACATTTAAAAATATAGTAGAATAACTTTTTGAACTAAATTGATTAATGAAAAACTCGCTAAAAGAAGGCATGTAACCCAAAAGGAAACTTTTTTCAGTAACATCGAGAAATTCTCCAGGCTTTACAGATGCCGACAGGTTGACCAGGCTTAACGTTCATATTTTATTTTCTTTAATTTGTTAGTTATTTCTCAACGCTATTGTCGTTTTCCCAGGTTCTCAGTATTTTACTCAGTCAAGTAGTCGTAATATAGTAAGACAACCGTGGGCATCTTGTTTCTGCTTTTCTAACCCTAAAAAATTTCAACTTGAAAAAATATTTCAAGGAGCCTTATTACATCAGTTGACAGCCACCACTACAAATTAATTTGATTACACGACTCATAAAATATTGAATCATTGTTGTAATTGTCACCTAATAATCGCTTGAGCAGAGAAAACGCTTTTGAAAATACTTCAGGCATTGCGGGAAGTCAAAGATGGCCAAGTCTCCACTTTTTTCTAACACTAAAGTGATTTTCTCTCAGAAATGAATTATGAAAAGACTGAATTTTGTGGATTTAATGATATTTTAGGGAACAAAAGCATAATGAATTTTAAGAATCGTACTAACAAATTTATCGGAGTCAATATACATGTAGCTTAAAATATTCCATTAAATCAGAAGAGTTTTGGTTAATTCTCTGTAATCACTGTCAATTTAGAACTCTTTCAAACAGACAACAGTTGTTGAAAAACACATTTTTAAACGTTTCAAATCTATCATGATGTTTCCGTCCGGCAACTAAATTCAATTCAGTAAAGAAGATAGTGAGGAGCAATGGGACTTCTTCCTCCATATAATTTCTATATACCAACTTCTTGACTGTCTGTACACTATGTTTTTTTTACAAGGAATCGCATCGACATGGAATGTGATGACATGACAGTCAAGTAGGCGACCAGTTTGTTTGTTTGGTGAATTACTTAACTGGAATTAAAATTGGGCGAAAAAATTTAATCCGTCAAGCAATTAGCAATTAATCGCATGTATGCATGAAGTAGAAGAAAAAGTTGAAGTGATTCCTCCTAAGTTGATTTAGAATTTGAGCAAACGCAATGTCTGCTACACAGATTTTTGAGTATCCTCACCACTAGTTTAATTTACAAGGATATACGTATTTTTTTTTACCCCAAAATAAGATTCTGAAATCACCACTGTTTGCAATGTGTAACAGTATCGAAAACTAGATTGCGACGTGACAGTAGTGGATAAAGTATCTCTTTCATTACCAGTATATTTGGATTTGATTCTTGTGATGGAACTCACAAAACCTTTTTCAATGTTTTGAAAAGGTTTCTTTTTGTTGATTTAAAAACTGCTTTATCTCATGCTCAGTAAATAAAGGTTTTAAAACGTGCTTGGCATCTCATGCAAAACATTGGTTGTTACTGATTTTTTGATAAAGTCAAGCTATTCAACTTATATCTAATGTGAACTGAAGCTGACCGCATGGCAGCTCTTTTAACGTTGAAACTTTGGTTGAAAAAGCAAAGTCTGCCATTTTGTGTCAAGAGCCAAATCATCTGAACCATAGGCTTCTTCTTACATATTTACGCTGCTTTTTACCAAACAAAAAAATTACAACAAGAATCCTGAAATTCAATTGGTTATGCTCCCAAAGCCGGGTTATGCCCAGTTGAGTCCTAAATACATCTTTTCCACAATTGACCTCAATTGTAAATGCCTACCCAAAATCATTTCCAATTTTTGAGATTTTTTGTAAAAAAGTTTTATAGTACTACGATGACAAAAGTAGTGCTTTTTTCTCAAGAGAGCTGTTGCTCGTACATCCTGTGTCGCCCGTTTTACCCTTCGCTGTTCGCACCTCTTGCAATCATCAAGCAATATATTCCGTGTTTATTTCTATTCAAAAACAGTCACAAAAACATTGTATAGCTATGCACATCGAAAATTGAATAAACGGGTTTGAGGGATTTTCATGAATGGGTCGGTAATTTATACTCATCTACATTTTAGAAAAAAAGTTTTCACCACCAGTGTTCCGTTGGGTGCGAGCAATTCTAATTTGTGACGTAGTTTAGCTTTCTTTCAAAAATGACATCATACGTTGAAACAAGGTGAGCTGATTTCCACTCGGCGAAATTCATTGCCGGAAAAATTTTCACAGGTTTTTTTCAGCTTTTCATTGTTGGGCAGTAAATCATGTCAGAATGACGCTTGAGCTTTATTTTAAAGGTATTCTATTTACAGGCTTTATCTGCTGCCTGGCTGTACGTTCAAGCGAATATTATTTAAATGGTTATGTTGAAAGGTTAGTTGATTGGTTGGTTGGTTGGTTGGATTACCCCTCCTCTTTCTTGGGATGGAGGTATAGCGCGGACAGCAATCCACGTTCACGCCATCAACCTAATTAAATTAGGTAATGGAAAAAATGGAAGCCTATTTCGAAGCAGTCGTGAATGCAAATTGACGACTGGTAGCCCCACCACCAACAAGGCGGACTGACATGGGTGGGTACCCATGAGTCGCCTCTTACGACCTGCTGGGTAGGCAGCTTCACTATTCAAACCTGGTGAAGCACGGGTATGTCGAAAGGTCGTTCATCTGGATGTCTAACACAAAAAGGAAACGATTTCGTAGAAAAATTTCGACCTCGTAAAATTTTAAGCTCCGATTAAACATTCGAAAAGCACAATCTAAATCAATCTGCTTCTGTAAAACGAAGTCTTTTGGCCAAACAAACCAATCACCTAATAGCGGACAGGCGAGATGAAATTCATCCAAGGTACCGAGCGCAGTCACTCATTTCTAGGAACTCGTTGCAAGCCTCACCTTCTATGCAATTTACATGCGCCAGCTTGTTGCTTTCAGTCATTCGAACTATAACATCTTTTGACACGGAGCACAAAAACAAACTAGGAACGTGATTAAAAAGTATAGCTAAACATTTTCGGCTTATAATTTACAGTGAAAGTGGCCCAAAACCAACTGCAAGGGGTGGCGTATATCACGTGATCCATCATAGTGTAAAAGAACGGCAGTGGTCGAGAAGCAAGAGCACTTTCGGGAAAGGTATTTCACTATAATTTGCTCTGCTAAGCTGTTTCTAACAAGCAGCAAATGTATGAGAATCATTGTTCAGAAAAACGTAGAAAAATTGAAAAACTCTGAACGATATTGAACACTTTGCACAATGTTTAGCGCAACTGTTGAGGTCCTGTTAGTCTGAGGTGTGAAGCTGATCCACAACTATGCGTGTAACGAGGGCTTTGTGCTGGAGATGTCCAACTCCATTTTGGTCTTTTTTACGGTTAAGTTGTAGGATGATCAGAAAAATATCACTTCTCTGAAAAAAAACAATTTTTTATTTATTTTAGAGAAGTAATATGTCTAAGACATGGCTTCTTCCAACTTTACCCATTGTTTACGGGTAGTCCCTTGTGTACAATTCATCTTCTCAAAACTAGTTCCAATACAGAGGCTATATGATAGCACAAATGATCTAAGGACGAAAAATTGAGAAATATATTGGACAGTTCAAGAATGTGTTGCTGCCATGTTCAAAGACAACGGTAAATCTGAGATTTTACTGCTATCAAATTTAATTATTTTACAAAATCATGTACAGGGTGTGCTGTTGTTGTTGTTAGCAATGGTGATTTGTTTTTATGGCAAGTGTTTATCCAATATTTAGCGCTTTATTCAAACAGATTATTGCATTTATTGTCAACGTAACAATTGCGATTAGTTGTAATTGTAACCAACCAAGTAGTTGTAGCATCTCATCACCTTATCTGAAGTCATGTTGATTTTTGCCTAACAACGAGTTAAAGCACAAATAGCAACACTATCTATCGTTCTGTTAACAAAAATGAAATGAAGTCTGTGGGCTATCAATTGATGTATGGGAAAATAGTAAGTTGCTATGTCTAATTCTTGCGGAACATTTGACGAAATCAATGGTTCGCAAAAGGACAAGTACCAAATTTTGTAGAGGTACATGTCCTCAAACAACATTACCAAAGTTTCCCACTCATCAGTGAGTTTATATATTCTGGCTTATCATCTTTTGCTCTTGCAACATTTTAGGGTGTGCTGCACTGCATGTCAAGTAAATCCTTCAAAACTCGTCCCAAATGATTAGTTTTAATTCAAAAAAAGGTCTTCAAAATGTCCAGAATTGGCGAAATTAGATTGAAAATGTTCTTTTTCATTCCCTGATTTAATGCTCATTTGATTTCCGCGAAGATATCTATTTTGGAAATGCACTTATTTGTTAATATCCTCTGTTAGGTAACAGTGCTTGTCATTGAAATAATTGTGCCGGCGGCGGCGGCAATTCTGGAAACTTTAAGAGGAAGAATTCAAACATAAATAGAAGTACAGTAGTTGTTGGTCTCCCAAAATTTTGTAGTCACATTGAAAATATTGTACGTTGTTGCAGGTCATTTCTGCGACGTAACATGGTTTGAAGGTGAAGCTTAAAAAATGACGTGTAATTCACAAAATTCAACTAAATTTTTGCTGAAGTGAAACCTGAGGTTTTTTCTTACCCTACCCTTGGATCAGGCCGGTTAAATTGCATTTAATACATCGTACTTTGCAATAGGACTGGGAAACATACGACTCGCAATAACGTTTGCTGCGGGTCGTCGGGCTCTCAATACAATTTCGCAAAGTAACCTCTATGAAATAATTAGCCTCCAGAAGAAACGGTCTTTATTTTGTGTCCCAACCAATCTGGGCAAGATAAACTGTTTCAAAATATTTATTTCCAAAAAATGACGACACCCCAATTGGAAATCTCGGCATTCGACCCGCGAAAAGATATTTGCCCAATGCGACCCTTGTGCAGATCTGCTTTACAGTGAGCTCTATAAATTTAATCTGTAAAATTTAGATGGATTGTAAGAATATGAAGAAATGTTTTGTTGATACACTGTGGCCACATTTCTACGGAAAAAACGTTAAGAACCGATCTTTATCCTTTCGACAAAAAATTGAAGAGTTTAGTTGACAAAAAATATGATATTGTTAAAATGTTGTTAGCAAAGCTTAGTCTAACGTCAAGTGTCACAGTTACTGCAGTTGTTTTGCAAGTGTAAAATTCAAAGTGCATTGCAACAACCACGACAAAGGCTTTGCCGAAAATTTCGTTTGTTTTCCCGGCGGCCGTTACAACACTTCTCGGGCTTCTGGTTTATTACTTCGAGCGATTGGTTGTTTAAACGCGACTAGAAAATCAAAATGGCCGACTCAAACATGTGAAAATTTTATGGGCGTGTGACAAGGTTGGTAGAGACTGGAGTCTGATTTTTATCGAGTCGTTGGAAATGTGCACCTTTTTGTCAAATGATTTTGTAGTCCTAATATCTGCTCATGTGCTAAAATTTCGGAAAGGAATATTTTTGATAACGATTTGATGTGAAGTGATTTTTTAATTTTCGTGCAACAAATACAACGTCAATCTTTTTCAAAAATCTTATTTCCTCGATATGCAACTTAAGATCGCACTCTTTCGGTGATTATCCATGATTCGTCGCAAAATAGATGAAGATGGAAGCAAAGTCGATTTAAAGATTGAAAGCTTAGTAATATTAGGCAGCATTGGTGAGATAATAACTGAACTTTGATGCTCGTACTTTACTGCGCTTGTTTTTCCAATTCGCATCATAAACTAACCCGTGTCTACCGACTACGAAGCGAAAGCGCTGACCACTACATCATCGCGCTGGTTCGCAAGATATCAACATTCGTTTTTTGGACCATAATTATTATTGGTTTACCCATTCTTGCAAGACATTCAATGCAACTATTACAAAAAATATTTAATGACAGATCACGGTTAACGAGAAGTCAAAGCATGTAAGGAATATGCTAATTTTTAGGTGAGATGGTTGTTGAAATATACAATGTCTACTTTAGTGCTCTTCATCCAGGTTTCATAAGCTTTAGGGATTCCCCAGGATCTCCTTGAGCTTTGATTTAAATATTTAGATAATGATGATTTTTGCGTAGGTACATGAACTGTGAAGCCAAGCATATTATATACAGAGTTTATGTGATTGAAAAATGCTGGTGTTCCTTTCTAATTTTACTCGTTTGTTTTCAATTTTATTAAATGGGATTCCTCGACATTTGCAAAACTAGATATTGGCTTCCTTGACGCAACAAAGGTTGAAAAGCCCTGGTCTGCGAAGTTACCTGTGTGCTTGTGATCTCTGTTTAAATGTTGACTAATCAAATTGTTATTTAGTGCAACACTACAAAAGAGATAATTGTTTTTCAGCTTACTGTACAACACTTTTTTATTCAAAATGTCATGACATACTTATCAGACATTACGGTTTTTGATTAGTAATAATTTTTATATAGGATACTGTGCAATGGTCAACTAAATAAAGCCATACTGAAAAAAATCTGTAATGAATAAAAATTTTGCCAAAAAATTTTTATCAGTTACATGATGATTGCTTTTATGTTTTTGTATTATCTATTTCCAGAATGATATTTGTATGGTAGCTGTAGCCAAATTAGTGGATTCTGAGTCGTTGATTTTGATTGGAACCGATTCAAACAAACATATACATGTATATGTAGGACAAAAGTTTTTCTTTGTAGGATATTTCTTGATAATGAAACAAAGACAAAACGGCTGCATAAAATCTGTTGCTATTTTTTTGAGCATTGCAGCAGTTTTCTTGCCGAATATTTGCTTTCGATTGCAGCATGTGTTACCCACGGCAGAGCGGCAGAGATCAAGGGCAATTTAAAGCCACATGTTGCGACTTTCAATAAGAATGCATTTTGGCTGACTGCATGAGCATAAAACATCGAGGTTAGTAGGTTGTACCAGAGATCTTGGTCAGTAATTGACATCGGTGGGCCAAAAAAAGAGAAAACCAGAGTTTTGCAAGAATTAATACTATGTGAAATGAGGGGAAGGTTTGATACTTTATTGCCGTAAGGGTTTATAAAAACATCAATAGATGAAAGTATTCTCTGAAAAATCAAAGTTGGTATTACCATTGCTGAAATTTCTCACTCATGTTTTTAAAAAGTGACAATTCAAAATAAAAAATGTAGCAAATAGAAAACTTCTGACATACATGTAAAATTTTATGCCCTGACTTTTCTCGTCATGCTCAAAAATTACGTTCTGCTACAGTTATAAAAGCTACTGAGGATACGAAATTAATTCTGACCAGGGTTGATATTAAGTGTAAGCTGATTTTGAATCAATTTGCGTTAAATCTGGCGCCGTGACGTCATCATTGCGGAGGAAGAATAGTTTTTGCAGCTTTGTAAAAGACGATTTACGATCAAACTAAAGCTAATTAGCAAAATTTTATTTTCCAAATCAGCTTGTATTACAGTCTGACTGCACTGCTTAAAAGCTAAGGTTCGGTTTGCATACCAAAGTGGCTCCCAATCTATATTTTTTCCTGATACACTATAAACGACTAAAAATACGAGGTAATTTTGAAAAAGGTTGGGATAAAATTTCAACCGACATGCTAGAAGTTCTTTAAAAAAGATCGTCGGGAAATAAGTTGTTTCTAAGCGAAAATTAAATCTTTGGAAAAATGTAATGTAGGTAATCATTATTTCGACAGAATTTCTCTAAAGTCTTTTTGTGGCTCTCCTAAAACCTAACTGCAAATCAATTAGTGATGAACTGGTGATCATAGTCAACAGCCAAATGCTGGTCTAATTTGATGCGCTGCATGCTTTTATCAGCTAATATTAGGTTGTCCGGAAAATAATGGCCGATTTTAGACAAAAACTTTTAATAATGAAAGAAGTGACAATTTGATGTTCAAATTAGTCAAAGTATGAACCTTGAACAGCCAAACATCTTTGCCATCTACCATAGGCGTAGGAAGTGGGGGAGTCCGGGGGGCACTGGCCCCCCCTGCTTGTAAAATTTCGTACAATTTTTGATTTTTCGGGCAATTTGAGTAAGTGTCATAATATTTTGCCCGAAAAATTTGTCACTGTAATAACATCTCCAAAAAAAAAAAAGGTCATCACTTGTTTGGCCTCACGTTTGGTGACATATTTAGGCCGAAGATGATGGAAAAGGTGCAGTTTTTTTTTTTTTTTGGAGATGTTATTGCAGTGACAAATTTTTCGGGCAAAAATTTGGTGCACCCCCAAATGGGTTTGAGCTCATACGCTCATGCCATCTACCAAGAAGATCATTTATGTTCATTGAGCTCATGCGGGATCGATTTTTCGAACTTTTTGATCTTTCCCATTTGCTTCAGATGGTCAGACACGGTTGAAATGCTGACACCAAGTTGCGTTGACATTTCCCTCACACTCTGTCGTGAGTTTTGCTCGACAATCGCTCTCAAATGTTTGAGGCTCTCTTTCCACAAAACTTTTGAAACCATCTTCGTACTGCTCTTTCACTTGTTGTGCTTTCTCCCTATGCTTCATTGATGTTTGCAGTAGTTTGAGCAGCATTATTGCCGAGCTTGAACTCATGCAAAAAGAGTAATCACAAGTCTTCTTTTTTCATATTAAAAATGCATGGTTTTATTGCTTACAAAATGAGCTATTAAAGGATTTATGATTTTATGAACTAATAAGCCACATTCTTGATCTGAAATACACAAGACATTCCTTAGAGAACCAATTTAAAAACATATCATCTAAAATCGGCCATTATTTTCCGGACAACCTAATAATATTAACAATATCACGCCACACACCAGCTTGTGTTACGTATTAAATGTGATCATAAAAGTTTGCAATGAAATGTTATGCAGTTTTGAGGCGCATTTTAACTGCCACCGCTTTTTTGGCAGCAAGCACAGAGAATGTGTTTTATCTATGGCATGGCAAACATTGTACGATGTTATTATCTTACCAATGTTGCTGAGTAAAAGATCGGTACATAGTGGCGTATTACTGGGGGAAATACAGGGCCATGGTTCTTTCACAAAGTATGACGGGAACAAAAAATGTAACAAAAGCATTTTTAGAGACAAAAAAGTCGATCAATTACGAAATGAATAGTGTGCGAGTTGCTTTCGCGTTCAAACTGGGAAAAACTTTTACTTTTAAAAAGTTGTTCTCGGAAAAAACGAAAAGGCTCATGCTGCTTCGGAAACTAAGATGGAAAAAATTCTCGCTTTCAGAACCTTTCTTTTCCTTTATGTT
This sequence comes from Trididemnum clinides, assembly GCA_963675345.1. NCBI lineage: Eukaryota > Metazoa > Chordata > Ascidiacea > Aplousobranchia > Didemnidae > Trididemnum > Trididemnum clinides. Next base: position 18,673,712 of record OY776297.1, on the reverse strand, counting down.
CCGGCCGTAAGCGAAGAAGATTGGGGTCATTTATTTTATAAGATTGTGTGATAATAAAATTGTGAAACACTTAATGCTTTGGTCTTCCAGATAATCATTTATAAATAGACCAATGGCTGAGAATATCATTTTTCGTCTTTTACAAATAATTCTGCGAAGCAATGAGACCCAAGTAATGGCAGCAAAATCAAAATGATTGCAAAATTATGATCGCTTTTTGCTTATTTAATTTTGGGATATATAGGTCTTATCAAAGTATATACAGATCCATAAATTTTATTTAAATTGTCAAGAATTGTGTTTGCAGATTTTTGACAGCGTGAAAAGATTTTTGCAAAATGTTTAATTAGAAATACCTCAATGTTTAAGTTTTTATATTAAATGGTTTTGTTTTGTTTATTACAGCAGCGTTTACCTTTAGAGCACAGGGGGTATCTACATTTTTTCAAAAACCCATGTATCCTGTATCAGATTTTTGTTTGTAAAAACAAATTAATTGAGCCCATTGAGATTTAATTGTGTTGAAATTTCACAAAATTCTTCCAAAAAACACGCGATCAAGGGATTAAATGAACAAAAGCAGTTCATATAACTAGGTCTCAGTCTTAATTTGTAATTGCTGGCAATTATGTTTCTTCGCCCCCCATTACCATCACCACCTGGTTTCCTCTGAGGAAATTCTGCTCTTTTGTATGACCTAAATAATTTCTTTTGTTCTACAAGAGATGTGATTTTCTCAAGAAGCAGAAGTAGCTCGAGGCTGTTGTTGAGGATTTGACGGGAATCCCGCGTTCGAATCTCGGTCGGTAATAGGATTTCTACCGTGAGAGCAATCTTCTTTAACAAGATTGACATAATACTGACCTCAATTAGGCGGGCGAATGGCCGCATTTGGATGATTTGAGAAAGTAATTTCTTTTTCCAAGAACGCGTTTGTAATTTTAGGCCGTGGTTAGTTTGTGGCGACACATTTTTTGAAGTGAATTTTTGACGTGTAATTTGAAGAATGCTACTGTTGTGTCTCTTGGCAGGGTAAAGTCGAAAGTCTGCAGATTGAACGCTAGGAGCGTTACGTTGCATGCAGCATTATCGAAAGAAAGAGACGTTTGTTTTTGAGCTCACGCTTTGAGTTTTAGCAAGGGATTGTGGCTGCTGTGTTGTCGATTAAGGGTAACCATAACTGCGAAGTCACTTCCGAGTCTCGCAAACTCTACAACGGTTGAAAGCCTACGCCTTCTGAGGCTGATGCAAACATTATTCTAAAGTAAGTTTGGTACTGATACATTTGCAAAATAGCGCTTTTTGTTGATAGCTCGCTATTCTTTTTCCGTATCACATTTACTATTTTGTACATTTTTAATATACGATCGTAATGCAACAGAAAAGCTGACAAAAAAATAGTAGCTCTTTTAAGAAATATCAAATAAAAAATCTGGGAACCAAAGTGACAAACTTAATAACAAATCTTAAAAATTTTGGATTTTGAAAAGCAAAACAAATGCTACACCTGAACAAAACTTTACATAGCAATAAAAGTGTAACTATAAAAAAATATTTGCAGGAATCAAAAAACGACTTTTTTTGACTTGTAGTAATTTTTTCATATCTACGAACTATTTTAAATCCAAAATTTTGTTGTAAGGGTACGGCGCTTTTTTTATTTCCTCTATGGTTTCTCCACTGAATAACAATGCCCAAGGTAATGTCGAAATTGTGCAGAAAAAAAGTCATTTTGACTTCACTCGAACCTGCAGTTTCCTTCATGGTAAAAAGGGCCAGCAATAAGAAGCTGAGCGTTTTAGTTTGTTTTATTATTTTGTCGGTTTCATTCAAATAATAAAAACTGTTGCAAACTGTGATCGTTTCTTGTATGCAGATGACCTTTTCGCGACTCGCCACCACATTAAGGTCATTGCGGTAGAACCAACTTTGACAGCTGCTTCGAAAGATCTACAAAGTCCTACGTAGGAAATTTTCTCAAAGCCAGCTAACCAAAATCCAACTCTGTTCTTTTGACTTAAAAAAAAGAGAATCAAAAAAACTTGAAATCAGCCAATCTCCGAAACACTTGCGAGTGATACGTGATCGCTAGATGATGTATGTAAAACAGCAAGATAAAGTGTTCACAAGCAACAACATTCAGCCTAAATACTTTTCATCTCGGTGGAATAACTAACGTAGCGTTGTAATGGATTGAAAGTCCTGTTGCAGTCAGTAAATTTGGGTTCAATCCTTTGTCGAGTCATATCAAAGACATCGTAAACGGATTTTTCAACCTTTCCGCTGGCGCTTGCCACAAAGCAGAAATAAGTTGGTGAGATTTCTGGTTTTGTCTCTGAGAAAAGCCACGCAATTTCTCTATTTTTGTGTGCCAGACAGATGGCATGGCCGAGCCGTCAACTGCTAGCCATAGTCTAGTCATACTTAAACACTTGAGAACAAAGCATAAGCTCACATGCATGAATGAATGAATCGCGATGGTGAAAGTTTACAAACTTTAAAAACGTTAGCTCTGACCATATGTTATTCTGCTGCCAAACATGCCTCCTGCCGCAAGCCTCAGAAAATTCATTTTTGAACCGTTGAACACCAGTTCAATAACTCTGGTGTGGAGCCTCTGTTTCGTACTAGGTGGATTTGGGTTCGATATTTTGTCGAGTCACTAATGACTTTAAAAGTGATATTCAAAGATTTCCAGATTGGCGCTTGGCATAAAAAGCAATGGGGAGAATGAAACAATGAAATATGAAACAAATGTAATCATTCATGATTAAAGTAGTCCGAGCTTTGAAACCCGTAGGAATTAACTCGTGGACCAATAAAATAAATTATTTATTTTATTTATTCACAATTTTGCACAAAAAATGATCATTGACAGCACCAGTTTGAAATTGACATAAAATTATTTGCGGTTGCCTTAGATATAAATAAATTTGATTGAGTGTTTTTTTCCAGAGATGAAAGAATGTGCCGGTTCATGACAGACGTTTTCTCAATGTAACGCAAAACGTATATACAGGTTACGTGAGCAAAAATGTGTCGCCATAAAGATTTCTCTAAAACACTGGTTCCCAATTTGTTGTCCGTGAGGAGATTTTAGGGAGTTCGTTGCTGTAAAATATTTATTTCCGTTTTTTCGTTATATTTGAAAATGGATTACCTGTTGTGGTTACTATGAAATCAAAAACAAGGATGTCTGTTATTATACAAGATCACACATTGCATAGCACTTTAAATTTGATTTTATTCACGAAACTGCTGTGTAGCCCGAAGGCTCATCATGCGAGTATAAAATCTGAATAACAAAAGCAAAAAGTGCCAATAATAGGACGATTAAATATAATCGTAGCTGTGCCGATTGAGATTGGGGTGAAATAGATTGAGTTATAGGTTAAATTTATGAAGGTCAACGTGGTGGAGTCGGATTTAGGTCTCTACACAGCAACTTTCTAACTTTAACATCAAATGCACTAATCAAACAAAATCACGCTGATGAACACAAAGCTGGCGAAACACAGACAGAAATATTGGCTAATTTTGTTTCTCTTATTTTCTACATATTAAGCCCCGCTCATTTTCCCCCAAACCCTCATTTTTCATTGCTGTCTTTTCTTTAGATTTAAATGCTGCTGATACTATTAGCATGAACATTTAATTCATCTTCGTTTCAGTGACTGTGTCATAAAGCCAAGGAGGGAGTAGCAAAGAGATTCAGCGACTACTCAAATTTCTTAACCAGGTTAAGCTATTGTAAAGCAAATTTAGTTTTTCTTTGACGGGATTGCCAAGCAGCTAGTGTTGTGCTTTTCAATTTCTTCTTAAGTTTAAATATTTTAAACTTTTTCTTAATTTTTCGTTATCAAAAAACGAAAGTAGTTCCAGCTTAATTCTTCTTTGAATGGGCAAGATCTTTTGTTTTTTTGAAGATTTTCTTGCCCATGAGTTTCTCATTAGCCTTTTATTGCTCGTCTTCAATTTGACTGGGCAACTCCGACGGGTAGACTGCATGGCCATGCCACCTGTCTGCGACATAAAGATGGAGGCGTCCCGATAAGTGTCTTGCCCAAGGATGTGACAACCAAGCTTGCCAGCTTGCTCCTCACACTATTAGTTTTGTTCTGAGCGCCGATCAGGAAGGGTTTGAATACCATTTTTAAAAGTTTTTTGGTATGACACAACCAGGGTAAAGAATCTCAGGTTTACCAATTGTGAAGTGGACGTTCTAACCATTACATCAGCGCGCCGGTGTTTAGCTTAGTTCATTTCTTAAAAATCAATCCACAAGATGCCGTCACAGCCGTTTAATGCAACTTGGATCGCAAGGTTTCTGTAAAAAACTAAAAGATCTGAATGAAATATCACAATTTTAATCCAGCTTCGTTTTTTATTACATCAGAAATTTTGAAAAAAATTTGGTACCTTCCATATATTTTTTCTGGCTACGCTTTTGACAACCGCTTAATTTTGTTTTGAGATAAATATTTGCTGCCGCGCTAATAATCACATAACAATATTTGTACTAAGACCACTAATTTTGTGCAGTAGTTGACGAGAAATCATGTTTGAATTCCAGGCTACCTTTAGGTGGGGGCCCGCAGAACTGATAATATATTTAAAGGCTTCCGTGGCTGCAAAAAGTATGAAAACTACTTTTCTAAGACAAAGCAATTATATGAGAGACAAAAAAAAAGAGATTGTGACCATTTTTCGCGATGTTTAGTTTTCTTCAATCGATTACACTTGTTGATGACGACAGCATACGACGTTTTGGAAATGCAAAGTAGTTTTCACAAAAAAAATGTTTAAAATAAACACTGGGACGTAGAATAGTGTGCAAAAGTGGTGCTATTGGTTTTTAGTTAATGCTTTTCGCTGTTGTTGAAAGCATTTAAACATATTTCATTGCTCATTAACTCTACCATATGAGCAAAGTTGCAGAATGCAACCACCAATAAATTAAATAGACTGTAAAAGCAGTTATGTGCCCTAGTTTTCCGGCTTTTTATAGTTAGGATGTATTAATTTAAAAAAATGCATATTTTCCAAAAAAGATCATAGAAATGAAAAACTGGTGAGTTGGTTGGTTGGTTGAATGGTTGTAAATAATAATAACCTATTGGTAAACTTTGATTATACACAAGCAATCTATCTGTCAATGTTAAAGCAACTAATTTTGCTCTGTTAATTTCAACCTTGAAAACTATCTTCATTTCTCGGTTACATCGTTTTTTATTATCACCGCGCAACTGCGACACCCTAAGCCTATCAGACTATACTTCCATATTAAGTTATTGTTTAGTAGAATAGCAAAATAATGTACGAGGGTAATGCTTTGTTACGATTTCATCTCAAACATTGGATTTCGTTTATTTTACTCAAATATATCGTCTAAAATCAATTATCGTTTACAGCCAAAGCCATTTCATGCGACTTAGAATCGTAATTTACTAGAAAAAGTAAAAAAAAAGACGAAATAGAATATGATAATTTTGGTTCAAAATGGCTCACTGCTTGGATCAGATACTGCTCAGATGATTACACGGTTTATATTGTTACAGTTTTAATGTATGATCTTTTCTCGTTGCTTGTAGCTACTAACAAACTAACATCATGTAATTAAATTGCTTTACTGTGTTATAATACTGCAGTAGGCTAACTAACTAACTAAATTTTTCGAAATATGATAATAAACTGCAACCAATGGTGAGTCTACACGCTGTAAGACCAAAGTTCTGGGGATTACATTACTTTCTTCGGTCAAACCAAATTTGGGAGAATAAATGTTGGTAGAAAATTACAAGTTGGAGTTTCATAAGAAGTGTAGCCATGCGACAAATGTTTTCTATGTTATAACGACTTTTGCAACTCAGCGCAGACCAGTAGCTGGTGGCCCCATCATTCTTCTTGGTCTCCAACTGCTACTGTTTTGTGGAGAGAGAAGGGACTAAAAGCTGGACGAGCTACAAATTGCCTTTTACAGACCCTAGTGCCGGATAAGCTTTGTTATTTTGTTGAACAGGAAAGACTCTCTAGGCTTTGTATAAGATACGGTTAGTAACAGTTGTTTTAGCTTTGTACAAAATAGGTTAGGTGAGTTACAAGCCATCTTTTGATTAGCGCAGGGTGTGATCCAAGAGGCTGCTTAGGGCAAGAGAAAGGCTTCGTCTCCATTGAGCAACTACCACCCACCTCAAGCCCAAAGTTCAAAGTCAGTGGGGTGTTGTCCAAAGTTCAAAGTTCAAGCCCCGGTCTGCTATCTTTATTTGTTGCTCGAGTATAATCACGCAGACGGCAAATTAAAATTTTACACGTCAAAAACAGGAGAAACTAAAAAGAATAGCTTTAAACTACCGTATTGCATTAGTCGAACATTCTTTCATAATCTTGACAATACCAGCATCAAGAATTGAGAAGGGCGGCTGCAATCAACGGCAAACGAAAGAAGCTCAAGGTGAGAGACTGTTTACAGACTCAGGCATACTGATAAAACAGATTATACACATTTTTTACGGCAGGATAAATTTTTGCCGATAGAAGAAAACACAATGTTGGTGTCTTAGTTGAGAACCATCGTCTGTCTGCAATTTAGCTTAAAATTAAGAATATCAGCACCTGTTCTAATTTTAGCTTGAATGCCGAAAGGCTTCTCGCATTCAAGCTAAATATTAGAACAGGTGCTGATATTCGTTGTCGGAGATGCCCCGAAGAGATCTTATAGATCGAAACAGCCTTGTCGGTATCTGACAATCATACGTCCTGATATTTTTATAGTCCATTCTGTGAAATATTTATGCGTCTTTGGCTCTTTACTCTTTGATACGTTATTTATCTGATGCTGAAATATTCCTTTGGACATACCTGGGAGGGCATTCTACTGCATACTGGCTCAGATAGAAGCTAACGTTATGCAAGGTTAGTGAATGGTTGGAAGGTTCACACCGACATAAACCACAAACATTATCTTGAAAACAATTTAATGTGTATTGCAAACAATGCACCCAACCCAATTTGACGAGACCGATTTTTCTCCCGTCACAAAAGGTGAGGGCGCTCTTGGCAGCAAGGTGTTGCTTTGAGGTGACTTAGTTTGTGGATCGCAGTGGATTCTGCGAGCCTCATTTTGCAGCAAAAACCCGAGTGTCTCCATTAGGTTCACCATCTGTCATGAACATGCTTGCGCCGCTTGTCCGACGCATGTTGCTTTTGCATATGGAGAAAACGAGTTTATGTGATTGCAAATAAAGGGTTTGGTTTGGGGGACGGGACAGGCCCTGCTGAGGAGTCCAAGAGGACGAAACGCGTCCAGGGATGGTCTCGTCAAATTGGGTTTGGTGCATTGTTTGCAATACACACTAAATTGTTTTCAAGATAATGTTTGTGGTTTATGTCGGTGTGAACCTTCCAACCATCAGATAGAAGCCTTTTCAAACTCGCCACAATGCAGGCTTAGACGACGATCCACAGGGTTTACATCCGAGTTTTGCTCTTTACTAATGATGCTGTAACTGTGTTTATGCAGCATATCACCTCGAGGTATTGTTGGAACTCTAATTAGTTTGAAAAAGGTGTTATTAAAAACATATGGTCGCAAGAAATCTCACGTACTTGCAACACCACTGATCTTAATAATTCCTGGTCATAGGATTTCATAAATTTTTTGAATCGCTATTTGGTGGTGTTGCGTGAACTGAATATTTTGGTGTTAGAATAAGATATTTTGTTCTGTTCCAAAGACGTAAAAGTATATTTCTCCAAGGGTCAGCTTGCTATGATATTTTTTCCTATATTGCACAAGTGCCTTTATTCTTTGGCTATGGACAAATTTTAAGTATACAACACATAGAACAATCGGTGAGGGGATTCGCTTCTTAGATAGCAGTATGTTGCTGCCACAGTACATTTCCGTCATAAATACTGCAATAAGCAAGGGAAGTGGCAGCAAAATGGTATTCTTATGAAAAAAACAACGCAGACATTGTGCAGAGGCGGGTGCGGAAATTAAATTAGCAATCCCACGATTGCGAGAAGCCAAACCACCCTGTAATCTGCACGGTCCTGTTGAATTGTACAGAGAATTTGTACAAATGGATGAGTTGGCAGGTGACGAGAAAATTCTAGGCTTGACAACCGCTAGTTTTTACAATGTTTCCCCGGTGATCAAATGTCTTTTATTCTTGTGTATTTTTATAGATATTCTGTTTTGCATGTGTGTTGTTTGATTAATTTTCCCCGAGTGAGCTCAGTTTTTTCTCTTTTTCAAATCAGTAAAATATCTAATTCGAATTTTTCCTGCTTACTTTCATATTTGGTGGTTGAAAAGTACTTTGCTTTAAGCCTAACTGACCACTGCGAAACCGTCAAAACACAACTTTTTCTATATTAACTGTAAAACTATAACTGTTAAAGTTCTTCGGTGACTGGAGGATAAAAAACTAACTAGCAAGTACTTTTTGGCATATCACCAGTCTATGCCTCGATCATGCACTATAACTGCGCAGAGTAGCAAGACATTATGAAACTACACTATCAATAATGGCAGTTCCTAAAAACCCGTTTTCAGAAAAATTGTAAAAAAAATCGTACTTTGGGTCATTGTTTGAACTAGACAGATAAATGCTGCAATTGTTTTGTTTTTGTTCAATTACAAGGATTTATTTTCAAACAAAGGCATTATCAACAGTCGAAAGATGACAATAACGCTCAAAAAAAGATTGAAAGTTTATGTATATTTCTTCAAGGTGACCCAACAAATTAAATTAATTTTTGCTACTCCTTGTCTCGTTTTTAAATAAAATTTTTGTTTTATTTTTTTCATTTTATAAGAGAAGAAGCCAGAAAACTTAGAGACAATTTTTTTTTCGCTGGATCATTTTGAGTGCTGATATTTTTTACCACCCCACAAATGCTAGACAAAAATCTGAGTAAGAATTGAGCAAAATTTTAGCTCAAAATTAAGCATATTCACTTTGTAAAAAAGGCTTCATCAAACAAATTGCCGCATTTCAGAAGTTTTGTCTCAGGCAAAAATGAGCACAAACAATACTTAATAAGCCTCATATATTCCTAATATTTGGTATCAAGTCCGTGCTGCCAGCAGCAGCTTCGATTTAAAATTGAGAGAACAACAGTGTGCAGTGTTGCCTTGCTTACCTGTTCAAATCAAAACTCATATATTTTGATACATTTATCTTAGTTTGTTGTGGTGTACCAAAAACAAAATCTGCTTCAAACTCATAGGGCAGTGGTATTTAGGGGCGCAGTCTCTTAAAAGATATGGACTGGCTTCTCTTTAGTTCTATGCGGTAGAAATTTTGCTGATTTCATTTCACATAGATATGAATTGTAAACATTTTCGCCAATTTTATGCAACAATAAAAGCCGGCTTTTCTGGCGTCGACTACAATATCTCCTCAGTGACATCCGGGTAAAAAATTTGAATCGTATATTTTTTTGTGTCTTTATCTATGTACAATAAAGTAGTGTTTCCCAAGCTATTTTTCAACCGCCTACTTGAATGCTTAGTGAGTAGTAAATGCCTCTTCAACAAAAATTTAAGCAAACATGATTTTTATGGCTCAACAATAACGTAAATATGATGGTGCAATAAAACCAGCTCTTTAACATTAAGATGCGTATTAGAAAAAAGTTCTCGTCCAACAATGCCAAGACCAGTGGTTCTCAAAGTGAGGTCCGCAGAGTTCTTGCAGTCTGCACAGCAGTTGAACGGATTCGTAAAAAATAGTTTTAATCAATTACAACCGATGGTGGATACTTCTTCAAGCTAATTTATTTTAACCTTGGTATTTAACATTAGGATAATTCTACATAAGATTTCTTTTGTCACAAGTAATTGCATTTTAGCTTGCTGCTAATTATTATCATGAGAAATCAATCAGTGTCGGCCCTTTGTATTTTTGAATATTTGGTTTTTATCTGTACTGTGACTATTCCTTTTTTATGGACTCAATGTCGTTGTATTGAACTACTTCACCCAAATGGAGTTACTTTTATTTTTCATTTGCTCCAAAAAATACGATTTCGCAACTTGTGACTATTGAGACACTTTTAAATTTGAATTTAGTTATCAATTTCATATCAGGCAATAGGCCTATATTTTTCCCAACTCATTGACTTTACTTGCGCTTTCGTTGTCATCCATCATCTCTTCGCAGTTTGACTTTGTGGTAAAAATAGGATTAGGATAAAAATTTTCACTGGTTTCTAGTGCTCAAAAAATGATCATACAATTAGTTTTCTAGTCTTCGGTTCAAAGCAAAATAAGACTTCTAAAGTCAAAATTTGCATGGCAACGTTTTAATGTGAACTTAAAAGGAAATTTAGAATCCAAGATCTAGATTCTCACTGATTAGAAAATATATACTGTAATATTTACCAAGTGGACTAAGATGAATATAAGAAAAAACGTAATAGATAATTTTGTTTTAGCGTACAGTTTCTTGAGATATGGACATGAAATCTAATTTCAGGGTTACGTGAGGGCGAAAAGATTGAAAAACGTTGAAGTAAAAAGAAAATGCTTGTTTATCTACATTGCTTACATTCTAATCTCACTCTATGGCACCCGCTTTTGTGTATTTTAATGAAAAATAGAATTCATTCGACTTACATCTGATGCAAATGAAACCGGAAGCTGGTATCCGTGGTATGCAGGAAAAAATCGAGGACCAACTGGGCTGATGTGCATTTCTTTATGAGTTAGTTTCAAACAAAAGTCTTCAATTGTTCTAATACTGAATGCATCGCTCTGTTCAACCCACATGACTATTGATTGTAATTGCCTTCGATTTAGCTGACTTCTATCAGGCGAGTAATGGAAAAAAAATGTGGGGGAAATGCTTTTTCGAATCATGCTGACGTCCAAATATATAGTAAAACTGAAGAACTGAAGAAACAACAAAATTGAGTCTACGACACTGACTCTAACGCAAACTATTGCAAGAATATTAGTGATTTTACAAAACTTTGAAATATTTAAAACTTTTGTTGCTAATCAAGTAGTGCAACCGGAACAAGATGATAAGCACTCATTCTTCTGAAAGCTTTAAAATAGGTAGAAAAGTCGTTTTTTTAGGAGATGTTACCTCTAAAGAATTTTTAAAATATTTACTTTAAAGTTTCCAAACAGAATTCCGCAAGATATTGCCATTAATGCCTGCTCGTTCCCAGTGGCGTAGCAAGGGGTGTGCTGTCGGCACAGAGCGGGGACTTTAAGAGAGTAGCCGGTTTTGACAGACAACACTTTAACACTTTAGATGTGTCAGAACACAGGATTCTAACACCAATATTCATGATTTGTATAGGCGTAGTACTTTGTTTTGTGTGGTGGAGGTGACTGACAGCATACTTCCCTTTAAGATGATTTGCTTGAACGGAAATAGGAGGGAATTTTTTTTGCACACAGGGTGGCCAAAACCCATGCTACACCACAGATTGTTCCACTTGCTGTGATGAGGTTGCACTAGCGCTTCCAGTGAAGCAGGTGCGTATATGATTTCTGTGCAAAGATGTAAAAGATCTTTTATTCTGTATTTAAGATGCATGGTTAGACCTAGAAAATAAATGATAAAAACCGCTTTTGTATTTAGAACTCGTTTACGATTTGAAGTAAACTTGTGATGGTCCTAAATCAATAATTCACACCGATGCTCTTCGGTGCAAAGTTTGTTTATTGGTGGCGGTGCCTTTAATCTCACATAGTCAATTAACCAGCAAATATCCCACACAAGGAGGAGTATTTGTCCTTTAAGATTTGACAAATTAATGAGTTTCCGTTTTATTGAGCCACAGCAGCCGACAACACGTTCTTAACTTCTGTTTAAATATCAATCTTTTTTTCTTACAGGACCACAAAAACAAACAAACAAACAAACAAACTGCCATTGAATTCTGAACACTTCTACTTCTTAAGTCGAGTCTCTGAGTTCAGTTGACGCGCCGCGATTGAAAGTTCTTCGCGGTCTCTCGTTCACGCAAGAAAAGATTGAAAGCTTTCATCGGAATAGACGGCCACTGTGGCATGAAATAACTTTCAACACCATAGGTACCAAAACGTTAATTAGAAGGGGAGGACAAGAAGGAAGGGAGAGGACAAGAATGGACTTTCTGCATGGTACTGAGTTCAATCTTTGAGCCATTTCTGCGCTCTTGCACCATGAAAAACAACTTGTTTCGGTAGCTTCCTTTATTTGATTGTTGTGTTTTTAATAGACATGCACTGTTATTTTTGGGGAGACATATTTATCGGGCTACTCAAAACCATATACCAAAGAAAGTGTTCATAGATCCGCATGAGGAACCGATTATTGAACCTGTAAATCCAAAACAGGTTTCAATACAGCTAGTTTTAAGCTGGACGTGCAGTCTTACTCTAAAGACTCATATACTGCAGAAAGTTACAAAAAAAATAATTTTGAGCAAATAAATGGATAACATTTTCTTCAAATTTTTACAGAAGTTACAATACCAGTGTTTTAAAGATTGCAAAACCATTTACTTCGTTGTTCTTTTGTAATACACAACATGTTTTTAGGTCTTAACTCAGCAGCGATTTGGTCAAAAAAGATTTATGTTTTTATCCTTGATGCTCTTCATTGTGTATTTTATAGCTGAATATTTATCAAAAATAATGCATAGCCTTCTAAAACTTAAGAGACTAATGAAATTTATCGACCTATAGGCTTGCACTTTGGCGTTACATTTATCTATACTTCACAATCTCTAAAGCTAAAATATTGCACTGTAAATGAGTTTGATCAAAAACAAATAGAATCAAAGCGATTCATTCGTTTATGCAGCAACTATCTGATTTTTCGCCCAATTAACTTTGATTCAAAACAGCAATCATCCATTAACTAGAACGTGAGAAATCAACAAACAAACCTATCCTTCAATGGGTAGCTGCGAAAACATGACTCTTTTCCAAGTAAAATTTAATTAGATCAATATTTACTTAGTGCTCTTTTTGGTGTCCTAGAACCCTTGTATACTTTCACAATTGTCATGAAGCCCCAATTACAAAAAAATTCATCAGTACCGCGTTTGCTTTGATTTTACTGCTTAAAAACCGTAGTTCAGAGGTTTTCAAACTGGTGTAGGCAAGAGAAACTTTGGGGCAATTAAACAAGTTTCTCTTACAGATGGAGTTCATCAAACAGTTTCGACAATAGCCTGTGCAAGATTAGTTGCTTCACGTATTCTCCACTTAAAGATCTTTTTGCTTGGAGACCGACTTTACAAAAACCGGCGCGATGGCGTAGTGGTTAGAGCGTTCGCTTCGCAGCCGGTGGACCTAGGGTTTATTTCCCAAGTCGAGTCATACCAAAAGACTTCAAAAAAATGATATTTATTGCTTTCCTACTTGGCGCTCAGCACAATAGGGATAGTGTGGAGAACAAGCCGGCAAGCTTTGTTGTGTCCTCGGGCAAGGCACTTAACGGGATGCCTTCATTTTCATGTGGCAGACAGGTGGTGTGGCCAAGCAGTTTACCCGTCATGGTGGCCCAGTCTAAGTGAAGACTCGCAAGCCGAGCCTGAGAGCACACGCAGTGTATGCACATCTTCCTGCATAATATTCAGAACGAATAGCTCAAAGAACGAAAAAAAACTTTACAATAGCGAATAGCTTGCCCATTTTGTCACCAAAAACCATTAATTATTTAATGTTTGAATGGTTCCGATACTTGACGATTCTTATTTTTGATAATCAACTCTGTGAAATCAAATTATGCTCATACTATATTCTTATTTGGGGATGTGCCACACAATGTAGATTCAACCAAATGTTTCGTAGCTGGAAAAAATTGAGAAAAATCCGGCCTTTGTTTCACACCAATATTAGGTCATGCATCAGAACTTGTTGTGCAAGTGAACAACTACGCGTGTATCCTGTTGTTTAGTTGTTTAACTATTGCTAGTTTCAATCTTCCAAGAATATCTACTTTTGCTTTGTTGCAATATTTGTGGCCCAACAGTAATAGCAATGAAATTGTAGGATTTAAAATCAAACGAAACGCGCAATGAAAATAATTACATCATGCTTTTACATTAGAGTTGTTAGTTTTGCTGAAATATTCTCAAAAACTAAAACCCGTTTTGCTTCGCCACATGCAACCAAAGAAGGAGAAACACTTTTGGAACCCTCAATGGCGGAACCCCTTTAAATATTTCTTGGAAACTAGGTTGCAGAGCTCTGTTCTAAAGAGGTAGCTGACAAGGTTTTGTATTTTAATGAGTGGAGTGCTGGCTTTTCTTTGGGTAGAATTGTGTTTTTCTTCGTCAAGAGACGTGGATTTTATGAATTGATGTAATTGATAAGCGAGATTTTTTCTCAAAGTAGTGATACAACGTGCCGAGTGTCATATGTTTATACGACGAGTAGTTTCGGAAGAGTTAAAGCACACGCATGTAAGAACGCACGTACGAACAAAATCCTTTGCTTTTTTCAGGTTTACTGCTTGCTAATTAAAGTGAATTATGTTTTAATGCAATTTTATTCGTGCTTTCTGAGCGTCAAACAGACTTAAACTTATATTCCGCCAATTGATGTAACGCATTCATGCGACAAAATCTATCTCAAGAACAATAGAGTTTTGACAGAAAGCAGCAGCAATCGATAAAAACTGCTTTACCTTTCTGGAGAGGACGTAGATCCATTGTTACAAGTCATAAGCCGGGAATTACTCGTTTTAAATTATCTGTACACGTCACATCATAATAATGACATGTCCAACATTAATCTTATTAAAATTGCTGTAAAATTCCTGCCAGCAAAATGTTGCTTCTATTTTATGTGATTATTCTTGTAGCCTACTTTATTTGCTCAATCAGCTACATTCTTCGTCCTTTCTAGGAGTAGACTATCACATTACTGTAAATAATGCAATTTCAAGTTTGTGTTAAAACGTCAATTGATTCGACCAGGAGCAAAACCTATTAAACTTCAATTTTACAGTAGATCTCCTTCGCCGACAAGTGAGTTGTCAAAAAAAAAATAGTGGAAGAGATGATATTATGATTCAAGCAAAAACAAATGTAAAAGCGAAACACGTAAAGAAACACACACTCTAACTGTCTACAACCATGCATAGCCTTCATCTTGAACCCAATTTTTTTCTTGAGAGGCTCGCTGGAGCAGCAGTCCTTGGAATTTCCTATAAACCTCACGTTCTCCAGTTACTTTTACAATAAATCAGCTTTCTGAAAAATCAATAAGCCTACATAGATTATAGAATTTTCGGAGAATTGGTAATTTTGGAAAATTAAGAAAAAGTGTTTCTCACATTTTCTACCTAAACGTGTTGTATTGTAATTATAAATCAAAGCGTTTAAACAACCTTGGTAATTAAAATAAGACTATAAACTATGATTTTACCTATTTCGTTACAAATATAAATATATTACATATTTCTCATCAATGATTTTTAGTTCCTCACCAATGATTTTATTGTTTTGATCGGAATCAAGCTGCCTGACTTTTAAAAATCTATACCCCAGCCCAAAATTGAATAGCCGTGATTAAAAATGCAAACCGCAAACAAGGATCTGCATGTGTAAGATGCTTCAAGATCCTAAGATGCTCGACCTGTCCTTATTTGATGCTGTCCATATCCGAAAACTTCTCGTGTCTCTGATTGGAGCATGAATGTTCTCGGGACCCTGAGCTTGCAAGGCGACATGCAGTAGAGAAGTGACTCGAGGTTTGCAAGATAAAGACTCTGCTGAGATGTTGTAAAATGCAACGAAAAGTCTTAGAAAGAGTATTTCTAACTTCATTCGCCTAGGAAAACGCAATGAAATTTGTTGGCTTCTAGACCATCCGAAGCTTATCGAAGTCGACAGAGCTGAGCTGCTTGTATTTATAGATATTACTGGTGCCTAGAACAAAACAACTTGATCAATGTTTATCTGTTACAACCATTTAGCGGTCAGTCAAAAAGAACTGTGCAATTAGCATTCAGTGTTTGACGCGAGTGCCCCGACTTACTGAGTAGTTAGCTACGTCGGACATATTTAGAAGTCGGTTTTTGATCGGATTTTGAAGGAAAATCAAAATGCTTCGGAAGAATATATCGCTAGCAGAAAGAAAAATTCCCAGAAACGTTTTGTTTGTAAGATAAACCTTTAGTTTAGGAAGGTATGTTTTTGGGGTTTCAACCATACATACTCTACTTCAAAAAGTACACGTCTTTATTTGGTTTTGTATTTATTTTGAAAACGAAAGAAATTTACTCATAAACAAAGAAACACACTCAGCAAATACAAACACAAAAACTTCACACACTAAATTGGTACAAAAAACAAAACCTCAGCTGCAACACAAATAGGCCAACTTTGAAAATGCTATTACATTTTTAATATTTTTATTTTTTTGCTATTATCAATTTTAATTTTCCGCTGAAGTATCAGCAACGAGAGTGGGTTTTGTTTGCTTTTTTGTTTTTTATCAAAGTATCACAAACCAAGACTGGAAATAAATAAGCATAAATAGTCTATTAACATCAATTAATCTTATTTTTGAACTACTAACGGTGAACCCCAATAAATTAGGGTACGTAACAGCCGAATCATACAAAGAGCTAAGCAAAGTCGAACTCGATGTAACAAAATGAAGATTAACATAATCAAATTGTTACTTGGTGCAATCGTTGTTAGTGAGTAAAAAACGAAGTTGTCCATCGGAGCCTTGCATTGCCATAACAAAGAAATTATTATCTTGTAGGAAATAATCGTTGATTTTACTTATATTAAAACTACAATGCTAGAAATGTTGAATTTTGGTGGGAATTATAGGCCACAACAATATTTCGTGGCAATGGGGGACAATTTAACGTTCACAAGTCTTTCTTTCCTAAAAATAATTATCGATTGCAGATCCCGAAAGAATTTTTATACCAAATTTTCTTGGTATATATAATAAATTTAAAAATTATTTCAAGTCCCTGTGAGCACAAATAAAAAAAATTAATAACTTGTAAGTTCTATGCATTTTTTCAAAAGTTTATGCATATTGCACTCACGATCTGCAAAAAATCAATTGTTTTGTCTACCCAGTAAAAACAGTTAAATCTTTAAAGTCGGTAAAAACTGCAAAATTTTTCGGCAGATAAATTCGAACCCAAAATTGGCAAAGTAGGCTACTAGACTATTATGAAAAAGGGCAATCACCTATGGCAGCGTTCTTGTGCAATGTTAAAATGGCTGACACAGTAACCAATAGTGCTTCGTTATAAACTACTAATATTGAAGATTTGCATCTGGAGCAATATCATCATTAAAATTAAAATTAGAGTAATCATGATAGTCGTCAAGCTGAGTTAGATGAATTTTCGCGGCCTGGCCTTGACATGAAGGGAACATGGAAGCCTGATCATAGTGTTCATAATATACAGGTTACTACAGGAGGTCTGAACGACGCACCAATGATGCGTGTGTTGCATATGCTGTTGATGTTCGTAAGGATTTTCAGAGCTTGGGTTTGCATTGAATACATTGGCTTAATTTGAATCGGCGGAGAAAATAAGACTTGAAGGTCCAGAGTAATTTGGCTGGTGGCTGGAAGTTTGGACGCCGTCCATTGATTGCATAGAATGTACATGTTGCACATACGTACTTCCAGAGCATTGCGTATGAGTCAGACTATTCAGCAAAAGCATGTTTGTGTATGACTGAGGGATTTCTGCTTGAAAGCAATTTCCGGAAGAATTTGGATAGTGGAATATATGTGGAAACTGCATATATTTCCCATCATATTGCATCTGCTGGTTCTGTTCATAATCAAACGTTTGAGATAATCCAATTTCCGTACTAGTGCTTGCGGAGGAAACACCTTCAGATCCAGATAGATGGCGTCCGGTGTTCAAACAATCTTAAGAGAAGTATTTTACATCACAGCATCCCGAATTTGTTGAAGGTGTTATGTTTGCTGAGGTTTATATCTTAGGTAACCAAGGCGGATGCATAGTCGTCAAAGAACGTCCGCCTCGCAGTCGGCAGATCTGGGTGGGGTTCATTTTCCTAATCAAACTATGCAAAAAGACTTTATAATATGGTATTCACAGCTTGACGCTTAGCACAAAGAGATAATGTGGAGAACAAGCCGGAAAGCTCGCTTGATGTGTCCTTGGGCAAGGCACTTAAAAGGATGCCTTCATCGTTATCACGTGGAAAAGAGGTAGAGCCAGATGTAACAATCATAATATTAAATATATAAAGGATGAAAATATTGAATCGTGTATTGAAATAAGCTGCTACCACGAAAACCATTGTGCTGAAGTCTATATCCCCAAAGAACCCTTGATTAAAAATTTTCGCACCTTCTAAAAAATAATTTTTTTGTTTGGGTGTACATCCATAAAAGCGGTTTTCCTCTATATGCTGATTTCTTAGTCTTTTTGCTTCTTCTATGTATTCTTGTTGTAATTCTGGGCTCATTTTTTTCCACATTTTCCTATTAGCTTTGAAATCTTCGAGTTGTGCATTTTGGAATATTTTTTTGCAATTTCTTTTCTTATTTCTCTCGGCCAAACCTAAATAAAATCTGGTAAATACGACTAAGTGAGAATGATTTCTCTTCAATTTGTAAAAATATGCATCGGCAATTTATAGATTTCTAATTAGAAACTTTTGAACACAAAGATTATTGCTTATTTTCCGTGAAAACGTACTGCTTTGAAATAAGCTGCTTTGCCATAATCTTTTCGTAACGCCTTTCTTGATGCCGGCTAAAAATTATAAAGGCATACTTCAATTGAGTTTACGCAACCACATTCAAGTTCAATTCAAATAAAAGTGAGCATGGGGAGACATTAAAAGCCAAGATTTGTCTCGGACAATTTAGGTTCAGATTTGGCCTCTACATTTCACCTCCTACTTTATATAATCAGAGAGCCGTGATGTTGATCATTGCTTGCTGCTATCACAGAATGCTTACGCAGCACGTCATAGCTCTGCATCAAAGCTACATGTTCTAGTTAAGTAAGGCAAAGTCGCAAAATAGTAAAAGCCAAGGGGGATACTGTACCCTGTTGGTCAAAGTTTAATGAAGCCGTTTTCGCTTACTAGAAAAAAAAATATTGGTCTAGTATCGGATGTCACAGGCGCTGATACCACCACCAAATACCACTGCAAGATTGTTCAATACAAGGCTGACAACGCCTTTCCAAGACAGCAACTCGCTGTTGAGTGAAAAGCAAACTATTTTTCCTTCGGCGTGCTAAAGCTAATAATGTTTGTAAACGGAAACTTGATGCACTGTAGTTTCATTTTTTAGCAAGTTTATATCGCAATGAAAAACAGAAAACAAACCAAAGTTTACTTTTGAACATATTCGTTTGAGGTTTTGTTCTTGCTTTCATCTTTTCCTAAAAGTAAAAATAATTTATTTTTTAAACACGTTACCCCAAAAAGAAAGTTAACAACCCAAATGGCTCTTAACCAGAAGTGTTTAATCAAAGAACCACAAAACATTCATTTAAGCATCTTGTTTCTGTCAATAATTTTTTTTCTTGCAAATTGAAGAGCTCTGCCAAATTCTACTTAGTCCGGATCCAACTAATTACGACCTTTCAGCCGGCATAGTAGGTTTCGAAAGCCTAAGTCATGAGTTATTATTTAACGAATCATTATTCCAAGCCAGTAAATTATGTGCACTCAAGCAAACAATTATGTCGGCGACAAATCTAGCGAAATTTGAAGGTTTTGTGTCTTGTGCTTTTGACTGGAAATGATTGCCTTCGTGGTACACCCATAAAAACGGTTTGGTGTCGTTAAGTTAAAGGGAAACAGTGATGAGATTAAAACAAACTCATGATAGTGTCGTTTAAAGTCGTCAACTTTATTTAGTAGTGATTGGTGTTGGCTGCAGATCATGTGTTCTATGCCTTTACAAACTGATGTACGCTGCTTGTGGTGGAAATACATTGTGGTCGCAGTATTGGCAGTTCCAAAGCAGATCAGAGCATAAGTTGCTATTTGATCTATTGTAAAATGTTTGAGGGTGTGTGGAAAATAAAAACATAGCTTATCAAAATGTTCCTGAAGTTAGATTACGAGTTGGAACCCTATTGCAAAATAAAAAATCATTAGTTCACATTTTTTTATCGAGGCAATAGATTGAGGATGCTTCGATTTTCCATAAAAAATGTACTTGAAAGTTGTGACTTTATAGAGTTTTACTGGCCTAAATTATCTTAAATAGCAATCAAATATCATTGCATCATTATTCAATACAATGCCAAATGCCTTCACGGCAGTACGCTTGCTGCTGGTAAGAACAAACTATAAGTTATTATTTTTTTGGCGTACAAAGAGCTAACGAAACCGTTGTAGATCAAACCTAAATGTAATACAGTTTCATGGTTTTTATCAATTTTTGTTGAAACAAGTAGCAAGAGAAAAGATCCAGCTTGGCTTTAAACAGGTGCATTCGAGGTAGGTTTTTTTCCTCCTCGCCACCTTCCCAAGCGTAGATTAACTTGTTTGAAAATTCCTACGCCTCACACCAACCTTTGTACATGTGACCAAGAAGATAATTAACATTCCCATCGATCCTGACTTGCATTTGAAAATTGAAGAACAGAAGAACACGTCATTTCCATTAACAATATCTAAAGGATGATGCCCACGCTTTGTCTTACAGTTTAGAACAGTAGCCATCAGACTGTTGTTGGAAAATTTCAATTGCCCTCAAATTGGTTTAGGATTAAACTTGCGTTTTTAAGAGCATGGTCAAAACCAAAATCTTAATGAAATCCGGATTTTTCTACCTACTCATAAGAATTTAGTAGCATGAATTTAACGCGCAGCTTGCCATCCTGCTGCCATCAAGCGGTGAATTATGTACGCAACAAATGGATTAATATTTGCTTTGTTAGTTGGCAAATTTCAACCAATCTCCTACTTAAAGGGATCTGCCCCCACAAGGACTAAAGGGATCTTTTATCATACCAAAATAAAATGGAAAAATTGCTTAAAGATGATCTACAACATCATACTGTCTCGCGCAACAATCCATTACCACCTGGCAATAACCCGGTTTCGCCCTTATTGGGTCCAAGCAGACGGTGTAAAAGACACAAAATAATAAAAATGCATAATACATATACTAACAGTTATGTGCAAAAAAGATGATGCAATGCAAAATTATTTTGCACAGTATGATGTTGGCTGTCATTTTTCAGCAATTTTTTTATTGCACCTTATTTGTTTTGTGTAATTGAGCGGCACTGATGGCCTCATGTTGCACTGGTGAAACCGCTGTCTGATCAAGTTCGTAAAAACAGTTGAGCGTTACAACACACGTCGCAACATGTGAACATAGCTTGACCAGATAGCCCCAAGTCGCTGGCTTCCTAGCATACGTTTAGAGCAGAAATAAATTCTGAGTTGTCACGACCTTGTAAAAGTTATTTAATGTTATAATTGCTGTGTCGTTACTGCGCTTAGGTTAGAAATGGTTTGTTCCCGCAGTGCTGGAACTGTAAGGCCAATTCAACACAAGTTGTTCAGTTTGGTCCATGAAGCATCGCAAAGATGTGAGGGTGATTGGGAGTTTAATGTATAATTCAGATTCTAATCAGATATTCAGGTGGAAGTGAAATCAAAATGTTCTCATTGTTCGTTCACCAAGAAAAGGTGAACGAAAAATAATTTATTTTTACGTTCCGATCGAAAACGCAAAGAAAATTATTTGCTTTCATTTTTTTGTCAAACGTCTAAAATGTAGGTGGTTTAGTAGTTTTTTGGGATTGGGCGTTTTTCCTGCACAATTATCCGATTAGAAAATTTACAAAATTCAAACGTTTTCGGCGCTACATATCGTTACATATGAATTTTCTAAATATATTGTATTATTATGTTCAACGGTGTATTGCTAGTAGCAATAATAGCAACTTGGATACTAAAAGTCACCTCTCTACCGAAATTGTATTAGTGAATTTACACTTCTGATCTTGAATCTTGTTTGAAATTCAAAACTTTTGAATTATGCAACTCATCTAAGCCATGAAATAGATGCATATAGAATGAAGATTTGATAGAATAAACTGCAATATTCACCATAACTGCATTCATCGGTTGCTTGATATGGTTTTGATCTTTCTTCCATTTTTTGTCGGCTTAACCGAAATAATATGGAGTTCTTTGACGGGCCGAATGTGTTATTTGCTGATCATTTGTATCAGTTTACTTGATGTCACTAAGAATTGTTTACAAAATTCGTCGTCGTCAGTCGTTGCCGATTTATGGTCATCAACTAGACCGGCGCGATGGAGTAGTGGCTAGAGCGCACGCCTTGTCCGGTTGATCTGGGATTCAATTTCTTAGACAAGTTATACCAATAGATTTAAAAAATGGTATTTACAGGTTTCTTGCTGGCGTTCAGCACTATAGAAATAGTGTGGAGAGTAAGCCAGCACGTTATCTTGTGGTGTCCTTGGGCTAAATACGATGCTTCCATGTTAGTATGGCAGACAGGTGGCTACACGCATTGGGTAAAGCATAATTGTTAATTCTATTGCCGTTGAAGTCGTGGTAATTGGCCATTGCCGAAAAACTTTTGTTAAAATCAATAGAATCAAATTATTCCACTGAAAATAATATCAATGAAATTTAAGGAAACAGCTTGCAAATGCCACTATGTATCTACAACATAAGTCTCCAAATTTCCACATTACTGCTGTTTCAAGTGATCTTCTAAATAAAAATAAAACATCTTACTTTTTGAACGATCCAATAACTTTTGCTTCTTGAGACACACAGAATCAGTTTTATACTGTATTTACTGAAATTACGAATACCTCACTGCAATATTTGGTCTCCTAAATAATTCAATTTTGTCACAATAAAATTCAAATGCAATTAAATATAACGTAGCTAATTTTTTTAGATTTGTGTTTATAAGAAACAAAACGGTATTTTTGATTTAAGTTTAAACCTTGCTGTTCTTTTACTGATATGAAATCAACGTTTTACTTTCTTCTACGGTTTTTCAGTCAGATTTTGCTGGTTGTTTCTTAGATTAAAAGACTTTGACAATAATACCGCTCGACAAACAAATCTTAAAATGTCTCTTTTAGTCGAATAGCTCACTTATTACTGTTCCACAGCTGGCCAGGCGGTGGCTTGTATTGGAGAAATTCCTTTTTTCTTTTTGTTCGACCCAATGAAATCAGCTTTCTAAATCGGACAATTTTATGCTTCTGCCTATTAGAGTGATAACGTTTCTTCCTTGTCGAGTGCATTAGTTTACAACTAAGTTTTCTGTATCGCAAAACTTTATGCAAGGCAATGATAACAACCGATCTGAAGCAATTAACAACAAGCAACTTATCGACACTAGCCCTTTTGGGACTACTGGGACACACAGTATGTGTTGCAGCGAAACTAAGCAACAAAAGGAAGTAAGTATGATTTATATTTGTTTTTCACTGCGTGTTATACTTGTTTAGGGTTGCCAACCGTCCTTTACTTCAAAGGACAGTCCTTTATTTGAACTGCCCGTCCCTGTCCTTTATTAAAGTTAGAATTGTCCTTTATTTCTAGAGGTGAAAGAAATTTACTGTGAGAGCGGAAAAAATTTGCAAAAGTACAGTCCAAACCATGGAAAACCAGGTGTTCACCTTTTTTTTTTTGGAGGCCACCATGTCCACAAGCAGTTTTTTTCCATGTTGGCCTCCAAAAAAAAAAAAGAAGGTCAACACCTGGATTTCCATGGTTTGGACTGTACTTTTACAAATTTTTTCCTACTTTTCGCAATTGCAAATTGAGAATTGCCCTTTAAAATAAAGGACGGTTGGCAACTCTAGTCACAGTGCCCTTTATTGGAACTTGTCAAAGTTGGCAACCCTATACTTGTTACATATGACAAAATCATATAATTTTCACTTGTTAAATCGTAAGTGGGACATCGATTTCTCATTAGACATTTTCAGGATTGTAACAGGGACAATGGTGTCCTAGTACAGTGCTACCCAAACTTTTAATATAGTGTACCCGCAGCGCACTTTTTGTCATGCGACGTACCAGTCATGGTTTGCCAACCTTACCTTAATGACGATTCCGGCCGAAAATGACACAAAACGGGCTGGGAAACAGGTGGTGACTTTTTTTTTTTTTGGAGATCACCTCCAGCGTAGGCGCGCCCGCGGTCTCGAACTTAATTTTAGCGACGCGCTTTATAGGCCCATATCTTTGATTTCGTGGAAAAGTGGCCACTGTGTGAAAACATGCTCTGGTCAATGTGAATAATACTCAGCATACTCATTTTCTGACTGAACTCGTACCGGCAGCCAAGTGCTCGCGTACCGGCAGCCAAGTGCTCGTGTGCCGACGTTTGAGTAGCACTGTCCTAGTAGACATTTTCAACAACTTTTGTTTTTCAGAAATGTGAAATATTGAGACTATTAGTACACGTTCACATGATTGAATTCTGTTTTTGTCGGCAGCCCACGATCCTCTATTGGTAAAGGACATTGTGGGACAACCCTTCTTTTGTTTGCTATGCAGCTGAGTAAACATTGCTCTTATCTACTTTAGTCAGAAAAGGATTTGAAAAGAAAGGGGAGGAAACTGCTTTGGCGTTTTCTGTAGCACAAAACCTTTAAAAATTTAAAGCTCACTCCTGTCATCTATTTTCTAAAAGCCTAAATACAAGTTTCTGTAAGATAGGGAAGGTGCTGTTTTTTGTCGTGCAGTCAGAGGCGTTTACTACCTTATTATTACGTTTATTATTGAAGCTATATTGCAAAAAAAACAAAATATCAACAATAAAATTCATTTCAGTCTCGAAAGAGCTTAGGAAATGTTGGCCAACATTGCGCTGAAAGCAAATCGGTTTTATAAGCTTGCAACGGTCAATCAATAATTAACTTTTATCTCGAATTTTTACAATTCTGACGTCGCCAAAGCCAACAGCGCCAATTTAGCTCAAAAATCGAGGTTATGAAGCTGTGACTTAACTTAAAGTGAAGCTCACTTATAATGTGTACTCAATTTTGATCCGAGTGCAGTTCTATTGTGGTGGAGCGGGTATGGACGTGCTCTGAAGCTTAACAATTGCCTTATTAAAGTTAAACAACGTTACCAGTATGTGTTAAAATAAAAGCCTTTCAACCTCATGCTTTAAGTCTTCGCTTTTACCCAAGTACAAAAGATGTAAAATCATATTTGAAGAACTTATTAAAGTATATTGATTAATGAAAACTTTTCTGAAGAAAAATACGTGACCACAAAAGAAAGCTTTTCAATAATATCGAGAATTTTTCAGAATTGATATTCATAATTTGTTTTCTTTAATTCATTTGGTATTTCTCAGACGTTCTAGTCGCTTTCAGAAGTTTTTGGCTTTTTGTTGGACTAAGTCGCCACGGTATGAAAAGATAACACTTGGCATTTTGTTTTAACTTCTCCAATCCTTGAAAATTTCAACTTGAAAAAATTTCAAGACAATATTATCAGCCTTATCGCAGCGATTCACAGCCACCATTACAAACTAGTTTGATTACACATTAAAAGAGCACGACTCCTGAAATATTGAATCATTGTTGTAATTGTCACTTAATAATTGCATGAGCGGAGGAAACGCTTTTGAAAATACTTTATGTATTGCGGGAAGTCAAAGATGACCAAGTCTCCACTTTTTGCTAACACTAAAGTAATTTTCACTCAGAAATGAGTTATTGAAAACCAGAATTTTGTGGGTTTAAATATATACTTCAAGGAACAAAAGCATAATGAATTTTAAGAACCGTAGTACCAAATTTATTACAGTCAGTACAGCTTAAAATATTTCATTGAATCAGAAGAGTATTGTTTAACTCTCTGTAATTACTTTCAATCTTCAAACCATTTAAACATGCAACAGTATGTGAAAAACAGATTCTGAAACATTTAAAATCAGTCATGATGTTTCTATCCGGCAACTAAATTCAATTTTATAGATTTGAAAATTATAAGCGAAGAAGGAAATTGTAAACCTGGCAACTAATTGGCAAAGCAGCATACGGGCGTAAGGGGCATTAACAATCTATTAAAATGAATATGCCAGGAAACAGTAATGAGTATACAACCAACCAATTTAGACGAGACCATCCCTGGACGCGTTTCTATTAAGTGGGACAATTCAATTCTATTAAGAAGATAATGATGAGCAGTGGGACTTCTTTTTCCATATAATTGCTTTACACCAACCTCTTGACTATCTGTACGCTGTGTTGCTGTGCTAGGAATGGCATCGACATGAAATTTGATGACATGACAGTCGAGCAGGCGACCAGTTTGTTTGCTTGTTTGTTTGATGAATTACTTAACTGGAATTGGAATTGGACGAAAAAATTTAATCCGACGAGCAATTAACAACTAAATCGTTGGTATGCATAAAGTGGAAGAAAAAGTTGAAGTGATTCCTCCTAAGTTGATTTAGAATTTGAGCGAACGCAATGTCTGTTACACAGATTTTTGAGTCTCCTCACCACTAATTTAATTCACGAGGATATAAGTAATCTTTTTACCCCAAAATAAGGTTCTAAAACCACCACTGAATACAGTTTTATCAGTATGAAAAACTAGGTTGCGACGTGACAATAGTGAATGAAGCGTCTCTTTAATTATCGTTATATTTGGATTTGATTCTTATGATGGAACGCACAAAATCTTTTTTAATGTTTTAAAAAGCTTTTCTTTTCATTGATTCAAAAACTGCTTTGTCGCATGGCAAGCAAATAGAGGTTTTAAAACGTGCTTGGCATCTCATGCAAAACATTGGTTGTTACTGATATTTTGGTTTTAAAGGTAAAGATATTTAACCTATAACTAACGTGGAGTTTGCGAGGAGTTTTGTAAAAAAAGGTTTCCTTCTCGATGACGAAAAAGCTGCTTTATCCTCACGATTCTTATTGCACCCTGTGTCGCCCCGTTTTACCCTGCTCTGCTTTCACTTCTTGCGATCATCAAGGAATATGATCTGCATTCAGTTCTATTCAAAAACAGTCACACAAACATCTTGTAGCTATGCACATCCAAAATTGAATTAAATGACATATTCGAGTGAACGAGTTTGAGGGTATTTCACGAGTGAATAGGCAATCTATACTCATCTACATTTGGAAAAGAAGTTTCCACGACTGATGTTCCGTGGGGTACGAGCACTTCTAATTCATGATGTCGTTTAGCTTTCTTTCAAAAATAATATCATACGTTGAAACAAACAAAGTAAACTGATTTCCGCTCAGCCAAATGATTTGCCGGAAAAAATTTTCACACGGTTTATTGTTGGGCAGTAAACCATGTCAGAATGACAAGCTTTATTTAAATGATGTCCTATCTTCAGACACTACCTGCTGCCTGCTGTACCTTAAAGCGGATTTTATTTAAATGGTTATGTCAAAAGGTCGTTCATCTGGATGTCCAACTCAAAAAGAGAAAAATTTTGTAGAAAAATTTCGATCTCGTAAAAGCTCTAATCAAAATTTTGAAAAGCACAATCTAAATCAGTCTGCTTTTGTAAAGCGAAGACATTTGGCCAAACAAATCACCTAATAGCGGACAGGCGAGATGAAATTCATCCAAGGTACCGAGCGCAGTCACTCATTTTTAGGAACTCGTTGCAAGCCTCACCTTCTATGCGATTTACATGCGCCAGCTTGTTGCTCTCAGTCGTTCGAATTATAACATCTTTTAACATGGAGCACAAAAACAAGCAAGGAACGTGATTAAAAAGTATAGCCAGACATTTTCGGCTTATAATTTACAGTGAAAGTGGCCCAAAACCAACTGCAAAGGGTGGTGTATGTCACATGATCCATCATGATGAAAAAAAAACAGTAGTGATCGAGATGAAAGAGCGCTTTCGGGAAAGGTATTTCACTATAATTTACTCTGCTAAGCTGTTTCTAACATGCAGCAAATGTATGAGAACCATTATTCAGAAAAATGTAGAAAAATTGAAAAACTCTAAACGATATTGAACACTTTGCACAATGTTTAGCGCAAGTATTGAGGTCCTGTTAGTCTGAGGGATAAAGCTGATCCACAACTATGCGTGTAATGAGGGCTTTGTAGGAAAATATTCGACATTATCTTGGTCTTTTTACGGTTAGGTTGTAGAAAGACTATAAAAATTTTTTTTATTTTAGAGAAGTGACATTCCTAAGACATGACTTCTTCCGATTTAACTTTCTGTGATTGCCGCTACGTCCCTATGTACAGCTCATTTCCTCAAAACTGGTCCCCATACGGAAGCGAAATGTAAAAGAGACAATGCTAAGAACAAAAAATTGTGAAATGTATTGTGCAGTTCAGGATGTGTTGCTGCCATGTTCAAAAACAACGATAAATCTAAGGTTTTACGGCTATCAAATTTAATTATTTTACAAAATCATGTACAGTGTGTGCTGTTGTTGTTGTTGTTAACAATGGTGATTTGCTTTTATGGCAAGTGTTTATCCAATATTTAGCGCTTTATTCAAACAGATTATTGCATTTATTGTCAACGTAACAATTGCGATTAGTTGTAATTGTAACCAACCAAGTAGTTGTAGCATCTCATCACCTGAAGTCATGTTGATTTTTGCCTAACAACGAGTTAAAGCACAAATAGCAACAACATCTATCGTTCTAAAAACAAAAATGAAATAAAGCCTGTGTGTTATCAATTGGTGTATGGGAAAATAGTAAGTTGCTATGTCTACTTCTTGCAGAACATTAGACGAAATCAAAGGTTCGCAAAAGGACTAGTAACAAATTTTGTGGAGGTACATACCCTCAAACAATATTACTAAAGTTTCCCACTCATCAGTGAGTTTATATATTCTGGCTTATCATCTTTTGCTCTTGCAACATTTTTGGATGTAAATCTACCTTCTGTACTGCATGTCAACAAAACCCAAGTAAACTTGGCCTAATTAATTAATTTTGGTCCATAGTTTTTCCAAAATGTTCAGAATTAGCAAATTTAGATTAAAAATATCTATTTTCACAACCTTAATGTAAAACTCTTAGTTGATTTCCGCCAAGATATCTACCCTCTGTTAGGTAACAGTGCTTGTCATTGAAATAATTATGCCGGCGGCAGCTGTTTTGGCAATTCTAAAGAAGAATTGAAATCTAAGTAAAAGTAGTTGTTCGTCCCCAAAAATTTTGTAGTCACATAAAAGTCATGTTGAAAATATTGAACTTTGTTGCAGGTCATTTCTGCGACGTATCAGATTTTAAAGGTGAAGCTTAAAAAATGACGTTTAATACACAAAATTTAACTAAATTTCCTCTGAATTAAAACCTGAAGTTTTTTTACCCTACCCTTGGATCAGGTCGGTTTAATTGCACTAAATACATCGTACTTTGCACAGGACTAGGAAACTTACGACCCATAAGAACGTTTGGTTCGGACGCGCGAGCTCTCAATACAAATCGGCAAAGTAACCTCTATGAAATAATTGGCCTCCAGAAAAAGATCTTTATTTTTGTGTCGCGACCAAAATGGGTAAAATAAGCTGTTTCAAAATATTTATTTCCAAAAAATGACGACACTCCAATCGGAAATCTCGGCATTTGACTCCCGAAAAAATAATTGCCCAATGCATCCCGTGTGCAGATTTGCTTTGCAGTGAGCTCTACAAAGGTAATCTGCAAGCTTAGATGGCTTGTAAAAATACGAAGAAATGATTTGTGGATACAGTGTGGCAACATTTCTACTGAAAGAAGGCTGAGAACCGATCTTTACCCTTTCAACAAAAAAGTGACAAGTTCAGCTGATAAAAATATTTTACTTGTAAAGTTGCGCTTGCAATCCTCAGCCTAATGCTAAGTGTCACAGTTACTGCTGTTGGTCTGCAAGACTGCAGGTCAAAAGTGTATAGCTACAACTAGGATAAACGCTTTGCGGAGAGTTTCGTTGGTTTTCCCGACGGCCGTTACAACACTTCTCCGGCTTCTAGTTTATTGCTTCAGGTGACGTGATTCGCTGTTTAAACTCGACTAGAAAATCAAAATGGCTGACGCAACCATAAAAAAATCTATAGGATATGGGTGTGGAAACAAGGTTGGTAGAGATTGGAGCCCAATTTTCATTGCGTCACTGGAAACTTGCACATTTTTTCAAAGTTCTAATATTTTTTATATCTTTACATGTGTTAAAATTTTGTGAAGATTTAAATATATTTCTGCTAATTGAACTAGGATTTTAACGAGCGTAGCCGACACGATGGCGTAATGGTTAGAGCGTCCGCTTTGCAGTCGGTAGACACAGGGTTCATTCTCCTTGTCGAGTCATACAAAAAGACTTCAAAAAATGATATTCACAGCTTCCCTGCTTGGCGCTCGGCATTTAAAAGGAAGTCGTGGAGAATAAGCTGGCGAATTCGCTTGTTGTGTCCTTTGGCAAGACATTCAACGGAAGTTCCCACCTTTATGTGGAAGAATGGTGGTCTGGTTTTCCTTCCGAAGTGAGGGTTGGTGGCATGAAGGGAATCCGACCGTAAAACAAATGCCATGTAATATAAAATGCAGACCAGAAATTATCTGCTGTGGCGGCCTCTAATTGTGAATGAAGCCGAAAGACAACATTTCATTGAGCGTAACAACTTCGCATATAAACTCACACACTCACACATTTGTTTTAACCCGATTTTCTTCTTAAGAAGGTCAAGAAAACAGTAGGTCTAGAAGTTCTACAGTATATAAATCTTACAGTTTCCAGCTACATACTTTGACTGAAATGGTCCAGTACCGATGCTTGACCAAGTTAAATTGCTTATGTGGTATACAACTCATCCACCTACAATAGCTGTTGAAAGGCCAAGCGTTCTTTGGTCAGTCGGTGTCAAAAAAACAATTTTGTTGCATTCTACTGACGGAACGAAACCAATGTAGTTTAGACATTTCAATACAAAAAAACAACGACTTGATGTGAAGTGATTTTTGAAAATTCATCCAAGGAAAACTACGTTAATCTTTTTCTAAAATCCCATTTCCTCGATATGCAACTAAGATCGCACTCTTTCGGTGATTATCCATGATTCGTCACAAAATAGATGAAGATGGAAACAAAGTCGATTTAAAGATTGAAAGCTTAGCGAGATTAGACAGCATTGGTGAGATGATAACTGAACTTTGATGCTCGTACTTTACTGCGCTTGTTTTTCCAATTCGCATCATAAACTAACTCAAGTCTACCGACTACGAAGCGAAAGCGCTGACCACTACATCATCGCGCTGGTTCATGAGATACTAATATCCCATTTTAGGAACAATAATTATTATTGTTTTACCCATTATAACGGTTAATAAGAAGTCAAAGCATGTAAGGAATTTGCGATTTTCGGCTGTGATAGGAGTTGAAAAACACAATGTCTACTTTAGTGCTTTTCATCTGGGTTTTGTGAGCTTTAGGGATTCCCTATGGTTTCCTTGAGCTTTGATTTAAATATTTAGATAATGATGATTTTTGCTTAGATACATAAACTGTGAAGCCAAGCATACATGTATATATAGAGTTCATGTGATTGTAAAGTACTAGTGTTCCTTTCTAGTTTTACTCGTTTGTTTTTAGTTTTATTAAATGGGGTTCCACGACATTCGCAAAACTAGATATTGTCTTCCTAGACGCCACAAAGGTTGAAAAGCCCTCGATCTACGTAGTCGCCCTGTTTATGTTTATGATCATTGCTAGTGATCTCCTTTATTAAACGTTGACTAATCAAACTGTTGTTTAGTGCAACACTACAAAAGAGATAACTGTTTTAAGCTTACCGTACAACACCTTTTTATTCAAAATGTGAGAATCACGTGATATTACAGTACTTATCAGATATTACAGTTTTTGATTAGCGATAATTTTTTGTATTGGAAACTGTGCAATGGTCAATTAGATAAAGTCATACCAAAAAAAATCTGTAATGAATAAAAATTTTGCCTAAATTTTTGCAGGTTACATGATGATCGCTTTCATGATTTGTGTTATCTATTTCCAAAATAATATTTGTATGGTAGCTGTAGCTAAATTATTGGATTCTGAGTCGTTGATTTTGATTGGAACCGATTCAAATAAACATATACATGTATATGTGGGACAAAAGTTTTTCTTCCTAGAATATTTCTTGATAATGAAACAAAGACAAAACGGTTGCATAAAATCTGTTGCTATTTTCTTGAGTAATGCAGCAGTTTTCTTGCCGAATATTGCTTTCGATTGCAGCAGCTTTCTTGCCGACTATTTGCTTTCGATTGCAACAGTTTTCTTGCCGACTATTTGCTTTCGATTGCAGCAGTTGTTGCCCACGGCAGAGCGGCAGAGATCAAGGGCAATTTAAAGCCACATGTTGGGACTTTCAATAAGAATGCATTTTGGCTGACTGCATGAGCATAAAACATCGAGGTTAGTAGGTTGTACCAGAGATCTTGGTCAGTAATTGACGTCGGTGGACCAAAAAAAGAGAAAACCAGTTTTTCCAAGAATTAATACTATGTGAAATGAGGGGAAGGTTTGATACTTTATTACCGTAAGGGTTTATAAAAACATCAATAGATGAAAGTATTCTCTGAAAAATCAAAGTTGGTATTACCATTGCTGAAATTTCTCACTCATGTTTTTAAAAAGTGACAATTCAAAATAAAAAATGTAGCAAATAGAAAACTTCTGACATACATGTAAAATTTTATGCCCTGACTTTTCTCGTCATGCTCAAAAATTACGTGTTCTGCTACAGTTATAAAAGCTACTGAGGATACAAAATTAATTCTGACCAGGGTTGATATTAAGTGTAAGCTGATTTTGAATCAACTTGTATTAAATCTGGCGCCATTGAATCATTGCGGAGGAAGAATAGTTTTTGCAGCTTTGTAAAAGACGATTTACGATCAAACTAAAGCTAATTAGCAAAATTTTATTTTCCAAATCAGCTTGCATCACAGTCTGACTGCACTGCTTAAAAGCTAAGGTTCGGCTTGCATACCAAAGTGGCTCCCAATCTATATTTTTTCCTGATATACTTTAAACGACCAAAAATACGATGTAATTTTGAAAAAGGTAGGGATAGAATTTTAATCGACATTCTAGAAGTTCTTTAAAAAAGATCGTCGGGAAATAAGTTGTTTCTAAGCAAAAATCAAATCTTTGGAAAAATGTAATACAGGTAATCATTATTTCGACAGAATTTCTCTAAAGTCTTTTTGTGGCATTACTAAAATTTAATTGTCAGTTTTAAAAACCAACAGATCCCAGGTTAGGTGCCACTGAACCAATGGCATGAGGCCTATGATGACCTTAATTTTTGATCAACTGATCATAGTCAGCAGCCAAATGCTATTGTTGGTCTAATTTGATGCGCTGCATGCTTTTATCAGCTAATAATATCAACAATATCACGCCACACACCAGCTTGTGTTACGTATTAAATGTGATCATAAAAGTTTGCAATGAAATGCTATGAAGTTTTGAGGCGCATTTTATCTGCAGCCGCTTTTTGGCACCAAGCACGGAATACGTGTTTTATCTACAGTTTAACATGGCAAACATTGTAGCCTACGGTCTTGTTACTCATTTATTATTTTACCGATGGTGCTGAGTGAAAGATCTGTACATAGTGGTGTATTATGGAGGGATAAAGAGCTATGGCCTCTCAAAAAGGTATGACGGATGGAAAAAATGAAACAAAATTTTATTTGAAGACAAAATAGTCGGTTGATTTTCAAATGAATTGTGTGCATGTTGCTTTGGAGTCCAAACTGGGAAAAATTTTACTTTTAAAAAGTTGGTCTCCAAAAAAATGAAAGGTCTTTTATGTTTAGTAATGCAAAAGGCTAGCGATGCACTTAGCAAAACTGCAGACAGTGTCACTGTCTGCAGTCTTTTATGTTGTTTCGGAGATCAAGATGTACAAAGCTTTCGCTTTCAAAACGTCTCTTTTGCTTAATGCTCCAACCCTCCGCGAAAAAAATTGAGGTCATTTAATTAATAAGATTGCTTGATAAAAAGGTTGGGCTTACTTTATGCTGCGCCTCCCAAAAGATTTGTTTACAAATATGGTGGTGTCTATGAATGACATTTTAAGCTTTTTGCATTATTCGACAAGGAAATTCAACCAAGGTCTGGTGATCGCAAAATTGAAATGGCTTTTTAATCATTAAAATTTTGGAAATTTTGGCTTTATAAAATATATTGATGTTCATGGATTTCTTTTAAATTGCAATGAGTTGTGTTTACAGTTTTTGACAGTGCCAACAAATTTTAGCATAATGTTTAAACAAAGATAACCTTCTCAATACTTAAATTTGGTGTCAGACTATTCTGTTTTGTGTCACAGTGCTGCTTACATTTCAAAAACAGGAGGGCATGTACTTTTCTATTAGAAAATCTCCATTCTGTATCAGATTTTTATTTGTAAAAACAAATTAAGTACATTTATATTGAATTGTATTGAAATTTCAAAAAACTTCTTCAAAGAAGCAGGCGATTATTAAAGAATTAAATGAACAGAAGCAGTTTAAACTACTAGGTCTTGGTCTTAATTTTTAATTGCTGACAGTTGGGTTTCTTTGTCCCCCATCATCACTACCACCTGGTTTTCCCTAATGAAATTTTTCTTTTTTGTATGACCTAAATAATTTCTTTTGTTCTACCAGAGATCTAAATTTTCTTAAGAAGCAGAAGCGGCTTGAGGCTGTCGTTGAAGATTTGAGGGAAACCCCGCGTTCGAATTTCGGTCAGTAATAAAATTTTACCGTAGGAACAATCTTCTTTAACCAGCTTGACTTAAGACTGACCTCAAGTAAATAAGCGAATGGCCACATTTCGATGATTGGACAAAGTAATCTCTTTTTCCGAAAACGCTTTCGTAATTTTAAGCAGTGGTCAGTTTGTGGCAATAAATTTTTTGAAGGAGCTGAAGTTGTGTCTGTTGGCATTGTGGAGTGACGAAGAAGGAGTCGAACTTGCAGTTGGAAGTTGAAGAGCAAGTTGAACGCCAAGAGCGTTACGTTGCATGCGACATGAGTGAACAAAGCCAACATTTGTTTTTAAGCTTCGGCTTGGGATTTAAACAATGGTCTGCTCCTACTTCATTGATATATATGGGTAAACGTCATCTTGAAGTCTGTCCGCAAATTTGCCAACCCCATCTCGATTTAAAGCAGCTCGCCCTTTAGCACCTTTGAGACTCATTTGAAACTTGTTCTAGTCTAAGTTTTCATCAGAACATCACAAGTCAGATACATGATACATGTCAGATACATCAGAACATCACAAGTCAGATACATCACAACACCTTTGAGACTCATTTGAAACTTGTTCTAGTCTAAGTTTTCATCAGAACATCACAAGTCAGATACATTGGCAATACAGCGCATTTGTAAATAGCTCATCAGAACTAGTCTAAGTTTTCATCAGAACATCACAAGTCAGATACATGCTACAAGTCAGATACATCAGAACATCACAAGTCAGATACATCACAACACCTTTGAGACTCATTTGAAACTTGTTCTAGTCTAAGTTTTCATCAGAACATCACAAGTCAGATACATTGGCAATACAGCGCATTTGTAAATAGCTCATTATCATTTTTTCTTTTCATTGCAATGTCTTCATGGTAAGGAAGCTTGCGGTCACGTTTTTTTAAACATATTTGCTATTTTAAGCATTACTTAGGAAAAATCTTACTACAACAGAAGTTATAAAAAAATTAGTTGGTGTTTTTATAGAATCACATAAAAAATCTAGAAACTACATTAACAAAGGTGCTGTCAAAATTTTTAAAATTTAAGATTTTAAAAAACAAGATAAACGCTCAACTTGAGCAAAACTTTACTTATCAATAGAAGCGTAGCTAGAAAAAGATGTGAGGACATCAAAATACGACTTTTTGGTTGCCCGATGATTTTATCATATCTTAGTGTTATTCTAAGACCAAAATTTAGACGTGGAAGTACGGCATTTTCTTGTTTCTCCCCATTGCTTCTCTATTGCATTTCAATGCCCAAGGTAATATCAAAATTGTGCTGAAGAAAACTCTTTGACTTAACTGGAACCTGCAGTTTCCTTCGTGGTAAAAAGGGTCAGCAATAAGAAGCTGAGCGTTTTAGTTTGTTTTATTATTTCGTCTGTCTAGTTCAAATAAATAATAGAAACTGTTGCAAACGCCAAACTTTTCTTGTATGCAGATGATCTATTCGTGATTTGCCACGACCCTTCAGGTCAGGCCCAACGAACCAGCTTTGACAGCTGCTTCGAAAGATCAACAAAGTAATACGAAGAAAATTTTCTCGATGCCAGCTAACCAAAATCCAACTCTGCTCTTTCCAAGAAAAATGAAGAGAATCAAAATAAAGTTTTAGAAGCCACTTCCCGAAATACTAGCGAATGTTGCGTGATCGTTGGATGACGTATTTCAAACAGCAAGGTAAAGTGTTCAAAAGCAGCGGTAATTAGCATAAACAATTTCATCTCGGTAGAGCAACCGACGTAGTGGTGTAGCTGGGCGCTCATAACGTGGAAATAAGTGTGGAATTAGTCGGCAAGATTGCTGGTACTGTTCTTGCGTAAAAGCAGAGAAGTTCCACCATCCTACATCGCAGACAGAAGGCATGGCCGAGCAGTCAACCAGCCGCAATGGCCTGGTGTAACTAAGACAAACAAACAGATGCATGAATGAATGAATCGCCATGGTGAAAATTTACCAACTGTAATGACGTTAGCTCTGACCATATGTTATTCTGCTGCCAAACATGCCTCCTGCCGCAAGCCTCAGAAAATTCATTTTTGAACCGTTGAACACCAGTTCAATAACACTGGTTTGGAGCCTCTGTTTCGTACCAGGTGGATTTGGGTTTGATATTTTGTCGAGTCACTAATGTCTTTAAAAGTGATATCCAAAGCTCTCCCGATTGGCGCTTGGCATAAAAAGCAACGGGGAGAATGAAACAATGAAATATGAAACAAATGTACTCACTCATGACTAAAGCTGTCCGAGCTTTACAAATCCGTTGCAATTAGTTCATGAACTAATTGCATGAATTGTTCATTTTATTCACAATTTTACACAGAAAATGATGATTGACTGAGTTAATTTGAAATAGGTGGTTGCCTTAGATATAATTAAATTTGATTGAACTTTTTCTCTACAGATGAAAGGATATGCCGGTTTATGACAGACGTTTTTCTATCTTGTTCATTTTTTTCCAATGTGACGCAAAACTTATATGCAGGTCATGTGAGTGAAAACATGTCATCATAAAGATTATTTTAAGACAGTTGTTTTCAAACTGCGGTCCGGAAGGAGATTTTAGGGATTTGGCAACTGCCTCCATGTAAGACATTTGCTTCCGTTTTTTTCTCTATATTTTAGAAAGAATAATCTGTAGTGGTTTTTATGACATCAGAGAAGATATCTTTTATTATAAGAGATCACGCATTATATAGCATTTTGATTCAAGTTCATTTACGTAACTCCTGTTTTGCCCAAACACTCATCAGGCGAGCATAAAATCATAAAATAAAAACAAAAATATATCAAACAAAGGATGGGTGAGTAAGTTTGTAATTGGCACCTATTTAGAGCGGGGAGGAATAGATGGAGTGGCAGGTTAAATTTATGAAGGTCAATGTGGTGGGGTAATATTTAAGTCTCTACACTGCAACTTTCTAACTTGAACATCGAATGACCAAATCAAACAAAACTACGCCGTTGAATACAAAGCTGGCGAAACGCAGAAAGAAATATAGGCTAGCCTTGCTTCGCTTGTTACATATATATTAAGTCTTCCCTCCTAATTTATGATCACGGTGATGCTTTTTGGCAAAAGCAGCCCCTGATCCTTTTCATTCATTGCTATTTCTTGTTCATGTTGAAATGCTTCCAGCATATTTAGTCTGAATAATTTCTTCCTTTCTGTTTGAGAAATTGTGTCATATAGCCAAGTTAGGAGAAGCAAAAGATTTAGTGACCACTCAAATTTCCTGGCCGGGCTGAGTTCTTATCAAGCAATTTTTTTTTTTTTGGCTGGATTGCCAAGTGACTGGTATTGTTTTCTTTCAATTTCTGGTCAAAACTTTGATCTTTTAAACTTTTTCTTTCTTTTTCATCATCAAGGAACAAATAGTTGGCTTAGCTTAATTTATTCCTGTAAAATCTATCACTAGGTGCAGTCAAAGTCATTTGATGCAACTTGGATCGCAAGGTTTCTGTAAAAACCTAAAAGATCTGAATGAAATATCACAATTTTAATACAGCTTTGTTTTTTTATTACATCAGAAATTTCGGAAAAACTTGGCACCCTCCATTTATTTTTTCTGGCTACGCCTTAGACAACCGCTTAATTTTGTTTTGAGATAAATATTTGCTGCAGCGCTAATAATCACATAACAATATATATGATGACAAGACCACCAATAATATACAATAGTTGACAAAAAATAATAATTGGGTTCCAGGCTAACTTTAGGTGGGGTCCGCAGGCCTGATATTTAAAAAAAAAGTCTGTGACTGCAAAAATGTTTGAAACCACACTTCTAAGGCAAATCAATTATTTGAAAGACAAAAAAATGAAATTGTGACTATTTTTCGTGATTGTTCGTTTTCTTCAATCGATTGGACTTGTTGTTGACGTCAGTTGACCTCGTTTTCAAAATGCAAAATCTTGTGTACCATAAAAATGTTTATACTAAGCACTGAGGCATAAAATACCGTGCAAAAATAGTGCTAATGGTTTTCGGTTAATGCTTTTTGCTTTTCTCAAAGATG
This sequence comes from Trididemnum clinides, assembly GCA_963675345.1. Lineage (NCBI taxonomy): Eukaryota > Metazoa > Chordata > Ascidiacea > Aplousobranchia > Didemnidae > Trididemnum > Trididemnum clinides. The sequence goes on along the minus strand of OY776297.1, from coordinate 18,634,965 downwards.
TTAAAACATGCTTCATCAGTTATTAACTCTAACATATGGGCAAATGGCAGAATGCAACCACTAATAAACTAAAAAAAACTGCATAAATAGATATGTTTTAGTGGTTTTCTCGGCTTTCTGTAATTAAAAGTTATTTAGTAAAGAAATTTCATTTTCTTTCAAAAAAATGTAGTAATGAAAAATAGTACGTTGGCGGGTTGGTCAATTGGTTGAAAGGTTATAAATAATAATCTGCTGGTAAGCATTGTTTACACACAAGTGATTGATCTGCCATGCTTGAAATAATTTGTATTTTGCCCAATTAATTTTAACTACAAAGAGTAACATCATATCTTGGGCATGTCACTTTTTATGGTCGCTGCGCAAATACGATGCCAGATGCTTTTCAGTCTCTTCTCCACTCAGGATCCTCTCCACTCTTCTCCACTGAGGATATCCCGCGATGTCCTCAGCCTGAGAAGACGTCCGGATTTTGGTGACGCTGCATTCAAAGCGACAACCACTATTAAAACATAAACGTAAACTACTTAAAGAGGTAAGCACAGCCAGCGGGATGCAGGAGCCATGGTTGCTCCTAACATATTCAGATCCTATTTAATCGCTAAGCTGTTGAAAAAAACGTTCACAAAAGTAAGAATTTGGTGCAATATTATATGAAACATTAAAATTCATTCATTTTGCTTGAATATGTACTGTCTAAAATTAATTATAAGTCACCATCTAAACCAAATCATACAACTTAAAATTCGTATGTTCCTATAATCGAATTTCTGATTCTGAAAACGATTCATTGGAATTCGTATATTTGCAACTTAAATTACAATCTAAGAATATTGGAACTTGAATATGAATAAATACCTTTTAAGGAATTTACTTGAATATTTTTTTCTAATATTTACCCTTTTCGTTTCATTTTAATACATGAGAAACTTTTTTTCTTTTTTGCTATAACAAAACCATTTATGTTTCTTCTGAATGCATAATTAATAAAAGTACTTTGTCCAAAAAGTATTTGTTTCTTAAACCAGCTTAAGGGTCTGAAAATAATTATGAATTCAACCTTCGGAATCGGGACTCGTATCAGAATCGGAATTTAATGAGGTATCGGGACTCGTATCGAAATCGTTATAAATGCTGGTATCGTCCCATCACTAGTTTTAACTCCTTTGAACAACTACCACCGGCGTGAAGCCGGAAGTTACCAGCAAGTGAGGTGTTGTTTGGTCACAGCCTGCTATCTTCTTTTGATGCTCAAGGATAACCATCCAAACGACAGACCGAAAATTTACACCTTAAAAATACAAGAAACTCAAAGGACTAGCTTTTTCAAAAGAAGCTCAACGTGAGAGACGGTTCACAGACTCAGGCATACTGATAAAACAGATTGTATATATATATATATATTTTTTGCGGCAGGAAAAATCTTTGTTGATAGAAGAAAACACAAAGTTGACTTCTTAGGTAAAAATCATTCTCTTCCTGCAATGCAGCCTAAAAATAAATGTACCGCTTGCATTTGTCTGTTCAAGCTAGATACCAGAACAAGTGCTGAGGTTCTTTTTAGTGCTTTTGTGGTCAATGTTGTGAAATATGGATGCGTCTTTGCCTCTTCACTCTTTGATACGTTATTTATCTGATGCTGAAATATTCCTTTGGACATACCTGGGAGGGCATTCTACTGCATACTGGCTCAGATAGAAGCCTTTTCAAACTCGCCACAATGCTGGCTCAGACGACGATCCACAGGGTTTACATTCGAGTTTTGCTCTTTACTGTTGATGCTGTAACTGTGTTCATGCAGCATATCACCTCGAGGTATTGTTGGAACTCCTATTAGTTAAAAAAAAAGTGTTGTTAAAGTCATGCGCTCACAAGAAACCTCCTCACGTACTTGTTACTCCACTGATCTAGATAATTCTTGGTCATAGGATTTCATAAATTTTTTGACTGGCTTCTCGGTGGTAGCCTATTCTCAAAGGTGGTCAAAGCAGCTTGAAATTCTACTTCAGTAAAATATTGTTACCAACTCAGAAAAATACTCAAGTAAAAATAGAAATAAATAATAGGTGTTTTTACTTGAGTAAAAGTAAAAATGCAATCAGAAAAATAAATAGGCCTACTTAGGTGGTAAAAGTAAAAGATGATTTCATTTTTTTTGAACAATTTTGTCCTGTATCGTTCTTAACCAGTGGTTCTTAGTTGAGGCTGATCGTTAGATGCGCGATTGGATTTTTGTAATGCAAACTACTCTTCCTATTTATAACTTAATTTACATTACCAACTAACTTAAAAAATTCATGTGCATGGTGCAGTATGACGTCTCCTTAAAAAAGGATTCACTCCGAGAGATGCAGCGTTAGACAATTATGCCATTTTAGAAGACTATCGACAGAGGTTACCTTAATTGAGTTTGATGACCATTTTTCTTTTGAAAAACCTTCGTAAAATTACGTTGATTTTTCTCGTAGTAATGCTTTCTCTTGTAGGTCTATTTGATCAGGCATATTTTTTGATTGTTTTCTTATGCTTTTGATACAATGTTCGTTAGCAATTGAATGTTATTAAAATGTGAGAAACTCAATGAGATCAATGTTTTTACTTCTAAATCAGCGGCCCTCAAATCGTGGTACGTGCATCACCAGTACTGTTCATCAGCTTTTTTCTGGTGGTATGCGGATACAGAATTTTTTGTCCAATAAATTTGTATTGCCAATTGTTGCAACTATCACCGTGTCATGCCCATCTTTATTCTTGACAACAAAGCAACAATCACTTTACTTACCTTTATGCTACTCTATTTCTATCGAAAATTGTCCTGACGCTAGTGTAAACTGTTAGTCTAATATCAAGCTTTTAAAAAGTGATTGGTTTTTAAACAAACATGTATGGTAAGAGTTTCTTATTGTACTTGACATTTTTAGCTATATTCATACGCGAAATATAAACCGGCGCAAAGGCGTAGTGGTTAGAGCGTCCGCTTCGCAGCCGGTGGACCTGGGGTTCATTTCCCCAAGTCGAGTCATATCAAAAGACTTTATAAAATGCTATACACGGCTTCCCTGCTTGTCGCTTAGAACAAAAGGAACAGTGTGGAGAACAAGCCGGAAAGCTTGCTTATTGTGTCCTTGGGCAAGGCACTCAAAAGCATATCTCCACCTTTATTTGGCAGAGAGGTGGTGGGGCCAAGCAGTTTACACGTCGTGGTGGCCCAGTCTAATTGAAGACTCGCAAGCAAAGTATGAGCTCTTACGCAGTGTATGTTCATCTTTTGCATAATGCTTAGCACAATAGCTCAAACGACGACGACGATTACGCGAAATATAATTTTGTTATAAGCCCACGTAGTGCCTTCGTCTAAGTAAATTCAACAGTATAGAATAAACAAGTTTATTCATCACGTATAGCCTACGTATGCTCAACGCTTTTTAAAGTGACGGGAAATAAAAAATATAACCTGACAAAAAAAATAGTAATAGGCCTATTGCAAAAAAATGATCAAAATTAAAATGGGTAGTTTGAAGTTCTACTTTTCGATTTTGAAGTGTTTGATAATATAGACCTATCCTAATTAACAGCTGAAACTCAAATTTTCCTGCTCTTTTAAACAATGCTGATGAAGAGCTAAAACTCGCATTTTCCTGTTTTTAAGAATTGCTGTTAACAAGTTTAAAATTGATATTTCTCGGCCTTTTTTTACTAAATAAATATTGAATAAAAGCTAAAACTTGTTTTCCTTCTATTTTTAAAAATTATTGACAAATAGCTGAAACTTACTTTTTCCTGGTCTTTTTTAAACAAATATTCAGTAATAGCTGAAACCTAATTTTTTCTATTCTTTTTTATTTAAAAATGTATTGAATGAAAGCGAAAACTTGCTTGTTCCTGCTCCGATTCGAAAATTTTTGATTACAGCAAAATCTGAAACTTGCATTTTCCTCTTTTTTTTGAAAAATTGATATTGTAAAACTGAAACTTGCTTTTTCCAGCTATTTTGCTTTTACGTCAATCACGTAGGCTACATAACACCAGCGTAACCAACAATTTATTTTTCTGCAGCAAAGAGCTGAACAACATCAACACAACTGTTGCAAAAATGGCTACACAGACAGTGTTGTTAAGGTAAGCATGTCCAAGGCCATCGTCACATGTAGTGACAATTACAAAGAAGATCTCCGAAATAGTCCAGTCTAGCTATAACTTCCATGAGTCGGTTACATCTCTCTTTAGCTCCAAAACCTAATTAAAACTATGGCAAATAATTGGTACAGAGTAACCGAACTTCGGGTGTTGATATTCCGTCAAATGTATTCTACCCGCAATCTAAACGGACGCAGTGACTTCCCTCTTTCTAAGCGATGTTCAATACGAATTCGAATGCCCTCTGTTACTATCGTTACTTTGGTCGCTCATCCCGAAGACTACAACGCATAATTAACCAACATGAGATCATTAACCAACATGAGATCATCAAGATTGTACTTTTAGAAATCACTAGCTGATTTACCCGTCGTAGATCGGGTAAATAAATAAATAAATAAATAGAGATCAAATCAATTAAACTTGACGTGAAAAAAGAAAGACAAGTATCCGCACCGAAATAAAAGACCATTCATTTTTCACGACTTTGACTTTGCAATTGCATATTTACTTGAAAATCAGAACCACGCCGTCTACAATGACGGTTAATTATCAATGTTGGCAACCGCTAGATAGTCCATCCATCTAGTCCAGGGGTGTCCGACCCGTGGCCCGCGGGAAGGTTCTGAGTGGCCCGCACGAGTTTTCCGAAATGACCAATATTATCAACTTAATTGCTACGTAATTTACGGTGAACTTACATTCCGAGAAATTTGCATATATTGTTTGCTTTCTTTCAAGTTAATTTTATTGTATCACAATGCACATTGTTTCACATCACATTTCCCATATTGTTACGTCCACATCCTTTCCACACAATCGTGCTCGTGCTTCAAGAGTCAGTCAGTCAGTGATAGGCTAGGTTTGGTCGTGATGCGAATTTATGTTCGACGTTTGAGACGTAAAAATCTCGAATTTTTTGGTCGGAAACCGACTTAGTCGAGAACAGAATCGTTCGATAACCGAGGTTTGACTGTATCTTTTGCACTCTGCAGTAACATAGAATATGTCAAATAGGAAACGAAAAGCAAGCAATGCTAACACTAACAGAATATTTCAAGAGAGGTGGACATATGACTACTTTTTTGTGGATGCCGAAAATAAGCCAATTTGCCTGATATGTAATCAACCTGTATCAGAATTCAAAGAATACAACATAAAGAGACATTACGTTAGTAGACATTCATCAGCTTATGAAAAATACCAGAATGAGTTCAGACAAGATAAAGTGAAAGAATTAACAAAAGTTCTTCGTGGACAACAAATGGTTTTATCGAAAGTGTCTTTGCAACAGGAGTCAGTTGTGAAAGCGAGCTACTTGGTGGCAGAAATAATTGCAAAAAAATCGAAACCATTCGCAGATGGAGAATTCATTAAGGAATGCATTGTTCGTGTTGCTGATGTCATATGTCCGGAAAAGAAAGAGATATTTGCCAAAATAAGTCTGTCAAGACAGACCATAACTCGTCGTATTGAAGAGCTTGGAAATTCTATAGAGGAAACTTTAATTGCAAAAGCACGAAAATTTTCATCGTATTCTTTGGCGCTTGACCAAAGCACTGATGTCAGGTCTACTGCTCAGTTGGCACTCTTTGTGGGAGGAGCTGATGACGATTTTGAAGTTACCGAAGAACTTGCAGCCATTGTCCCAATGAAAGGCACGACTAGAGGCATTGATTTGTTAGAAGCTGTGATGAAAACAATCAAGCGCCTTGGCTTACCTTTGTCGAAGCTTTTGGGAATTACAACTGATGGCGCCCCATCAATGGTGGGAAGACAGCAGGGTCTAGTAAACTTACTTCAACTTGAAGCATGTAAAGTCGGAAATGACATTGTCATGCAATTCCATTGCATAATACACCAAGAGAACCTTTGTGCCAAGTCAGTAAAAATGCAAAATGTCATGTCAGTTGTAGCTAAAACGGTCAACTTCATTCGTTGCAAAAGGTTGCGCCACAGGGAGTTTCAAGAGCTACTGCATAGCATGGATGCTGACTTTGATGACATTCCATACTACACCGAGGTCCGATGGTTGAGTCGCGGCAAAATGCTGAAACGAGTGTTTGAACTCAAGGATGCAATACAGATCTTTATGGAAACCAAAGGAAATAGTGTTGATGAATTCATGAACGAGGGATGGATAGAAGATTTTGCATTTCTGGTTGATATACGACGTAACTACCCATCTAAACGAACTAAATTCACGTCTACAGAGAAAAGGGCAACTGATACACTCCGTGTTTGATCATGTCAACGCGTTTGCTGTGAAATTAACCTTGTGGGAAACGCAGATATACAACAAAAACTTCGTTAATTTTCCTTCTCTACAGAGTCTTCAAGTTCAAAACTCTCAGAAATACGCAAAAGTAATAACAGAACTAAGGAACGGCTTCGACCACAGATTCGCCGACTTTAAAAAGTCTGCAATGCATTTCAATGTCTTTTCCTGCCCCTTTTCTGTGAAGATAGAAGAGGTACCTAAAAACCTACAGATGGAGTGCATTGATCTTCAGTGCTTATCTGATTTGAGGGAGAAGTTCAAAGACTTTCCACTGCTAGAATTTTACAAAAAGTATGTCTCTAAAAAAAATATCAGAGGATTCACAGATTGGCAGTTTTCGTGACCTCATTATTCGGCAGCACTTACTTGTGCGAGCAAGTTTTTTCGCGGATGAACCATGTCAAATCCCCTGTAAGATCGCTACTTTCTGACAGCCATATGGAAAATTCGCTTCGGATTGCTACCTCGTCCATCTTGCCGAATATTGCCAACTTGTTAGAGAAAAACAGTGCCAAACTTCACATTGAAATGTCGAAGTGTAGTAAAAGCTTTGTTGACTTTACTGTTGGTATGTTTATTGTTCTTATAATTGTAAAAGAGGATAATACAAATTTCTAAGATTAGAGTTTTAGTGTGAGGGTTTTGTCTGTATTAGCAGTAAACAATCAAGTGGCCCGCGCAATCATTCGTAAATTGCATGTGGCCCTTTGGCCAAAAAGGTTGGACACCCCTGATCTAGTCAAACTCCAAGCAACATTTATTAGTAGCAAACAACCCGTATTATGCCAGAATTTGTCTATGCACTAGTATCGGTCCTCAAGCAGCTTTGATTTTAAACGCTGACGAAACGCACATTTTCGATAGCCTCGCCTGCGACAAATAACGACGCTTTCTCTTTTTTACTTCATTCAGGCGATAACTTCTGATAAAAGCCCAAGAAAAACTTTAGGATTTTTGTCATTGCACTGAAAGAGTGCAATGAATCCGTCCGTTAAAGGCTGATTCAAACCTTTTTAGAAATTTTATAGCACTAAACAAATTTTCAAAAATTAAACACCGGAGAACATTGGAATTTACTTTTGGCCCAAAATATTTTTAAAATCATAAGGTATGAAATAATGACCAACTAATAGCAATTCAGCGCATTTTGCCTGTTTAACTTTAAACTGACGTTGTCTGCCAGTTGGTTTTCACAGCACAAACCAAGAATAGCCTATTTCAATAGAGGGCTTGAAAGAGTACATCCATTTAAGTAAGAGTTGTAACTACTCAAGTAGCATCATTTCCTACTAAATTTACTCAAGTAAAAGTAGAAGTAACAAAAACGGAAATCACTCAAGTCAGTAGTTCTTTACCGGTGCTGAAAAACCTACTTCAGTAGTTCACTTAACTTCTTCATTACTGGCCACCTCTGTCTATTCTATGTACTAAATTTTCTGATATCAAAGAAAAATATTCTCTTTTGCTGGTACCGTATGATGTAAAAGTAAATTTCTCAAAGGGTCAGCTAGCTTTGATTTTTTTAACCTATCTTAAACATTTTTCCCTATATTGCACAAGTGTCTTTATTCTTCGGCTATGGACAAATTTTAGATTATACAACACATAGAACAATCGGTGAAAAGATTCGCTTTGGGGATAGCAGTATTTTGCTGCCACAATGCATTTCCGTCGTAAGTACTGCAATAAGCAAGGAAAGTGGCAGCAAAATGGTATTCTTATGGAAAAAACAACGCAGACATTGTGCAGAGGCAGATGCGGAAATTAAACTCGCAACCTCATGATTGCGAGGAGTCAAGTTACTTTGCGATCTGCACTTCCAGTTTTTGTACAGTTATTGCGCGAATGGTTAAGTTAATCAGATGACGGGAAAATTCTTGACTTGACAATCACTGATTTTTTCAATATTCCCCAGCTGATCAATTTTATTCTATTTCCTTGTTTTTGTTATTATTCTGTTTCACATATGTGCTGTAACTCAGCTTTTTCTCTTTCAGATCAGTAGAACACCAAATGGCAATTTCTCCTGTTGAGTTGCATAATTGGTGGTTGAAAAGCACTTTGCGTTAACCTAACTGGCAACTTCGAAACCGGTCAAAACAAAAGTTATTCTATGATTAACTGCAAAAGTTCTTTAGTGACTGGCACAAAAAACAAACTAGCTGATAACTCTTGACATTTCGCTAGCTTATCTCGATCATGCGCTTTAACTAAGCAAAGTTTCAACATTTTTTAAAAACTTCACTGATAATTTTGACAGATTTGAAAAACATTTTTGAGGTATATAGTTTATGAAAAAAGCGTACTTTTAAGTCATTGTTTAAGCTAAACACATAAATGCTGCGATTATTTTTGTTTTTGCTTGATTACAAGCAAGGATTCGTTGTGATACGAAGAAGCATATTTTAGTGTCAAAAGATCCAAATAAATTATACGCCGCAAGGTGACGCTAGGAATTAAATTGTCTTTCTCCAAAGGAAAATCATATTTTGCTTTCTGATGTCTCTTTGTGTGTGCCTAATGGAGCAACAGCCACTGCCTTGATTTTTATTCATAGTTCAAAGGTTGTTGGCGCAAGACTAAATCAAAACTTGACTGCAGCTACCAGCGTATTGCGTGTTGCCCTTTTCAAAATTCCGTAGTATTGCTTAAAGATTACGTTTTTAGCTCTTACTTAAAGATTTTATTTTAATCTCTGAATTTTTTGATTATTTTTCTCAAAGTAACTGTGCGAATGTGTACGGCTTTTTTACGACTTTGTGCGTTTTTTGCTCTCAAGCTTTTTTGAAAGGAAATTTTCATCTGCTTGGATTTTTATATGGGGGCATGTAGCATACCTTGTTGTGTGAACAAGCGATTTTGTTGATAAACAACTCTTTGTATGTTTTTGTCCGCAAAAACAAATGCGTCATTGGTGCATACTTTGCACGCAAAATCGGATATTCAAAAAACAACGTGTTCATACAACAATACAACAACAGAATTCATTCAACAACACAACAACGAAAAACACACAAAACCGGACAAAAACTTTTACTGTTTACATCGAGTTCAATGCGCGCGACTTTCCACAATGTAGGCTACCTCACCCACTCACGCACAATTTGTTTTAACAACGTGACATAGCTGCGAGGAAGATAAATTGTATCAAACAAAAGCAGCTTTGCTCGCAAAAAATGCTTTGGCAATATAACACCTTGGTTTCATTAAGCTACTTAGGCTTACTCCAGAAGTGTAAAAATACGTAAGATGCACGCAAACTTTTTGGTCGCGCGGCGCAAGCGCCCAAAAAGTTTGCGTGCATCTGCTGAGGAAATTTCCCAACGATATGAAGTCCAAAGTCAGCGGGTGCTTCAGGTTGATCTCCGAAAAAAACAAAAAAAGGTCATCTATTGTTGATTGTTGCGTCAATAAAACTTTTGCCTCATGGTTCAGGTAATTTTTGCCATGACCTTTCTTTGGGGAAATTTGATCTGAAATGGGAAAATTTTTCGATTTTTTCGGGAAAAAGTGTCAGCAACCATCTGGCAACACTGGCTTATACATGGGTGTGCTACCAACAATTTCTACGCGCTTCTATATTCCAAAAAAATTTTTGCACCCCTGGCTTACTCGTATGCAACTAGGCTTCTTTTTACTTGTTTTCATACATGAAGGGACTTAGCCCGGTAAAATTTGGGAAAAAGTTTTTATATGCTGGATCATTGTTAGTGCTAACATTTTATAGCACCCCGAACCTAAGGTAGAAAAGATTATGGTTAGGAATCGAGATTTGTTAAGCTTATTTTAATGGTACTCAGGGATTTAGCTAAAGTGATGACCTTCTTTTAAAGGACACAAAAAGAACTCAGTAAAAAGCAAGGCTTTGAAAAATTAGTCGAAAATTTATAGATTACCTTTCGGTGATTACACCCTCGGCCTTGTACGCGGTGTTACAAATAATGAACATGGCGGTGACGATGTATCGTGTCAATATTCGTTCAAACCTGTGATAACTTATTTAAGATGTAGCTGCTAATAATAGATCAAGACCTCTCACAATTTAATTACATTGTGACGTACAGTAGACATTGGTCAAGCAGAACGCTTCGGGCTTTCTGTCATGTGATGGCATGCTGGTAAAAATTAAAAGTCTCCGGATATGTGACCTCAAACAAGTCAAGCGTATGAGAGAGAATAAAGAAACAAAAAGAGAAAAAAGCGCGAGAGCGGCCGCAGAGGCAGAGAGATAGCATAGCTTTAGTCTTCAAAAGCGTTAACCTACCCAAAAGTGTTTTCGGCTTGTATCTTGGGGCGAGTTGTAGTTGTCAGTTTTCGCCACAAAAGTTCATAGTAATTAAGATCTTCGAGAGTTTTAGATCATTTAGTGTTTAGTTTTGCTATTTCTAAAGAGAAGTTCTAGTTTGGTCAATCTTCTAGACAAGTATAAACGTAAGTTGTGACAGTTTTATCTGACCCCAAACGAGTGCTAAATGCAAAGCGAATTTTATTTCAGTTAAAAACGCAACCAATGACAATGAAAGCAGAAAGGACAATACAGCATTGAAATGTCTGTGAATAACTGGGAGGGCCGTGAAGGGACCTTCAGGTCATCTAGTCAAGCAGCCACCCTCTTTGTGATCTCTATTTTTGCTTACTTATTTGAGGGATTGCTAAAAGAAGCTTTTATAATTTGATAGAAAGTATGTAAGGCAAAGGTCAATGTCAAGCAACGTATTTTTCGATAGACCGGATTGAAGTGTGCGAGCAACAATATCTGCTGATGTCGTTTTTAAAAGAATGCAAAACCTAAAAGTTGGCGCTAGTTTTTGCTGTAACTTTTAAATAATACATTCTGCAGATCAGAATAATAATGTTGCCAGTTGCTCGCACGGCATTTGCGTGTACTCGTGTTCATTGGAAACTAAATGTGATTACGAGACGACGTCGTTCAGCTCTCAGAATAACGCTTGAACTATTTCCTTAAAAGTGTTGTTTTTAAATTTGTTAACCCGCGAACGCCTAGTTGCATAACGGATAAGCAGTGCTGTTTATCTGCTATGCAGTAGTGCATTTTACGAGAGTGAAATATTGTGAACTGCGGTAGTTACCCTGCGACTCTTAATTATTTTCTCAAAGTACCATGTGTTTTTTCTACTATTGTACATCGTAAATTTAGGCTTTTTTGAATCATAGCGTACCATAATGACACGACACCAGATCAGCGGTTTTCAAACTATAGGTCGCGGCCCACTAGTGGGTCGTGGGCGTAATTTCAGTGGATCGCGAAAGTCATCCAAAATTCAAATTACTGCATGCTTTGTTTAAAGTAACTTAAAAGTGAATTAACATCTTGAATAGATGTTTGTTTCTACTGTCCTTTTTTCCGAGTACTTCAAAGTACATGCAGAATTATGTGGGACCCGAAAATTTATGTTTTGAAAAGTGGGTCGTGACTCAAAAAGTTTGGAAACCACTGCTCTAGATAGTTAAAAATAGATTTTCTTGTTCAGTCAGTTTCTTCCACGTCAGTTATGCCACTTTCAGGCAGTGACACTTGTGGTGTAAACTTGAAACGCGTAGCCACAAAAGTTGTTTTCACCAACCACCAAAGCAGAAGTAGCCGTTATTCATAAAACCGTTGCATTCCGTATTTGTGTCACCCGGGTGTCCCCTCGCTCAGGTCGTGTCATTTTCAAATGGTGTACCGTCACATTCTAAATTACGCAACGCAAGGGCATAACCAAGGGGAAAAAGGAAACTGCACCTTTTCCATTAACCCTGATACTTTACCTCAACACGGAGCACTGAATAAAGGCTTTTTGGGGGGACACCCATCACTTTTGCACCAAAAAGGCCTTTTGAGTTTTGATTAGACCCCACCCTCTATTAAAATGTTGTGCCCCTGAAACAGAAAAGCTTCTTTAAAAATTTGTGATCTCCTCGGTGCCAAACAAGACTATTCAGCTTGATGACAAACGAATGGCGATGTGTTCAAATCTCACGGTGAGGGCGCTGATATGTTTCATATGTTTATCGAAAGCTAGACCAAGCAATTCAAGCGAATTGTTGAATTGAAAAATTCTGAATCTGGTCTGGATAGTTACTTGTATGCACGTTTAGAAGGACAAAAAGGCAGTGAATGAATGAAAAACCTTTACTGCTCAGCCATTTCTTGAATTAGTCGTGACATGCTGTTTGGGGATTTAATAACTATAAAATTTATTTTTGCTACGACGAAAGACCAACTGCAAGAACAACAACATGGTATTTCACGTGTTATTTGTATTTTAGGTCTAGCCTTATAATTAACCAGCGACCAAAGAAGCGAGCCCCAACGATTTGTTGGTGATAATATATCAGCTTTTAAATTTCGGATTTATATAGTGAAGTGAAGAATAAGTAAAGAAAAGAAAAAACCGAAGAAAGCTTTTGAAGTGGTAAGTACACATGGTATTAAATGTAGTGCTCTACAGCATTGTTGCTAATCCCCCTCAGACATGGTAGAAAACGTATTAAGATGTTGGAACCAGACAAATGTAAAAGCACCGTAACCTTTTTAGGAAATCGCCCGTACCGAATATTGAGAAAAAAACGATTTTTTCAATTAAAACAAAAGGTCTGTGAAGGACACTATTACAGATTTTGGTATGACTTGACATGGTAGTCTGCCGCTGCGAAACTAATCTAACAATGCTCCGGCAGCCTTCGGTGGCAGGAACAGCCAAATAAGGTTAGCTCCGGCATGCCTTCAGATGGAGTATTTACCAACATGGGCTGAGTAAAAGCAAACAGCGTGGTGGTGTAGGGGTGAGAGCGTAAGTTCCCTTGTCAAGTCGTAGGAAAAACTGTTGGAGTGATATTCACAGACCTCCTGCTTTGCGCTTAGCTATAGAAGTAATGTGGAGAATAAAATATGAAAACCAATTTACTTTACCAAGGTGAAAAAATGTCCTAGCGCAAAGAAAACGCGCCAAAAACTGCATGGTATTATACTTTTATCAATTGAACTTGGTTTTTACTGGAATGCTCTTGGAATCTATGTTTGTTATAAAGTAATGCTACTTTTGACTCGAGATTTTTTAGTGGAAAATATATATCTCTTGCGCCCAACGACTATAATAATGTGTTTCTGTGGCGCATGTTTTTGTGACGATGACGGAACCATGTTGTGATATTTTTTCCGGTCAGTAAATGTAGCCATAGCATGCTTAAGCCCGAGATCGTTTTGAGTTTTGACATATTACGTACTTGGCAGCTGGAATTTTTTCGGCTTTAAAAAATCTCTTTATGGCAACACAATCATGATAGTAATGTGCAATTCTTGCGCAATCGTTGGTACATCGAAAATCCTGCCCTTTTTTCCGCTACAGTGCCATTTTATTTGATCGGGACAAAAGATATTTCTTCCGAATTTCAACTCATTTTGTTTAAAGCTGTGATGCGTTAGATTCGTTTTAAATTCGGTAAATTCGCATTCGATATCCATCTCATTTCATGAAAAATGATTTTGAAAACATAAGGAGTGGCTTTAAAGTTCTATCGCTATTTACTGAAAGTACTGTGAAGTATAAAAATCGGTCTTTGTTCACGGAGATTGCATTAATTTAACATCGTCTCTTTGCTGTCTCTCCTGATCCTAACACCCAAACTAACAAAGCTTACATGTAAATGTGCTTCTTCATGTTCAAAGTCATAGTTGATTATGAGGCAAGAGAGCACTGCGTTCGAAACATTGCTTGATATTTATGAAAATCGTCACTTCGCTTAAAGAGCTTCTCAAACTTGGATCAAAACTTTGGACTCATTTCAAGTGGCCATTTAATAGTTTCTCGGCCTAAAAATGCGACATCAGTTTACGGTGGTAAAGAAACGCGGCAATGAAGTAGAATGCTTTTCCAAGCTATTTATAACTACTCAACCCACGTCTGTATGAGCAGTTTTTTATGTGCTCCCTCTGAACGCAGCGGGGAATACTTAAAGAAAAATCCGAAAACGTTGTCTTTGCGCTTCTTTACTAAGGTGCCACAAATGTTTTCAAGAGTACAAATAATTGTATTTATCTTCTCCAACGAGATATCGTGAATGGAATATGGTTGCTCCAAGGAAATGTGGTTGCTGATCTCGATTCTCGTTGACGGAAGTGCCCTATAGAGATCTTGTAGATCGAAACAGGCCTATCCGCATCTGTCAATTATACGGTAAAAAAGAATGTTTTCTTATGTTAAATGAAAATGCCGAAATACTGTCGCCAAACACGATCATTTAAAGAGGCCTGCTTAACTTATGTTTACAATGAGTTTCGTTCTGGGTATAGTATTTTTAGCTCCTGATACTCAATTATTTACTGGTTTTGGCGTTCATTCCACTTAACTCTTTTTGCTTAAATGGTGCTGATGGGTGTCGTTAGCCTTGCTCGGTCCTTAAAAACTAATTTGGTGCCGAGTGGTGTAAATAGACCCCGTGGCGCACGAAGGGGGAAGGGGGCTAAAAAACGGTTACCGTAAATAATAAAATTACGGGTTTCCCCTCCCAGCAACGGATTATTTTACAGAAGAGTCTGCTGAAGGGCGACTGACTTTATCCCCAAGGCAGGGTCGGTCCGCCCTCCGCAACGTCACTGGGGGAGCACGTACAGCACCATAAAGTTTCCTTTCACATTAAGCACATTTTCCTTTTAACTGCGCTTCCATTTGAGAAAGCGGTTTCAAGAATGTTTTGTACAAGTATTTTAATAAATAATTCTTCAAATTTTATGGCAACTTAACCTCAGACCTAACTCACTGCGGATGTGAAGAAAGGTCAGCCTACTTTAAATATAAAGGTGTTGAGGGTAGTTTGTCATTTTAAAACTCATTATTAACCGTGAGAGCCTTGCAATTGTTGTTTTGAACTGGATTTTAAGCTTTTAAAGTATTTTTAAATCTGGCCACTGTAGCGGTAAGTAGAAAAAGCTTTTTCGCTATAAAAGTGCGTCACTTGCGTCGTTTCCTGTTTCTGTATTTGAGAAGACTAAAAAAGAATCAAACGCAATCTTTTAAAATCCAATCTACGCCCATGAGTTGCCACAAAGCCAAAACCTTACTACCTTATGTAATAGACCTCGGTGAAAACTGCCAAGTTAAAGATATGACGTCATATCTAAATAGAAATGATACGGTATCTAAATTTTTCATTGATAGTGGATTGAGCATAATCAAAAACTGAGGATGCCCATTTTGCTGTCTATCACTATCCAGTGTGTGATGGCGAAATAAAATGTTTTCATGGTCAAAATTTTCTTGATTTAATTGAAAATTACTTGAATGGGTTGTTTTTCAGTTTTGATCAATGAGGTTGACTTCTTTAGAATTTTAGTGTAGGGATTCTTGCCCGAAAGCTTCTTGCCATCTTGTTATTTTTTTTGTTGTTAAAAGGGCCAAATTTCGAGGCTTTCACGCACATGACCTCTAAAATACCGCTAGTTAGGTGGACCATGAGAAGTAGAAAGAATGTGATCTTCGTCGCAGTGCAGCTGCGAAAGTTTGCTTTACTAGACTGTATTTTAAAGGTCTTTAAAGCACGCCTTGCATCCAAATAAATTCAAATATTTGTGTTGCTTCTTTTTTTGCACTAACTCTTATTTTCATTGCCAGGTACGACCACAAAAGATGGCTACGGACTACGTGATAAATATACAGGTAAAATTGTTGTTTGTTGATGATGAGAATAGGCTGTTTGTGAATTCTGTGTTTAAGCTGCTCACTATACATCAGGACCGCCGCTACCTGACGTGATGATCTCTATGCGTTTATCCTCGGCAAAATTAGACTCCAAAGAAAGCATTAAAAAAGTGGATAAAAAAAGCGTTAATCTACTTGTATTAGTAAATGTACTTTCTACGATGCTTCTCCAAAATAGCTCCTTGTCGTCTCTGATTGTTATAAAAAGCAACATTTATTCGATAAATCACATGCTTTTCGCCTTTGCTTGCTCTTTGCGAAATCAAACTCACTTGGCAGAGAAAGATTTTTATGGTAAACGCATGGTATTAACCATGACTTCTGTGCTTAACTGCTAACGCTGTGGGCATAGAAAGTGGTCGACAAACCGTGGACCGCGGCCCAATTTGGGACTTATTGATGCTTTTTAGTGGCCCATGCAGAGCTTGCGGTTGTGGGCGCCGTGGTGTTTAGAAGAAAGCAAAGATCATTAATGGTTTGAAGATTCACACCGACATAAATCACAAACATTATATTGAAAACAATTTACAGTGTATTGCAAACAATGTACCCAACCCAATTCGACGAGACCATCCCTGGACGCGTTTCGTCCTTTTGGACTCCTCAGCAGGGCCTGCCACGTCCCCCAAACCAAAACCCTACATTTGCAATAACATAAACTCGTTTTCTCTATATGCAAAAGCAACATGCGTCGGACAAGCGGCGCAAGCATGTTCATGACAGATGGTGAACCTAATAGGGACAGTTGGGGTTTTGCTGCAAATGAGGCTCACAGAATCCACTGCGATCCACAAACTAAGTCACCTCAAAACAACACCTTGCTGCCAAGAGCGCCCTCATCTTTTGTGATGGGAGAATCCACTCCAACGACCCCACGCCGGTGGAATGATTGATTAGATTACGTATGCAAGGTTAGTTTAATGGTTTGAAGATTCACACCGACATAAATCACAAACATTATCATTAACTTAGCCAATGATATACAGACGGTCGAAAAAGATGCTCGTACTCATCTGTAAAAAACGGTAAAAAACATCAATTTAAACAAAAATTATGCTCAAAATCAACAAAATTTACTTTTATAATGTGATCTTCAAAAACAGAAAAGGTCCTTAACCGATAAGTTGAGGCAAATTTCAATATTTTCGAATTTCTGTCTCAATCAAGTACCTGGAAGGCTGGATGGGCCAACATCGATGTTTGAAAGGTAAATTTGGGCCACCTTAAAAAAGGTTGCTGGGCGCTGCTTTAGGACAAGCTTGTAGTCAGAAAAAGGAAAAAGGTGGCTGATTTCTTTAGTTATATTAGGTACTCAAAGTTTGTTTTGCTGTAAACAAAATACGCCAACGATATAAGTTTAGTGTGGTCGATATAAGAGCATATTGCGCCAAGAGGTTGGTGCAGAAACAATAAATATTTTGTAATAGCAAATATAACAGCAAATGTGGTCACAATTTTTCACGGATTTGCCCTGTCTTTCTGCTTGTGTTGAAAATTTGTTTGAAAGTGCAGTCACATATGTCATTGCTGCATAGTATTCCCCCAAATAGTGGTCGGTCGTCGTCACAAGGAAAGAGCAAATTTACCCCCAAATTTTTTCTAACTGCGCCTGCCACTACAAGGTAATATCAGTGTTTTCATAGTCACAGTTCAAACAAACACTGTAGTTTCGCCTTCTCAAATTACAACATACATGTACTTCAATTAAACCTAAATATGCATGTGTTTATTTATTGTGCGCGTTACCAGAACCGATAATGCCCAGTAAAGCGGCTGCCAGGTGTTGTCAGCTACGTATAGTATTCTGGAACTACTTGCCAGTTGTTTGTTGATGATATCGAAGCTTAGCAAATCATCGAGGGCGATCTACTGTAGAGCGAGTTTGAGCGCATTTCGCGTAGTTTTGTAAGGTATATTTGCCAATACCAAACACAGACGATCCAATTGCCTTCAACGTGTCAAGGTCGCCTGGCGCTTCCAATCAGGCGTTTCAGGCCAAACAAGCACTACTTTTTTACACATGACTGATTACTTGATTCAGTTCAAGTCGTTGCAATTGTCGGCGAATTTTGTAGAACGCATTAAGTGGGTTTCCTGTGTAAAAACTCACTCACTTGTTTTACGTGCTTTTAGATTTAAAACTCAGTATTTTGAACGAGTAGATCAAAAAGGTGAAGCCCTTGAAATACTTGGGCTCAATGGTTCAAGGTGATGGATACGCTGTTGCGAAAATCAATAGAAGAATACAAATTGATCTGCAAATTTGGAGAAAACCAACTGGTACAATTTGCGACAAGAAAAAGGGAACAAAACTGAAAGGAAAGCTTTACAAATCTGTAGATAGACTGGCTGCATTGTTTGGTATGAAAGCTTTGCCTCTGACCAAAGTATTAGAAGGAACAATTATTGTAGCGGAAATGAGAATATTGTGATTCATGAAAGGTGTGACAGGACGGTACAAAATTCGACATGAAGAAATCCGAAAAAGTTTTGGAGTTGAGCGACTGTCAAATAAATGCAGGGGAGTACGATTGGGACGGTTTGGCCACATATCAAGAAGGACAGAAGACTACGTTGAAAGCAAAGTGACAAAGATGGTTGTAGGAAAGAGAAAAAGAGGTAGACCGAGGAAACGGTGGGAGGATGCAATAAAAGAAAAACTTGGACTGGTGAAAGAAGATGCAATGGATAGAGCTAGCCAGAAGAAAAAGAATGTGTACCAACTGCGACCCCGACTGAAAGCGGGAAAGCAAGAAAAAGAATTTCTGGAAAAGCGCCACGAGTTTTATTAGAAAATCACTTTTGCTTACCCTCAAAGTAAAGTTTGACATGCCATATTTGCTGCAACGCCATTTTTACAGATATCATTGTCATCATTGCAGTCAATTTTTACAGATCTAGGTAGTTGAAACTAAAAACAGGTAGTATGAGATACCCTATACGTCATTGGTAAGACTCAGATAGAATTTTATATTGCGTGTGTATGACGCATTACTGTCAGTAAATATAATTTTCAAATTTCCTGTAACGAACATCATGTTCTGAATTAATGGGGATTTCCATTGTAGCTTTATTTCATTTTGTTGCAATTGAGACCAGACAAAATTCTCTTCGTGTCACCATAATTGTCTTATTTGATTATTTTGTTGGCATTCTGTATTTGTTTACCCAATATGTAGTTTTTATCTTCGCATTGATAATTAGCACTTAGGCACAGTGGACTCTATTTTTGACCGAGCGAATTATATTAATGTGAACGAGAAGTTCCCAAACTGGGGTGCGTGAAACTTGTGGAATTGGTGAATCCATCCAAGGAGTTGAATGAAACATTTTTGAAATTCAAGGGGAACACATCTTAAATCAGGGGTATGCACGTTTTTTCGCAGACGAGCCAACTCCAACAAAAGTTGTTCCGACGGATGAGACCGCAAGTCAGACGCGGAAGCTTTTGTAAATTCTTCTCGACTCTTTTACAAAAATCGTTGCTTTTTGCTGTTGCTCAACTTGAAGACTTTTTTGCCTATTAACTTTATAAAATCTAATTTTGTGCTTTGTGTTTTTAAAAAAGTCGGTAGGTAGCCCCTTGGGGGTACGTAAAAATTTTTAGTTTGTGGAAAAATTTAGGAAACCTGTGGCTTACAGTTGAGTAAGCAGCCTTTTTTGCAGGCTCGCCAATTTCAAACTTCTTGGAAATTTCACTGGCCAGTCGGAGTTGTAATCCAGACTGTCTGTATGCAAAATTAAGCTTCTATGCGGTGGATGGTGACGGTGTTCATCCCAAAAGGTGATGATAGCCTTTGTTTTGAGATCAATATTTTCAGAGCAACTTTTAAGCCAAATTTTAGGTTTGAGAATCATTTTTCAGATATCGGTTTTTCCAGCAAGTAATTGACAAGCTTGCCATCCAGTGCCACAAAATTTCTCGTCTCTGGTCACACGTAGGATCTATTTCCCTGGCCTCAATATTTCACGGCGTGGGCCGCGTTTGGCGTAGCCGTACACCTGGTGTTAACTAAAGTTATTAGGAATCCAGTTCATAAAAATGTCTGCAAGAGCGAGTAGAAACTTTATTGCTTGGCTTCTTCCACAAGCGTAGTTAGAAAGGAGGCCATTGTACCATGCTCCTCCTCTTTTCGCCTAGGCAACAAAGCAAAAAGGTCAACTTCATATGTGTTTGCTCCATAAATCACCGTACTTGCTTTTGTATCCCCCCTCCCTATCCTCCTTCCCCTTTTGGAAATCCTCGGACACTAGCGGCTACTCTATCAGTTTGTTACAAGCTTTCTTAGTTTCTAAGCAAAGGAGTATTGGCAGTTCTATAGTACACTTGAGTACTTTTGTTTTTTTCTCGCACAAGAAAATATAAAAAAAATCAAAAGAATTTTCGGTAATCATTTCAGAAAAATGTAAACAAAGATTCTCCAGCGTTCACTTGCAAAGACCGTGAGTGGAAATGTATATTTGCTCTTCTACATGTACGTTGCGTAGCGTTTGCACATTTTAAGGCAGTGATCGTGCTTTTTAATTTAAAACGCGTTTGTCACGATTGCAAGCATTCTGTGTAACGCGAGCTACAATATTAATGGCACTGTCGAATAAGCCGCATAAAAAGTAATGAATTATAATTATCGCGTTTACCAGTCTCGAACGCATTTTAATTGCGCTCTCGAATAAAGATCATAAAAAGTAATCAAACTTCACGCCTTCAAATGTTGTGACCTTTCCATGTTGAATCATTGCAGAGCCAAGAGTTAACGCTTTGTTAAGTTAAAAAAGTCCTTATCAGCAACTCAAAGAGGTTGCTTATCATTCTCATGCAGACCTAGACTTAGTGTTGACATGAAGCACTATTTCTTAAAAGATAACAATTAACATTGATGTTGCTGCTACCGATAAGCTGTTTGTTATGCGAATAACCGTTCAACTTAGATGGAAATTTTCCAAGGAGCCAAAGACACCCCATGTATTTTGAAGTGAAGCAACAGCTCTACCAACTACAGCAAACTGGACTTCATCACCGTTTGGGGCCTGGCACGGCCCTCTTCCAGGCCCGAAAAAGGTTTGAAAGATTATGGAGTCTACACCGAGCAAACTAGTTCAACTTGACCATTGTATAGTGTACTGTGCTAAACTTTTACGCAGTATTTTTAGGCAGTCCAATTACTGCCGTCTCTACGATGTATAATTTCCAGGCTATTATTAGGCTAAGGTACTGAATAATCAATGCAAATATTGGATTGTATGTGAACGCAGTTGTCCATATCTGGTCAAATTACATCTGACTATAATCAAAAGTCAGTGGTGAGATTTGGCAATCAACTTATCGAAAGCTGAATTTGCCAATTCGGACGGCATGCACGTGGAAAGATACAACGTGCATAGCAATTACTACGGCCTACTTTTATATACTTGAAAACGTGCCAATCACTTACCGTTAGCGATGGTTGACTGAAATATGATGATGCTACAACTCTTGCTTGCAGTTTTCTGTCGCGGCCTTGCACCACATTTGCCGAAATTTTTTGAAGGGGCTCTGTAAAGGTTCACATCAGTTCAACTACCAAATACCGTGCCTGAACGCTAAAGAAACACAAGGCGCCTGTCATCAGTTTGTAAGCAGTCTGTAGGACACGAGCTGTAGCGATGAGTTTAGGGCAGTTTTGTCCGCCAAAATTACTTTTGGTATGTTTCGAGTGCAAAACTGTGCGCATTGACAGGACTTTTAAAAAGATATGTGCAAGCTTACTCCCACTCGCTCGCAACTTTCCTTAATATAATGCACTATTGCTGGATGAAATAGCCTGTTTAGAGGAAAGAGCATAGTGTCATGCCGCCTTTTGCCTTGCCAACTACCTAGTTTTCTCCTTAATGTAGCAAAACGTTGTAAAACGAAGCATCCATGCTTCCACACTCCATACTCAATCAAACAAAGAGAAACATGTTGCTCAGGTTTGGGGAGAGTATTTAGAATATTAGCCGGCAGGAAACAAACGATCGTAAGCGAAACTTGAAGAATGCGCACAGTGGAAACAATACGCAACGGCCTGGCCAAGAGGGCTAGATTTTGTCATTTGACATCTAAAATTAAAATCCATTCAATCGGCACCGCTTTAATGTAGGTAAGAATTTTTTTCATCTCCATAATCAGCAAACTTAAACTGTACATTTAGCTCAAAATTATGACTACACTAAACAGACTAAAAAGTTGCTTTTAATAGCGAATTAGAGAACAGCTAGTCAGTAACCCTTCACCCTTCCTACTTTTCCTACCCATAAGGAGCAGCAATACTGAGCATTAAATTGTGGAAAGTTCCATCTGTTAAGCTTTTCTAGAAAAAACTACTTTTCAGTCTTTAAATCCCGACTCCAGTAGCATGTCAATTACAGTGTTGATTGGAGGACAATTTCATTTACTCAATACGCTTATAAAATAAGCCGAGCTTAGTTGCTTTATGGCCTTAAGCGTTCTATCGCGTGAGACTGGCATGAAACGTTATTTCGCTTCGATAGCATTAGCTGCGGAGATATCGAGAAAATTCGATTGCGCGTTCTTTCATGTTTTTGCGTCAGCTATCATGTGATTGCACGCCTCAGTGATTTCAAATTTTGCTTGTCATTGCTGACTTAAGATAGCAAAGGTGGTGTTGCTGGTCAGTAAGTGCAGTCAGCCAGTAAGTGATGGAGTAGTTGGTTTCGCCGAGTCGTTATTAGGTTTCGCAGGTTAGTTGGAAACTAGATAAGTTTAAATTTTTTGATTTCTCATTTAAACTATTGGCAAGTCAAAGGTCAACAATAACAAATGTAAACCATTAGAACCATCTTTGTCAGTTTGCCTAATCAGCTCATGATTGGTATCAACAAATCAAGTACTGGTGCTTGCACAAGTTTGCTCCTATTCAGATATGCCATCACCAAGCACAGCAAGCGGTAGTAAGTTAATATACAAAACATATTTTAGTGGCTGGTCGACAGCTTTGGCAGTTGGGCAAACCAGCTAATGAGCTTAAACTAATACTGTAATAAACGGTGCAAGGCTTATCAGCTTATTGATTATGAAAGAAAGAAAGATACAAAGCTGTAGATCTCTCAAAGTCTTCTAAACCTGCAGACTTTTCCTTTGTTCAATGAGTTGAATAAGTTATGATTATTTTTGTATAAAAAAACAACGATTTAGTCGACTATTTTATTTTCAATCTTGCTTAGTAAAA
Organism: Trididemnum clinides; assembly: GCA_963675345.1. NCBI lineage: Eukaryota > Metazoa > Chordata > Ascidiacea > Aplousobranchia > Didemnidae > Trididemnum > Trididemnum clinides. The sequence goes on along the minus strand of OY776297.1, from coordinate 18,611,638 downwards.
AAGAAATTTAAAAGTATATTAAAAAAGCTTATTGATCAATCCAGGTTATATTTCCTGTTTGTGTTTTTAGCTAAGTAAATTCTTGCTATCTTGTCCTGATATTTGTGTAACTTGTTTTGGATTGTAAAAATGTGTCTTGCTCAATGAAAACGAGAATTAAAATATGGTCGCCTCCATGTTTCATGAAAAAAAGTTTTTTTCTATCGTACCTTGGCATATGTTCTATTTGACTGTCCAGCAAAAATCAATAAAAAACTGATATGGAACAACAGTGGTTGGCTAAGAAAAGTCCTACATTATATTTGCTTGATATTGCTATTTATTTAGCATTATTTCACCAAATCACTAGGAACAATTTTGTCTCAATACCACAAATTTTGCATTCTGATAGTCATTCACCAGTTGTTGGACTCGAGCAATTACCTTCCATTCCTCATTTATTGCATGATCGAGTACATAATTTCAAAACATTGTCTGTGTTGGAAACACATCTGCAAAAGCAAAATGATTCACTGGAAACGAAAGCTATGGCTATCTCAAATGTTTCAGACAGGTTACATGTAAGAAATGTAACATTGTATATGGTCCTTGTATCCCCATTGGATGTGGAAGAAGATGTAACGTTGGATCATGTTGCATCGTCATCACAACCAAGGGGAAGTGTAATGGAAGATCCTTACAATTTTGAAGATAACGGACTTTTGGTGTCAAATGACACAATTGCGAATAACAGCAGTGTTGAACAGTCAACAGCTGTACAAAATTTTACTAATGCTGATGACGTTCGGTGGCGACAATACATAAATGCAAATGATTCAAGTGTTTTGGAAGCTCTTTTTGACACTGTTGAATCAAAAGACGATATAAGATTGTCTTCTTTCACTCCTAGTGACTTCAATTTTGATACTAACTCCAGCACATTTTCGATGTTTGATAAAGATGGAACCTTAAATGCTCTCGATCGCTATGGTGACCTTACTGCTTCAAATGGTACATCTTTTTTGCCCTCGACTAGTAAAGGCTTAAACTTTGACAGCAATCACCCACAGTTTTTAAATAATTCGTTGAATGTTGATCAAGAGGTTTGTGCTGCACTTTTTTAATTTCAAGTGCTATAGCTTGTATTGTCGTGTTTTTTGCTGACCTTAAATTTTTTTACTGTTTCCAAACTTAGCTGCCAATGAGAGAGTGGTAATTGTGCTTTTAAATTATGGATGAACTGCATCGAAGAACACATATGGTTTAAAAGTCACTCTTCAGTAATTAAAATAGTGTCCTGTGTATTTTGCATTTTCACACATTGAAACGAAGGTATTTTTATTTTGTGCTAACTAAATCTTTTTTGTAGGATGCTGACGTGATGCAGATTCTTTATGAACAAGATGTTGATCTTGGATACAGCTGGAATCAGAACAAACCAGTGAAGCAGCTGAAAGAGGTTGATGATATGCAGAAAATCAAGAATGATTCAATGGTATGTTTTGTTGGTAATGATTTGGTGAGACTGTAGTTGGGCAGTGTAACACATTTTGTATGTTGTGTTTCAAACGCATTAGTTTTTGATGAAAGTACTGTTGAAACAGGCTTATCTTACTGCTTGTACTTTCACAGTGTTGTGTCACGTATCTTACGTAGCATATCAAGTGTGCGAGTTTACTTGATGATACTATATAAGAGCAAAAAAGTTAGGCGATGGGCTGATGGTAGGTTTATTGCCCAAACTGAATACAGTAGCAAATCTCTTGCATTTTGTGTACCATGCTTCATCTGCAGTGTTGTTTTGGCTTCAGTCTTCCAGGAGCGCACTGCCTGTTTTGTTTGGAGTTGCTCATTTATTATTGGCTATAATTGCATGTTAACATCACTTTTTGCAGAACATTAATGATTTCTTCATTGACGGAGAGACTGGTGAGCAAATTCCCATTAGCCGCACCCAACAGGTGAGATCGGGCGAAATTTTTTTTTTGATTGTTGCTTGCTGAATTTGTAAAACCGCTGACACGATGAATACTAATTTTTAACGCCGGCGTAACGACAGTATTACATTAATTACTTTTCGAATTCTTCCTAAAATTGCCGAAGGAAACCTTAAAATAGCTTTGGAAAATGTCATGTTACATGTTAAGAATTGGAGCGGTAGGTGCGGAGCTACTCAGAATGAACATCAGGAATATCGTAGAGCAAAACAACTTTTTTGAAGTTATACATGATTAATCAACTAGAAGAAACACATAAGCATCTTTCTCTGCATTGGTGTTACGTTGAAGTTGGAAGGGTATATAATTGTGATGATGTTTTTTTATTCATAAGGCCGCTGCTGTGCCCACCAATACTCAGTTGGTAGGTGGTAACAACGCCATCAACATTGACGAGTGTTTGCAAATTCTTGAACATTCTATAGAGGATATTCAACCACGCAGACCTATGAGCCAGGTATGTACCAGGTACAATAGAAATACTGGCAGGTTGTTAGATGAACTTCCTTCCAAAATAGTGGCAGCAGCGGATGATGCCGACACATTTTTGTACTCGTTCTTCATTTCATGTATTTGTCTATTGTATTGGCACTCCTCAGATTCATGATCAATTCATGTGAATATTCAAATTCTCTGAGCCTGCCTTTTTAAAGTCTGATTGCTGATTAAGTCATTTTTCACATAATCAGTCTTCATAGGTTGCAATGCATACAGGAGTATTTACCGCTTTGGCTCTAAAATTTGCATCAGAACAATCCCTAAGCTGTAATCCCTGACTTCATGTGCTGTATGTATTTGTCTAGGCCTCCGTAGATGAGCGCAACAGCATGGTGCAAAATCTCACCTCGCTCTTACAACCAACCAATAACGCTTCACAAATCAACACACCAGCACGGGTAATTACTAAAGTGTAAAGCAAACTTTGTAAACATTTTCTTAATGAGATATTTTGTTATCTTTCATTCGCAGAAAAACTTCCGCCGTTATGTATAATAAAGCTCGTATTCCGACGTCGTTGGTAGTTGCCTCCACTGTGGGTGCAATGCACACATCCACCACAAGTACGGCGACTGGTAGAAAAAATTGACGTCAGCCCGGTTTACCGCTGGTGCCACACTATTCTGAGCTATTTAAATGGGGTATTACTAAATTGTATCTGTTTGCGATGACAACTAACCCTAACTTTAACCCAAAACCTAGGTCTAGTCGTAATCTTGCGAACATGTACTCATTTAGATGTATCGATTTATATGCAGATATGTTTTCGCGTACATGTACTAATTAGATTTATCGATTTATATGCAGCTATGGTTTTAATTGGAAAGCATGTCAACGCTGGAGCAGCATTATTTAGCGAGTAGATACTTAATTGGGTAATCTGTAGTGTGCATTATTTCAAATTTTCTGACTGCTATTCGTTTCAGGGTGATGACATATGGCAGCAAATTGACCATCTTTCAGAACTGACGGGTATGGATTTGCAAGGCGTCAATCAGCCTATAGTGCAACAAGCTCAGAATTTGAATGGAAATTATAAGTACGTGCTTGTTAAAGTTAACATTTAAAACCCCCTTGCAAGTGGAGTCCATGGGGATTCTATGGTTTAACTGATAACGTACTTGACTTTGTTCAAATTTAAGAACGGTTTGCTGATAAAAAATGTTTACCCAAGTTAGCACTTACCATCTTTCGCATCAAATGTAAACTAGCTAGTGAAACGTTATAGTTCTCTTCGTTACTAAGTAAGCATATTTTGGAGAGCTTTTGAGTCGTGGCAAACCGCAAATACAATACGCCCTTCATAGGAGACTACTAGATTAGAGGAAAGGATCTCTCTGTTTGATCTTAGGTAGCTGTATACTACTACCAACCGAGTGGCTGAATACCTTGTCTCAGCAGACTAATGGCTTTTGTACAACACTACCATCTCTGTCATTCGTTTCCAAACAAATGTGCCCTGAAGCCAAGAATACGTGCCATTGCATGTCAACTTCAAAAGATCAATTTTTTGTTGTAATACGCATCTTATTAGTAATTGCGGCTATTTGATATTTGATTTATCGCAGCTTCAATGGTCAACTTCCATCAGCCAGTACTCAAGAGCCAAGAAATTTGAATGAACAGTATAATTACAATTTCAATGGAATGGGTAAGAAGTTGTTTGCATTGTTGATTGCCAACCCCAACCAACACGACCACACGGTAGAATTGAAAGTTTAATTCCAACTTACAACAAGCGCAGGCTGGTTACTCATTGCTCGGGGTTGTCCATCAATGCGGTAATTGCGTTGCTTTACCAGGGATCCATCGTCACTTTTGTGAGTCGTAATGTGTTTTTAGGACTCTTTTCAGCTTTATAGTCTGGACGTAGGCGGCCTCGGCGCAGTGGCCTTCCCGTGAAACAGCTAGGATAAATGTCCGGTTCGTGTGATGCTGACGTGTCTGGGCAGTCTTACTTAAGGAGAGCAGTATCCACCCTAAGCGCAACCTAAAAGTTTATTTTCAAATCCCGCGTTACGATGAAACTTACTTTCAACAAGAAGACCGCGCTCCCCTTCGTGCACTGCTGTAAACCATTTCGGTGTTGTTGGACCACGTTTGTTACTGCTGACTGAAAATCAAAATTGGGGAAACGCTGTAGTTACGCAACAACAATACGACCTCGGTTATGCAATGGAGTTTCGAGTACCGTAGCGTTTTAAACATGTTTAAACAGTACTAGCCATATAGCACTGTTATTTAGTTGCTATTACGCAATGTATTGATTTTTACTTTGTTTTGTGACGTAGGTTCGGTGACAGGAACCTCTCCCTCGTATGAGCCGTCTTTGCCGCAAACTTTCCCTATCTCAACCTTTCCCACGAGTAACTCTCCCATTCAGACCCCCCCGAATTACATGCAGTCTCCACTGCTGTCCGATGACGGGATTCCTATGGATACAAATTTTGTACAGATTGAGCCTTCCAATAAAGTAAGTCCAGTGCCGTCGTTGTCTTCTTTTTTTATATCGGAGAATGGTATGCCAACACCAAGGCGAACTACCTTCGTTCGATAGCAAATAGTGACCTCATGCAAACTGCAGAGAGAGCAGTATTACGATTCTAACCCGAAAAAGCAAGCCAATTGACCTGCAGCTGGTCGGACGTATATCAGACATTTGAAAATATATTTAACTTCCGCAACGCGCTGCTTGCGTAGCGCATCACTGATTCTTTTTTTCCAAGAAAGCGTTTTGCCGATAACATCAGAAGAATGGCTTTATTAAATTTTTATCACGCCATTCTCAAGCTTATTGGTATTAAACGACAAGTGCTCTTAAAAGTTTTTTAGTCATGCAATACAAAGCCAAAATATATTTTAACTGTACTATACAAAGTCTGACTCTATTGAAATTATATATAAAAGTTGTTAGTTGCGAGTTTTGGAAGTTCTATAGATATTTATTTAATGTACAGTTATTAAGATCACTATTACTGCTCTGTGTCGAGCTGATAATCTGTAAATACCATTTTAAATTTTAATTTACGTTGCGAGTGATACATCTTGGATCGTAGACTGTAATATTACGCTTGGCCCTTCGACGAGAGGTCAGAAGGTCGATACTCGCACGACTTTAGCGTTGTTATTCTATTGAAAACGGCACGTACGGAAAATTTCTTGCTTGTCTACGATGCCTGTAGTGATGAGCTTTGTGTTTGGAAAATGCAACTCCGATGCCGTCGTTGGTATTTTTTTTTCGGAGAGTAAAGGCTGGTTTCCATTAGACGTAAATTGCGGGCGTGGCGTGAAAAATTCTTTGTTTCTCTATTTAGTTTTATGCGCTAGCGCGCACATAAAACTAAACAGAGAAACAAAGAATTTTTCACGCCACGCCAGCAATCTACGCCTAATGGAAACCAGCCTTAACTCACAATCAGTTGATAATCTGTGCATTATTCTATCTAACACAAAACTTGTTTTGTAGGAGCCAAGCTATCCTCTAAATAACTTCAACAACTTCAGTTATCAAATGGATTCTTCACTTAACGGTGGGAGTCCGTTATCCTCCCTGCCTGAGCCTGGTCAAGGTTTCTTCGATTACCTTCAGCAAGATAACAACATGAACAGTGACTTTGCCTCAAGTAGCACTTCATTGGCAAGCTTGTCTTCTAGCTCGGTATGTATTTCACTCTATAACCTCAGAAAAAAGGCTTTTAGAGACTTTTAACTGGCAGCACTTTTTTTTGCGCCTCATTACCAACAACAACAATATTTGAAATTAGATCAATAGTTTCCAGTATCAAATTCAAGCAATTAATTGTTCGTGATAACGATTAACTTAATGGTGACACGACTACTCTGTAATTTCTTTTTATTAATTGCTTAATTATCCATTTCAAGCTGAAGGAAACACACGTATGTTTGATCACAAATTATGTAACTTACATTTACATTACTGTTATTTTAATAGCATCAAACCCACTCATTGCATATCTTACTTGACTCGATACTCAGTTCGGCGCGTTTCTACAAGCTGCATAAGTGGTATATTTCATCTCTAAGTCACGTGTTATCTTTTACAGAGTTCTCCGTTTTTAAATCCACCCGTCTCCACCTATCCTCCTCCTCCCCTCGATACTCCCTCAAGTTCGGGGGGATTCGTGAGTGAGCCAGTGATGAGCAGCAGCATTGCCAAGTGCACGATCGAGTCTTACGAGTCCGACTCTGGAATATCTTTGGACCAGAGTCCGAGAGGTATTTCTTAGTAGACTTGCAATGATTTTGCAAATAATGACGTTGCTTGAGGTTCAAAACTTTCTGTAAGCCCCTTTTGATATTTGTCTAGAACAGTGGTTTCCAAACTTTTTGAGTCACGACCCACTTTTTAAAACATAAATTTTCGGGTCCAACATAATTCTGTATGTACTTTAAAGTACTTGGAAAAAAGTACAGTGAAAACAAACATCTATTCAAGATGTTAATTCACTTTTAAATTATTTGAGAAAAGCATGCAGTAATTCAAATTTTGGATGACTTTCGCGACCCATTGAAATTACGCCCACGACCCATCAGGGGGTCGCGACCCAGTTTGAGAACCGCGGGTCTAGAATATCTGCTATGTAAAATCTCTTTTTGTATTTCAAAGCCGCATGTTTGGTGGTTGGCAGTGCAGGATATTACCAACGTCCAGCTTCATATAATGTAGCAGAAAGCGTTGCAACTGAAATTCGACAATTTTTATTTCGTTTTTAGCGATCAATAATCTCAGTTAATTATTAATTTCCAATTCTAACATTCTTTTCAATAACGTGTGTTATGTAACAAAACCAATATTGACTAGAAGCTTTTTGCTTTACTCTATCCAGCCAAATAAATTTTCGAGTTAAAAGGTCATTAATACTATTGTTTGGGTGGATTTGTGTCCACAACAACGACCATTGTCTGTTGCTGTGAAATTGTTCTGCATTTAGTTTGCTTTACCATGGACTTAGTTAGACTTATCCCAGAGGTAAAAAGGCAACTTTTTACCTGTTTGTGTTGAAATGCACTGCAAAAATCAAATTAACTTGAAGTGTTTTCAACTTTTTCTCTGTAGCTTACCCTTTGACGACTCAGAATTTACCGGTTCCCTTATCAAAAAGGTCCCCCACACGCGTTTGACAACTTTTAGACGTTTATATCGCCTCTATCCTTTTCACTGTAATACATTTATTATGGATAGATAGAAGAACTGCTTTTTTAAGTTTACCTGCGTTAGGTGAAGTTCAACGTGGTTTGAATCTTACTTTGATATGGCTTAAATTTGCCTACTACGTTGCAAGAAACTAAGCCAGCAAAACAAGAAATAATGTTCATGTATTTTCCAGGTTTCGATTTACTTACGTTGAATCAAAACGAAGAAGTTGTTTTCAACACTGAATGTAAGTAAAGGTTTAAAATTTGCTGTAGGGTTACTTTTGCGAGTCAGGGCTTTCCGCCACAGCAGACGGTTAGCTGCTGGTACGCGCTCCATCAGCAGTGCGTGTGTAAGCTTGCATAATACGGGAAAAGTGAAATGACGTTTCTGGTTAAAGCACTGACTGATTGTTCCCGTCGTTAATTGTTCCGTTTTTGAAAAATTATTGTCTATACGAAAGGATTTTTTTCTGATAGAGTATTAATCACTAGCTTTTCATTGAGTCAGCGCCAGCTAAAAGATGATTTATAAGTATTTTTACTTTCCATTTCAAAAAGCGAAAGTAATTTTTGGCGTCGGAACAAATGTGATGAAATTAAATACTTTTAGCTCCGATTTTGACTGGAATTTAAGCATAAATGATCGAATATTTGTTAAAATACTGATGGTAATAGCTGTGTTTTTACAGTGACTTTGGTGAAACCAGACCCTGCTCTTAGCGAGCAAGAGCGATCTTTTTCATCGCCTGAGCTGAATGCCATCAACCACAATCACACTTACAACGGTACAATTGGAGTTAAAAAACAAGAGAAAAAGTAAGATATTTTTTTACTATACACTACTGCGCTCCCGCTGTCAGTGGCCGTGTGATATTTAAAGTTCTGTTTGCAAGCTGTATTAAGCTCCAGTCAAATTGGGAATGCGAAAAAATGAACTGGTTGCATCGGGTATAGCTAAACAGTCCAAGTACTATAGTTTTAAGAGCTAGAAGTATAAAGAATTTGAGAGGGAAATTCTTGAAATAGAAAGAGGCGTGTGAGAGCAAAGGGCTGAAGATTAACCTTAAGGAACACCAAAGTGATGGTGAGTGGTTCAAAAGGAAAAATACTAGAAAGCAAAGTCGATTCGGATAGTGAATTCAATGCTGTCCAAGAAATGTGGATAATGGGTGCATAGTAGATGCGCGAAAACAAAGAGAGTGTCTTTATTTCTGGCAAAGGGTTTTATTTGTGAAGGCTGTGTTGAGGCAGTGAAAGGAATCGTGGAACCGGATGAAAAAATATCATTTTATGACCACGTAAACCTATTGACGAGTTTTTGTTATTTGAAGGACAGGTTAATTGCCAGTGGTAGAAGTGAACGAGAACAAGAATTAGATGAATAAATTAGAGAAGTTGAAGAGTTGTTTCATACATCAAAGCTTTTAGTGAAAATAAAAGGATCTATCAAAGCTGTGTAAAGTCAGCGTGTTGAACGGTAGTGAGACATGGTGTCTGAGGGAGAATGAGATAGCAGTTTTAGAAAAACTGAAAAACCAACGATAAAAGCAATGTGTGGGGTTTAATTAATTGAGGACAGTAGTAGCGAAGAACTTGCGGTTTTACCGGGTTTGGAAAGAAACATTACGCAGACCAGCCAAAGTAAATGGAGTGCGGTGGTGTGGAATATTTTGGGTAGAGGTGATAGTGATGTGTTAAAAAAAGTGTTGGATTTTGAAGCGGGCTCGAGCGATTGAAGGTGACGTTGAGGATGCAGGTGGAAGAACAGGTTGAACATAATCGATTCAAAAAGGAAGATGCCATCGACAGAACGAAGTGGTGCAGCGCTATGTATGAACTTATGACGAACAAGAGGTTTATCCTGCCCCCTCCGTCAATAAAGACAAAATCGGATTTTAAATTTGGATCTCTCTCCTTCTTTCTCGCATTCAATTCAAACAAAAAGTAGACGATTATCTAGACACGATCCTGGCTTTATCATCATTGATGAAATATTGAGCTTGCAAATTGGTTGCACTGTTACCATTACTCAGCAGTTAATCTTTGTCCATTCAGTGAATAGAGAAGTTGATTGTTTATGCTGTTCTTTCTCGTCGTTGGCCTTATTTTTCGTACCAAAATGCCAGTTTTAGTGTATTTGTTTTACGTATTGCCAGTAATAAAACTTTTACGTAAAAGGATTGAATGTGCAAGTAACTACAAATCTTCACCAAATTCATTGATAACCGATATTTTCGAACGTATGTGTCTTTTGATAATAACCCAGTTTTCTCTTATTTCATTATTAATGTCTGTTGTTTTCATCACCTTGTCTACAAAGCGAGTTTAAAGATCTATGTAAACGTTTTTTAAAGGAAAGTCGAAAAATCTCATCCTCGTGAGTCACGTGACGAGAAGAAAGCGCGGGAACTAAATATCCCATTTACTCTCGACGAGATCATTTTGTCTCCTGTGGAGGAGTACAACGAGATGTTGGCACGCACTCCCCTCAATCCGGCACAGCAGGCGCTAGTCAAGGATATCAGACGCCGTGGAAAGAATAAGGTAGCTGATGGGTGTGATCGTGGTTAACAGGACTATTTCATTATTTATAAGAAAATGTGTTTCTTAATTGCTTAATCGTGGATTGGAAACTTTTGTATCAGCATACAGCTTAATATACTGTATGCTACAGCAGAATCGTTTGTTTTGCCTTGTCTCTTTATCCCAGAGCGTTGGTAAATGCAAATATCCTAGTTGTAAAACAACATCCGCCTGCTGATAGCCTCTAATGTAGGGGCTAAGCTGTGGCAATTACGACACCATCCTCGATTTTTCGAACCCAACTGTACTTGCATCTTTTACTGATGTAGATTTGGCTCGACTAAAAGTCGAGCATCATTGAGAACGCTCGAGTTCCAACCTTGAGCTGTTGCTTAACTGCCTCTTCCTGTACAGGTTGCTGCACAGAACTGTCGCAAACGCAAGATCGAAACGATTTCGAACATGGAGGAAGATGTCGAAGAAATGAGAAGCAGGAAGCAACAGTTGGTCGATGAGCAGAAGAGCCTTGAAGCAAAGTTTGAAAGCATGAAACTGCGATATTCATCTTTGTATCAACAGGTAGGTTTTGTGCTGTCGCAGAACCCTTAATCGGCAGCTTGAAACTCGACTTCCATTACTACCATTGTTATAATTTACGACGCCATTTATTTTTGCGTCAAAATAGGCAGTTTTGGCGTTTTTTCTATCTTCTGTAGTCTTCTTCGTATGGACAAGCTTTTTCATTTCGAGATGCTTCTCAGATTTTGAGCTTTTCACCGCCCCGTTTTGTTGGTCTTTATTTAGACTGCGGTACCACGACTGGTAGAAGTTTGGCACCGCCATCTGTCTGCCACATAAAGATGGAGGCATCCCGTTAAGTGCCTTGCTCAAGGACACAACAAGCAAGCTTGCCGGCTTGTTCTCCACTCTGTCACTTTTATGCTGAGCGCCAAGCAGGAAAGCTGTGAATACCATTTTTAAAAGTCTTTTGGTATGACTCGACTAAGGAAATGAACCCCAGGTCCACCGACTGCAAAGTAAACGCTCGAACCATTACGACATCGCTCAGACAGTTGACGGGGCCAAGCAGTCTGTCGTTCGTGGTGGTCCAGTCTAACTAAAGACTAGCAAAACGGCTAGCGAGAAGCTCATAATCTTTTGTAGTCGGTCACAAGAAGTAAACTTGTTTTTTTTAAATGGTTCAGAGAGTTTTTTAACTTTGCTTTTGATATTTTAGATCTTCAGTTCTCTTCGCGATGATTCAGGCCGACCTTACGACCCAAGCCAATTCCGTTTGGAGCAAGTGGAAGGGGCTGTTTTGTTGGTCCCCAGACAGATGCAAGATGGGACCGAGGGACGTACGAACGGGGAGGGAATTGATTTCACTAAGGTGAAAATGGAAGAAAATCTTTAAGATGTTGCAAACAAGGAACTATTGACTGAGGCTGTGTGTTGATGTTGTTCTTTCAAGTCGTGTGTTGTGTTTTGTTTTATTTTCAGCGACACCAACAGTTTCACTTCGCGCTATCGCTCGCTTGTATGAGATTGGAGTCGTTTAACCAATCTTAGGGCATTGTGTGACTCAAAATCCTACTTTGGAAAATTAAAGTCATCTCTCGACCTCAAGAAAATATTTTTTTACACGGATTATAATCTTTGCATGGTTTTTTCAAGATGCATAAAAAATTACCGTTAGCGCTGTATGATGTAGGTCTGATGATAACCACTGCTTGCAAGTTGGAAAAACAACTGTGTATATATTTTTGAGGGAAATTTCGACACTGGTTTCGATACGCTAAAGCGATTTCTTCGAAATACATTTAAGGCATGGGATCTTATGCAGTGATGTTTTTTTCTTATTTCATTGATGTATAACTGAAAAAAAAAATACAGATTAAGTACTTTAGCAGATTATAGTTCTATATTTTCAAGTTGCCTTTTAATGCCTGCAAATTATCAGTGCCAACAGTTCTGTAATTTTTAGCGATAGCTGAAGGTACAAATCGTAGTTAATCGCAGCCTAATAATGTTTTGTCGTAACAATTCGCTTTTGTATAATAAAAGTACCGTGTAAAACGTGACAAAGTTTTTTGAATGAATTACCACTATTTTAATCTCTAAAATTGCGATAAGAATTTTTCGTGACCGTAGGAAGAAGTATTAACGGTTATCTACTTCTGAGCTCGCTAAAGCACTCAGAGATGCTTTATCACGTTCTGAGCTCAGTCAGTAGACCAAAGTAAGATGGCATTTGGTAAAAATATTGAACAGAAGGTGCCCAGTAAAAACCGTTCTTTTCTACCTAACTCTGCGGTGCACGGACAAAGTTAGCTACTGGGGACCAATTATAAGCATTTAAACAAAGAGACTGTTTTTGCTAAATTGGCCAAGCTTCTAGAATATGAAAAAAGAACCGAAGACACGATAGCGCACGAGCCAAATAAAAGTAAAATAAACAGACTCATCACTGCTTTCGACTGCAGAATAGATCAGGTCTAAGCAGGAAAGATGCAACCAGCTTCGCCTGCCAAAAAAATATAGTATTATAGATCAAAAAGTCAGCCAATTGCTACCGACAGGAACAGAACCGTCCTTCCAAATCGCAAGACTGCGTATGGGAGAATTTAAAGATGGGCAAGAGCAGCATCGTGATGAAAAAAAGGATGTTTAGCGTAAAAACCTGGAGCCAGAGAGGAAACTGCACGCAAAGGGATGTCCGATATAGATAAAAACAAAGCCGTAGTTCAAGAACCAAATCTCACGATGACAAAGCAAGCTGAGCCAGGATGAACTGTAGAGGAAGTAAAAAAAGTAAAGAGAAAATCACAGGTAGTCGATGATAACCTGCTAGCCCGCTCGGTGAAGGTGCTCTAATTTGGTAATGTTGGTAGAGCAGAAACAGTGATCTGAGTGAAGCGCAAAAAAATAGGTTCAAGAAAATTTTTGAGTAAAGATAACGACTCTTTAGTCTCAAAGAAACAGAGATACATTGTAAGGCCTTGATATAAGGAAAAAAATGGGAAACAACCAAAAAGACCTGATTAAAAAAGAATTCTGTCTAATATAGTGAAGAGAGAAGTAGGGCAAAGAGAGATGGGTTAAAGACTAAACCGATGGAATAACTCAGTTTTTTACGCGTTTAAGGAAATCACCAGCGCTTTGCTTTAATAAGGGCTTTCTGTGTAGCTTCTGCAGCGAAAGAACGGAGGAAAAATGATCTCATGGTCAGATTGTCAGCACAAAGATAAAATCTCAAAGCCGAGAAGAAATAAGCAAAAAGATCATGAAAAGAGAGATTTAAATAGAGCAAAGAACGAATTAGGCAGACGCAAAAAGAATGGCTTTGTCAACGTAAACCAATACCCAAACGCTCTTGCCAGAAAGATAGTATCTAGTTTACCAAAGAAGGAAAGGAGAAAGGGCAGCAAAAAAGTTTTTGGAAAAGATCTGGGCGCCCAACACGGTCACACGCTTGGAGAAGTCGACGGCTGGCTGACAAAAAATCCGAGACTTGGGTTTGGTATGTGGAACTTAGATTGAGACAGAATAAAAAAACTACTTTGGTTCTGAGTTGACCGGCAATAACTTAAAATGGCCGGACTGGGAAATGAACTAGAGCTGTACTTCTACAAAAGAGTGAACCAGTTAGCAACTTGGCGCGATACACTTAAACAGTTTTGAGACGCAGGTAGTGGGAGAGTTAGACTGGAAGGAAGGGCCAAATAATTTTTTTGTTGCATAGTAGAAATAATGAAAGAAGACCACAGGTGGGCAACGCCAAATTACTCTTATAGAAAATTATGTCATCCAACCACATTCTAAATTTTAGCTATTAGCATTTCTTTTATGCCTAAAACTTTGCTTAAAAAAGTGCTCCCAAATTGCCTATTGTACCCTCGCGAGAGGGTAAGTTGGACAACGAGATATTTCGGACAAGTAAGTTGTGTGGTAGAGACAAGCAAGACAAAAGAAATGCAAGGGTTGTGTTTTATGTGAAGTGTGAGGCCGAAGTATGAGCAACACGACCCAGATTCTGGAGCCAAATTTACGACTTTAATAGTGACATAAAAATGTGGTTATCAAATTTAACAACGTAGAACTTTCTTTTCATTTTAATTTTCATTTTCTTTTAATTTTTCTTTGTAATTAAAAATTTTTTTACTACTATACCATCGCGCCGGCTGCTTAAAACTAACCGGCGCAATGGCGTAGAGGTTAGGGCATCCGTTTCGTCCGGTAGACCTGGGATTCATTTCCTTAGTCGAGTCAAACCAAAAGACTTTAAAAATTGGCTTTAAGCAACCGGTGCCGAGGCATAGTGGTTGGAGCGTCCGTCTCGTCTGTTAGACTTGTGGTGCGTTTTCTTAGTCTAGTCAGACCAAAAGACTTTAAGAAATGGTATTCACAGCTTTCCTGCTTGGTACTCAGCATGATAGGGACAGTGCGAAGAACAAACCGGTAAGCTTAGTTGTTATGTCCTTGGGCAAGACACTTAACGAGACGCATCCATCTCTATGTGGCAGACAGGGCGCTGGGCCAAGCAGTCTATTCGTCGTGATGGCCCAGTCTAATTGAGGGCCGGCAAAACGGGTTAATGAGAAACTCGTACGCATGAAAGAAACTTTTGAATTCATAGATAAAGAGCTGAACCGTCCTTGGTAGTTGCAAACAGATCAGCTAGCTCGCTAATTTTTAAGTAATTTAATCTTGAAGTTTGTTACAATCTAATTTGGTCGCCATTGATTCTTAAACTGGGATACGCGGGCGCATTGAAATGGTTGATCGCCAAAAGAAAGCCCTGTATCGTGGGTTTGGAAGCAATTCTTCGAAAATGATCAAAAAAGGCGCTCCAAAATACTTGTTCTTCACAAAAAAAAAGAAACCTTTTCGGGAACAATTGGTTCAATAAATGTCAGAAATCAGGCCGCATGAGAGATAGCCACGAACAAAAAAGTGCGCGAAATTTTTCTAATCTCACTAAGGGGGTGCTAATTTTCGTTGATCTTGCCAAAGAGGGCGCTTCTCAAAATGATTACAAACTTTGCATGTAATGTTTTTCAGCGCAGAAGGAAAAAACTTTGAAAATTGTTTTATGACAACGCATTGCTGCCTATGAGTGGTCAGTAGCATATTTTATTTTGTCATTAATCAAAAAACTATGTAACCTAGATACGAATAAAGGCTGGTTTCCATTAGGCGTAAATCGCAAGCGTAGCGCGAAAAATTCTTTGTTTCTCTATTTGGAAAGTTGCGCGCTATGCCTGCGATCTACGTTTACGCCAAATGGAAACCAGCCTTAACTCCTCGTATTTTCAGCTCCTGCATATTTATGAATCTACCGTTGGTTGTGCTCATTGATAAGCGATTGGCTAAGTTCTTCGTATTAAGTGTTCTTGCTTTCAACTAAAAAACATTATTTTGCAGCCAATGCAATAGGCTACAATTTTCATAAGAAACTTGAAAAAACGCTTTGATAAATAAGCCTATAACAAATAGTTCAATATGCTTGTTAGTTCGGATATTTTGTGATGGATAATAAATGCTCCATCATTTTTATTGTTTATCACCTTGCGTAAAAAATGACCCGCATTAAGCTGCAATACACTTAAATTTGTCAACCGGGTAGTTAGAAAAATTATTCGAATTGCCCTACTCAAAAGAGTTCAAAATCCCCTCATGGCATCCATTCTGTATTGGTTGCTCTTACCATTACCAGTAATCTGCAACTGCTCGAGCTTCACAAAACAACTAGGTTAAACCACAATTTTGTGCAAAATATACAATAATCTTGGTTCAAGATCTCTTATTGCTGACAAAAAGTAATTTTTTTGTGACTTTACTGCAAGTATAAAACCTTTGCTTTTCTCACAAAATTAATCAAAGCAACAAGCAGCTTTGAAGCTTTCTCAACTTTTTGCAGAAGCGAAACCGCTGCTGTGACATCGTGATCATGATGGCATGAGATATTCGCATGATCCAGTAAAAAGTATTCGCGTTTTTCCAGCCTGCCGTCTTTGCCAACTCATCCAATTTTCCCCTACTGGTAACGGCTTACATTTGAAAGTGCCAATACTCACTTAAGAAGAGCTACAAATGAAAAAATCTTGGACGAAGAAAGGTTAAAGATGTGGAGAAGTTCTGCGCAGAGAGAGGATTGTGCATCAGCATTAAGCTGGGCGACTTCGTCTTGATTGACCAATAGCCGTGGATGAGAAAAGGTGGGCGTCAACTGCTCAGATTTTAGCAAGGAGCATAACAGAGTATAATTAAGAATAAAAGGTCTCCAGACAAGATCCGAGGATGCAGCAGAAGCAGCAAAAACAGCAATGTAAAAGATAAGAAGGTCTTTTCAGAAAGGCAGGAAAATCGTTGTTGACAAAGCCTGAGACAAAAAACAATTTTAAAAGAATTTTAAGATAATTAGGACCAAGGTCTGGTCAAATCTTCCGAAACCAAGGGAGGGTAAAAGAAGAGGGAACAAGACAGATATCTGCAGACAGTGACACTGTTTCGACCTATCAGGTCTTTTCAGTGCAGTTGGTGACCAATAAGAAGCTAGAGGCTTTTAATAAAGTATCGCTTAGACCGTCACACTTGTGGGACCTAATACTGGGTCCACTGTAGTGGATGGTCTGTCAACCCAGCATTAGATCCCACAAGTGTGACGGTCTAAGCAATGCTTTATTAAAAGCCTTTAGCTTCTTATTGGTCACCAACTGCACTGAAGAGACCTGATAGGTCGAAACAGTGTCACTGTCTGCTAAGTGCACCGCTAGCCTCTTGCATTTCTATAAGACAGATATCCTCAGACAAATGACTGCCGAAGGAACGGTGAAGTTGAGGAGAGAGCGAGGGTTATTAAAAGGAAGTGGCTATTTTGCCGTTTACCATATTTTACTCTTAGAGGTTATTTTGCTGTCACCATTGATGTGTGTTTAACACTAAAATTACCGGAGCGGTCATTATGATCATTTTTTGATTTTTTATCGTTTATATCTCTGATTAGATGCATGCAATAGCACTGAAACTTCCTGACTTTTCCTGAATCTTGGAAAATATTTTAGCATGTTAATTTTCATTGCATCGCAATGAGCACAGGGTGGGGATGGAAATGAATTTACCTTAAATTACCGCCAACTGTCATTTTGACCGTCTAGAAACCACTAATTTTTTTATCATTAAAATTATCTTTGTAATTAAGAGTCTTTTGTTGTGCTATTGTATCGAAACAATCTTGCAACGACAACTGCACCAAAAGGTATAGGTTACGTACCAGTGCGTAAGATAAATATATTTGTTGACATGGGACTGGTGGGCCTCCACACTGTTTTCAGCCCCGTTATAAGCTTAGAAATTTCAAAACTGAGCAAAATACTCACTTTTGAAACGTATATTTCCGAAAAAAAGTCTTCACCTTTATTTGGAGCAGATAGAAAAAAGCAACTCTAAAAATATTGATCTCCAAAAGAAACATAGGTCTTCAATCTTTCTTTGAGACAGAAATGCTGTCACTCCTCTATTCATGCAAAAGTAAGTGTTACGCTGACGTTTTTATCTTTCGCTTTGATCAGAGGCTGGCATAATCAGACTCGGTTCGACGTACACGGTAAAGGAATTTTTTCGAATGAATCGAATTCAGAGACTGCAATTAACAACGTGCAGAAAATTGGTTCAACATTATGTAAATTTGTCGACTTTGGCAGTGAGACAGTGACAGTAATGATGCAAGTAGGCTATTACAACGCAAGCGCTAGGTGATAGTTACTAGGCATTTTACATTTAACGTAGCGGAATTTGATTTGGATCGGTTGCTAAGGACAAAGCAAAATTGAAATGCATTAAATTTTTTTCAAAATCGAGAGGCAGATTACAAGCTCCAAACGCACTAATAGAAACGCAGCTAAAAAAAAAGTTGAAGGCCTACAATTTATTTCCTAGATTAGGAGCTATGCAGTTTAATCGAAGACATAGTGGAGCTTACGATTTGTTAAACCCCCACTTACAATAATTCAAGACATTACTAGGCCAAACACAACAGTTAAAAGAAACTTATGACAGAAAATAATGCCTAAATATTGAGCAGTTTTTTAGTAATTGAGCAAACGGTCATTTTGACCGCTCGCAGTAATTTGAGGTAGGTTGAAAAGACGATAATTCTAGTGTTAAATAGCCAAAATTGTTATGTAATTCTACCAGTGACGACGTGGCGCGTGGATAGTGAAGTTGCCTTGAAATGCTATAGTCATGGGTAGGAATTTTGGCTGGCAAGGCACTCAAATAAAGGCAGCGTACATCGTAGGGGGACCTGGTATGAGAATGTACTGGGTAGTTTACACTGGTAGGGAATGTAAAGTGTGGGGGAGTATAGACTGAGGGTGCGAATTTTGTTACTAACTAATTATTAGAATTGTCCAATCAGAAACGACCTAAAGTCACATGTGTTGTGCATCATAAAAATTGACCAATCACAAATGTCTTTCGGCAAAAACAGCCTCTTATGGTAAAATGCGGTCGACGGTAAAATAGCCACTACCTTACAAGAAAGTAAGAGGAAATAAGAGATGAACCAATGGTTTGCACAAATACGTTATCTTTGCGTGAATCCGGGATTCTTCTTAAGACCCAGATTGATTGGTAGTTGTAAAGTCCGGCCCGCATCAAAGAGTTTTCGGAGAAAAGAAGAATAAAGTAAAATAGTTGTCAGATTTGGGGCAATGAAAAGATTAGAGAATTGGGTTATAATGGCGTTGGTGTTGACTTCAAAAGGCTGTGAGTTAAATGCTGAGCGGTACATTACATTTGTGCAGATAGAGAATCGGGTCATAAAACCGTTGTAGGCCAAGAGATTTGAAGGTAGACAGTAACTACCAGTAGGCTACGATATCATTAGACTAGCAGTAAAGTGAAAATGAGCACTGAAAAAAAGAAAAAAGTAGAAAGGTAAGTAAAGAAAAAGACAAAAATAGTAACTCCACCAAAATATTGTGATAGTCATCGGAAATAAAAAAGGTAAGCAGGGTGTTGATGCAAAATGTTTGCAGAGTTGCCTTGCATCAAAATGTCAGCAGTAATTATTGCACCTCATCTAACTACTTTATACAATCGCTGTTTAACTGATGGTCATCATCCAACAGCTTTGAAATATAATAAAGTCATCCCTCTATTCAAACCCGGTGGAAAAAATTTGTTGTTACCAGTGGCGTACGCAGAAAGTTTCCGAGGGGAAGCCAAAGTTTCGTCACAATCGTGTGACGTCACAAATCAAATGGGGAGTGCCGAAGGCACGACCATTCTAGGGTGGTCCGAGGTCATGCCCCAAAAAAATTTTGCAAAATTACACCTAAAAATACGCATTTTCATGCATTCTGGAAGCAAGTTTTAGTATAATGCATTTACGAGACTTATTAGAAAAATAAAATCGTAAAATCAAAATCAAACATAAAACAAAGTCAGTATATTTCAAATTGAGGTGACGGTTCCCTTTCGCAAATTGGTCAGTCACTTGACTATAATCAAGTTTAATGTCGTTGTTTATATACAAAAGAGCCAATGCATTTAGCCGATTTTTTTTGCATGATGTTGTTGTTGTTGTTGTTACCCAACCCCTTCCGAGGGATGGAGGCATGGCAGAAGACTATGGAACCCCAGAAGCCGGGCAACTGCCCAGGGTCTGGACCATAGGTCGTAAAGAGACAGAGAGTAGCCAAAGAGTGAGCGGTGCAAAGCGTCCGTAGCTGGACAGTGCACAATGAGATGAGAGGTGTTCTAGGACGAGTGTCCGCAGGCGCTGCAGGAAGGACTCTCGATTCTGCCAATCCTAGAGAGATAAGAACTTAAAAGAAGGCTGTATCCGTTGCAATGTAGACGAGAGAGGACACAGCGAGCATGACAACGGAGCACAAGTTTCTCGGTGGAAATCGAGGGAACCTGTGTGTCGAAAAATTTAGATGAGACAGTACGCCTCCAGTCCGAGAAAAAACAAGAGTGGATACGAGAGATCAGAGGAGAGAGACTACAAGGGACTGCAAAGGGTGCACGTAGCGCTCCCCGTCTGGCCAGCTCATCAGCCGCATCGTTTCCCGAGAGAAACGTGTGTCCGGGGACCCATTGTTGCCTAATAGAACAGGAGGAGAGAGAAGGAAGTTCCTGCCAGAGAGTTTGAGGTAGAGGATGGAGGAGATGGTGAAGACAGATAACAAGATGGTGAGGACAGAACG